>OX359294.1:43267580-43882424 GCA_947179395.2 Pulicaria dysenterica
CTTACAACCCCATTCAATATTGTATTTATAATATATTAGTAATAGATTAATCCCTCAACCAAGATGGACTCGAAGAAAGGTGATCAAGTAAATGATGTTCTTCACACGAAGCACGGATACTTCGGGGAGGTGTCAAGGCTAGTGGGAGCAACACATCAAGAAGGCGAATCCAAGTCACTTTATCCTTAGGTTTGACCTTAGGATTAGTTGGCAAAACTATAGGGCTTTATATGTTGTTCTATTAATTGTGTAGTTGTGGTTCTTTTATTTACTGTTTTTCATATAGATTTGTGACATTTATATGATGCTAAATAAAAAAAGGGGTTTAATAACAGGTTGTTATTAAACAGTGAAAAACCACGCGTTTTATGACAAACTAGAATACGACTACAGGTTGTTAGTCGTGTTAGTTAATTTTTTATAAATTTAAAAGTTTTTTCAAAATTATAAGTTTGGAACTTATAAAGGATGTTTTGTGCACCTAGTTTAGGTACACATATAAATCGTAATTTTAAAACAATTAGTTTTGAAATGGTTTTTCGAAAACTGGAAAATTAAGTTTTTAAACTTAATTATAAAACCCAAGAAAATCTTAGATCAGTGTGCTACCCACCTAATGGTACACCCTTGCTGTTAAACGGTACTCGGGTGTCGGAAGTACCCAAACCTTGGGCATCCGGGTTCAAACCATTGCGGGAAGGGGCATGAAAGATTCTGCGATAATCGGGAGTCCCGGCCAGAATTCATGTTGTCTTAGGTGGTGTGATCTATTTTGGTGATAATGGGGAGTCCCGGCCCAAAAAGCACTAGAGTAGAGTTAAACATACTAGACTGGGTCTAAATGCTCTACGAGGTTCTAGGAGTCGTATCAGTTAGGTACGATTGGTACAGTGTGTTACCTACCAGAAATAGCATGACTTGGCGGGAAGTGCCCAAACCTTGCGTCAAGTATGTGAAATATGGGTCCTAGGTCTAATATATATTGTTTATGGGTTTGATGATATATGATTAGAAAGTTTTATCTACAATTACTAATTAAACCAAGGTTTTAATTTGTAGATGGCAACCAACGTTACTAGTACTAACAATCTCTCTCTCCGCTCCATCCTTGAGAAGGACAAGCTTGCCGGTCCTAACTTTCTCACGTGGGAGAGAAATCTCCGAATCGTGCTTAGGCACGAGAGAAAGTGGCATGTCCTAGAACAATCTCTAGGAAATCCTCCTGCCAGCAACGCTAGGGCAGACGTCAGGGAGGCTTTTCAGAAGCGCTCAAATGACGCCCTAGATGTCTGATGCCACATGCTTGCAACTATGAGTCCAGAGTTGTAGTCTAGAATGATGGAGACTCCTGCCTATGACATGATCCGCCAGCTGAGGGACATGTTCCAGGAGCAAGCTCGCACAGAGCGTTATGATGCCACCAGGGCATTTAACTCGTGCAAGATGGCTAAGGGGACATCGGTCAGTAACCACGTCATGAAAATGAAAGGTTACATGGACCACCTAGAGAGACTTGGGCACCGAGTACCGTTGCAGCTAGCAACGGATACGATACTCAACTCGTTTTCAGATGACTATAAGCCTTTTATAGTCAACTACAACATGAACAACATGGAGAAATCCGTGGCTGAGTTGCACTCTATGCTCAAGACAGCTGAGTAGAGTATCGGTACCAAGTCTAAGGACATTCTCATGGTGGGACATGGCGGACATAAGAAGAGAAAGGGGCGCAATGGAAAGGGAAAGGGCAAGGCCCAGCCCAGCCAGAATGCACCCAGGGCTAATAACGACAACAAGGGCAAGAAGCCGAAGCCGAACAAAGCAAGAACCGAGAATCGGTGCTTCAAGTGTGGTGAGGTCGGGCACTGGAAAAGAGATTGCCCGAAAGGTCACGAGGCAGGTGGCAAGGCTGGCCCCTCAGGTATCGTGTGAATAGCTTCTTTATCACTTTCCACTTGTAAAAGTTTTTACGAGTACTCTAATATCTTGCAATCGTTTATTGCAGGAGGAGATGGAAAGTGATGCGGCCCAGCATGAAGAGATCGCACGTGCAGCTTACGGATATTATTAATAATTCTATTTCCTAGTTTATTAAACTCTTTTAAGTTTATCTGAACATGTTTATCTTGATTGTTTTTTGGAAACTTATGTTTGAAATTATGACTTTATGAAAATTTAATTATTTAGTTCATATCCGTGCACGTATTTTTATGAATCAGGATTAGTCCAGTTGTGACTAAAAGAATACCAATAAGTCAAGTCTTGACTTGATTGGTGATTCATAGTGATCTTATGCTATGATTTGTTGTAGTTATATAAATGTTGGCTTCACTATTCAAATACTTAAATAAACAAGTGTTATTTATAAAATTAGATAGTTTTTCTAATTTAACAAGTGTTTAAGATTTTTGTGAAAAGTGAATGTTCAAGGTCTTGAACAAATGGAAATAATAGTCATTATTTCTAAGTAAAATAGTTTTTGATAAAATATTTAAGAAAGTATAAAAGTGATTATGGTAGTTACTATAATCAAGGGAATTTTATACTGAATGTTTTTAATGGAAAGAAATTTAAAATGCCTTCACAAGTGTTTTGCACTTATGGCAAGTTTAATGAAACCACTTTCTGTAATTAGAAAGATGGATATATGGAGATCCAAGTTTTTGGTGTAATAAAACAAATTTCTTACAAAAACTAAGTTTTAAAACATGTGTTTAGAACACAAGTTTTAGGCATGTTAGTCAAGGATTGACTAAGGCCTAAAAGGATGTTTTAAAGTAATGCACTTTTTCATAAAAGATAGTGGGAGCATCTGACTAATGTATTTATCAAAGTTAAAAAGTTTTTCCTTTAACTAGTATGATAAATACAAGATTGAACTTTTATAGTATATTATTATCGGATGTTTTTAGAGGTTATCTAAAATAGTAAGTTCTTGAGAAAGAACTAATCTGAGGAATGCATGACTTATTGAGAGGTATTCAATAAAGATATCATTGCAAGATTTTGAGTCAAGTCATGACTTGAATAAAATTATACACGTTTTAAAATGTTCAGCAAGCCAGCTTAATTGATTGTTAGTTGGTCAAAGTTAGAAATGATAAAATAGGATGTTCTTTAACATTCTTAATAGTGATATTAGATTAGTGTTGGCATACACAGGGAATCTAATTTCAAGTTTCTTGCAAGTAGGTGTAAGAAGGTTTATCATTTCAAAAGGATAATAAAATCCAGTATGTCTACAAAATTAATTAAAGTTTTAATTACAAGGGGATTATTTTATAAACTCAATAACTTTGGAGTTATTTTCCAGTTCTCCAAGTTTAAGGAATTTATAAAATAAGTAAGTCTAGAATTGTTCCTAGGTTGCAAGAACGATTTCTAGCAAAACCAAGAAGGAGTACTTCAGGGTACTAGTCTTGAGTTTTTTAGGTTTATAGTCATATTATTTTCTTTGTAATCCGTGATAAGTTACAATGTAAAATAATAAGTAATTCAGATGAACGCCGTGAATCGAGTCAATGAAATGGTAGAAATTATGCATCTTTATTCCAGAGTGGAATATGGAAGGATGCAGAAATTAGTTTCATTGTTCTTCACCATTTTGTTTGTTTTGGTTCATCCAGGAATAAACTTGATTTATTCAAAACACTATCCGTGACTACTTATCTTGGTGGGAACCTTGATAGGGTTATAAAGTCATCGTAATTTTGGGGGATATTTAAAGGAATATCGAATATAGCTGCAAAAGGTTTTTGCAGACCAAAATTGACGGATATTCGTTAGGTTTACTGAAGGGTTTTGAACCTGACCAAACTACCACATGACTCAAACTGGTCAATCCTGGGTTTGATTCTACTGGTTAAATCCTAAAAGCGGAACTGGATAGAACACAACCCTCTAAACCCCAAAAAGGTTAGGATCTTTAAACTAACTTGATCAACATAGTTTTTTGCAAAACAATCCACAGATAAGGTTATAAGAAATATACCTGATCAGAAAACTTGGGATTGCTAAAGTAGTCTACCACTACTGCACCTCCGATTGAACTGGCTGCTAGACCGCTCCTGGATCACCAAAACTCCAACACTCAAAAAACCGAGAGTGTGTGTGTGTGTTCTTGCGTCGACCTCGACTTCGCAAAACACTCTTGGTGGTTTGCTCCTTCGGTTTTTTCGAGAGGAAAGAGAGCCGAGAGAGAGATAGAGTGCGACGAGAGAGAGAGAGTTCGACAAAAGGGAGGGAGAGAAGGTGGCTAGGGTTATCTTTTTTTAATCCTTGTGTCTCATATGTCTTAATCCTTAAGCCTTAAGGATAAATATAAGGATTAGATGGACCTAAGCCCGTTTAATTAAAAAGCCCACTGGTTTTAATTAAACTTTCAATCTCTTCACTTTGACCCCCTGAACTTCACTAGTTAATTAATTAACTATTAATCAACTGGTTCGTTAAATATTAAAACTTAATATTTAATTCTCTTTAAATAATAAATAACTATTTATTATTTATTCATTTCTAATAATTAATCCAAACTGGATAATTATTTATATCTCTCTTTTCAATAATTAATACTACTGATTAATTATTTGTTTATCTCTTTAATTAATCTAACTGATTAATTATTTCCTTTTTCTCTTTAATAATTAATCTAACTGATTAATTATTTCCACACAGATTTATGGTGAAAACCAACTGTTCTGAATTGGGTGTGTAGCAGTGTGACCCTTTAGTCTCTTATAACATTGGATACAACATGCCCATTAATTATCTCTGCACATAATCCAACAGACTCCCACTTGTGCAAGATAAGTAATAGTTACTGCACATTGTTAGCCTAACGAGGTCCCTAGACAGACACTTAGGATAACCAGGTTATAAGAACTCTTATACCCCAAAGTAGCTTGTGATAAAAAATTTCATAAGCAACCTGCTTAGAAATAATTTGTTATAAACTAATTGTTTATAAACTAAAACTATCATAAACTCCTTGTTTATGAATGGGTACGTTTTTATATATACAAGCTTGCATATATATAGGTTTGTCCCTTGCAGCGCGATATTTCAATTTTGAGCATGAGCATAGAAAAGGTCAACTCAGAGACTCAAAAATTTGTTCATGACATACTTGATTTCGAAACTGCGTGATAAACGACAAAGAACAGATCAGTTCATTTGGGCACGGCCGTGCACTTACCAGTTTCTATAATCAGTCAAGGGGCCTGGAAATATCTCTTCTAAAAAGAAGGTGCAATTACCATCTTGCATATTCGCATTTGGAAATACGGCTCCCACTGAATCTAGACACGCCCCTTATGACCACCCTGTTACGGCGTGGCGTTAGAACGCGCTAAGAAGACAACAGTTACCACATCCCAAACCAAATACCTCAGGCTTAAGGATAACCTATGTGATAAATACTTTTGACACGAATCCACCAAGTATTTTTCATAGTGGGTCAATCCAATATTCGTAACTCTAACGAATATCCGTCAATTTTAGTCCGCAAAAACCTTTTGCAGCTATATTCGACATACTTTCGAATCTACACCAAAATTACGATGACTTTATAGCCCTATCATAGTTCCCACCTTGATAAGTAGTCACGGATAATGTTTTGAATAAACCTAGTTTATTCCTGGATAAACCAAAACATACAAAATTGTGAAGAACAATGAAACTAATTTCTACACCCTTCCATATTCCACCCTGAAATAAAGGTGCATAATTTCTACCATATCATTGACTCGATTCACGGTGTCTATCTGAATTACTTATTATTTTGCATTGCAACTTATCACAGATTACAAAGAAAAATAATATGATTATAAACCTAAAACACAAGACTAGCACCCTGAAGTACTCTTTCTTGGTTTTGCTAGAACTCGTTCTCGCAACCTTGGAACAATTCTAGGCTTACTTATTTTATAAAATTCCTTAAACTTGGAGGAACTGGAAATAACTCCAAAGTTTCTGATCTTACAAAATAACTTCCTTGTAATTAAGACTTTAATTACATTTGTAGATATTGTTTGTCCCAAGTGATTCAGGTATCAATGAATAACATGAAGATCAATGGATCATAATCAAGAATGTAGAGAGAGAATGATTAACACCATGTAAACACACACTTAATATTGTGATTATGCCAAAGACCTTCCTAAAGTTACATGATTAACACTAATCATATGCTTATATACTCTTTGAGTATATTTACAATTAAGCCCTCTTAGTTTGTATTTTATACAAACTTCACACACAATGTGATCTTCTATTTCTATACAATATAAGATCCTAACAATCTCCCCCTTTGTATTGAAATAGAAGATGTTATGTCTTTTTAGCATCTTGTGAAATCTCTAACAATCTTCCCCTTTTGAATCATGCATATATTCTTTTTCAGTCTGCATACTCTTGAAGCTTTGGGGATAAGACTAGAACGATTACTTTTTGAATCTTCAGTCTTTTTACTTGATGTCTTAAGAATGTCTTCTCATCTTGAATGACAGACTCTTATGTTTTGAGAATAGTCTTCACTTCAACATCTTGATGAGATCTTGAATCTTGAAAGAATATATTGACATCCTCTTTCTTCAATCTTTAAACTTTCTCTAGTAACCTTAGGCTTTTCAACCTTTGGTTGTATAAACATTGTGATTTTCAGAATTTACAACCTTCACGGTCTCTTGATCTTGAGCCGTCAAACAAAATGATTGTGAACTTTCATTGGGAAGAATCTTTTATTCTCTCCTCCTAGAATGTAGCTCTCGATCGTGAAACACTTTAAACACTCTTGGTCTCAAAAGAAACTGATTTTGTAGGACCGGCTGGGGGGAGGTCTATTACTAAACACACCCTGATGCTAGGACTGATCTAGGACGTGAAATATCGCGGAATTATATTTCACGAACCTCCTAAGGATCTATGATCTGCTTAGGTGTCCGGCACACAGAAGTGACACAAAGAAAGAGTAGAAGAACAAACACACAGTACCACACAGAGATGCTTTGGCTGCCTTGGAATTCGAGAATTATCACTTAGTTCGCGAGTTTCAAGGGTATATGTACGATTACGAAGGCTCACGAAGTGTCCTGGACGATTGTTTTTGTTAATGAGGGGTTAATCACTATTTATAGTGAGTTTTACGCGTTTTCGAATGACACAGTTCACTTCGCGCGAACTGAAATTCACTTCGCGCGAAGTGACATCCACTTCTTGCGAAGTGACTTTCACTTCTTGCGAAGTGACTGATGACTTCACTTCGCGCTAAGTGACTTTCACTTCTTGCGAAGTGACTTTCACTTCTTGCGAAGTGACTGATGACTTCACTTCGCGCTAAGTGACTTTCACTTCTTGCGAAGTGACTTTCACTTCTTGCGAAGTGACTGATGACTTCACTTCGCGCTAAGTGACTTTCACTTCTTGCGAAGTGACTTTCACTTCTTGCGAAGTGAATTTCCTTATGACTAAACTTCCAAATACAAACCAAACCATGATTAAATACTTGTAAGCTTTTCATAAACACATAGTATCACTTAGAATGTATAAACATGCAAACCATTAATCAAAACACATTTAAATTAATATTTCATGTATATACTTTATTGATACGAACTAGGGATTCACAAAATATGCACCAACAAACTCCCCCTAAGACCTAGTTCTATCAATAACCATTGCACTAAGCAAAAATTCCACAAAGTAAAATGCACAAAGCAAAATGCACACAGCAAAAATTTGCACAAAGCAAAATTCATAACGAATACCTTTCGTCATGCCCTTACCTGCACTACGCACGATGTGAGCTGTAACTCGTGCTTAGTGGGGTTCCATCTCGCATGTAATAAGTTTCTCGTCTGTGAACCTTAATTACTGTTAGTACTGCATTCAGCAATAAACTGTCAGTAACTTCAAGATCACTTATAGATATTTAAGCAAAACACATCAAAGTAAGATGAAGGAAATGTAAACAGAACAAACTCCCCCTAATCAAAACACTAAGAATGATTAAGAACATACTAGAACTCTTTTTGTATTTTTCTAAACAAAAACAGGATAAAAATGCAAACATAAGAAATTATAAATAAAGAAAATAGATATACCAAAAGAAATAAGAAACACACCAAAAATCTTTTTGTATTTTTCTGATTATAAAGAAAATGAAAATGCAGAAGTAAACTATTAACAAATTAAATCCTAAAGAACAGAAATTAAAATACTAAGAAAATTGCAGGAATAAAATTACTGAAATTAAATCTTTTTGTGAGAAGGTTCCAAGATGGAATCAGTACCAGCACATCTATACTTAGTAGTCATTTATTTCAGAACCTTGGACATAAACATATTCTCTCAAACTCTGTCTGTCAACCTAACTTTCCTCAGATAATGACAGATTTTGTTTCAACATTTTCAGATTGTCTAGACTGGATACATGATTAAGACTATCTCTTTTAAAATCTCACAATGTTTTGACTTACTCAGTAGAATGCACAACTTGATTACCCAACCACCATGCTTATGTGCTTTGTGATTTTGTCAACGCATTTTATGCTCTTTGACATGGAGGTCAATTTTTCACCTCTCTAGACACTTTTCTTGCTGAGCTTTTGTCAATGCATTTTATGCTCTATGACAATTTAACACTAATAGATCAATGTAGCTTTTGTCACTGCATTTTATGCTCTTTGACAATTTAACATTGATAGATCAATGTATCTATTTCTTTTGACAGATTTGATTGGGGTCAATTTTTCACCCTCTTTTACATTTTGCTCATTGTCATCTAAGCACATTTGGCATGGTAACAGGTGTGTGCACCAGATTAAGTTAGTCTCAACTGTTATTGATTTGTAGACTTGGAATGTCTCGATAGTTTGAATCTTTGATGGATTTCCACATGCATAACCACTTATCAGCCTAGACTTTCCTTATATGTCTTACACACTATCTGTTTCTTATCTGATTAAATTAGATTTTTAGACAGTTTTCTCAAGAATATGTACATGCCTTCAGTCCTAATTTTACTAGACGTACTTTGTATTGAAAGCCAGTGTACCATCATTTTCCATTTGAGTTGGATCAACTTCTCATTTTTGTTTTTCTGATTTTTTTTTTTTTTTTTAATTTTCTAAGTTTTCTGATTTTTTTTGTATTTTCTAAGTTTTCTGATTTTTTTGTATTTTCTAAGTTTTCTGATTTTTTTTTGTATTTTCTAAGTTTTCTGATTTTTTTTTTGTTTTCTGAACTAAAACTAACTATCTCCCCCTAAAATACTAAACAAACTAGAAACTTAAGAAAATAGAAATGCAACGACACAGAAAATAAGCACAAAGAAAATAAAAAGATAAAGACACACAGTCATAGAAACCTTAACCTGGACTATTTCGGTTGACACCCTTCACTTAGAAGAATGAGTTAGACAACATTAGGAACCCAAGCCCGGATGGTCATGGGTTTCCCGTCTTCTCCAACCACTGGAAGTTTCATCCATGTTCCAGTCTTGATGATCCTGTCACTTGATTCCTTGGACATTTGAACACACAGTTTGTTAGTCCACTTAGGAATCCTTTGATGCTGAACAGGAAGAGTTGAGTTTTGATGGTTTTTAAGAAACGTTTTATTTTCTTGCAAAATCTCAACTTTCTTGTTACAGCTTTGATGTGTCTTCTGATCACACTTGTAACTGAGGTGACCAGGTCTCCTGCACACATAGCAGACCCTTTCTGGGTATTGCTTCACAGAGCCTTTCGTTACCTTTTGAGGCCGATACCCTAACCCTTGATGTTTGGGTAGTTGTTTGACCTCTTGGTATGGACGGGTATCAGGAGACTGAATACCCTCATTTTCAAATTTTCGAAGTGCATCGTGGATACGATGCATCAACGGACCTTTCACATCAGAACTAGCCAACAGTTCTCTTATGCCTGGTTCAGCCTTTTTGATTTCTTCTTGCTGAACCTCATTCTTCTGAGGCTCACCCACATTCTCGTGTAACTTTAAATCCTCTTTTGGGGTTGATGTAGAAGATTCATCAACCTTTGTGAGTAGTGGGTCAGCTTCAGAATGGACATCATCGTTCACCAGTTGATTTAACACTGGTGGTGGACAATTTGAATATACGTTTTTGTCCTTTTCTGAATCGGTACCTTGACCTCTCTGATCGATTATGTACTCAAAAAGATAAGAAGACGTGGAATAGCTTTTGAGTTTTTGACTCAGAGTCTCATAATCGACCTTTGAGGTAGCAAGGTCCCGTTTCAGCTTATCGATTTCGTTTATGTAAAACACGATAGCGTCTTGTTTATTTAACAGAGCCACACCTAGTTCATTAACCTGTTTACCTAGACTTTGATTCTTTTCTTTTAATTGATTTTCTCTTCCTTTGATCAACAGGTTATTATCTAACTTAGATGTGAGATCTGAAATAGTAGACTTTAAGAACACTATCTGTTTTACATATTCATCACACGAACCACAAGGTAATCCAAAGGTACATACCTGATCCGCAGACGGTTGACCACAGCTGCACACCTTTTGATTTGACTCTGTGGCACGGACATTCACTGGTGTCTCTTCTGCAGCTGGTGTCGAGGCTGGTTCATCATCATTGCTGGCACTTGATTCTTCTTCACTTGAATAGCTTTCGGTCTCGGATGAAGAATCTTCGTTCAACACATGAACGTTCGCCAAGTTGATGTCAGCATCAGCATTCCCGAACTGTACAGACCAATCCACTCCCTCATCTCTTTGAATAACTGCCATAGCCTTAGTCGGTGTTGGAGTTGCTTCAGATTTTATGGTTGTGGAGGTAGATGATCTGCTGCCAGAACCAGTTTTGAATGGATACCTCGGTCCCGAATTCTTCGGCTTTTCACATTCACGCGCGAAGTGACCCTTTTCACCACAGTTATAGCAGGTCACAGCAGATTTATCAAAGCCGAGTTTGGTATCCTTGGTTGCTGATATTGACTTTCCCGTTCTTCGCTCATAAGCTTTTGCCCGTCTCACTAAGTTGGCATACGACCAGAGGATATCTTGTCTCTCCATCTCATCCTCGTCGATCTGGTCATAGTCCTCTTGAGTCATATGAGCATTACCAATCTTCCCCTTCAGTAGATCATCATAAGAGGAGACTAGTGCACTTAGCATGCTCATATGTGTCTTAACCTCATCTGTACTTCCATACTTGAAGTGTTCGACATTAAGTCCGGAGGAAGATGCAGTATAAGATGGCCCAGAGGATGAAGCATCAGAGGTAGATCTGCCCGATTCATTCACGTTGGTCACATAGGCAGACTGTAGGGGGGCATGTGACGAGGTGGGCGACGAAACAGGTGTTCCGGAGTAGTAGAGTGAGGGGTTCTGTTGATAACTAGACATAGAATCCAGATTTAGTTCCTCCTGCTCCTGCTCCTTCAACTTGGTGATGAAGTCATTAAGGTCCATCCCGTCAAAACCGTTACCATTCTTGAGTATCATGATGAATGGCCGCCAGCTCTTGGGCAAAGCATTCGCCAAGATCTCTACTTGCTGCTTCTCTGGAACAGTAACACCCAGACTGTCCAGTTCACTTAGAAGGTGGTTGTATCTTGTAATAAGGGAAGGAATCTTCTCATCTCTTGTAGCCGTGAAATGGTCTAATTCCTTCCTTAATTGACTTGCTTTAAGTTCTTTCAGAGCAGCGTTTCCCTCATTCCTCTTCTCAAGAGCTCTCCATAGACTGTAGGAAGTTCGATACCTCCTAAACTGGTGGAAGATGTCGTTGGGGATGGCCTGAATCAGTTGAGCATAGGCCTTCTTTTCAGCATTGTAACTGGTCTGCTGTTCGACCGTCATTTTATCGTAAGGGGTTTCGATATTTCCCTCCCCTTTTGGAACCATATACTCAACATTCATGGCTCTCCGCAATCTACAATCGACCCCATCTAGAAAAATTTCGAATCTGGGCTTCCACATAGGATAGTCCTCCATGGTTAGCAATTTCGGCACTTTGTTGATACTGCCCATTTCTGTTTCTAGTAGAAGGTTGTTTAAGGCAGTGGTTTGTTTAGAGGCCATTTGAATTGATGTAATGAACCAAGGCAGCAAGCACACAGATTCGGATTGGATTTGAAAAGCACACAGGAAAACACGGAGTAAAATTTGATAGAAAAAGGTCACACAGAACTGCACAGAAAAGCACAGCGCACGAAGACCGAAAAAAAAAAATTTTATACTCTTTTTTTTTTTTTTTTTTTTTTTTTTTTTTAAGAAAACGAAGGTTCTAGACGCACACAGCAACTACGCACGTACCACAAGCACTTCGTGCGGACTGCGAGCACCACGCACGCAGTGAGGACACACCACGCACGGATTGGCGAACAGTCACTACGCACGCACGTATGGCAGTACGCGCGGACTGCAGGACCACTTCGCACGAGGCACACAGACAGCAATCGAAGGATCTAGAACACACAGGCACAGTTCGTGCGAACTGAGATCAGTACGCACGAGGTGGGGTTTCACTACGCACGGTCGAAACTCAAAGAGCCTAAACGTAAAAACTTGACCTTTTTAACGCAAAAGGACCTATTTTCCGACCTATTTTCGGTAAAAAGTGACGCAAGGGGGCACACACAGGCCTAAAGGAACACCTAGATCGACTTAATCCTAAGGAAAAGTGATCAATCAAAGCACAAGGCTCTGATACCACTTTGTAGGACCGGCTGGGGGGAGGTCTATTACTAAACACACCCTGATGCTAGGACTGATCTAGGACGTGAAATATCGCGGAATTATATTTCACGAACCTCCTAAGGATCTATGATCTGCTTAGGTGTCCGGCACACAGAAGTGACACAAAGAAAGAGTAGAAGAACAAACACACAGTACCACACAGAGATGCTTTGGCTGCCTTGGAATTCGAGAATTATCACTTAGTTCGCGAGTTTCAAGGGTATATGTACGATTACGAAGGCTCACGAAGTGTCCTGGACGATTGTTTTTGTTAATGAGGGGTTAATCACTATTTATAGTGAGTTTTACGCGTTTTCGAATGACACAGTTCACTTCGCGCGAACTGAAATTCACTTCGCGCGAAGTGACATCCACTTCTTGCGAAGTGACTTTCACTTCTTGCGAAGTGACTGATGACTTCACTTCGCGCTAAGTGACTTTCACTTCTTGCGAAGTGACTTTCACTTCTTGCGAAGTGACTGATGACTTCACTTCGCGCTAAGTGACTTTCACTTCTTGCGAAGTGACTTTCACTTCTTGCGAAGTGACTGATGACTTCACTTCGCGCTAAGTGACTTTCACTTCTTGCGAAGTGACTTTCACTTCTTGCGAAGTGAATTTCCTTATGACTAAACTTCCAAATACAAACCAAACCATGATTAAATACTTGTAAGCTTTTCATAAACACATAGTATCACTTAGAATGTATAAACATGCAAACCATTAATCAAAACACATTTAAATTAATATTTCATGTATATACTTTATTGATACGAACTAGGGATTCACAAAATATGCACCAACAGATTTTCTTCAATCTTGTCAAATACAATGTACTTTTGTTTTCTCCCCCTTGACTTGTCGCTATTTCTTTCTCACTCCCCCTACATACATACATGGGACTTCATCTTTTCGTCTTCAAAACATCAGAATAATGTTTTCTATGAACAACTCAAACTGATTTTCTTCTCCCCCTGAATATCTTGAATAACATTTTGCTTTTATATCTCAAAATCAACTATACAATCTTCACTCTTCAAATTTTATTCTCCCCCTCATGATGCTCAGGATTTATCATGAACATCATGTTAAAATTTTTTTTGCATACAACTTGATTTTGACATGAATGTAAGCACTTTGTGTAAAAAATCCACATCATGATAGACTTGCGCTTCTTGAAATGTCACAACAATGATATATCTTGAAAGTATGCGAGACAGTCTTTAGGGCACCGTCTCAAAGTTCCCTTGGGTAAATTTAACACCGAGATCACATAGATTACTCGTTAACACAACAGTTTAAATAAACGGTGTGACCTACTTGCAGAACTGGCATAACGTTGATTCTGGTAGGATTTCCATCTAATCATCGTGTATATCACAAAGATATCACTCCAAGATGTTCCGCTAGTCACGAAGACTAGATATGTATGACATTTCAAACATGTGTCCTAAAAAATGAATTTAATATATCAATGTGCTCTAGACTCAATATGTGCATGAAAGAAGTCGGGGACCGGAGCAGCATGTCCTCCTTGTTTCAATATTAACAATCTCCGAGTGAGATGTCAATAGGAATATGCTAATTCTCCGTGTGAAGTTGAAACAATCATCTTTGAAGAGATAATTGAGTAGCTGGGTGGGGTTGTGCATTGCATCACTGGGTCCATGATGTCTACTTCAATACCAAATCTCAACACATGAGATCTAGTAGCATATGTGGTTACCCAGATTTATACTGTTTGGTGAGGATCTTTATTTTCTTTTGATCCTATCGCACACCCTCAGCTCTCTAAATATTTTTCAACTTCTCCCTCAAACTCTCTTTCCAAATAAAATGTATCATTATTTGGATACATTTGGACACTTATGATAAACAATTCAACATGAATAATTTTCAAGAAATGAGATGTTGAAAATGATTGTCAAGAAATATTTGAACAATCAAAGAATCTGAGCAATCAAAGAATGAAGTATGAACAACTCAAAGAATTTTGCATTATGAGAATGATGTTTCATTGAATCACCGCCATCTCCTGTTCCACCCCTCTCGGTTTCATTTTATCTCTACACACCAATCAGGATTCCGTGATCACTGATTCTGCTCACCTATACGACCTAGTAAACCTTTACGATGTTTATCTAGAGGTGAACTCCCGGGGCAGGTCCTTCCGGCTCTCGATTGACCATAGGAGTTAAAATACCTACACTCCTTCACTCTTGGTGCATTGTAGTTCACTTTGAAATATGACTTTGTGATTGAGTGAATCACCAATGGAATGGTTCCAGAAAGAATGATATTAATAAGGAAGGAATTAGAATGATAACGAGATGAAATGCAGGAAATGAAACATGATCATGCGAAGATCATCAATGAAATTGAATCAAGAAAGGTATTTGAATGAAACAATGAATGAATACCTTCTTGAGTAAGATCAAAACAAATGAAAATGAAAATCTTTTTGCATTTTAATATTTCTATTGTTTTTGGGTTTTCAATTTGTAATGTTTTTGATTTTTCTGAAAAAGATATGAAGCATAAAAAAAACTCCCCCTAAATTGATGCATGAAAACTAGTTTGACATCAATTAGGTGAAGGAAAAAAAATTTTCTCCCCCTGCAAGGAACAATAAGTTAGAATACAAAATAAGCACCTCAGAACATTAGACTCGAGCTAATGCTGAACAAAATGATTATTAATTATATTGCAGGAAACAGATCAACATACTGAACACAATGATCTTCAATACATCTGAATGATCTTCATTGTGTTCCAACAATGTCTCTCTTACTCATCTGCAAAACAGATTAAGCACACTTTGGTACCCACTTGAAGTTGGGTCCAGCTATGTTAGGTTTATGAACCTTTCTGTACATTGGGCCTGTGTGCCATTGAGGAATACCATTTTGAACTACAAATTCATGTTTAGTCCTTGAATTTTGACAAATCTTTTCTTTTGAAAGTCTAACTAAATGCTTGACTGAGTACACCACAAACGGATATTTCACGTCAGTTTTTAGCACAAAGTTACTATTTTGCTTTGCCTTTGAAAAGAATTTGTTGTTGTTTGTTGTTCAAGAAGTTGGTATTTTGATGTTTAAACGAATGATATTGATTATCAGCATGAGTAACCTTTCCGGAATGATGGTGTCTATGCATTCTTCTTTGTGATACGACATTAGACGAAAAACCATCATTTATGACATTCTTCATTCGAAACTCGGATGTTTTCGGTTTAGTTTCTGAAGATGTCCTATTTTCAGTCCAGAATGATCTTATCTTTGCAAACTTGTCAGCTAGATTTATCTTTGGAATCCAAGCTTGTTTAGGTTTTGGCAAAGTATCATCTGTACTTACTGAAAATCCAGAATCAGTATAACTTGAATGAGATGCATTCTGTTGAATTCTGAATTCAGTTGGTTGTTGTAGTTGAGAAGAGGAAGTTGCTTTGGGAGTAGAAGTATCAGTGAAATCGTCATCTGATGTTCTATTTTCAGCATCTGCAACAGAGAAATAAGAATCAGTATCGCTACTAAAAAGTGTTTCTGAATCAAAATTAATCTTGACAGCGGAAGTCTTTGTAGATTCAGAAGTTTTTTCAGCAAGCAGCATAGCCATCTTGAGTTTAGCCAAAAACTGAATTTTCTCTTTCTCCACCCCGTTTCGCTCTTCTTCAATAATGTTTTCAAGTTGTGAAATTTTCTTCACAAACTTATTTGTTTCTTCTTCAAACCTTTTGCTTTCATGTTCCAGATTCGTTTGCTGTTGTTCAAGTTTCTCAATCTTGTCATACAACTCAGCTTTTTCAACAAGTAGCTGTTGCTCAAGATTTGTGATTTTGGTTAGCAATACAGCCTTTTCTGTGCAATGATCATTCACTATCTTACTGTCATTCTTTAACATTTTCTCTGAATCTTGAAGTCTTACAGAGATGTCAGACAAATGCTCTTTGAGCTTAGCATTGTCTTTGTGCAAATCATTTGCTCTTTTCTTCTCTGTTTCAAGATCTACTTCTTTCTTCCCAATTTCAATTTTGAAATCTTGACATTTTTTATCGAGAAGTTGAAATTTCTCAAACATTGTAGAAACTTGCTCTTTGAGCTTTTCATTCCCTTCTAACGGAATCTCTGCTTTCTTCTTCTCAGAATGTAATTGTTCAGAATTCTGTTCAAACGCTTTGAGTTTCGCAGTTAAATCAGAATTTTCCTGTGTAAGCTCTTTGAGTTTTGCATTATGTCTGTTCCATCCAGCACAAGCTTTAGAATGCAAGAAAAACATACGATCATACAATGCTTGAGTAAAGGTCTCCTCTTGTGTAAAACTATATCTTGACTCTCGCCATTTCTTAATTTCTTCCTCAATGATTATTTGTGCAAAAGATCGCATTGGATAATCTATTGTGATACCTAAAAAAAATGATCGTTTAGAAATGATTTGATTTGATCAAAAATTTAATCAACTAAAATGATTATTAAAATCAATTTAGTACGAGTTGATTAACAGCAACAAAAATGTTGGCAACAATGATTTAGCAATAAGCGTGAACAGATAACGAATAAAATCAATTAAAATGGATTTATAAGAAAAAAATTGATGATAGCAAACTGGAATTAAAATCGATGATGGCTAATTCAAAAATACAAGATGAATGTCTAATTAAAAAAAAAATCAAGTGGGATGATGGCTATTTAAAAAAATACGATGAGCTGGCCAAATTAAAGTCACTACCTACGAAATGTTGATGGAATTAATTGACAACAATTATTGACTGATGGAATTACTTTTTCAGTTCTCGATGGATACTTGTTCAATGCAAATCACAATTACCAAAAAAATATGACTGATACTTTTTCAATGCAAAGTCTCGCTGGCTGTGATGTATTTTAAAAATCAAAGGAAATTAAAGGTACACACAAACCGAATCAAACTAATTAATGCTTTTCTCGATTAAAGTGAGATGGCTTTATTTGATGGTACAACTCTCGATGGGACAGCTTTGATCGATGGTACAAATCACGCGCCTTCTCAGTGGTTTAAAATGTCGATGGCACACACACCACGCGCCTCTCTCACACGTTTTCAGACCTCGAGACACACACCACACGCGTTTTTGACACGTTTTCAAATCCGAACAAATTCTAAATTCCGATAAACTCAAAATATTTCAATTCAGATAAAATCAAATTTTCTAATTCCGATAACATCAAATTCCGATAAACTCAAAATATTTGAATTCCGATAAAATCAAAATATTTCAGATTCCGATAAACTCAATTCCGAGCAAATTCACAATTCCGAGAATTTTTGAATTCCGCTAAAATTCAAATCCGAGTAAAGTCACAATTCCGAGACTTTTCAATTCCGAGAATTTTCAATCGGAATCTGATACGTGCCTCCCGTGCCTTCCATGTAACCCATGCAATCCATGCATGGTGTGGTGGTACAAGAGGCTTCACAGGTTGTACGTTGGCTGCATGCATGTGTTGATTGTTTAGGTGTTTATCTATTTCTTTTTAATTTGTTTCCAGTGAGTAGCATGTGTCGAATAAAGGAAATTATGGGGATGCCCAGTTTCCACGTTTTCCATTTTATTAGGAAGCAGTTATAGCTTGTATCTCCTCTTATTGAGTTGCTTTATTTCGTATGAAGATATGAGAAATTTGCAGCCTACTATCTTCTCTTCTTCTTTCTTCTTTCCTTGCCTTATCGTTGGTTTGATACTCATCAGTGGTATCAGAGCAGCGTTGATCCATGGAGACGCAAACTCGCAAGAAGACACATGCTGAATTCCAGCAGGAAACCGAAGAACGATTCGCAAGGCATGACGCCATGCTCGAGCGGATCATGACTGAGTTACAGAAACTAACAACCAAACACGACCACAACATTGAAGGACCGGGGCACGCAAGGCGGGATACGAAGCCTTACTTGAAGCTACACTTTCCACGATTTGGTGGGGAGGATCCGAAAGGCTGGCTCTATCAAGCGGAGCAATATTTCGAGTTTCAACAGGTAGCAAGGGAAGATCGGGTCCAACTTGCGTCGTTTCATCTGGACGGGATTGCTCTTCAATGGCATCGTTGGATCGCCAAATTCCGGGGACCATTAACCTGGACGGAATTTTCTCGGGCGGTTTTGGGACGGTTTGGACCCACCGATTACGAGGACCCGGCGGAGGCTCTATCCAGGCTCAAGCAAGTGACCACCGTGACCCAATATCAGGAGGAATTTGAAAGGCTCTCGCATCAGGTGGATGGGTTACCGGAGGCCTTCCTAGTGGGTTGTTTTGTCGGGGGACTTAAGGAAGAGATCCGGTTGGAAGTTAAGCTCATGAAACCCTCGCGTTTGACGGAAGCTATCGGTATGGCACTTTTGGTGGAAGAAAAGGTTAACTTACAGCAGAGAAAACATGTTTCGCAGGAAACACAGGCCCTTCATGTCCCAAATCGGACCACCACCAATACGACGGGAATACTTGGGCCTGGACCGGCCCAGAGGCTCGCCTTACCGGCTCCGAATCCAGTCAAGAGCCTGACCCAGAACGAAGCACGGGAACGAAGAGAAAAAGGGTTATGCTACTACTGTGACGAACGCTACACACCGGGCCACAAGTGCAGTCGACCTAAGCTCTTCATGATCTGCGACATACCGGGCGACGAAAACGAAGTAATCGAGGGGGACCCGGGTGGTGGGACGGCTGACTTCCGCCTTGAGGACAAGTCGAATTTAAGGGGGGTGGATTGATACGTGCCTCCCGTGCCTTCCATGTAACCCATGCAATCCATGCATGGTGTGGTGGTACAAGAGGCTTCACAGGTTGTACGTTGGCTGCATGCATGTGTTGATTGTTTAGGTGTTTATCTATTTCTTTTTAATTTGTTTCCAGTGAGTAGCATGTGTCGAATAAAGGAAATTATGGGGATGCCCAGTTTCCACGTTTTCCATTTTATTAGGAAGCAGTTATAGCTTGTATCTCCTCTTATTGAGTTGCTTTATTTCGTATGAAGATATGAGAAATTTGCAGCCTACTATCTTCTCTTCTCAAGAACACACAAACAGCAAAAACACTTTTTCACTCAAACTCTCAAGAACTTCATCTTCTTCTCAAGAACTCATTCAAGAACATGAAGAACATGAAAAACACGAACTTTAAAAACTCATGAAAATCGATTTTTCTTTTCAGATCTACGCTTCTCCACTTCCACAAACACTTTTAATGTACTCCAATCTTGAAAACAAGGATCAAAAATCCGTTTTTGGGCAAAAATCCGTCAAGAACATCAAGAAAAACCCAGAAACAAAAATTCGAATATCTCTCAAACCGTAAGGATTTTTTACATGAAATTTTTACACAATGTTCCTTTCATCATTATGAACAACATATCCAAAAAGGAGATCAATCGGAGCTCGTATGATTTTCTATGATTTTCTGAATATTCCAGCCCACTTTAATCCGAAAATTTTCAAAATTTCTTCAAAAATTTAATCAAAATCTCTTCAAATCAATCCTAATTCGGCTCTGATACCACTTGTTTGTCCCAAGTGATTCAGGTATCAATGAATAACATGAAGATCAATGGATCATAATCAAGAATGTAGAGAGAGAATGATTAATACCATGTAAACACATACTTAATATTGTGATTATGCTAAAGACCTTCATAAAGTTACATGATTAACACTAATCATATGTTTATATACTCTTTGAGTATATTTACAATTAAGCCCTCTTAGTTTGTATTTTATACAAACTTCACACAAAATGTGATCTTCTATTTCTATACAATATAAGATCCTAACAGTTATACTGGATTTTATTATCCTTTTGATATGGTAAACCTTTCTTACATCTACTTGTAAGAACCTTGAGATTAGATTGTTTGTGTATGCCAACACTAATCTAATATCATTACTAAGAATGTTAAAGAACATCCTATTTTATCATTTCTAACGTTAACCAACCAACAACATTTAATCAAGCTGACTTACTGAACTTAATGAGTATAATTTTTGTTTAAGTCATAACTTGACTCAAAATCTTGCAATGATATCTTTATCGAGTACCTCTCAATAAATCATGCATCCCTCGGATTAGTTCTTTCTCAAGAATTTACTGTTTTAGATAGTTTCTAAAAACATCCGATAATTATATACTCTAAAAGTTCAAACTTGTATTTATCACACTAGTTAACAACAACCTTTTATTAACTCTGATAAAT
This sequence comes from Pulicaria dysenterica, assembly GCA_947179395.2. Classification (NCBI taxonomy): domain Eukaryota; kingdom Viridiplantae; phylum Streptophyta; class Magnoliopsida; order Asterales; family Asteraceae; genus Pulicaria; species Pulicaria dysenterica. The sequence continues at coordinate 43,288,511 of OX359294.1, forward strand.
ACATTTGTCAGATGCTCCCACTGTCTTTTATGGAAAAGTGCATTACTCTAAAACATCCTTTTAGACTTTAGTCAATCCTTGACCATCATGCCTAAAACTTGTGTTCCAAACACATGTTTTAAAACTTAGTTTTTGTAAGGACATTTATTCTATGAAACCAAGGTCTTGGATCTTCATATATCCACCTTTCTAGTTACAGAAAGTGGTTTCATTAACTTCGCCATAAGTGCAAAACATTTGTGACGGCATTTTAAATTTCTTTACCAAAACATTTAGTATAAAATTCCCTTGATTATAGTAACTACCATAATCACTTTTATACTATCTTAAATGTTTTATCAAAAACTATTTTCAACTTAGAAACAATAACTATCATTTCTATTTTGTTCAAGACTTTGAACTTTCACTTTTCACAAAAGACTTAAACACTTGTTTAAATTAGAACTATCTAATTTTATAAACAACACTTGTTTATATAAGCGTTTGGAAAACGTGGAGCCAGTATTTATATAACTACAACAAATCATAGCATAAGGATTATAATGAATCACTGAACAAGTCAAGACTTGACTTATTTGTTCTCTTCTTGTCACAACTGGACTAATCTTGATTCATAATATAAGAACACATGCATGGATATATAACTAAATAATTATAGTTTCCATAAACTCAAAAAAGTATCCATAAACCAACAATATAAAAAAAAATTGTTCAAATAAACTTGAAGAGTTTAATAAACTAGGAAATATAAATATTAATATCCGCATGCTGCACGTGGGATCTCCTCATGCTGGGCCGCATCACTTTCCATCTCCTCCTGCAATAAACGATTGCAAGAAATTAGAATACTCGGTAAAACTTTTACAAGTGGAAATTGACAAAGAAGCTACACGATACCTGAGGTGCCAGACTTGCCACCTGCCTCGTGACCCTTCGGGCAATCTCTTTTTCAGTGCCCGACCTCACCGCACTTAAAGCACCGATTCTCTGTTCTTGCTTTGTTTGGCTTCTGCTTCTTGCCCTTGTTGTTGTATTAGCCCTGGGTGCACTCTGGCTGGGTTGGGCCTTGCCCTTTCCCTTTCCGTTGCGCCCCTTCCTCTTCTTATGCCCGCCATGACCTACCATGAGAACGTCCTTAGACTTGGTCCCGATACTTTGCTCAGCAGTCTTGAGCATTGAGTGCAACTCAGCCACGGATTTCTCCATGTTGTTCATGTTGTAGTTGACTATAAAAGGCTTATAGTCATCCGACAACGAGTTGAGTATCGTATCCGTTGCTAGCTGCAACGGAACTGGGTGCCCAAGTCTTTCTAGGTGGTCCATGTAACCTTTCATTTTCATGACGTGGTTACTGACCGAGGTCCCCTTAGCCATCTTGCACGAGTTGAATGCCTTGGTGGCATCATAACGCTCAGTGCGAGCTTGCTCCTGGAACATGTCCCTCAGCTGGTGGATCATGTCATAGGCAGGAGTCTCCATCATGCTCGACTGCAACTCTGGACTCATAGTTGCGAGCATGAGGCAGCTAACGTCCAGGGCGTCATTGGAGCGCTTCTGAAAAACCTCCCTGACGTCTGTCCTAGCGTTGTTGGCAGGAGGATTTCCTAGAGGTTGTTCTAGGACATACCACTTTCTCTCGTTCCTAAGCACGATCCGGAGATTTCTCTCCCATGTGAGAAAGTTAGGACCGACAAGCTTGTCCTTCTCAAGAATGGAGCGGAGAGAGAGATTATTGGTACTAGTAACGTTGGTTGCCATCTACAAATTAAAACCCGGTTTAATTAGTAATTGCAAATAAACTTTTTAATCATATATCATCAAACCCATAAATAATATATATTAGACCTAGGACCCATATTTCACATACTTGACGCAAGGTTTGGGCACTTCCCGCCAAATCATGCTATTTCTTGTAGGTAACACCCCGTACCAATCGTACCTAACTGATACAACTCCTAGAACCTCGTAGAGCACTTAGACTCAGTCTAGTATGTTTAACTCTACTCTAGTGCTTTTTGGGCCGGGACTCCCGATTATCACCAAAATAGATCGCACCACCTAAGACAACATGAATTCTGGCCGGGATTATCGCAGAATCTTTCATGCCCCTTCCCGCAATGGTTTGAACCCGGATGCCCAAGGTTTGGGCACTTCCGACACCCGAGTACCGTTTAACAGAAAGGGTGTACCATTAGGTGGGTAGCACACTGATCTAAGATTTTCTTGGGTTTTATAATTAAGTTAAAAACTTAATTTTCCAGTTTTTGAAAAACCATTTTAAAACTAACTGTTTTAAAAAAATACGATTTATATGTGTACCTAAACTAGGTGCACAAAACGGCTTTTATAAGTTCTAAACTTATAATATTGACAAAACTTTAAATTTATAAAAATTTAACTAACACGACTAGCAACCTGTAGTCGTATTCTAGTTTGTCATAAAGCGCGTGGTTTTTCACTGTTTAATAACAGCGTGTTATTAAATCCTTTTTTTTATTTACCATCACAAACATATTATATGCAAATATGAAAAAACAGTAAATAAAAGAACCACAACCACGCAAGTAATAAGAAAAGCATATAAACCCCTATAGTTTTGCCAACTAATCCTAAGGTCAAACCTAAGGATAAAACGACTTGGATTCGCCTTCTCGATGTGTTGCTCCCACTAGCCTTGACACCTCCCCGAAGTATCCGTGCTTCGTGTGAGAACACCATTTTCTTGTCACCTTTTCGAGTCCATCTTGGTTGAGGGATTTAAACTATTACTAGTCTATTACAAATACAATATTGAATGGGGTTGTAAATGGCACGCAGACCTCCCCGAACCAGTACAATTTTACAATTGAGAAAGGGATTGTAATTGGCACACAGGCCTTCCCAAAAACCAAAATAAAAGAAGAATAAGAAAAAACGAGTCATAAGTCGGCAAAACTATAGCTATATGTATCACAACCACACAATTATATATAAACATTATATATATAAAAGTCAACCACGCAGTTATAATATATAAACAATAAACTGTGCTGTTAAGCACACAACCTGATTTGTTTAAACTTTCTTATTTACCCTTTGATTAATACCTATTAACCAAAAATGAGAATTATGATCTTCTAATTGAATTTATTTGACCAAACAAAGTCTTTTAATAAAACTTTAAAAAACTTGATTTTATTCTAAACATGAATGAAATCCTTATGTCGAGTTTCTATATTAGTTTTCCAAAAACTTAAAACCGACAACTTTGGTCAATTAAATACTATCTTATTTGTTTCTCCATAATATTACATAAAATTTATTCCTTTTAGAATTTATTCAAAAATGACTAAACTAGTCATAATAAATAAAAGTCTAAAATATATATTTTAACTAAACTAGTCAAAACATATAACACTAGTTTATATAATACCTTATTAATTTTATAACTTAAAATTAATAATCCTTTTGTATTAATCCGGAAAAACTATTTTGGGCCAATATCTCTCGTCAACCCGAGTACCCACTGAGCCAAGACCCTCTCGGGCCGAAGCCACCTGGGCCGTAAGCCCTATTGGGCCGAGAACCGCTTTGGGCCGAGACCCCACTGGACCGTGATCCTTCTTGGGCCGAGAACCTCCTGGATCTCGAATTATCTTGGGCCAAAACCCCTTGGGCCGAAGCCCATTAGGCTTTAGCGCCGCTAACCAGCACCGCGAGGCCCATCTGGCCTTCGCGCCGCTAATGGTCACCCCCGACACGGTGATGTTCTCGGTTCCTGTTTTCCGATTAATACATTTTAAATCCTTTTAACCTATTAAAACTAACTGTTTTAATATACTGATTAAAAACTGGATTTAATTTCAAAAACCAAAAACTATTAATTATTAATATCAACAAAACTTGTTTTATTAATAATTAATTATCCTAAAAACTTGATTTCAACCTTTTAAACATAAGTTCAAAAACTGGCTAAGATCTAGTTTTAGATAAAAGTTTATCCCTTTTAACCGTTTAAACACTAACCTGGTTTAAACCTAACTGGTTAAAATCAAACCTTCTATTAATTGGATAAAAAACAGAAAACTTGTTTTTATCCCTATGGTTTTCGAAAAACTAAAATGGAGAAGAATAAGATGAAGAAGATCATATAACTATTAAACAAACCAACAAAAATAGATTAACTAGGTTTAACTGATTAAACAAACTGTTTAATTTAATCTTAATCGAAAACTTGTTCTTATCCAAAAATCATAATCCTTTTTAACCATTCAAACTAACTGTTTGAATTTTCTGATTAATAGGATAAAACTGATAACAAAAACAAACTGTTTTGCTACCTTCTTGATTTTCGAAAATACCAAGAACAAATAGAGAATCAAGAATAAAACCTTAATCTAAAACAGATAAAACTAGAAACTATGGATCATAGAGCCGAGGCTCTGATACCACTGAAGGTTTTGAACCTGACCAAACCACCACATGACTCAAACTGGTCAATCCTGGGTTTGATTCTACTGGTTCAATCCTAAAGGCAGAACTGGATTGAACACAACCCTCTAAACCCCAAAAAGGGTTAGGATCTTTAAACTAACTTGATCAACATAGTTTCTTGCAAAACAATCCACAGATAAGGTTATAAGAAATATACCTGATCAGAAAATTTGGGATTGCTAAAGTAGTCTACTACTACTGCACCTCCGATTGAACTGGCTGCTAGACCGCTCCTGGATCACCAAAACTCCAACACTAAAAAAATCGAGTGTGTGTGTGTGTTCTTGCGTCGACCTCGACTTCGCAAAACACTCTTGGTGTTTTGCTCCTTCGGTTTCGTCGAGAGGAAAGAGAGCCGAGAGAGAGATAGAGTGCGACGAGAGAGAGAGTTCGACAAAAGGGAGGGAGAGAAGGTGGCTAGGGTTATCTTTTTTTAATCCTTGTGTCTCATATGTCTTAATCCTTAAGCCTTAAGGATATTTATAAGGATTAGATGGACCTAAGCCCGTTTAATTAAAAAGCCCACTGGTTTTAATTAAACATTCAATCTCTTCACTTTGACCCCCTGGACTTTACTAGTTAATTAATTAACTATTAATCAACTGGTCCGTTAAATTTTAAAACTTAATATTTAATTCTCTTTAAATAATAAATAACTATTTATTATTTATTCCTTTCTAATAATTAATCCAAACTGGATAATTATTTATATCTCTCTTTTCAATAATTAATACTACTGATTAATTATTCGTTTATCTCTTTAATTAATCTAACTGATTAATTATTTCCTTTTTCTCTTTAATAATTAATCTAACTGATTAATTATTTCCACACAGATTTATGGTGAAAACCAACTGTTCTGAATTGGGTGTGTAGCAGTGTGACCCTTTAGTCTCTTATAACATTGGATACAACATGCCCATTAATTATCTCTGCACATAATCCAACAGTTACGAATATTGGATTGACCCACCGTGAAAAATACTTCGTGGATTCGTGTCAAAAGTATTTATCACATAGGTTATCCTCAAATCTGAGGTATTTGGTTTGGGATGCGGTAACTGTTGTCTTCTTAGCGTGTTCTAACGCCACGCCGTAACATGGTGGTCATAAGGGGCGAGTCTAGATTCAGTGGGAGCCGTATTGCCAAATGCAAATATGCAAGATGGTATTTGCACCTCCTTTTTAGGAGAGATATTTATGGGCTGCTTGACTGATTAAGAAACTGGTAAGTGCACGGCCGTGCCCAAACGAACTGATATGTTCTTTGTCGTTTATCACGCAACTTTGAAATCAAGTATGTCATGAACCAATTTTTGAGTCTCTGAGTTGACTTTCTCCATGCTCATGCTCAAAATTGAAATATCGTGCTGCAAGGGACAAACCTATATATATGCATGTATGTATATATAAAAACGTACCCATTCATGAACAGGGAGTTTATGATAGTTTAGTTTGTAAACAGTTAGTTTATGACAGGTTACTTCTAAGCAGGTTGCTTATGAAGTTTTATCACAAGTTACTTTGGGGTATAAGAGTTCTTAAAACCTGGTTACCCTAAGTGTCTGGCTAGGGACCTCCTTAGGCTAACAATGTGCAGTAACTATTACTTATCTTACACAAGTGGGAGTCTGTTGGATTATGTGAAGAGATAATTAATAGACACATTGTATCCAATGTTATAAGAGACTAAAGGGTCACACTGCTACACACCCAAATCGGAACAGTTGGATTTCACCATAAATCTGTGTGGAAATAATTATTCAGGTAGATTAATTATTAAAGAGAAAAATTAATAATTAATCAGTGGTATTAATTATAGAAAAGAGAGAAATAAATAATTGATCAGTTTGTATTAATTATTAGAAAGGAAATAAATAATAAATAGTTATTTATTATTTAAAGAGAAATTAAATATTAAGTTTTAATATTTAACGGACCAGTTAATTAATAGTTAATTAATTAACTAGTAAAGTCCAGGGGGTCAAAGTGAGTAGAGATGAAAGTTTAATTAAAACCAGTGGGCTTTTAATTAAACGGGCTTAGGTCCATCTAATCCTTATATATATATATCCTTAAGCTTAAAGGATAAATATATGAGACAAGGGATTAAGAAGGATTAACCTAGCCACCAAAACTCTCTCTCTCTCTCTCTCTCTCTTTCGTCGCCTCTCTCTCTCTCTCGTCGCACTCCCTCTCTCTCGGTTTCTCTTGTCGAAGTCGAAGAAAAAAAAACCGAGTGTGTTAGCGGTATTGGTGATCGACGCAAGAGTACACATACACATTCTCGGTTTTTCGAGAATCGTTGGTTTGTGGTCCAGGAGCGGTCTAGCAGCCAGTTCCAAGGAGGTGCAGTAGTAGTGGACTATTTTAGCAATCCCAAGTTTGATCAGGTATATTACTTTGTAACCTATTATGTAGATTGTTGGTTAGAAACTATGTTTTGATCATTAGTTTTAAAGATCCTAACCCTTTGGGGTTTAGAGGGTTGTGTTCAATCCAGTTCCGCTTTTAGGATTGAACCAGTAGAATCAAACCCAGGTTTGACCAGTTTGTGTCATTGGGTGGTTTGGTCAGGTTCAAAACCCTTCACAAAATACCCGTGTTTGATTTATTAATCACCTAAGTCGGTCCTTAGCCTTCCTTATCCCCTAGAAGTAGACAAAACACATACTACACACACGCATGCATACACAAACACACATACACATAACCTTTTTGGAGTTTGAAAGAGAATTCAAGGAGATTTCATTGTACCAGGAAGATTAAAGCTAAAATACAAGCTTCAATATGTTCTACTCCATCTCCTTGGTAAGTTTTGTTGTTGGAAACCTAGTTTTGGTATTTTGGAGAAGATGGGTTGTGTTGAAGGTTGAATTGATCAACCAATGGTGTTTTTGAGTCAAGATACATGTAGGAAGGTTGTAGTAGTGTTAAATAACATGTAGGAACGTTTAAAGTTGAATTTCAGTCGATTGAGAGTGTTAAAACAGGATTTGCAAGTCTGTTCTTCGAACAGATGAGGACTGTTCTGCCGACCTTGCTTACGGCCGTAAGGGCTGGTCCTAGTGGGCGCAAGCAGGTACAAACAAATTATGAATTTTAGTCCCTTGCGGCCGTAAGCGTATGGTGTTGCGGGCGCAAGGCTGGTGTTGAACAATTACCGTTTACGGATGAAGGAAATAGCTTGTTGGGCGTAAGCACATAACTTAAGTCCAAAAGCACTCAAAGAATCAAGCTTGCGGGCGTAAGGGGTTGCCCTTGCGGCGAAAAGCCGTGATTGGTTAGAAAGACCCCTTACGGGCGCAAGGAGAAACTCTTGCGGCCGTAAAGAAGGGGTGTAATGCCCTTGCAGGCGTAAGGAAACCTGCTTGCAGGCGCAAGAAGTAGACCAGAACCTAAGTTGCATATCTGTTGTTGTATGTTTAAGTACAACCCTATGTTGTAACTGATAAGCATTGACTGAGCCTACACATGATTGTGTTAGGTGTATCTGTGGACTCTGAGGACTCCGGGCATTATATATGTCTCCTCTGACACCCAGGTGAGTACCGGTTTCCCATGAGGCTCAGTAAGTAGTGTTACCTATAGTTTGTTGGACCGTTGTTAATGTTGCACATGTGCGTATATGAAGTATGATAATATGTTGTCATGTGCTATGCCATGCTACGTTGTATTACTTGTTGATTATGAAACACATGCATATTGTTGGACCCAGTACGGGTTATTGTTGCATGTTGTACTTGTCCGGACATTTGTTGTCGTGGTTGAGGCCAGCCGAGTAGGCTGGATCCCAGGTTAGCAATTCGGGATCAACGGGGGGCTCGAAGGCCCATGCCGAATTCCAGGTTCTGCAAGATCACCGTTCTTCGACGCAAGTTGGGATCTTAGCTTACGATCAAGATCCATTGAGTTGTTGTGACTTCGTAACGCGCTGGATGGATTGCTCATCGCTTCCCCCCACCAATGCGGTTTGTTGTAGCTGATAGCCTAATTAGGGTTGTTGAGCGGGATTTCCCACCCTGCGAGATATGACTCTTACTGACACGTTGGCACGCCACTATGTGATAGGATAGCCTTATGTGCTGTCCCTATGTTATGATAATCTGCTTGTGGATACTTATGTGTAAATCTGTGCTCACTAGCTAGTTGTAGCTAACAGTGCATGTTTTCCCTTTTCGCAGGTACTGAGTAGTTGGACTGGTGAGGCGGGAATTGTTGGTAGTTGTTGTAAATATCTTTTAGGAACACTAGTTGTTGTATATATGTGATCTGATGGTAGGGATGGCAAAAATACCCGATCCCGACAGGTTTACCCGAAACCGAAACTTTTGGGACGGGTAAATGGTTATGGGACCGGGTATGAGATTTCTTCCAAAAAATTTCGCGGGTATGGGACGAATATGATTTTAGTCAATACCCGCCCAATTACCCAGCCGCCCAATTTCCCCTCTTTTAATGTCATTGCCCATCCATTAATTCCTCACATGCACCCTGCGATACTCTATCCCTCCATGCTCTCCATTCATGATCTTCCCATATCCAAGGAACGACTGAGATTGATTCTCGCGGTTCTCGTGCTAACAACGGTTATCGGATGAACCCTCTCCATATATATATATATATATATTACAATGTTATTATATACTAGATAACAAGAATTACATGATTAATAGTCCATGCTTCTCTTTGACACTTCCGTGAAGAACGTCCTTTCATTTTCATGTAATGATTTAAATTAGATTATCATGAAATTCAGATAGTTTATACTTGTATGGTGATTGTATTACATTAATTAAATATCAAACTTTTTGAATGTTGATGTTGCTAGAACATGAAATTTAAAAAAAAAACTCATTGTTTGACATGATTTGCATGAAATTTTAGGGAAAAAAATTTATTTAGAAGAATTTAATTGACTAGGAATATAAATGGGATACCAGATACCCGTAGGTATACCCGCGTCCCCGATGGTTATTTGGTAATGGGATACCCGACGGGACAGGATCGGGATGAACATGGTTTTATAATAGGGTATGGGACATGGATGACCAATACCCGTCCCATTGCCATTCCTATCCTATGGTTGGAGGTAGTTTAGTTGGTAACACTAGTTGGTTGAACTTGGCGTATTATTTTGTTGTAAATTACCGCCGAGTCAGTTATCATTATTAATCTTTTGTAAACGATGATTTCCGTTGCATGCTTTTGAGTAATATGTTATAAAAAGTTTAAATTATCCCTAATTTTAAGCACGTGAAATTCGGTGTTACAATTAGGTATCAGGGCCTAAGTTTGAGGAATTGGGTACTTGTAGAAGTATTCGATCTCAAGCTCGGGCCCAACCATCGCTATGTGTTCCTAGTTGGGTAATTGGGGTTGGGTGTGAGCATTATGTGGTAGTTGTATCATGTAACTAACTTGTAGTGTTAGTTTTTATTAGATAAGTGGTATACTAACTGTCGTTTCCGTGTGTATAGTAACTTAATATAGAATGTCTGATCGACGAGCTACCACGGAGGAAGCTCTTAAATAGATGGAAGTTGAGGCTTCGTGTACTCATCAAGAGGCTAAGGATGTATCTTCTCAGCACCATGCCGAGGGCCCGAGGCCCAATCCTGAGTATGAGGCATATGTTAGACGCATTAAAGGGAAGCTCCGATTGACGAAGGCGCTACTGCTTGAACGGTTGAAAGGAAAGAAACAGAAAAGATGCTCGTATAAGAAATCCCTCTCCTGCAGGCCTAAGGAGTTCAAGGGTAGTGATAATCCCTTAGACACTGTACGGTGGCTGCGAGAGACTGACCAGACTTTCGAGTCGTGTGATTGTGAGCCTGAGTACCGTGTTAAATATGCGGTACGGTTGTTGAAGGGGCGAGCTATGTTTTGGTGGGATACCATCAAAGACTCTGTAAGTAAAGAGGTGTTGGCCGTGTTGACTTGGGAAAAATTCTCCAAGAAGTTGATAAAGGTTCATCTACCCAACGGGTCATATGCTGTAGCTAGAGGCGAAAGACAAAGGTCTGATATTCCTATCATTTCTGTTGTGAAAGCTCGAAAGTCAGTTTCTAAAGGCTGTAATTATTATTTAGCCTACGTGATGGATACAAAGTTAGAGAAACGTGTTGTCAAAGATATTCCGGTAGTGTCTGACTATCCGCAAGTATTTACTGACGAGTTGGCGGGCTTACCGTCTGTTCTAGACGTTAAATATCAAATTGATCTTGTTCCGGGGGCTACCCTTGTGGCTAAAGCTCCGTATCATCTTGCTCCTTCCGAGGTGTGTGAGATGATGACGCAGATTCATGAGTTGCTCCACAAAAGGCTTTATTCGTCCGAGTTCTTCTCCTTGGGGTGCTCTGTCCTTTTTGTGAAAAAGAAAGATGGAATTATGCGGATGTGAATTGATTACCGGATGCTTAACAAGCGAACGGTAAAGAATAAATATCCTCTTCCACTTATAGATGACTTGTTTGATCAATTGCAAGGAGCCACGTGTTTCTCTAAGATTAATCTCCTATCTGGATACCATCAAGTGTGGGGTTTCTGATGGTGTTATTCCAAAGATGGCTTTCCGCACTCGTTATGGTCACTATGAATTCTTGGTGATGCCATTCGGATTAACAAATGTGCCTGCCAATTTTATGGATCTCATGAATCGGGTTTGTCGTCCTTTCTTGGACAAATCCATAATTGTGTTTATTGATGATATTCTTGTTTATTCAAAGACCGAAGCTAAACACGAGTTGCATTTGCGTCAAGTTCTTGAAACTCTTAAACGAGAAAAGCTTTTTGCTAAATTTTCTAAAGGTGAGTTTTGGCTACGCGAGGTGCATTTTTTGGGTCATGTGATATGCAGAGATGGTGTTAAAGTGGATCCGGTGAAAGTCGAAGCAGTGATGAACTGGGGAGTTCCCCGAATTCCTTCTGAAGTTAGAAGTATTCTCGGCCTAGCTGGAGATTATCAGCGGTTTATCCGTGACTTCTCTAAACTTGCAGGTCCCTTGACCAAGCTCACTCATAAAGACGTTGATTTCGTGTGGTCTGAAGCACAAGAACAAGCGTTTCAATCTCTGAAACGACTACTGTGTTAAGCTCTGATCCTTTCCTTGCCCGACGGGTTTAGGGTCTGAAGACTTTGTCATTTATTGTGATGCTTCTTATTCTGGGCTGGGTTGTGTGTTAATGCAGCGTGATAAAGTAATTGCCTACGCTTCACGGCAAATAAAACCTCATGAGAGTAACTATCCGACCCATGATCTCGAGCTGGCTGCTGTAGTGTTTGCTTTGAAACTATGGCGGCATTTTCTTTACGACACTAAATGTGTGGTCTGTATGGACCACAAGAGCTTGCAGTATGTCTTCACACAGAAAGAGCCCAACATGAGATAGCGTCGATGGCTAGAGTTGATTAAGGATTATCATTGTGAAATCCGTTATCACCCTGGTAAGGCCAATGTGGTGGCGGATGCTCTAAGTCAAAAAAGATCGTCAGCAAGTGTAAAATTTATGAAGATTATAGTTGTTCCTGATATCCTTGCGAGGTTAAAGGAAGCTCAACTCGTTGCATTACGCGATGAGAATCTGAAAGCTTAGGTTATGCGGAAGCAGAAAGACTTACTCATGGAAGATACTCGAGGGTTAAAGACCCTTCGATCTTGGATTTGGGTGCCACTTTGTGGGGCAAATTGTGAGCTGATAGGACAAGTGTTAGGTTTCATAGCACCTTCTATGTGTCATACTGATTCAAACTCAAACTGGTTTGAACCGATTCAAGGATGAAAACAAAAACAGTTATTATTCATAAAGTGGAACTTGAATAATAAACAACCCAAAAACCCTAACGGGTTAGAATCTTTGTTTATCACAATAATATATACATATAATATATATATATATATATATATATATATATATATATATATCGATTTATGTATGTATGAAACAAACAATAATATGAACTATAAAACAAGAACATTCATATTATAATACATCAATAAAGAACACATGATGTATAAGAACAATATACAAAACTTGTATATTTATATAAACATGGATCGAAACCAGTATGTATACGTGCATATACATACTCGATCAACATATCATCAAGAACAAGAAGGAGAGAAGATGATAGTTATACCTTTTCTTAGGGTTGCTCAAGTTGTAGTCCACCCGTAATGAGGCAAGACAAGATCCCGCTAGAAGGGTATAGCAACCACGAACCACGATCATGAACTCGAGATCGTATAAAAAACCGACCCTTCAGTTTTATCCTTGGTGTTCTTCGGCCGAACTCCATAGGGAGAGAGAGGGGAGATTTTTTGCATATTCTATTCAAAGAATTATTAACCCTAAATTCTCCATATGATCTTCTATTTATAAGAATAAGAATTAAGATCATATTAGGAAACATTTAAAAGGTTTCCTTATCTTGAATTGGGATAACTTAATCACCAAGATAATGATTATTATAAGTTAATTAAATAAAATAATATATATATATATATATATATATATATATATATATATATATATATATATATATATATATATGTTGGAATATGCCCACTGACGCACGTACGCCATATGAATCACTACCGATGATGTATGGGCCTATTGGGTCACACACCGGGGATCAATCTCGACAACAACCTAAGTGGAGGGACTGTTTTTGTCAAATTGCAAAAGTTGGCATGCTGATGGGAGTTAGCGGCTCTAACTCTTTAGAGTTAGCGGCTCTAACTCCTTAAGGTTAGCGGCTCTAACTTGGGCGCGATAGCGGCGCTAACTTTTAAAGTTAGTGGCGTTAACCCAGAGTTAGCGGCGCTAAACCCTGTCAGATTGCATGCAACTTTTGCATGTTGCCTCCATTCTCCACCAATCGAGTGGGATTGCTTCCAGATCATTCTTGGCCGGCCTTTTGGGGTTAAAACAGATCTGGAGGTCTCATTTGAAGTGGGGCATGCATTTTTCTCTCAAGAAAAATTCTCTCTAGCCATAAACACACATACACCAAATCTTGATCTTTTGGGAAGCACAAGAAGAGGGATCTTGGTGAATTCTTGGTAGAGGAGAGCTAGGAGATTTCGTGGTTGCTGTTCCAAAGATGATTTCATGCTTGAAGATCATCAATGGCTAGCTAGTACTTGGAGATTGACACACACCGGGGGTGGACTTCAATAGAGGAAGCTATTTCGGCTTCTTGGATCATTACCACCATCTTCACATTTCCAGAAGTTGTGACAAGGGTATAATCTCCTTATTCTCCTGTTTTACATGTTGTATTTCATAGATATGGAGTTTGGTACTTTCACTTGGGGTTTTATTGTTTTTGACTTGTACTCTATGTTACTTTTGTTGTACCATGCTTCCGCTGGTCATTCTCGAAACCCCAACAGTGGTATCAGAGCCACCTCCATACTAGAATTGCACATGGTGGCCTGAAAAACCCGAATCAAAAGCTTTTTGTTTTCTGGAACTATGGTTTAGCGGCGCTAACTCATAAGGGTTAGCGGCGCTATGCGCGCTGGACCGATTTTTCCTTTTTAAAAATAAAACAGTTTTGGTTCTCGGGTTTTTTGGCATTCTTGTAGATTCTGGAATTTTGTTTCAGAATATGTTTGCATGTTTTGGTATTTTTTAAAATACCATATATTATGTTTGGTTGTATGTGATAGATTTGAAATTGGTAAACCTTGCCTTTGACCTTGTGGTTGACTTTGTGTGTTTGGATGCATTTTGGTGATTTAATATCACATATGGGCTGTAATATTTATTAATTCAGATTTGTTTGTAATAATATTGTGGCTTGCATGCCATTTCATTCATCCGTGTAATTTGTAATAGATAAAATAGGAAAATTGTGGCTTGTATGCCATTTATTTTCTATTTGTATGTATTGTAAATTTTGGATGAAGACACACAAATGGAGTCGGAAGGAAATGGAGCGTGTCCATAGAAGCCGGTGAAGTCAATTGGAGATGGCGGTTCTAGTGGGAACTCGCATTGAAGATCTTCCGTCCCTTAGATTGACCACGTTCTACCCGTTTTGGCTCACTGGAAGAACGCATAGGATTTATGGCAAGGGTTACCAATTTATTTCGTATATATGCGTGTGATGTGATTTTATATTATTCTTGCATGGTTTGCTTAAGATTCGCATGCTAGATAATTTTTCAAAATTAATAAAATCACAAGAGATTTGGTAAAAATGGTTTACAACTCTCGCGCGCGCTCACATACAAGATTAACTCACCTAGTGAAAATAGGTTTTGGCACTAAACAAGTTAATCTGTAACCAAGCCGGAAACAAAAGCCCGTTTTCATAAAACGTAAATCTTGCACCATCCGTAAGTCGATACCACCCGAATCTAGATTTATGAGTATTAGTTGTCGAGCTTAGCACGAGCTAACTCTCATAAAACTGTGTGGAAGGTGCGTGTGGCAAATTCACAATTTTGGTTGTCGAGCTTAGCACGAGCCAATTTTGGTGGGTTTGACATCGTATGTCTTGACGGACGATTTGCAATTACAAATTAAAATCCTTGAGTGATTGTCGAGCTTAGCACGAGTCAACCAAGAATTTTAATTTGGAATTGGTGCTAGTAGGGATTAAACATGCCAAACGACGGTTGTCGTAGGATCCCGCAAGTGTCTAAGAGTTGCAATAGAGATTGCAATCGGTAAAATAGTTATCGGCCTAAATTGCTCCATGAAGTGATCCGCGGTAACCCCGTCATGAATTGGAGTGAAATATGGTTCTTAGCCCTTGTTAAAATATTTTTCGAGACGATATGGGTAATTATTTTAACAAGGATTAAATCAAACTAACTAATTCGCGTACTCTCTTTAATATAGGATGTCGAATAATAACCACAATACGTCGAAGTTTACACTTCGTATGTTTCTATAAAGGGAGAAACTCACGGGAGTGAACTTTGTTGACTGGCTTAGGCAATTGAGGATTGTCCTACGTGCCGAGTCTAAGTTGCACATCCTTGAGGAACCCCTTCCTGAACCACCTGCTATCAATGCGGAATGGACCATCCGATACGCGTATGAAAAGCGTGTTCGGGATACGCACGATGTTGCTTGTCTCATGTTATCAAGTATGAGCTCGGAACTGCGAAAGTAATTTGAGTACATGACTGTGTATGACATGATTAACAAGCTGAAGGATGTATTCCAACAGCAAGTTAGGCAAGAACATTATGAGTGTGTTAAAAGTCTAACCGGTTGTAAGATGCGGGAAGGTGGGAGTGTTAGTGCCCATGTTTTGAAGATGAAATCATACATGGACCAGATGGAGAGGCTAGGATTTCCTATAGGGAGGGAGCTTGGTGTGAATTTCATACTTCAGTCTCTGCCCGCTTCGTATGAAAAGTTTGTTATGAACTATCATATGCATGGAAAGGAAATATCTATAGATGAATTGCATGGAATGTTGAAGGATGTAGAATCTAACATGTCCAAGCATGCATCGTCCTCATCCACTCCCGTTCTTGGTTCTAAGGAACAACATAATATGAGGAAGAAGAAATCGATCCCATCAAAAGAAGAAGTTGGAATTTCCAAGCTTACTTCAAATTTTGAGTCCATGGATATTGATGATATGCCTAAGGAGACTCAACAAGGGGTGGTTTGCTACTTCTGCGGAAGATTTGGGGATTGGGGCCGTCATGCCTGCCCTTCGTGCCGAGAGGATATAAAACTTCTCAGAAAAGCGAGAGTTAATTTTCCTACTTGAGGTACATTCATGATTATACTTCTTTGCTATTCCTTACTAAGCTGGGTTGTTTACCCGAACTATAAGACTCACGTTTGTCACAAATTTATTTTGTTGCAAAGTGTAGGTCTGTTCGATGAAAGAAAGAAAAGCTTGAAGAACCGGATCTCTGAAGAAGAAATTTTGTTGATTGTCTTCTACAAGAGAATTGGGAGTGTTAGTCTTGCCATTAATTCCGGATTAATTTATTACTTTTGTATGTACGCCCTGCGTGGCAAGACTTGCTTTATTGTATGTTCTTTCGAAGATGATGGATCTTTTTGAATCTTATATTTTGTTTGAAAAGATTTTTCATTTTGATAGTTTCATTTCAAATTCGATCCATGTCTATGCTTATGTGTTATTTTTGACTATTTTTAGTGCTTAAATACACATTTGATGACGATGGATATCACTTGAAACTGAAACATTTTGAAAAATTGTTTTTGAGATGATTTTATCAAAACTTATCCATATCATAGCATACATAAAGACTTGTTATAAGTAATAATGCAATCATGAATAATTGATTCTTAAATCCAAAAATGGTTTGGATACATGAGCTCTATGGCATAATCAAACTTGACCAAGTAAACAACATTTACATCGCTTAGATCCATGTGGTTAGGATCTTTGTAAAAGTTTAGCCTCGGGCTAAATGAAAGGTATAAATATTGTTTATTGGACTAGGGTGATTAAGAAATCCTTCACCAGTGTTGGTAGGAAGGATTGTGACTTGTTGGATTTTGATCACACTTGTGTGGATAATCCGTTCAAGTATACCATATAGAGTGACACTAGTAAAAATTCTCCATCACCATCTTTATGATAGTTATTGGGAGAATGTTTAACTAGATAAAAGGTTTGTGTCTTGAAACCTAGAGGTGTTCGGAACTAACCTAAAGAGAAATTAAGAATCAATAAGGGCATATAGATATAAATTCTTAGATCTAGACAAGATGCTAAGTTTTCTTATCTATATTGGTTTAAATATGAAATGGATCATGGGTTTAACTCATAATTCGTTTTCTATAAAAGACACATTTGTACATGGTGTCACATTAAAGAAAACCGGATATCTTTGTTGATGATCTGGTAAAAGGTAGGCCTAAAATATGTATTCAATGTAATTGGTATACATTAATTTTATGAACCTAAAACACAACATTATGGTCACTTAAGCATCGAATGAGATTTTTACTAGAAAGAGTCATTTGCTTGTCAATCTCATAACTTAAAATTATCCAGTCTACATTCAGTGGGAGATGGATGAATTATAAGTTGATGCCTATATATTTAAGTAGTTCATCTGAGTTTTGGATAATTGTTTCTTAGACTTATGGGAACCATATTTGGTTGCTCAAAAGGAAGAAGACAATTTACAAAAGCATTCCAGTGGAAGAACATAAAACTTAAATAAGAGACATAATGTTGACACTAGCATTTAATCAGCATAGAGATGCTGGTAGTACTTGACAATATCCATTGCTTCTTTAAATCTGGTGGAAGTCAAGAAGGCTGTTTAGATATGAGGTTGTCATATTTTAGCAAAACAGCTTGATGGTGAATCATTGTGATGTCACCATTCACCGGAAACATAGTGGGACCCTGTGTTCACTAGTGAATATAAGAAGATAATGGTATACATAATTGTAACCCATTTGATGCATCCAAGTAATTGACTTGGGTTAATCCCACACCTAAAGTGTTATCCAAGAAGGGTGAAGGGAATAACAAATATGCAAATCATAGACAACTTCAAATACCGACTAGAGATAAAGTGTTTCATATTGATCATATGGAAACATGTTCTAGTGGCTATGTTGAAGATGACTTGGATAAAGTGAAATATTGTTGTCACCTTGGGGAAACAAGTAAGTTCACATGGAAATAAAAGGCCAAGATCCTTCGCAGGGTTAAGTTGAGGATATGTTTGAAACATGTTCCGAGGTCTTATATATATATATATATATATATATATATATATATATATATATATATATATATATATATATATATATATATATATATATATATATATATATATCCATTATGTCCAAGTTATGTCCATGAATGAAGTCGATAAAATTTGCATCTTATGGCTGTAATCTTGCTTTACGAGAAAATATGAAGGAATGAGTTTTCTAGAAAGCGTAGATTAAGCCAGATACTTTTGTCAGGGCTAGTGGGAGCTTTAAATGTTCCTAGTAAAATATACTCAATGAAAATAATGTCCTAATTTAGGGTTGTTCTCAACCTATTGATGGAATTATTGTTACATGAGTATAAATAGAGAATATGGAATCAAGTGAATTCTAAATTCAAGAAATACTGATGTATGTTCTTGATGTTCGACGTAAATAAAGTTGTCTTGAGTAAGTTTTTACTGCAAGCAAATCTATTCTTGTGAGACTGTCGATTTTATCGAAGTTTTGAATATTCAAATATGTGGTGTAGATACGACATTTAGATTTAAATGAGTGTCATTGACCCTATTGTGCACTTCGGTTACATTGAGGGTATGTCGACTCTAATAAACATGAGTGTCAGTGACTCTATTGTGAACTTCGGTTACATTGAGAGTATGTCGACTCTGATAATCATTAGTGTCATTAATCCTAGTGTAGACTTCGGTAACATTGAGGATATGACGACTATGATAATATTATGTATGATCTCTTTGATAAACACTTTGAAAGTGGTTTAATAAGATAATACAAAAGAGTACAAAGGGATATCGTGTAGATGATCCCATAGTTAAGCCGTTGTCAAATACTAGTGATGGATCTCACACTAGGTATAATAGCATTGTTCATGCTTATGACTAGGCTTGGATATCGTTTTAGAAAATGTTTGATTTACTTATAAGCTTTGGGAACGGTAAGCAGTACTGCTCACCGATGATTGTATCGATATATAGTGGAGACTATATATACGCATGACGTGGTTACCTTCATTGGTCTTTACTGTGTTCCATCTTAGCATGTTTAACCACTTCCCAGAATGTTTATACATTCTAAATTTCCACAGTCAGTCATTCTTCAAGGGAAGGAAGTTTGAAATAAGGCTGAGGTTAGGTGTTGGTTATGCATTAATCAAGGATTGAATGCATGAAACGCAACAGTAACCTGTGCTTGAAAGGAGTTTCAAGTGACTGGAAGACCCGCACCTGAGTTTACTTCATGGATCATGGTCACAAGTAACTCGGGATGATAATATCATTACGTCCTTCGACCTGAGATGTATGAATTGCTATAGCATGAAACTTTCTTACTTTGGCTATTTCAAAACGTAGTTCGTAACTGGCTATTATAAAGGGAAAGTTAAGTAAGACAAGGTTCACGCTATAGGATTGTACAGTCAACGGAATTTGTTCCTCTAGTATGAGAGATATCCCTGGGCCCCTCGATGATTGGGCGCTGACACCAAAATAAGCATGGCCATGCGCAAAGGAATATTGATTGATGTTCGGAAATTGGCTAAGTCATTGAAACTGTTATACATGCAAATATCAAAACTGTTAAGACTGTTAATGAGTGTTGGGAAAACAGTTCAAAACTGTTAGAAGAAGTGTTGAAGAAACATTTTAGAACTGTTAGTGGAAATTGTGAAGACAGTTGTAACCAACAGTTGCTGTGAACTTTAAAGCTGTTATATAGAGTTCAGAACTGTTAGTACAAACTACTACAACTGTTTGAAGACCTTGAAGCTGAAGACTGTTAGAAGAACCAAGAACTGTTGTATTCATTAAACAGTTTCGGTTGAGCTAAATATGGAAAAACCCTATCTTTGAAGATATCTCGAAATACTTTGAAGATCATCAAGATTATCTCAGAAGATAGAAGATTACCTAACTGTCAGCAAATCAAGGAAGATCAAGGAGTATATAAATGCTAGATTAGAATTTATAATTTGTACGTACTCATTGATTATATTTTTGCATTCATTCTTCAAGTTGTAAGTTTGCTTTCTGAATAGTGCTAAACCTCTAAGTTTCTCGTTGAAACCTAAGAACAATCTGTGTTCTTCGTCTAACATAATAAGTTAGATTGGGGGTGAAGTTTGCTATTGTAATCATTCTCGTTGATTAATAAAATTACTGTTTGATTGAATCTCTTTGTGTTCAAAATCTTCTTTAATCAATTAAGTGTGATTCCGCAACTTCTTAGTTGATTGTGATCATAGTTAAAGATTAACTTTTATTCAACTTTGATTTGTTATTCAAAAGTTAGTTCTTGTTATTTGATATAATCTATATCCGATCCTGACAAGTGGTATCAGAGCCTTATCATTAAGGTTCCTTTGATCACCAGTTGAAGGTTTTTGCATCACTTTGCTTTATTTTTCAAAACTGTTTTTCAATCAATTTGTTTCAATGGATTCGGGAGGTTCTTCTGATAACAATGGGTCTGGGTCCAACATTCGTGTTCCCATGCTCAAACCATCTGATTTTGAGATGTGGAAACTAAGAATCAAGCAGCATGTCCAACTAATGGACTATGCTGTTGGGCAAATCATTGAAACTGTTCCCACTAACCCCATTGATCTGGATGAGAATGGAAAACCAAAGAAGAAGCCACCACCAAAGACATATGCTGAAAAGAAAGAGAGAATGATTGAGATGAAAGCTCTCAGCATCCTCCAGATTGCAATTCCCAATGAGTATCAACATCAATTCAAGAAATTTGATGATGCTCATGAACTTTGGAATGCTCTGGAGAAGAGGTTTGCTGGGAATGCTAGTTCCAAAAGAAACCAAAGAGATCTGTTAAAGCAAGCCTATGAGAACTTCACCAGTGGGAAGAATGAGAGTATCACCCAAATCTTTGATAGGTTTTACAAACTAGTGAGCCAACTGGAGAGTGCTAAGGTTAGGCTTGATCAAGATGAGACAAATAGAAAGTTTCTTAGGTCTCTAGGTGATGAATGGACTGTGTTTGCTGCACAATGGAGGACTAAGGATTCTCTTGAAGACATAGAGTTAGATGATCTCTATAATAGTTTGATAGTGTTTGAGGGAGAGATAGAGGGAAAAAGAAAAACTGTTGTTCCTAGCCACAATGCTGCTCTCCTGTCATCCTCAGGTATGGAATCAAACCATTCTTTAACTAACTCTTTTAAAAATTGTGCAGGTACTAGTTCTGCTGTTGGACTAGATGTGAACACTCTAGATGCTGTTCTTGAAGCTTTTCTTGCCAGCCATGCACATTCAACCCTCACCAATGAGGATCTTGAACAAGTGCACCCTGATGATCTTGAGGAGATGGATCTCAAATAGCAGATGGCCATGCTTACTGTTAGAGCCAAGAGGTTCATCAAAAGGACTGGAAGGCAAAACATGAATTTCAGAGCTGATGGCAAGGCTGGATTTGACAAGTCAAAGGTGAGATGCTTCAAATGTCAACAGCTTGGCCACATTGCAAGAGAATGCAGATCTGGTGGACAAGTCCAGAATCAAGGTCAGAGGCCAACTCAGAATCAAACCTCCTCAGCATTGGTCTCACAAGAAGGCCATGGGTTTGATTGGAGTGATCAAGCAGAAGAGGCTACAAACAATAAAGCTTTGATGGCATTGACTGACTCCTCCATCAAGATGGATTCACCAGAGTCTGAGGACATACAGGTATCTTCTAAACTATGTCCTAGTGAATGTAGAGCTATTGTTAAGAGGTTTAGAGAGCACAATAAGAAAGTATGTGCTCCTCTAAGTAGAATGGAGGAGAGAAGGTATGAGTATACTGTTGTGATAGAAGATCTTGAAAAGAAAATTAAAGACTCTCAGGCTAATGAACTGCAAATGGACTATGATAGAAAATATCATAAGTGGGAGAAAGAGCAGTTTCAAGATGAGATTGATAGTCTGAAAAAGAAATTGACGGAAAAAGAAAGCAAGGTGGATGAACTCACAAAGAAATTGGAGGGTGTGGACATTGATCTTGGAATGTTCAAGGCTGCAAACCTTAAGCTTGAGACTCTGCTACAATCTCAAGTGAGAGACAAGGTGAAAACTGGACTTGGATATAAGGAAACCCCACCTCCATACAATCACAACTACATAACTCCCATGTCTGATGTAGCTGATAGGTATGTTAATGAATCATTACCAGAGGAACTGAAGTCAGCTAATCCACCATTTGAAAGTGATGAGGAAGGATTTGTGGAGGAAGTAAGTGATGATGAGGGAGTTGTGAAGAAAGATGAGGTGATTCCATATGAAAATCACATCTGTTGTGAACCCATACCCACTAAACCATCTTTCAAGCCTGTGGTGTTTGTAAAAGCATCCACAGAACCCCTCACCACTGAGCCAACACCTTCAAAAGCTATCCAAACCATAAAAAGTTTCACAACTGTTGCCAATAATCCCCATCTTTACACTAACAGTTCTAACAAGAACCCAAACAGTTCTAAGCCAAAAAGCCCAACTGTTAGTACAAAATCCAAAGGAAAGGAGAAAGTTGGTGAGGTTGTGTATGCAAAGAAGAAGATGGAAGATCCAAAATCTCAGGCTAAACCCAAGTCTAAGAAAAGGCATACTGAAATGTCTGCATGCACATGCCAAAAGCATGGTGTCCAAAAGTTTCCTCAATCTGCAGCTGTTAGAGGAAATCAAAGAAATAGGAACCAATTCTGGTCACAAAGAACTGGTTTACCTATTGTGAAAACCAAAAAGTGCTACATCTGTGGGAGATCTAATCATTTAGTTCAAGATTGTTACTATAACCCACAGACCAATGGCACTCAAAACAAAAGTCCCAAAAGACAAAATAACAGTACTAAAACTGTTAAGTCAAAGCAAAATAGCAGTTCTAAAACTGTTAAACCAAAACAGGAAAACAGTTCTACAACTGTTACATCCAAACCAACTAACAGTTCCAAAACTGTTTTAACAAAACCAAAAACTGTTGGTTTGGCTTGGATGAAAATTCAAAAACAAACTGATTCTGGAGAGGGTAAAACTGTTCTTCAAACTGAAAATCAAAAGGAATCACAAGTTGATTCATCTGTTTTACCAACTCCACCAGCTGTTTGTTCAAAGGTATCCACTGTTAATCACAACAGTTGGGAACCACATGTTCTTACAAAGTATTCCTCACACAAATTAGAGAAATCTAATTTGGATGAAATCAAAAAGAATCAAACTCTGTTTAAGTACTATGACTTAAATGGTGTACCCAAGACCTGCATGGCCTGGGTACTTCCTGCTACTAACTGATTTTATTTGTGCAGAGCATTCATAGGGCCAATCATGGATCTATCTGGCATGTGGATAGTGGATGCTCAAGGCACATGACTGGAAATCCACACTGTTTGAAGGATTTCAGAAGCATCAATGGTGGATTTGTAGCATTTGGAGGAAATGCTAAGGGAGGAAAAATCACAGGTAAAGGAGCTGTTGAGGCAGGTACACTTACATTTAATGATGTTTTCTTTGTTGAACAGCTTAAGTACAATCTGTTAAGTGTATCTCAAATCTGTGACAATGGAAACAAAGTTTTGTTTACAGATTCAGAATGCATTATTCTTTCAAAAGATTTTAAACTAAATGAGAAGGATGTTCTTTTGAGAACACCTAGAAAAGATAATGTATACTGTCTAGATACACAAAAGATTGCTAGACAGAATGTGTTAAGCTGTTTACTCTCAAAGGCATCTCATGATGAGTCTGCCATTTGGCATAGAAGGATGTGTCACATGAATTTTAAAACCATGAACTTGTTAGCTAAAAACAGTTTGGTAAGAGGTTTGCCCCAAAAAGAATTCTCATGTGATGATCATTGTATAGCTTGTCTCAAAGGCAAGCAACACAAAACTTCTTATAAGACCAAAGAAGTTTCTTCCATTACTGCACCTTTACAACTGTTACATATGGATCTTTTTGGTCCTACATCTGTGGTAAGTATAGGGAAGAAAGCATATTGTTTAGTCATAGTTGATGATTTCACCAGGTTCACATGGGTTCAATTTCTTAGAACTGAGGATGAAACTGCTGAGTTAGTTAAGTCACTTATTCTTAAAATTGAAAATCAATCTGATTTGAAGGTGAAAGTCATTAGATCTGACAATGGTTCTGAATTTAAGAACTATAAGCTAAACAGTTTTTGTGAAAATAAAGGTATTGAAAGACAGTTTAGTGCCCCTAGGACTCCCCAACAGAATGGAGTTGCTGAGAGAAGGAATAGGACTTTGATAGAGGCTGCTAGATCCATGTTAGCTGATTCTAGGCTTCCAATGAAATTCTGGGCAGAAGCAGTGAACACTGCCTGCTATGTTCAGAATAGAGTACAAGTAGTCAAGTCCAAAGGGAAAACTCCTTATGAGTTGTTCCTCAAGAGAAAACCTTTAATCAACTTCTTCAAACCATTTGGTTGTCCTTGCACTATCCTTAATACCAAATCACAATTAGGCAAGTTTGAGAGTAAGGCTGAAGAAGGTTTCTTTGTAGGATACTCCACTCAAAGTAAAGCTTATAGAGTTTTTAACAATGTCACTAGAATCATAGAAGAGAGTATGAATGTCTCTTTCAATGAGAATAGGATCAATATTGCAGGTAATGGACCTGATTGGTTATTTGATATTGATGCATTGTCTAAATCTCTTTCTTTTGAGTATTCTACTGAAACAGCTGTAGGTACCCCAACAACTGTTGGTTCAAACAAAGTTACTGAACACTTTGTTGTGATTCCTATGCTTCAACAAGAGTTCTCCAATGCTGTTGATCCATTGATTGATGCTGAATCTTCAAAGGACATGGAATCTCATGATCCTCAACAACACACTGACTCTGCGTCCCAAACAGTTGCTGATCAAGTGTGTGATACTGCTGAAAATTCAAGTGAATGTGAGTTTGATCTATCTAATCTAGGGAATGAACTGACTGAAGAAAACATTCCTACATCAAGAGTTCACAAGAATCATCAAATATTACAAATAATTGGTGATCCAACCACTCCTATCAGAACAAGGACTATGCTGCAAAATGAAAACAGTGGTGTGGATCTTGCCCAATTTGATGTGAATGCTTGCTTTCTATCTCAAATAGAACCAAAGAAAGCAATTGAGGCATTGAAAGACCCTTCATGGGTGGAAGCAATGCAAGAGGAGCTCTTACAATTTCAAATTCAGCAAGTTTGGAAGTTGGTTGAGCTTCCAAGAGGCAAAAGAGTAATTGGCACCAAGTGGGTGTTCAGAAACAAGAAAGATGAAAGAGGGATTGTAATCAAGAATAAGGCAAGACTGGTTGCACAAGGCTATACACAAGAGGAAGGAATAGACTATGATGATGTCTTTGCACCTGTTGCAAGGATTGAAGCCATTAGACTATTTCTTGCCTTTGCAAGCTTCAAAGGATTAAAGGTGTATCAAATGGATGTCAAGTCTGCTTTTCTCTATGAAGCTATTGATGAGGAGGTATATGTGTGTGAAACCCCTGGCTTTGAAGACTCAAAGTACCCTGACAGGGTATATAGGTTGGATAAAGCTCTATATGGACTACATCAAGCTCCTAGAGCTTGGTATGAGACATTATCATCCTACCTTCTTGAGAATGGTTTTAAGAGAGGCACAATTGACAAAACATTGTTTACAAAGATTGTTAAAACAGAGATTTTGCTTGTTCAAATCTATGTTGATGATATAATCTTTGGATCCACTGATGACAGCTTGTGCAAAGAATTTGAAGTCATTATGCACAAAAGGTTTCAGATGAGTTCAATGGGTGAACTCACATTTTTCTTGGGATTACAAGTCAAACAGAAGCCCACTGGTATTTTTCTAAGCCAATCTAAGTATGTCAAAGACATATTGGACAAGTTTGGCTATCAAGATGTGAAGCTGGCAAGTACTCTAATGGAGACACACAAACAGTTGGGAGCAGATGTTGAGGGGGAGGATGTAGACATACATCTATATAGGTCAATGATAGGTTCATTAATATACTTAACTGCTTCTAGACCTGATATAATGTTTGCTGTTTGTGTTTGTGCCAGGTTTCAATGCAGTCCAAAGATGTCACACCTGTTTGCTGTGAAGAGGATCTTTAGATACCTCAAAGGCCAACCAAAATTGGGACTTTGGTATCCTAAAGATTCACCTTTTGATTTGGTGGCATATTCTGATAGTGACTATGGTGGAGCCAATGTGGACAGAAAATCAACCTCTGTAGGATGTCAATTCTTTGGATCAAGGCTGGTTTCATGGCAATGCAAGAAACAAACAACAGTTTCAACCTCAACAGCTGAGGCTGAATATATTGCTGCATCAAGCTGCTGTTCACAGGTTCTATGGATCCAAAATCAGCTTCTGGATTATGGTTTGTCTTTCTTGAATACTCCAATTTATGTTGATAACACCAGTGCTATTAGCATAGTTAATAATCCAGTGAAGCATTCTAAAACCAAGCACATTGAAATCAGATTTCACTTCATAAGAGACTGCAATGAAAAGAAATTAATCCAAGTTATGAAAGTCCATACTAATGATCAACTAGCTGATCTGTTTACTAAAGCATTTGATGTGAGCAGATTCAACTTTTTGATCTCAAACATTGGAATGCTTAACTTGGACTAACAGTTGTTCATTACTCCATGTTTTTCACGCTAACAGTTTGCAGTTGTTCATTACTCCATCCCTGCCCCATTTGTTCGAATGCATGAACTTTGGAAATACTCATCTTGTGTCCTTGAGATGCATGATGATCGAGATAGGTTCACCTTGACACAGCATCCAGATCCACGTAGGCCAAATAAACCAATTGTCCATATTCGTATAAGAGGTGATTTTGAAATTTTCACTCTTTTCCATGAATTGCCTACACCATGTTGTCTAAGATTCGTCTTGAACCTGGCAGGCACTACAAACTCCGTAGTGTGGTTCAATGTTCGAAGAAATAATACTCATAACCACCAGAGGGCCTCGGATGATGAGGCAGTGGAAGTCATTGTAATAGATGACTAGTTCCACTGATGTTGAATTGGTCTCATTCACCATCATCCCACGAGGCAAATTATGACAATCGTCTCTGGTGGTGCATATGATGAGAAGGTCTACTGCATACCCATTGGTGAGTTTTATGTTTTGAAAATTGTTTAAGGCATGTCAACTGTTTTTCTGTTAACGGAGAAAGTTGTCTACACTTACGGTGTAGATCATTGTTCTCCCACACCTACGAGACGGCCTTGCACAATTAGATAAGCAGTACCAACAATGGCTTGTACCAACAATCCTTTTGTCTTAAATAATGAAGACATTCACGAGAAAGAATGTGATGATGATTGTTTTCCCTTAAAGTTTAGATTTGTTGATACAAAATGTTACCGATAATTTGTCAAATGTAGATCTAGGAGTTAAGACAGTTAATATAAGCTGTGTTTAGATCTATAGCAAAAGACAGTATTGTTTTCTCAAAATTATTGTAGCTCAATTGTGATTATCATGAATAAAATACATCTTATGTTGATGACTGTGTTCACTAATGGTTTGTTATTGTTGCTTCAACATTTGATATATATGAGCTAAAGTTTGTTTGACAGTTGCACAATTCTGTTTCAATAAATACTAACAGTTTTCAACTGTTAGTATATGGCTTCCACAACTGTTAGGCAAAGTCCATGTGCAACTGAGGGGGAGAAATTCGTCAACTAAGGGGGAGAAATGAGAACAGTTGTAAACACTAAACAACTGTTAATCCAAAT
The DNA here is from genome assembly GCA_947179395.2 of Pulicaria dysenterica. NCBI lineage: Eukaryota > Viridiplantae > Streptophyta > Magnoliopsida > Asterales > Asteraceae > Pulicaria > Pulicaria dysenterica. The sequence continues at coordinate 43,316,441 of OX359294.1, forward strand.
AAATGATCAAACAAAAGGGAGTTAACTTTTAAATAACAGTTGTTACATCTTATGAAAACAGTTCTTCAACTGTTAGTTCATTTTGTCCGTCAACTGTTAAGCTATGAAAGGGTGTTTTGGTCTTTGCAGAATTTTGGAAACTTTGAATTGCATTCAACATTTGAAACATATATAAGGCAATTCCCTCCTTACCAAGCAACTCACACGTCCAAAACGAACTTCTATCAGAAACAAACCCTAATCTCTCAACAACTCTCAGCGATCGAAATCAAAATGTCTCCCCTTCCATTCGTAAAGGAACACAACATGCTCGCATATTTGTCCAAACCCGATCATCTCGGTGCTTTCCATGATGTGATTGACTACCTCTCACTCTCCACACTCCACCATGCTCTTACGGTCAACCCCACCATTTACCTCTCTCATATTGATCAGTTCTGGAAAAATGCCTCATTAAGGGAAGAAAATGGAGTGAAATGGATCGACTCTATGGTGGATGATATCACTGTCTCCATCTCTGAAAGCATAATAAGCCAACAACTACAACTGAATGATCAGGATGGTGAGTATTCTGATTATGTATCACTTGAGTTTATTTATGCTGAACTCGTAAAGTTGGGATATGAGGGCCCTAGGGGAAAGGGCACCTTCTACAAAGGGCAATTTTGCTCGCACTGGAAGTACATTATCCATACTCTCCAGCAGTACATGAGCCCTAAGAGAACTGGCTAGAATGAATTTGGGAGTAACATTGCTCTCGCACTCATTTGTTTAGCCAACAACAGAGCTTTTAATTTCTCAAAAATGATCTTTAATGGAATGGTAAAGCATCTAGAAACCAAATATGGTCTCTTTTTGATGTACCCGCGATTTGTGCAAGTTTTGCTAAACTTTTTTATGCCAAATCTTAAAGCACACAAGAGGGTCCTAATTCCCTCTGCTCATGTGGCCTCCACATTGAGCAAGTTGATGGTTAATGGGAAGAATTTATCAGGTGCCATAACTCCACCACTCTCTGCAATGATGGAGTTTCTTTCCAGAAACAGAGCTGCCAGGGGTGAGCATGAAGCCCAACTTATTGCTACACCACCACCTCTAGAACCCACAGCTCACGATACTCAAATAATCCCTTCTGCTTCCTTTGAACGAGCTACAACACAAACCCCTGCACTAAAAATATTTCAAAAGAAGAGGAAAAGAACTGTTGATGCTCCTTCCACCAAAGTTCATGAAACTGAAACTGTTAATCCTGCACAGGTGCATTCACCTGTGCAGAATATCGAAAAGGAACCCCTTGTGCTGTCTCCCAGGCACAATGAGGAGGTGATCACTCCATTAGAGGGTGATCATGTGGTATTTGAGGCTGATCCTACTGTTTTACCCGCAAGGGGTGAACAGGACAGGGTTAACATAACTAAGACCTCAGCCACGGCAACAGAGGCTGGTCAAACAGTTTCTGGAAATCCCCAGTACCAAGAAAAGAGGGGTACTGGTGTGGAATCTCAATTGAGTGAACCACCAGTTTTATCTGTCAATGATATGTTAACAGTGGCAACACTGGCTGACATTGAGGCTAGAATGCAACACCAAGCAATGACGGATTCCAACATTGCACCTTTCTTTGCTGCATATATACAACTCAAAAAGAAGACTGCCTTACAAAACAAAAGGATTCTTCAACAAGACCAGCAAATTAAGGTTTTGACCAACAGTTTGAAGCATGCTAATGAGGTGCTCAAACTGCATGATCAAGTACTACAACAGTTGATAGCTGCTGCAAGACCCCCTTCAACTGTTCCAATCAAAGAGGGGGAGAGTTCATTACCAACAGTTGCTGAAGTGCCAGAACAAACAGCTGTAGTGGATGAACTAACAGTTGCACCCAGTGTATCAACAGTCGAAGAGAAGCTATCAGTAGTGGATAGAGTGCTGATTAATACAATAATTTTATCTGGTGATTATCCAACAACTGAGGTTTACAAGTCATGGGCCAAGGTAAAACAAGAATATTTGGTGAAAGTGGGTGCTCAAATGATGAACTGCAATGAATTCCAAATGAAACAAAAGATTGATGATGGATGGCTTAAGCCAAGGCCTGGATTCAAAGGAATTCATATTGTAGAAAAGGTTGTTGAAAAGCCAGTACAATAGGTACAAGGAAAGGGAAAGGAGATTGTTGTTTAGCTTCCAAAGCTAAAATTAACAAAACAACAACAAGAAGAAAGGGATTTTGAATGTGCTCAGAGGTTAGCTGCTGATCTTCAACAACAAGAACAGACTGATTTTGAAATAACAAAGAAGCTAGCTGATGAGATCACAGCTCAGATTGATGAGGAAGAAAAACAAGAAAAGGCTGCTAAGGGAGTTAAAAGAAAAAGAATTGTGAAAAGGAACAACCTTAACTTCCTAAGTCAGTAACTGAGAAGAAGTCTCAACCTCTACAATCCAAACCCCAAAAGTCCAAAGCTGTCCAACCAACCCAAACAGATCAAACCATCAAAGCTAAAATGGTTAAAACTATCATTCAAGATAGGCTCTTGGTCGATGTTGAAAAAGGTGTTAACAAGTTTGTAAAAGAACATTTTGGCCAGAAGTCTCACATTAAAGAATGGAAGTTTGATGTTGTCAGGTTTGATACTGGAAAGGAAGGTATAATCATTGTAAGGGAGAATGATCAGATTGAACAGTTTACAGGCTACTTACAAATGATTGATAGTATTACTAGGCGGGACATACAAGAATTGTATGAGTATGGAACAAGGCATTATGGAGGATCTGAGCAACCTCTAATTAAGTTATTGATGAGACATTTGACAAGTATTTGCAACCCAAAGAAAATAATGTCAATACTGATGGCTGATGAAACTTTTCCAATTCAATCTGTTAAAGTGTATGCTAAGCCAAGGGTATATTCCATGGTAATGGAAAATGCAATTACTGAATGGTTTGACATGGATTTCATCGAACATGGTCAGATCAAGCTCCAATACTTATTGAAAGCCAAGTTCTATGGTCCAGCTAAAGTAAGGGATGAGCTACTTCAAAAATTCAAAGATAGACTTGAATCTCTGAGATCAAAGAAAACGTAATTTTTCTATCTTTTGAATTTTTTATTATAACAGTTTGATTTTGCATTCAATGATAAATATATTCTTTACTTATGTTAATTTGTCTATGATTGAACCCTTAAAACAAACAACTTAAGTGTATTGTTCAATACTTTAAGTTAGGGGGAGATTGTTGGGAAATTGGCTAAGTCATTGAAACTGTTATACATGCAAATATCAAAACTGTTAAGACTGTTAATGAGTGTTGGGAAAACAGTTCAAAACTGTTAGAAGAAGTGTTGAAGAAACATTTTAGCACTGTTAGTGGAAATTGTGAAGACAGTTGTAACCAACAGTTGCTGTGAACTTTAAAGCTGTTATATAGAGTTCAGAACTGTTAGTACAAACTACTACAACTGTTTGAAGACCTTGAAGCTGAAGACTGTTAGAAGAACCAAGAACTGTTGTATTCATTAAACAGTTTCGGTTGAGTTAAATATGGAAAAACCCTATCTTTGAAGATATCTCGAAATACTTTGAAGATCATCAAGATTATCTCAGAAGATAGAAGATTACCTAACTGTCAGCAAATCAAGGAAGATCAAGGAGTATATAAATGCTAGATTAGAATTTATAATTTGTACGTACTCATTGATTATATTTTTGCATTCATTCTTCAAGTTGTAAGTTTGCTTTCTGAATAGTGCTAAACCTCTAAGTTTCTCGTTGAAACCTAAGAACAATCTGTGTTCTTCGTCTAACATAATAAGTTAGATTGGGGGTGAAGTTTGCTATTGTAATCATTCTCGTTGATTAATAAAATTACTGTTTGATTGAATCTCTTTGTGTTCAAAATCTTCTTTAATCAATTAAGTGTGATTCCGCAACTTCTTAGTTGATTGTGATCATAGTTAAAGATTAAATTTTATTCAACTTTGATTTGTTATTCAAAAGTTAGTTCTTGTTATTTGATCTAATCTATATCCGATCCTGACAATTGAGAATTAGATATGTCCTTAAATTTTGGTCACCACCAATCAAGATCGAGAAACATAATCGTGAACGATCTGGAGATTGACATATTAATCCATGTCTCGTGTTCACAAGAATATCGCGAACAAAAGGATGTTTGATCACTTATCTATAGGCATCCCATATTTTTTGGGGTTTTTGGTTTTGTTCAGGATGACAAAACCCATACTGACTTGGGGGCAAAAATGCTTTACTAGAGGCCGCTCTTTGTCTGTGATTTCTTGGGTATGGTGTGTCATGTGCAAGTGGGAGTTTGTTGGAATATGCCCAATGACGCACGTACGCCATATGAATTACTACCGATGATGTATTGGCCTATTGGGTCACACACCGGGGATCAATCTCGACAACAACCTAAGTGGAGGGACTGTTTTTGTCAAATTGCAAAAGTTGGCATGCTGATGGGAGTTAGCGGCTCTAACTCCTTAAGGTTAGCGGCTCTAACTTGGGCGCGATAGCGGCGCTAACTTTTAAAGTTAGCGGCGCTAACCCAGAGTTAGCGGCGCTAAACCATGTCAGATTGCATGCAACTTTTGCATGTTGCCTCCATTCTCCACCAATCGAGTGGGATTGCTTCCAGATCATTCTTGGCCGGCCTTTTGGGGTTAAAACAGATCTGGAGGTCTCATTTGAAGTGGGACATGCATTTTTCTCTCAAGAAAAATTCTCTCTAGCCATAAACACACATACACCAAATCTTGATCTTTTGTGAAGCACAAGAAGAGGGATCTTGGTGAATTCTTGGTAGAGGAGAGCTAGGAGATTTCGTGGTTGCTATTCCAAAGATGATTTCATGCTTGAAGATCATCAATGGCTAGCTAGTACTTGGAGATTGACACATACCCGGGGTGGACTTCAATAGAGGAAGCTATTTCGGCTTCTTGGATCATTACTACCATCTTCACATTTCCAGAAGTTGTGACAAGGGTATAATCTCCTTATTCTCCTGTTTTACATGTTGTATTTCATAGATATGGAGTTTGGTACTTTCTCTTGGGGTTTTGTTGTTTTTGACTTGTACTCTATGTTACTTTTGTTGTACCATGCTTCCGCTGGTCGTTCTCGAAACCCCAACAATATATATATATAAATATATATATATATATATATTCTTTTTTATTTAATTAATAATAATAATATTTTATCCTTAATAATTTAAACTTAAAATATTAATCTTATTAATTAACAATATATATTTATTTAATCATAAATATATATCTTTCTTGTCAATTAATTATCTTGGTAATTAATCCTCTCCGTAAGTTAAAACCATAACTTACTTTTACTTGTTTATAACTAACTAGTTACAAACCCGTTCTCCCACTTGTGGTTGCATTATTTCTCGGATTACGTGCCCTCACAGGTGTGACCCTTGAGTGCCTTATAGCATTGGACGTGGCATCAGGGTTTGACGGTTATGCACACAAATCCTATCAGACTCCCACTTGTGCTTACCGTCAACCAGGGTACCTTGATGACACTGGCCTAAGGATACCTCTAGACAAATCCTTAGGTTAGCAAAGCGATAAGAACTCTTATACCCATATGTGATAATTAGATCCTTATAAAACAAACTGTTTTATAATTTATAAAACTAATTGTTTTATAATAGAGCTTCATAAGAACCCCTGTCTTATGAGCGGATATACTTTAGGCTTTTCCCTCTGCATCACGATGTTTCGATTGTGAGTGTGAGCATGGTGTGAGTCAACTCTGAACACTCAGAACCAGTTCTCGACTATCCGATTTCGACTGAGTGATAAATGACAAAGAACAAATCAGTTCGTTTGGGCATGGCCATGCACGTCCACAGTCTACACCAGTAAAGGGACCCGGAAACATCTCTCCTGAAAAGGAGGTGCAGAATGCCTCTCGCATACTTGCATTTGGTAGCACGCTTTCCGCTGACACCAGATACGCCCGTTATTGCTACCCAGTTACGGCGTATCGTTAGGTGCGACCCAAATGCCAGAAGTCCACACATCCCAACCCAAATACCTTAGGTTTGAGGACAACCTATGTGACGAATACCTTTGACTCGTTAACCACGCGGTATTTTTCACGATGTCACTATCCAGTATTCAAACCACTGGTGAATACCCGTACATCCTTGGCCTACACTCCTGGTAGCTATCTTCAATCACTATGAATCTCCACGAAGGACTACAATGACGTTATTATCTCCCTAATCGAGGTTCCCACCAAGATAGGTAGTCACGAACAAGATTTTGAATAAAAACTTTTATTCACGGATGTTACCAAAACATACAAAATTTGTGAAGATTAATGAGATTAATAATGTACTCTCCATATTCACCCTCCTGGAATATAGTATAAAATTAATACTAGTCCATCGTCTCAATTCACCGCGTCTATTTGCGTTACTATGTTGGTTCAAGTGGACTTATCACGGATCACTTCTTGAAACCACAACATTACTATGAACTAAAAACAAGTATGCACTAACTAGTGCTCCCACCCATTTTGCTAGATGATTTGTTTTTCGCAAACCTTGAAAACAAGTCTAGTTTTTTTAATTTTATTATATTCCTTGAACTTGGAGAACTGGATTAACTCCTTGTTCCTGAATATATAAAATTATCCCGTAACTAAACTTAGTTACATTGTAGATGTATAAAACTTTTCTATGACAAGAAATAGACTAAAAAAATAAACCCTTTGTTCACACTAACCTGCAAACAAAATTAGATACTCAGTGTATAAACACTTATCTAATATGCTGTTTATTATTTTCAACACTTAATTCTTCTATATATTAATATTGGTGACATCGAATTTCAATATATAATTATGACATCCTGGGACTAGTCCTAAAACCTGGACCATTTTGAATCTTCAAAAAGCCCGTCATTAAATTTATATACGTCCTTGAAATTCAACAGACTAATAATCACTGTGTTTATTTAAAACACTTATTAGCTTCTACGTAAATATATATATATATATATATATATATATATATATATATATATATATATATTAATTTATCAAAACTTGATAAATACCTTAGCGTAGGTCAATTGCTCCCACTGACTATTATGAAAACTCAACTGTTTTACCATCTACAACAACTGTTTGTTCAAAGGTCTCAACTATTAATCACAACAGTTGGGAACCACATGTTCTTACAAAGTATTCCTCACACAAATTAGAGAAATCTAATTTGGATGAAATAAAAAAGAACCAAACTCTGTTTAAGTATTATGACTTGAATGGTGTACCCAAGACCTGCATGGCCTGGGTACTTCCTGCTACTAACTGATTTTATTTGTGCAGAGCATTCATAGGGCCAATCATGGATCTATCTGGCATGTAGATAGTGGATGCTCAAGGCACATGAATGGAAATCCACATTGTTTGAAGGATTTCAGAAGCATCAATGGTGGATTTGTAGCATTTGGAGGAAATGCTAAGGGAGGAAAAATCACAGGTAAAGGAGCTGTGGAGGCAGGTACACTTACATTTAATGATGTTTTCTTTGTTGAACAACTTAAGTATAATCTGTTAAGTGTATCTCAAATCTGTGACAATGGAAACATGCTACCCTTCGAACAACTGATGAAATGCAATGGATTGATTCCACTGTTGATGGTTTGAATGTTTCAATCTCTGAGGACTCCATCCGCCAACTTCTTCAACTTCATAATCGCGATGGTGAGTATTCTGATTCTGTTTCCCTAGACTTTGTGCATACCGAGTTGGTTAGGCTTAGGTATGAGGGCCCTAGGGGCAAGGGTACCTTCTACAAGGGGCATTTTTGCGCACATTGGAAGTATTTGATTCATACTCTCCAGCAGTGTGTAAGTCCTAAACGCACAGGGTGGAACGAGTTCGGAAGCAACATTGCATTGGCCTTAATCTGTTTGGCCAACAATCGTTGTTTCAACTTTTCAAAACTTATTTTTTAATGGCATGGTAAAACATCTCGGGACCAAATATGGTCTCTTTTTGATGTACCCGCGATTTGTGCAAGTTTTGTGAAACTTTTTTATGCCAAATCTTAAAGCACACAAGAGGGTCCTAATTCCCTCTGCTCATGTGGCCTCCACATTGAGCAAGTTGATGGTTAATGGGAAGAATTTCTCAGGTGCCATAACTCCACCACTCTCTGCAATGGTGGAGTTTCTTTCAAGAAACAGAGCTGCCAGGGGTGAGCATGAAGCCCAACTTATTGCTACACCACCACCTCTGGAACCCACAGCTCACGATACTCAAATAATCCCCTCTGCTACCATTGAAAGAGCTACAACACAAGCCCCTGCACTAAAAATATTTCAAAAGAAGAGGAAAAGAACTGTTGATGCTCCTTCCACCACAGTTCATGAAACTGAAACTGTTAGCCCTGCACAGGTGCATTCACCTGTGTAGAATATCGAAAGGGAACCATTCGTGCTGTCTCCCAGGAACAATGAGGAGGTGATCACTCCATTAGAGGGTGATCATGTGGTTTTTGAGGCTGACACTACTGTTTTATCCGCAAGGGATGAACAGGACAGGGTTAACATAACTAAGACCTCAGCCACGGCAACAGAGGCTGGTCAAACAGTTTCTGGAAATCCCCAGTACCAAGAACAGAGGGGTACTGGTGAGGGATCTTCTAGAAGTGAACCACCAGTTCTATCTGCCGATGATATGTTCACAGTGGCAACACTGGCTGACATTGAGGCAAGTATGAAACTTAAAGCATTGACGAATCCTGATCTTATACCATTTGTTGCTGCTTTCCTCTATCTCAAAAAGAGGAATTTCCAATATGACAAGCTTCTGAAAAAGCATAATGAGCTAATTATCAAGCAGGATCAACAAATCAAATTTTTGTCAGCTTCTTTGAAGAAGGCTACTGATGTCCTTCACGCACATGATCAAATGCTCCAAAAATCTTCTACTCGTGCCAGACCCTCCTCTCAAACAGTTCCAATCAATAAGGGGGAGAAATCTTTAAAGCCAAAAATAGTTGCTGAAACAGTTGCACCAGTTGAACTAACAGTTGCATCTAGTACACAAACAGTTGCAGCTGAAGGCACCACAGTTGCACCAATTGAACAAACAGTTGCAAGTGTTCAACAAGTGGAAGAAGAAGAAGAAAGGTTATCAGCTGTGGATAGAGTGTTGATTAACAAGATGATCATGACAGGAGACTATCCAACAACCGAGGTTTTTAAAACATGGTCTAAAGTTAAACAAAATTATTTGATTGAAATAGGTGCTCAAACTCTGAATATCAGCACATTCAAGATGGCACAAAAGATTGATGATGGATGGTTGGATGGAAAAGTGTCGAAGCTGGAACCACTTGCACCTAAGCCAGGGTTTAAAGGCATTACGATTATTGAAGGAAAGAAAGATGAAAGGATGCCCCCTGTGCTAGGTAAGGAAAAGGAAGTTGTGGTTGATATTCCCAAGCTCAAGCTCACAAAAGAACAACAAGAAGAGCATGATAGGGAATTAGCACAAAGGTTGAATGCTGAGCTTGTACAGCAAGAAAAGAAAGATCATGATCTAGCTCAACAACTAGCTGCTGAATTTACACAAGAGTTGAATGAAGAAGAAAAGGAGAAGAAGGCTGGTAAGGGAGTAAAAAGAAAAAGAGTTGTAAAGAAGAAAACAGTCCCACCTCCCAAGCCAGTAGTTGAAAAGAAAAAGCCCCAAACATTCCAAAAGTCTGAAGAAAAAGCTAAAGCTGAAAAGGTTCAAACCATTCTTCAAGACAGACTAAGTGTGGAGATTGCAGAAAGAATTGAAAAATTAGAAAAATAGCAGCTTGGTCAAAAATCCCACATTACTGAGTGGAGATTTGAATTTTTTAGGGTAGAGACTGGAAAGCAAGGATTTACTATTGTCAGGGAACTGGAACCAATTGAAAGTTATTCTTACATATGATGGATTGTGTGACAAGGAGAGACATACAGGAGATGTATGCATATGGAGTAAGTCACTATGGCGGGGCAGCTGAGGTTGAAGTAAAAGTCTTGATGATGCACTTATCTAGTATATGTAATCCACTGGGAGTTATGCCCATGTTGATAAGTGATGAAAGATTTCCAATCATTACTGTGAAAGTATATGAAAGATCAAGGGTGTATCAAATGGTGATGGGAAATGCTCAAACTCGGTGGTTTGATCTTGAGTTCATCGAGCACAGTAAACCAAAGCTAATGTATATGTTGAAAGCAAGGTTTTATGGCCCTACACAAGTGAAGGAAGATCTGATGAAGAGATTGAAGAAGAGATTAGAGCTTATACAGTCAAAGAAAATGTAATTTTTCTATCTCTTGAATTTTTTATTGTAACAGTTTGATTTTGCATGCAATGATAAATGTGTTCTTTACTTATGTTAATTTGTCTATGATTGAACCCTTAAAACAAACAACTTAATTGTATTGTTCAATACTTTAAGTTAGGGGGAGATTGTTGGAAAATTGGCTAATTCATTGAAACTGTTATACATGCAAAAATCAAAACTGTTAAGACTGTTAATGGATGTTGGGAAGACAGTTCGAAACTGTTAGAAGAATTGGTGAAGAAACAGTTTAGAACTGTTAGTGAAGATTGTGAAAACAGTTGTAACCAACAGTTGTTGTGAACTTCAAAGCTGTTATATAGAGTTCAGAACTGTTAGTACAAACTACTACAACTGTTTGAAGACCTTGAAGCTGAAGACTGTTAGAAGAACCAAAACTGTTGCATCCAATGAACAGTTTCGGTTGAGCTAAATATGGAAAACCCTATCTTTGTGGATTTCTCGAAATATTTGGAAGATCATCAAGATTATCTCAGAAGATAGAAGATTACCTAACTGTCAGCAAATCAAGGAAGATCAAGGAGTATATAAATGCTAGATTAGAATTTATAATATATACGTACTCATTGTTTAAGTTTTTTTGCATTAATTCTTCAAGTTGTAATTTGCTTTCAGAATAGTGCTAAGCCTCTAAGTTTCTCTTTGAAACCCAAGAACAATCTGTGTTCTTCGTCTAACATAATAAGTTAGATTGGGGGTGAAGTTTGCTATTGTAATCATTCTGATTAATCAATAAAACTACTGTTTGATTGATTTTCTTTGTGTTCAAAACCTTCTTTAATCAATTAAGTGTGATTCCGCAACTTCTTAGTTGATTGTGATCATAGTTAAAGATTAACTTTTATTCAACTCTGATTTGTTATTCAAAAGTTAGTTCTTGATATTTGATATAATCTATATCCGATCCTGACATAGAGGTGGTGAGTATCTTAGTACCTAGTTTCTCGAATATCTTAAGGATTGTGGGATTATCTCACAATTTACTCCACCCAAGACACCGCAATTATATAGGGTCGCTGAGAGGAGGAAATGAACATTGCTGGATATGGTTCGGCCTATGATGAGTCGAACAAAGCTACCCATTAGTTTTTTGGTATACGCTTTTGAAACCGCTACCAAGACCTTGAACCTTGTACCAACAAAGAAGGTTTCGAGTATACCTTTGGAGATGTGGCATGGAAGAGCTCCTTCGCTTGCTTATCTCAAAGTCTGGGGTTGCGAGGCCTACGTACGATGTGAGGCTCAAGATAAACTCGAACCCAGAGCTAAGAGGTGTATTTTCATTGGTTACCCAGCTAACACTTTTGGATATTTGTTTTACAAACCTTCCGAGAACTAGATTTTTGTTGCTTGAAAGGCAATCTTCCTTGAAAGGGAGCTGATATCCTAAAAGGTTAGTGGGAGGCAAGTCGATCTAGAAGAAATTCAAGATGACACCGATTAAAGGCCTGATGTTGGCACTATTACCACTTCTGAGGTTGGCGAACCGGAGGAAGTAGAGGCTCAACCAATGGATGTTGAGGTACCTGACACACAACCATCTGTACTCCGTATATCTGGTAGAGCTCGTAACGAGCTGCAAAGATATGGGATTCTCATATCCGAGGTTGACGAGATATTGGTCGGTCATAATGAGCCAACCAACTTCCGGGAAGCTGTAGTGGGCCTAGAGTCTGCTAAGTGGAAGGATGCAATGGAAAGTGAGATGCAATCCATGGCCGACAATCAAGTCTGGGACTTGGTTGATCCTGTACCCGGGCATAGGGCAGTTGGGTGCAAATGGGTCTTCAAGAAGAAGATTGACATGGATGGAACTGTAGACACCTTCAAAGCCCGACTGGTGACTAAAGGCTTCACTCAAACTCACGGTGTTGACTATGATGAAACCTTTTCTCTGGTAGCTATGTTGAAGTCTATTAGGATACTTATGGCTATTACTACATATCATGATTACAAGATATGGCAAATGGATGTCAAGACCGCCTTCCTTAACGGAAAATTGGCAGAGGAGGTGCACATGGTACAACCTGAGGGTTTCGTGCACCCCGTGTATCCTGATATCGCAAGCTTAAGAGATCCATTTATGGACTTAAGCAAGCAACTCGTAGTTGGAATCTTTGCTTTGATGAGAAAGTCAAAGAGTTTGACTTTTCCAAGAGCAAAGATGAACCATGTGTGTATGATAGGGCTAGTGGGAGGGTTGTAGTATTCCTCGTCTTGTATGTCGATGACATACTTCTCATAGGAAACGACGTGACTACCTTGCAGAAGGTTAAAACCTGGCTTGGGAGTTATTTTTCTATGAAAGACTTGGGAGAGGCTGCATACATCTTAGGAATAAAGATCTATAGAGATAGATCTAAGAGACTCATTGGTTTGAGCCAAAGTACATATATAGATAAAGTCTTCAAGAGATTCAAGATGCAAGATTCCAAGAAATATAATTTGCCTATGGTGCACGGCGAGTCATTGAGCAAGGCTCAATGTCCTAGTTCCAAAGAGGAAATAGACGAGATGAGTCGAGTCCCTTATGCTTCGTCGGTAGGATCGATCATGTACGTCATGCTTTGTACTCAGCCTAATGTCTCGTATGCCTTAAGCATGACGAGTATATATCAGGCTAATCCTGGTCAAAGTCATTGGGTTGCTGTCAAAAACTTTCTCAAGTATCTTCGGAGAACGGACATGTTTTTGGTGTTTGGTGGATCGGAGGAGCTCAGGGTAGCTGGATATTCTGATGCTAACTTCCATACGGACAAGGATGACTGCCGATCACAATCGGGGTTTGTGTTCTTATTAAATGGCGGTGCTATTAGTTGGAGAAGTTCCAATCATGATACCGTGGCTGATTCAACCACGGAGTCTGAGTACATTGTTGCTAGCGAGGCTGCTAAGGAGGCGTTTGGATAAACAAATTCATCCAAGACCATGGAGTCGTTTCTAGCATCGCTGACCCTATTAAGATCTTTTGTGACAATGAGGGTGCAGTAGCTCTAGGTAAGCAACCGAGAGCCCATCGACACCGAGACACATCGCTCGAAAATACCACTTCATACGTGATATCATCGAGGATGGTGAGATCGTGGTTAGTAGAGTACCGACCGAGGGGAATTTGGCTGACCCGCTCACCAAACCGTTGTCGCAGACTAAACATGATTCTCATGCTAGGTCTATAGACATTAGATTTGCTAGTGACTTGGTTTGATTATTTTAGTTGTAATAAATGTTTTGAGAACATTGAGCAATATTGTATTTTTTATTGTAATGATTATTAAATGGAGATTTTAATATATGCATGGTGCGGTTACTTTCATGAAATCTTATTATGTTCAATCTTTGCATGTTTAACGTTTCCTTGAATAATTTATTTATTCTAAATTATCGACGATCGGTCGTTCTTCATGGAAGGAAGAAGTGAATTAAGATCGAGGTAAGTGGTTGGTAGAGTATTCATAATGGATTGAATAAAAAGTTATGCAACACTAGCCTGTACTTGATAATGGATCAAGTGACTGGATGACCCGCACCTGAGTTTACTTCATGGACTTCATCACGAGTAAATCAGGATGATAATATTATTTGTCCTTCTACCGGAGATACATGTGCTTCTTGAGTAGTACAGTTTTGCTTTGATTGCTATCTAACACGGTTCGTAACTGGTCGTTATAAAAGAAGCTTTCAGGCAAGGTCTTGCTATTACGAGGGAAACGAAGTAGTCAAAGGTATTCGTTCCTCTAAGGAGAGATATCCTTGGGCCCCTCGTTAAGTATATTGATGACACCTAAATGCATGGCCGTTCTCAAGTTGGATTGATAATGGATCAATATTGCAACTTGTTTGTTTTTCATAATTGGTCTTGATAGAGAAACATAATTTTGGATTGGTATGTTTCTTGGAAGACATACCATATGCTGACTTGGGGGCATAGATGCCTTGCTAGAGGCCACTCTACATCGGTGACACCTTTCGTAGGTGTGTCATATGCAAGTGGGAGTTTGTTGGAGTATGCCCACTGACATACACAAGTTTTTGTCATGGCTGATGAATCAAGGGCCTATTGGGTCACACGCCAAGTATTGGTTCTGATATCACCACTGGTCAAAGGAGAGAGAAAACCATATTTCACTCTGGTGGGCCAGGCATGGACGTGCTTTGTATATTACGGCCGTGCCTGATGGCCGGGCACACCCCAAGGTAGGCGTGCATGTGGGGCGTACCATCCAGATTAAGCACGGACGTTCCTTTTGAAGGTACGGTCGTGCCTCGGCACCTAGCACGAGCCCAAGCCCTGCGTGGCATGGGTGTGCCTTCATTGGGCCGGCACGGGCGTGCCTGTGAGAGGCACGGCCGTGCCCGGCGCTGTAACATCCAATTTAATTAAACTTTTCAGTCTAGTTAATTGTGGTTTAATACACGTAAATGATATCAAGAGTTAAGTGCACGAATTTGAACCATCCTATGAGTTCTATATATGTGGCTTAAGCCTTCAGATGTCAAGGTTACACATCTTAATCTATTTTGTACATACTTTCTCTCTAAACAAACTTAGCGTACAAGGCTTTTGAGTTCTAAGTCTAGACTTGTGGTGGTGCATTGGAAGGCTTTCTAACACTCTAGCACATGGGAGCTAATTCAAGCTTGGTTTTGAGCACCAATACTTCCAAGACCATCATTATTCACAAGAAGAAGTTCTAGGATCAAGGGTATAACTCTAGCCTTCTTGTTTCTTTATGTTGCTTAATACATGTTTAGAGTTTTGGTCCATTTGGTGGACATTGGTGGTTTAAATGAAAAATTGTTTTTCCACCTAATCTGCTTCCGTTGTGTTTTGATGAAACCACCAATATCCAACAAGTAGTAGCAAGAGGTATGTGTTTTTCTTGGTTTCTTTGAGTTGTGAGTCAAGAAAGTTATTCAAGAGTTGAATCCATGGTGATAGTTTGATTTTGTGTGTTTTTATGTTGTTTTGTTGTGTTAATCAGTAGTATATGTTAGAGAAGTAGTATGGATGCTTGAATATGAGTTTTAGTCGTTTTTCATGTGAAAATACTCGAGTTGCAGTTGTTGCTCGTAACAGAGTCGTAGGTCTGTTGTACCGCCTATGCTTGCGGGCGCAAGCAAGTCTTGCGGGAACAAGCAAGCATAGGGGGGTCCTTACGGGCGTAAGGGTCTTGTTTGTGATTACCTTCTAAAAACGAAGGAAAGAAGCCTATGGGCGCAATCGTCAGTGGTTTAAGAGGACCCCTTGCGGGCGCAAGGAAAATCCTTGCGGCCGTAAGGATGGTTGGATATAACCCTTATAGGCGTAAGGGTTACTGCTTGCGGTCGCAAGCAGTTGATCAGAATTCAATTGTGTTGTTTGTGTTTAACATTTAGTCAAAATCGGTTACAGCAGTGTATAGAAGTTAATGCAGTACTATTTATTGCTTGTAGGCAATAAGAGACTGACAATTTTGTGATAAGAGTATAGCTGCTTTAATTGCTGCTAAGGTGAGTGTACTTACCTTCAACCAGATTAGCATATGTATGTGTACTATGTGAATTGCATGTGTTATATGTGATGTAACCATATAATAATAAATACTACTGTTTTAAGGTATAGTATCACTGTATTAGAGCACTATGTACAGAGATGGGGTATATTGAGATCCTTATACCCAAGTAAGTGTCAGGGGTTGCTTACACTACGTGTAGTATACCCCGAGACCAGTTAACAGTTTGAACAGCTTTGCAGGTTTCATGTTTGGATGTGAAACATCCTAAGTAGAAATTCTCTCATGTTATGTTTAGTTATTTCAGTTAGTATACTCACTAAGCGTTAGCTTACGTTCAGTGTTTGTGTATGCAGGTGCGTTAGGTTTTGGCAAGGGGAAGGCCCCTGCGACTTGAGTGGCCGGATAGCTCCCGGGTTTTTTTATTAGAAATGTTTAAACACTACTTTTGGTAAATAGATTAGCACTAATGTAAATATTGACAGTGTTTTATAAAACTCTAATCCTTTTGGGTGCTAATATATATAAAATATGTTTAATAGTCTTTTAGAAAAAGTGGTGTTACATAAACATGCACTCATCTATGCCTATTTGTAAACCCCTGCAACCAATTATTGATCTGTATGTTGCAACTTGCAATACATACTTTATTTCCCTCTTTTTATTGTTATGAATTCGGCCTATGTGCAACTATACATTATATGTTTTTTGCTATCTAAAGTTCTTACTCTATATATAAACTAACTTGTGTATAGTATTGTAATTACTCATTGTAGAATTTTGTTATCAGAATAAACTTTGAATATAACTATAATAGCCTTCATGCATTTTGAATACAATATAGGTGAACTTTGACCTGTGTCGACATACACACGTTAATTGTTCATTGCGAGACTAAGGACCTGCAATTGAATTGTAAATCACATATCAATACATTGCTGATGGGTTTTACCATGCAAGCGTATTTGGGATCTACGTTTGTTAAAGAACAATGTTTGGAAGTTTTTCTCCTCTACTATTATATTTGACTTTTTAAGCAGATATAAAATTTTTCACCTGAGCTATTGATGATGTTGAAGAATGAGAATCTGATGGAAAAAAAGCCACACTCGCTACAGCAGAATTGGCAAGGGTATCGCAACATGTATGTTGTATGTAACTGTTTTCCACCTGTAGACTATATTGCTAACGTTCATGTTTTTTCATAGTATATATGATGGTATGAACTATTATGTCTAGAAGTTTTCAATTTTGTGAGTTTGGTAGCATTTTCTACTCTTAATATAATCCATCTACTTTTAAATCTTTCGAAGAAACTAATTTGAGTGTGTATGTGTGTGTGTTTCTCTACATGTATAGCAGGTTTGTAAGTAGTCATCAAATAAGGAATGTGTGCTTTGATGTTTAAGTAGTGCAGATACGTTTTCTTTCCAGAACCTGCTTGAGATATGAATATGTCATTTAGAGTGTGTGTTTTCACGACAGATTTTAAAAGATCGATACATAGGAGGTTTACTCATGCTTGTGTTCATAATGACATGAAGCTATGGCTATTCAAGGTTAGCAATTGTATCTTTGGTAATATATGTTGATGTATTATACTTGTGCATGTTTATTCACTTGAAGATGAACTCGTTCATGCTCTATGGAAAATTTTGGTGTTCGTTATTAAAGTATGTTTGTAGAAATTAATGTGATGATAGTTAATCTATAACTATTATTAAAATAAAATAAATTTCACCACATCTTACTAATTATAGATTATAGTTTCCAATTGACGATCGGCGAACTCATCATAATTGTTAAAAAAATTTATGTTTTTCTTACTTTAGGCATAAATTGTTTATTGCTCATCAAATTTTTGGTTTTTTTACGTACCCATCAACTTCAATGGTTTTGCTTTAGAGCGATAATGGCGTTTTACAACTTCAATTTCATGTTTTGCTGCCGGGTTTATCTTTTGGTTGCTTATGTATAAAATGGACATTTTTATGGTGATTAATCATGTTTGTATGATCAATATTTATTTGTTGTTTTTACATTAACATATTGAACTTGATCGATGTGATGAAAATTTATTTAATGTAAAATTTCCTGCTTTCTTGATGTGCATATTGCATATAAGTCAAAATCCTCATGATAATGTATGTTTTTTATTATTTTTCAGCTAACCATGTACTTTACAAGGAAGCAATAGGGAGAGTGATCGATAATCCCTTCTTCTTTTTTACATTGAATCATTTTTAAGTTTTACTTAAATGAGTTGTTACTGTTTAACCTTATGAAATTTGTGAGCAACGGTGTAACAACTAAAATAACTATAAAATCTACTTCTAATTCCCTTTTATAGTCTGCTACAACTAGCAGCTCATGCTCCACTTCTCTTTTTATATTGCTACTTGTTGGTCCCTTGGTGAGAATAACAACAAGCAACAGGTGTGTAGAAGGGGGTTGAATACACTTTCTACGGAAATTGAACAAATCAAAATAAAGTGTTACACATAGTAAATCAAACCACAGTCGAATGCTTTTCTTTTCATTAATAAGAAGATAATTACAGACTCTATCAAGTAAGCAAATCTTGATATGTAAACACCTAATATAAATCTCTCAATCTCTCAAACTTAGCTATCTATAATCAACTTATGATTATAGATACTGACGACTCTCTAAACAAGATTTACACATATTGATAACTTACCAATATCACAACTAATGTGATTATTCGAACACACGAATAACTTGGCAATCTGTCAATATCTTGATCACGTTAAACTGACGAACAGTGATTCAAGAATCGTAACACATACGGTGAGGTGAGGTTCTGGCTCTGCAACACTTAGTCGTCGTCTCTGAGTCGTACCTTTAAACTTATCAGGAGATAAGTATTTATAATCATATTGCTACGGTTCCTAACAAACTGGACTAATCCTAATTTGCTAACTAACTATCGGATAACTCGGGATCTTGAATCTTGAATCTTCTTATCTTGAGTCTTCAATCTTCAATATTGATTCTGGAGTCTTCCTATCCGCGCCGTAGATATAGAGAGTTAAAACAATATTTAAAACACATTTAAATTCTCTTAGAATGACTTCTTTAGTCAGGCTGAGTTACTCAGCTTGAAACTCATCAAGCTGAGTTCTTCAAGAACAAGCCCGAATTGAATTAAGATCAAGTAGATACACATATCTTTCTCTTTTAGCTATTAATACAGGCTTTCCCTTAGCATTATATATTGTTCCTGCTTTCTTCCTAAAAGTAACTATATTGTCTTCATCACACTATTGACTGGTCAGGTTGTGTTTGAGACCTTTGACATATGCAACTTTCTGGAAAGTGACCTTACCAGCTTGCATCTTCCCATAGCCTTTAGTTCTTCTATGGGAGTTGTCTCCAAAAGTTACTTTATGTAACACCCTCTTAACCGGCCTAGAATTATAAGGTAAATAATTAAGTTAATATTTGAGATATTATTTAAACTATGTGAATTATTTGTTATTATGATAAATAATTATGATAATTAAATAATTGTTATTATTTAATTAATTAGTTTAAATTAAATAATTGATTAATTAGTTGTGAGTGGGTTGTGAGATGGCCGATGTGGTGATTAGTCACCACCCTCACCATTTCACTCTCACAATTGCATGCAAATTAGTTAAGTGAGTGTGTGTGTGTGTGTGTGTGTGTCTTTGTTTGCTCTCGGCCGTAAGACAAGAAAGAAGAAAGGATACAAACAATTTGATCTTGAATCGTGCATGCAATTAGACTTCTGATTTCATATCACTAACAAGGTTAGACTACTGAATTGAATTGGTTAATTAGTGTTTATATTCGGTTTTGAATATATATGAATTCCGATTAATCTTGATAATGGTTTGATGAACTTAGGATGTATGCATGTTAGATTTTATGCTTGATATGTGTTGTTTATATGTTTAGAATGATTCTGGTATACATAGAACAATTGCATGCCTAAAATCAGTAGTGATTTGTGTTAGAGATCAAAATTGGGAAAGAACTTATGAATCTGTCGGATTTGATGTATGAATCGATCGGAATTGGTGAATTCCGATAGATTCGATCGGATTTAGTGAAAACCGACAGAAAGTCTCGGAATTGGATGAAATCTGACTAAATATCTATGGAATGCTTTAACATTTTTCTCGGAATTACATTTTCTCGGAATTGGACATTATCTCGGATTGTGCCTTATCTCGGATTTTACATATTATCGGATTTTATATATTCTCGGATTGTACATATTCTCGGATTGTGCCTTATCTCGGATTTTACATATTATCGGATTTTGTATATTCTCGGATTGTACCTTTACTCGGATTGTGACTTTTATCGGATTGTGCATTTTATCGGAATGAGCCTTTGCTCGGAAATTGATTCTATCGGAATTGGGTATTATCGGAATTTGATTCTATCGGGATTGATTCTATCGGAATTGGGTATTATCGGAATTTGGTCCTTTAATGTCCTTTACTCGGAATTCAATTCAATCGGATTTGAACATAGTCGGATTTGATGATTTAAAGATAAACATGAATTTGTATATCTATTGGGTTTATGTATGATGAATATATATGTATATGTGTATATACATGAGAAACATGAATAAATATGATATTTATTATTGGGTCAGTATTATGAAATGAATACTGATATTGTGTTACCTTTATCTCAGGAATTGAGCAGACTCGGTGAATTTAGTCATCTGAGTGGGATCCAACAGTGCTGACTGTGGTGAGTGGATCTATATCTTTTGATATATAGGATATGATATCCTATTTGGAATGCTCTTGTTTGGATTGTATATACATGTTATTTGGGGATCAGAATGAGTCTGGGCCTGTTGCTGGGGGATTTACCGTATCAGATCTTGTGGTACATTTGTTGTACATAAGAAGGCTGATACTGTTGTCCATATTAGCAGGGCTATCGGTAAACCTTGGTTTTGGCCGACCTTGGTTGTAGGTGCTTGCAACACCGCCGGTTCTCCTGGGATTCATGAGCTATTTGGGTTTAGGCATGTTTGCCTTGTTTATGATTAGATATTGGTTCCCTCACTTAGCTTTGTGCTAATTCCCCACTAGATTGTTTTGTAGATTCTATTTGGTGAGCTTTATGCTTTTGGGCTGGGAATATGGACGGACCAATACTCTGATGCTAAAATCATTGATAGAGCCTGTTTTTGTATTAACACTGTAAAAGTCTTTGTTCAACAAACAAGTTAAATCTTTTCTATCTATTATGTAATTAAGATAATTATATGTAATTAGCTTCCGCGTGCCGTAAATTATATGTTTAAAAAGTACAGTGTTACACTTTAGGACCTTCATCTTCTTGGAAATCACTAAGAAGTCCTTTCCACCCGGTCATGTGCCTTGAGCATCCACTATCCAAGTACCATTTACTTGAACCCTGCACATGATATGAGAACTAAACACATTAGTTTTGTTTGGGAACCCACTTCTTGGTATGTTCAGATGAGGAGCACTTAGCATCTTCATCTTGTTGAACTATCTGTTCAGCTTGAGCAGGAGCTGAGTCCTGTGTGGGCTGATCAGTCTGTTCTTGTTCAGGCCTTGAGATTTCAACATCACAATCCTTTGCCTCATGACCTCTACTTCTGCACTTGTAGCATCTCCTTCTTCCAATGATTACAGGAGGTAGAGTGTCTAATAATCCTTGTGAGAACTTGCTCTCAGTCTTAGGATTATATGTGGTGGATAACTTTTCAACTTTCTTCGCAAGTTGATTCACTTGGTGATCACTGACTTTGGACTTACCATTGTCAGATCTTTGTTTGTTATCCTTTTCATTAGAAGCTTGACTAACAGACTTCTTTTCCATGACCTTGGACTTACCTTTGTTATGACTACTGGACTCACCAGTTTCAACAGGTTTGGACTTACCACTGTTGATCTTCTTGGACTTACCAAGATCTACAACTTTGGACTTACTGTTAGTCCCGAATGGATACTACAACAACAAATGTTTGTAGAAGGGGGGGTTGGATACAAACTTTAGCAAATTAAAATTTAATAGACACACGGTTTACTTTTATATAATTCTTATTGATGTGAATCAAGAATTACATGAACTAGATGCGGAAAATCTAAGTTTAATAAAAGGTGGCAACTAAATTTGTCTAACACATAGACTAAGCTAATCTTAAACAACTTATGTCTAAGATGTTCAACACATGAACAAGTTTGTTATACTGAAAGTGAAATGCTAACTCTTCTAATTCTCAAAAAATGAGATTTCAGTATTCAACAATCTATTCGCATACTTAGCATGTTTCCATGCATGAGTATATATACGCAAGGGTGTCCGGGTTGATGAAGAGTAGAAGGAGACAAAGGTACTTGGTTTAATAATATTATAATAGATAAAGTTAGTGGGTGAAAAGTAACTTAACTTTATACACAAAGTGTGTAAAGTGAACATACCTTTTAGTAAGGAGTTTACCCACTATCTATTATTATATTATTAAAGTACTACCTTTATCTCTTGGGAAAGTAAACTTCTCCTTCCATGCTTGTGCTTTAATCAACACCATGCTTTCTGAAGATTTGACTTAACCAAGTATAGAGTTGTCAGCCATACTTAGTTGTTGAAGCATATCTTCGAGATCTTCTCTTCTAAAGTATCTTTCTCCTTTTCCAAAGGATAAAGATCTATCCTTTTTGTTTCTTTGCAGATTTCAAAACAACACATGTTGTGCCTTTGACTTAATGAAATATTACACTGAAAAACTATTAGCTGATTAATGACTCAGCTAACAGACACTGAACTGCAATTATAATTTTGCTCAGCTAAGGATAAATGTGAAAGACTCAGCTGACTAGATTTGCTCAGCTGATCGAATTGCTCAGTTAATAACACAAATCACAATACAGCTAATAAGCTAGTCAAACTAAACAATCAGCTGATCCCAAGGGCTCAGCTAACCATTTGAGTATGATCAGCTTATTGAGATAAGAATGAATAAGTGTAGAATACCTTATCTGACATGTGGAAGGCATCAGCTGACAAATGAGATACTGTCAGCTGATCCTTGACTGCTCAGCTGATCTTTGAGGAACTCTCAGCTGATGGTTTGTGCTATCAGCTGATGCTTTGTAGATGTATAGCTGATGCTTCTTGACTTGCCTTTTCTTCTTAGCTGATCTTTCTGAAGCTGGTCCTTTGGCTGATACTCAGTGTTCAGCTGACACAATGATTCGTCAGCTGACATTTCTTACTTAGAAATTCTTTAAGTCTAATATGAAAAACAACACATGTTTTTCATTTATTTAAGTCCAAAACTGAATATGTGGTTTTGTTAACATCAAATCCTATTTTACTTAATAGACAGGTTTGATTTAGGTTTGATATTGCTATCTACTCAACACGTACCATTGTTGTAATTTGACCTCTGAATTACAGTGGTCTTCTTATTCTTGTAACTTCTCTCCGAGCCAGATAGAGAATGCTGTCTTTTGAAAGGATTTGGATTAAGCCTTTCTATGACTAAAGTTCTTTGAATAGGCTGAGTGCTTAATCTTTCCAGCATAGACTTGCCATGCTGTTTGGATGTTGAGCACTCATTTTCATTATCAGCTTTCACAAACATATTGTATTTCAAGCTTGGATCATGTCTTTTCTCTGAGGCTGACTTCTGAGACTCAATCAGTTGTCTATCCTCCTCAGAATCTATACTTGCTATCTCATCATCAGCTACATAAGCTGTTGTTTGATAGTTACCTCCAAGTACAGCTTTTACCTGTTTAGGAATTTGTTGGTTTATGCACTTTTCAGCAAGCTTTGATGACTTACACCAAGACTCAGTGACCTTTTGAAGTTGCTCAGCCTTGTCTTTAGCATCCTGAAGTTCTTCACTTAGAAGTTTATTAATGTGTCTTTGGCATTCAAGATCACATTATGCTTTCTTACCAACATCGATGAGAGAATTTATTTTCCTTAATCTCATTCTTCAGTTTAGCTATCTCAGCTTTAAGGTCCTTTTGAGACTTGAGGATGGTCTTGAAATCATTTAGCAAATAGTCAAAGGCAAGACCCTTTTCTTCATCGGTGTAAGAGTTGAAATTACTAACCATATACATGGAAGCAGGATCCCAATCACTGAGCTTGCTGTTTTCCTCAGCTTCCTTCATGTCAGCTTCAAAAGTTGACTCGGACAAACCATAATCAACTTCGTCAATTTCAAACTCTTCATCTTCTTGGGCCATTAGACATACATCGTCATCTAAAGTAGATGATTCAGTATCCCAGGTTTCAACATATAATCCTTTTGCACTGGGTTTGTCTTCTGGCTTTCCTTTCTTGAGTTGATTATATTTCTTCTTGTATTTGTCAGCTCTGTAAGCATTCTTATCAGCAACTGATGCTGATTCTTCCTTCTTTAATCTGCACTCAGCAGCAATGTGTCCCTTCTTCTGACAATTAAAGCACACAGCCTTCTTGGGATCAAAGGAACTCTTCCCTTTGCCCCTGTCAGATCTTCCTCTTCCCCGTTGAGTTCTTCTCAAACGTCTGGCTGGCATGGCCATCTGCTCAGTGATAGTCTGAACATCATCAGTATCACCTGAGTCTGAGTCTGAGTGGTCAGCTTGAGATTCTGACTCAGTCTCAGATTCAACAACCAGTGCCTTGGAACTTTTCTTGTTTTTCTGTGCAACCAATGCAACTTCAGTTTTATCCAAAGACTCCTTGAGGGGTTGTTGAGATGTTCTTTTGTGTTCAGTGATATGTTCATGATTTAGCAAGAACCCATAAATGGACTGCAGGTTATACAAATGCAATGTTCCTCCAGCCATCAGTGCTGTGGTCACTTCATTGAACCTTTCTTGTAACACATCCAGAAACTTCAGCACGAGTTCAGCTTCATCCTTCTTAATGCCTACACTTAGCAGGTCATTAATCAAGCAATGAAACCTGGTAAACACATCAGCCAAGGTTTCATTCTTCTTTGAAAAGAAGTTTTCATATGATCTGTTCAGATGGTTCTTCTTTTGCTATTTGACCAGATCTGTGCCCTCATATGTAACACTTAGAGTATCCCAGATATCTTTTGCAGATTGACACCCAGTCACTATGTGCAAGATCTCGTTAGTACGGGCATTTGCCAGAACACTTTTAGCCTTGTCATCCAAATTGAATAGTTTCCAATCTTCATCTGTCCAGGATGCAACAGTCTTCTTTACCTCTTTCTCACTCTTGTCTGTTTTATCAACGGACGTATCACTACCTACAGCAGAGATCTTGGGGATTATAGGTCCTTTTGTAATGACATCGAACATACGATTGTCAATGGACTTGAGGAATAGCATGGCTCTGAACTTCCACATAGGATAGTCAGATCCATCAAATATGGGACAGCCTTTGACAGACATCTGTGGAAAGTTTGAAGTATTATTGCTTGTAGACATTGTAAACTTTCTCAGAATCTTGAACTTTCAACTTATGAAATCGTTCAGCCTGCTCTGATACCAGTTGTTGGTCCCTTGGTGAGAATAACAACAAGCAACAGGTGTGTAGAAGGGGGGTTGAATACACTTTCTGCGGAAATTGAACAAATCAAAATAAAGTGTTACACATAGTAAATCAAACCATAGTCGAATGCTTTGCTTTTCATTAATAAGAAGATAATTACAGACTCTATCAAGTAAGCAAATCTTGATATGTAAACACCTAATATAAATCTCTCAATCTCTCAAACTTAGCTATCTATAATCAACTTATGATTATAGATACTGACGACTCTCTAAACAGGATTTACACATATTGATAACTTACCAATATCACAACTAATGTGATTATTCGAACACACGAATAACTTAGCAATCTGTGAATATCTTGATCACATTGAACTGACGAACAGTGATTCAAGAATAGTAACACATACGGTGAGGTGAGGTTTTGGCTCTGCAACACTTAGTCGTCGTCTCTGAGTCGTACCTCTAAACTTATCAGGAGATAAGTATTTATAATCCTGTTGCTACGGTTCTTAACAAACTGGACTAATCCTAATTTCCTAACTAGCTATCGGATAACTCGGGATCTTGAATCTTGAATCTTCTTATCTTGAGTCTTCAATCTTCAATCTTGATTCTGGAGTCTTCTTATCCGCGCCATAGATATAGAGAGTTAAAACATAATTTAAAACACATTTAAATTCTCTTAGAATGACTTCTTCAGTCAGGCTGAGTTACTCAGCTTGAAACTCATCAAGCTGAGTTCTTCGAGAACAAACCCGAATTCAAACATGGACTAACATGTATAACTATTAACTCATCCTTAGAAGTCTAAAGAATTAACTAAAACATATTTAGTAACTATGTTGAGCTGACTCAGTCTTCAAGCTGAGTCGCTCAGCTTGAAACTCATCAAGCTTAAACTCAATATATATCTTAGTTTACACACACACACCTTATCAAACATATTGATAATCTTATTAAGATATAGTCTAAGTTGGTCGAACATATGCTCAGCTTATACTCAGTCTGAATCACTATAAATGTTCAGTCTGACTAAGCATCATAATTCTGTTTAAGTTGTATTTAGAACTTATCTTACTAACTTAACTTTGTCTCATAAAATCTTAACTGATGAGTTCATTTTCCCAACACTACTGAAATGAAGGTTGTGTGTGTGTGTTTTTTTGTGTAGTTTTAATACATACTTTATAATAGAGGGTCTTTTATGGTTTATACAATTGTATTCCATCTTCATTTAGATGCGAAGCAAATTTAATGGCTATAGTTTTTCAGTCACCCCATAGCCAGTTCTGTTTTTAATCCATTTATATGGGTGGTTTACTCAACAAATGTTTGCGATTACAGATGATCTCATTTAAAAAATACAACTAAATTTGTTAAAAACAAAGAGTCTCAAAGATTGGGACAACCAGATACAAAATCCTACATCAACATGATCTCAATGAATTTGGTATATATTAGTGAAGATATGATTTTAATAGTGTTATGTGGTATGTGTACCAAAAGATGAATCTTTAATCTCAAGTTATTCCTTATTTTTTAAGATAATTTTGTCGGTTATAATTACATTCATCTTCCATGTAAAAATATATAGCTCCCAATTGGTTAAAAAACTATATATTCATGTACTTGAAACATGTTTGAATTTAATTATGTTTTTTAGGTTTACATCTGTAATACTCATATGTACACGGGTTTATAAACTAGTTCAAATGTATAGGCTAAAATAAATTTTAAATAACTTAATACCTCCGTCAAATGAAATCGAATTTGATACCGCCATTTTTTCCCCTATTAAATTATTGTTCAAATTTCCATGTTTATTATACTTAGCGATGTAAATAAGTTGAGCTACTTGTGAGCTATTCAAAATCTGATCTTTAAAAGTATGAAACGAGCTCGAGCTCAAACTCGAGCCTAGATAAAAGCTCAGTTAATAAACGAGCAAAGCTCGAGCTCCAAAGAGTGAACTCATTTAAGCTCACGAGCATAACGAGCTTAAGTATAGAATAATTTTATTTTATACGTTTATTTTAAAATATTAATATATATCATTTTAGTATATATATGAAAATAATGCTCAAGTCTAAATAAAGCGAGCCTGAGCTTCATAAATCTTAAACGAGCCGAGCTTGAGCTCAACATCACAAGCTCTAAACGAGCCTAGCTCGAGCTTAAAAAATCCTAAACGAGCAAGGCTCAATAAGCATCTGGCTCGGCTCAACTCGGCTTGTTTACATCCCTAATTATACTCATCATGACATCGATAGATTATTTACTAGAAGCCTTTATTTGAGTTTTAAATTATTTCAGTTTTATATAAATAGTGTTGCGGTGTTGCATTTCCAGTCTTCGACATCACACATGTTGAATGAAACATTAAATTAAATAAGATGAAAGTCGAAAGGTACCTATCTATATGATATTCTCCGTAGAGAAATTTAGCAAATGTTCAAGTTGGTAACATTATTACTAATTTTTTTTATTATGATATAATATAAACTTCTTATTAAACTTTTAATATCATATAATATATTTTTTTATAGAAATGATAAACGGTCAAAGTTAACACTAATTAATTTAAAAGACCAAAAGTGAAACAAAATGAAAAAGTCAACAACCATAGTGACTATTTTTGTAATTTTTAAAGTTAAATGACTAAAAGTGAAATTTTACCACAACCACAAAGACCATTTTTGTAATTAAGTCTTGTTAAAATTAGTGCTTATGGCAACTATCTATACTATATTATAAAGCATTTAAGTCTTTTGCTTAAACTATTAAATTTTATGTGTTTTGAAATTACTAAATTGTCCCTCATATTACTAGATTAAGTAACTATTAAATATAGTTAATAAGATTATTATATTTCTTTTTAATAACTAAACTTTATATGTTTAAGAATATCAAAGTCAGTATATTTTTTTAAAGTCAAAGACAATACACATTAATTTAATTATTATAAAAATATTTTTATAATCTTTTTTTCTAAATATAGAGAACAGAAAAGTAAAAGAAGTGAAAAAAAAGATAAAGAAAATAGACATGCCACCAAACGAAAATATTCGTCATCACCATATTATATACATACCATACACCTTACATATTGAAAATTGACATGTTAAAGAGTTGAAATTATTTGTTACCGTCACATTACACAGATATCATCTAGTGTATGTAAACCCAACTATCTTTATGATATTCTCACTTATATTCACATTGTTTAAAACATTTTTTTATCACCAATTCCATATTAGTAAACTCAAAAATGTCATGTTTCAAATAATATCAGTACTAATTTTTTTATTATTATGATAGAACTTTAACTTCTTATTAAACTTTTAATATTATTTAATACATTTTCTATAGAAATGATGCAACAATAGTATACTACTATTAATACTTTTAACATTTATTAAATTTAGTACAGCACGAGAAATGTTCATGTTTCAAGTAACAACGCTACTAGTTTTTTATTATTATTACAGAATTTTAACTTCTAACTAAACTTATAATATTATTTAATACATTTTTATATAGATTCAGTTACTTCTCTAGCACAAATGAAATCCAATGCATATGGAAGTATCGCTCCTTTGAAGAATACATATGAAATTGGAGTTTTATTTATTAATTTCTGTTGTATAAATGTTAATAGATACATTTTTATGAACTTATTTTATATTTTTCTTTATCATTTTTTAAAACATTTTTATTATTTTTCAATATAATATCATAAAAATGTAAATTAATCTTTATAGGATTGGTTAGTACTTTTTCAACGGAAAGCACCACATAATCTCGTTACTTATGTGAACTATCATTACAACAAAATGAAGCTAATGCAACCCCGGTAAAATGTTGCATTATTCATTAAAAAGGTTGCATTATGCCTAAAGCAACCTTTTAACAATGGCTGCATTAGATGAAGTTGCATTAGATCTAATGCAACCTTTTTGTTAGAAATTGCAACTTTTAATGAAAGAGATGCACATATTAATAAAATGCAACATTTTTAACTTGCAACCTTTTTTATATGTAAATGCAACCTTTTTTTAATCTCAAATGCAACCTTTTTTAGACATAAATGCAACCTTTGTTTTAATCTACAAGAATGCAACATTTAATATACTCAAATGCAACCATTATGATGATTTTTTTTGTAAAAAAGATGCAACCTTTTTAATGGTAAATGCAACCATTTTTACGAATTCTTAATGCAACATTTTTTTATAGTAAATGAATCATTTTTTAATCTAAATCAACACTTTTCGATTTAACTAATTCAACCGCGCCATAACAACCATAAATCATTAGTCCACAAGGTTGTCGATTACAAGCACAAAAAGTATTGAAAACCTAGTACACTTCTCCATTCTTTCATACAAGATGCATGGTTATTGAATTTGAACATCTTTTCAAAAGGTCATTCATAAATCATATACACAAAAAAAGTAACCCGCCAAACGTAGATAAAAATATTTAATGAAATAAAAGAGAATCTTCAGCGTTGTTCCAAGTTTTTTTGCTGGTTCAAGATATCTTTTGGCATAGTCTTCAAGGTCTCTCGTACGTTGTCAATATCTTTTCGCATAGCTTCTAACTCGGCGTTTTTTTTTTCACGGTCCTCTTCTATAAATAGCAATTGCGAAAAACATAGCAACAAGGAACAATTAAAAGCATACATGTGTAAATTAATATAACATGTGGTTTTATAAGTGATTTCGTAACTAGTCATTAAGTAGATAAACTTTAAGGTACACAAAAAAAACCTTGTGATGTCTCATCATGCTCAACAATATCATCATCCTCGTCAACAAGAGTCACTTGTCTCTTTGCTCCGCGTGTAAAACAGGTAGACTTGTTAAATAAGAAGAGGTAAGGATAGGCAGCTTGTTATGTCTAGGGGTGTTCACGGGGCGAGGCGAGGCGAGGCGGGGCGGGGCGGGGCGGGTAGTGCCATTTTTACTAACCGCCGGTACAGGGCGGGTACCCAGATTATTTATTTCCTTGGATTCTACACCCAATTCGAACAACTCAACATGACTCAAAACCCCCCCATCAAAATCAAATTAAACAGTAAGGTATGATAGTTAGCTACTCACGAGTGTTAGAGAGTCATTACATACACAAGAATGATTAAACCTTCGTTTTTTGTTCGAAATTGATTCTCTATTTCAGTCCTCAACATCGAGCAGCCCTTTGCTCTAAATTTCATTCCAAAACTGCAATGAATCTCACGAGTTTAAAGTACTGATAAACGAAATAGAATAATCGAGACTCACTGGTTGTTTTCCACCAAAAACCCAACGATCTGAAAAAGGAAACCTTCCTCGATCTGCACTATACACACACAGCACCGTGAACACCTACTGTAGCGGCTGTGAATCCTCTTTTTATGGCTACGCCACCAAAAATGGTTCTAGAGTACTAACCTTGTGGTTTGTCGATTAATCCCACTGGAAGACAATGAAGAAATTCGGTCCTCTGCCTCTTTCGTAGCTCAGCTCTCTATTTCTCCTCTCGGTTGGAATATCGCATGCACCGGGGGAAGGGAAGGAACGGCTACAGGATTGTAGCCAAGTAAAAGTGCCCTACATGGATTTCTTTAAATTTCTTAAGCCCGAGGCCCAACTCTTTATATCATCTAAGCCCTGTTCAATTTTTAACATTCATTAAAGTAAGCTTCAACCAAGGACTCTTCAACCATATACTATAAACTAAGGCCCGGAGGAATGTAGCAACCAACCGGGTCTATAACAATTTACCTTGTTTAAATTTTAGAACACCAAGCCAAAACTGCTAGGTTGTCCATCAACATATGGCCTACTAGTACTCAATAGTACATAGCCCCTTAGGGCATGGGGAGTACCCAAACTCTGCATATCCATGCTTCTGGCCACGTCAGCGCCACATCAGCTTTTTCCTCCCCATGCTTCAGCCATGCTTTCAGGCTGGAAATACCTCAAACTCTGCATCCTATTTTTATTATTGTTTTTATTAATTGTATTAAAATAATTATTTTTGTTTTAATATTAAAAGATATTAAACTTAAAGTTTAAAAATTCGAATAAAAAAAAATAAGAAAAATTAACAACTAAACTTCATTAAAATTAAAATTAACATTACACTTAATTCATGGAATCTAAAACTAAATAAAATAAAAATAGCATAGACGATAAATTTATCAAAGCCCGAATTGCTCCTTAAGCTCGGCGTTTGCATCTGGAAAGGGTTAACACTCGTATTCGCTTGACGAGATTTTGATTTGGAAGACTTGGGTGTTTTAGAAGAACCCTCCATAATGCTCACAAATTATAAAAACTAAATATATGAGAGAAAGTGTGTAGATATGTGTAATTTTTGTAAGAAAATGAGGATATATATAGGTAGTAAATAAGTAAAAAAAAAAAAAATTTTTTTTTTAAAATATAAAACGGTCATATGACCGTTGTCAACCACACACACACATATGCTCGGTACAAGCTCACCGAGTTTCAAACCAAACTCGGTATACCGAGTTTGGGGGGTGGTGTGCCCCTCGGTATACCGAGGTACACCTCAGCTCTACCGAGTTTTTGTAGAACCATTCCGCATGCTCTTAATATACATGCTCGAGAATTAAGGTCCATAGCGAGAGTGTTTTTATTATATATGAAACGCGATAAAAATATTCCACTATTAAGGTAAACCGAAAACGGGTATTACATAAGCCTTGTGGGTTTTTAGGTTAAAACAATTGGATTAGGTTAAATGGTTGATGTCAAAGGGTTTTTGTTTTGATAAGTCCAACCCAAGTAATTTTTATTTCCAATTATATTCATTAGGTTGCTTTACCATTTACTATTAACAATATCCTTATTATTATTATTATTATTATTATTATTATTATTATTATTATTATTATTATTAAATTTTAGGGTAATATATATAACTATTTCTTTTATAATATATAAAATATTATATAATAGTATATTATTCTAATATTTATTTAATTATTTGAATTTAAAACATAGAAATAAAATAATATCTTTATTATGCAATCTTTTAATTAAAAGTTGTCTTTAAGTTATAGTAATGCAACCTTTTTAAAAAAATGTTGCAATTTTTAATAAAATTTGGCAACTTTTAATAAAAAAAGGTTGTATATGGTATAATAATGCAACCTTTATATAAAACAAAGTCATTTTATAATCAAACGTTTTACCTTTAGTAAAGAGGATTCATGAATCAAATGAGAGATCTAGAATGAAGAAACTTTCACTTGTAGATGGACTATGAATGTAACACCCCCTAATATGGCCTAGTATAAATAAGGTAATTAATTTTTTTAATCCTTAGTTTAAATTTAATTATGTGGATTTAATTATGATTAGGTGTTATTTATAAATTGATAATGTGATTAATTGAATTTATGATTTAACCTGTTTTAATTGATTAAATTTTATTAATTATTAATTGATTTGTATAAGTTGGTGGAATGGTGAGTTGTCCAACTTACATACTTATATCCTTAGATGACATCAACCCCCCACAATTACATGCAATAGAGATTAGGTGTTTGTGTGTGTTTCTTTGGGGTGCTCACGGCCGAGAGAAGAAGAAGAGAGATTGTGAATTGTTGATCCTAAATTCGTGATTGATTATCTGAAGTGAATTACAACAAGCGGTTAGCTCACTTGATTACACATGTTAATTGATGATTAAATTCAGATTAAGAAAGATATTTATATGTGTGTATGTGAAATTCTGATTAACACTTTATATGATAATTTGATGATCTTAGGATTGTTGCATGCTAGAGTTTGATGTTTAAATATGCTTACATTATGCTTATAATCATTTCTGGAAAGTAAGAGTATGTGCATGTTTGATATCAGTTAGAATTAAAGTGAGAAATTGAAAGTTTGATTTAATCGGAATTTATAAGATGAATCTGTCGGAATTCTTGAGTTTGAAGCTATCGGAATTGGTGAATACCGAGTATTTCTATCGGAAATGGTGAATACCGAGTATTTCTATCGGAATTGGTTAAAAACCGAGAGAACTGAACTGTAGCCTTCACTTTTATCGGAATTGATATTACAGGAATTTGATTCACTCGGTATCTGAATTTTATCGGAATCCAATTCTATCGGATTTATGTATCTTCTCGGAATTCATGTTTATCGGATTGTTATTTCATCGGATTTTATGTTTACTTGGTATATGAACTAAGCCTTAACATTTCATCGGTATTTGCTATATTCTCGGAATTCCATTTACTCGGTATATGACATTTTCTCGGGATCTTAGTTTCTCGGGATTGAAGTAATCGGTACTGACTTTTGTCGGATTGTGCCTTTGCTCGGATTTGGTTTTATCGAATTTGGCCCTATCGGATTTGGGATTGATCGGAATTCTAAATATTACCTATGCTCGGAATTTGAGTTTATGAGGAATCCGATAAAAGACAAACTCTTTGATGATTTGAAGATAAGCATGAACTTGTACATCCAGAGTAGCCTTGGCTTATGAAAGGAATGTATGTATTGCCTAAGCTAAGGATATGGATGAATTCACTTATTGTAAAGGGTAATAGTGAATGATAGTATATTGTTTGAATATACATGAGTTGATATGTACTTGCGATTTTATGTACATGTGTTTGATTATAGTATTGTGCTTATTGTGCATTATTAATCAAATACTGATTTGTAACTGTCTTCTCAGGAGGTGACAAGGCTCAGTAAGATAGATTGCTTAGTAGCCGGAGTTGGAAGATTGGTGAGTGGATCTATATCTTCAGATATGCAGGATATGACGTCTTGATAGTTGTTGCGCTCTTGATAAACTGTATACATGTTTAGGCGGGAGATCAGCTTTGGTATGCCGGCTGGGCTTATGCTTAGGGATTTACAGTATTTGATCTTGAGGGGCATTCGTTGCACTCAAGGGAGCCTGTACTGTTATCCAAGTAGCAGGGCTATCGGTAAACCTTGGTTTTGGCCGACCTTGGTTGTAGGTGTTGCAACACCGCCAGTTCTCCTTGGTTGTTTGAGCTGTGTTTGGGAATGTTTGCCTTGTATGTGCTTAGATGTTGGTTTCCTCACTTAGCTTTGTGCTAATTCCCCACTAGTTTATTTTGCAGATACTCCAGGGTGAGTAATGTGGATAACGAAGACTGGGAATATGGACGTACCACTACTCTGATGTCCACGATTTTTATAAGAGCCTGTTTGTAATTAACACCGTAGTGGTATTTTGTAATTATAAACCAGATAAAGTTGTATTTATCTTTTGTTTTCAAATATAATTATATGTAATTAGCTTCCGCACGCATATTAAAGCTAATATAAAATGTACAGTGTTACAAATTGGTATCAGAGCCCCGGTTTGAGTATTTGCATTGGTTGTTGTCGTGCAATACTCGAACCGAGGCTCTGGTCAGTCCAGTATTCTCAGGATGGGTAATTAGTAGTGTAGCTTTGTGGGTAGTTAGTGAAGTTGTACTAACGAATTAATCTAACAACTGGTGAGATGTTGTGTATTAGAACAGAAATGGCTGATAACGTGAATCCGACAACTACCCCTACGTCCCCCAGAAGGAACAACCAGTCCTTCACTGCAGCTAATGAGTAACATAACAGAGCAGGTACTTCTCACAACGGTGAACCTGATCAACATGATTATGTGTTGCAATTAGAAGATACTCTACAAACTTTGAGGGATCGGGTTCAGGAACTGGAACAGCAAACTCAGTCCTCACAGCAAACATAAACTATTCAAATGCCCAGAGAGTCGGCTGTGTTTACCCAATCAATACCACCACCTGTTTACTCAGCTGCATCATTCAACACTGTATCAGTACCATTTGGAACCTTACCGTTTGTGTCAATGCCACCTGTGACACAGTATTATCAATCTCAGCAGCAACACTAACCCCAACAACAGTATCAACCTCAACATAATTTCTTTATTCCATGGTATCCAAATCAGGGAGGTTTCAGACCTAATTGTCAGTACAAGGACTTCATGGATTTCCAGCCACCTGAATATTCTGGAAGCTCCAACCCAACTGATACTTTGAGTTGGTTAAGAGAAACCTTGAAGGCTTTGGATGCCTGCAATTGTGAGGAATCTCAAAGAGTTAAGTTTGCAACTCGGAGATTGAAAGGTCAAGCTTTAACCTGGTGGGATTCCTTGACTGCTCATCTGTCTAGGGAGGTGATGAACTCTATAACTTGGGATCAGTTTCGATCCAAGTTTTGTGAACAATTTTGCAATACTTATGATTTGGCTATAATGAAGCGGGAATTCATGGATCTAGAACAAGATGATAAAATGTCAGTTGATGAGTTAATCTCAAAGTTCAATGAGAAGTTGAGGTTTGCAAAGCAATGGGTACCTGACGAGCCTTCCCAAATTGATCATTTTGTACAGGCTTTGTTGCCTGAGTAGCGAGGTAACACTCGTATGGCAAAATCTTTGGTTCAGGAATTCACCATAGCTAGAGCTGCAGAAGGAGATGTGAAAGCAAGAGAAAAGATGAACAGAGAAAAGGGATCCTCTCACAGATCCGCGGGAGTCAGAGTGGGAATAGTAATAAAGGAAAAGGACAGAATAGTCAGAATCAGGTAGATCAGAAATTTGTGGATTCAGGATATGTACAAAGGAATCCATGGTGTATGAACTGCAGATCTCGTCATACAGGTCCGTGCACACCACAGACTCATCGGTGTTTGCACTGTGGTGGGATAGGTCATGAACTTTATGACTGTAAGTTTAGAATGAACGTCTGTTGGAACTGTCATGAAGAGGGACATCGAGCTGGAGTTTGTACAAAACAGAGAACAGCAGGGACAGGGCAAGGGGTAGTCGATGTCGGGAGATCGTCGACTGCAGGACAGAAGAGAAAGAATCCACCTTCAGCTCAAGCAAGAGCATTTCAGATGGTAGCAAATGAAGTTGTTGAAAAAGAGAACCTAATTACAGGTATGTTTCTAATGAACCTTAAAACTGTTTACTTGTTAAATGAATTTAATGTGGATAAAATTTGATTATCTATGGCATCATGTGGTAAATGAATATACATGTCAACATGATATGTTAAATTAGTACATAGTATAGATAATGACTGGAGTGTATATACCTGATTAGATTCCGAGGACGGAATCCTTTAAGGGGGAGAGATTTGTAACACCCCCTAATATGGCCTAGTATAAATAAGGTAATTAATTTTTTTAATCCTTAGTTTAAATTTAATTATGTGGATTTAATTATGATTAGGTGTTATTTATAAATTGATAATGTGATTAATTGAATTTATGATTTAAATTGTTTTAATTGATTAAATTTTATTAATTATTAATTGATTTGTATAAGTTGGTGGAATAGTGAGTTGTCCAACTTACATACTTATATCCTTAGATGACACCAACCCCCCACAATTACATGCAATAGAGATTAGGTGTTTGTGTGTGTTTCTTTGGGGTGCTCACGGCCGAGAGAAGAAGAAGAGAGATTGTGAATTGTTGATCCTAAATTCGTGATTGATTATCTGAAGTGAATTACAACAAGAGGTTAGCTCACTGGATTACACATGTTAATTGATGATTAAATTCAGATTAAGAAAGATATTTATATGTGTGTATGTTAAATTCCGATTAACACTTTATATGATAATTTGATGATCTTAGGATTGTTGCATGCTAGAGTTTGATGTTTAAATATGTTTACATTATGCTTATAATCATTTCTGGAAAGTAAGAGTATGTGCATGTTTGATATCAGTTAGAATTAAAGTGAGAAATTGAAAGTTTGATTTAATCGGAATTTATAAGATGAATCTGTCGGAATTCTTGAGTTTGAAGCTATCGGAATTGGTGAATACCGAGTATTTCTATCGGAAATGGTGAATACCGAGTATTTCTATCGGAATTGGTTAAAAACCGAGAGAACTGAACTGTAGCCTTGACTTTTATCGGAATTGATATTACCGGAATTTGATTCACTCAGTATCTGACTTTTATCGGAATCCAATTCTATCGGATTTATGTATCTTCTCGGAATTCATGTTTATCGGATTGTTATTTCATCGGATTTTATGTTTACTCGGTATATGAACTAAGCCTTAACATTTCATTGGTATTTGCTATATTCTCGGAATTCCATTTACTCGGTATGTGATATTTTCTCGGGATCTTAGTTTCTCGGGATTGAAGTAATCGGTATTGACTTTTGTCGGATTGTGCCTTTGCTCGGATTTGGTTTTATCGGATTTGGCCCTATCGGATTTGGGATTGATCAGAATTATAAATATTACCTATGCTCGGAATTTGAGTTTATGAGGAATTCGATAAAAGACAAACTCTTTGATGATTTGAAGATAAGCATGAACTTGTACATCCAGAGTAGCCTTGGCTTATGAAAGGAATGTATGTATTGCCTAAGCTAAGGATATGGATGAATTCACTTATTGTAAAGGGTAATAGTGAATGATAGTATATTGTTTGAATATACATGAGTTGATATGTACTTACGATTTTATGTACATGTGTTTGATTATAGTATTGTGCTTATTGTGCATTATTAATCAAATACTGATTTGTAACTGTCTTCTCAGGAGGTGACAAGGCTCAGTAAGATAGATTGCTTAGTAGCCTGAGTTGGAAGATTGGTGAGTGGATCTATATCTTCAGATATGCAGGATATGACATCTTGATAGTTGTTGCGCTCTTGATAAACTGTATACATGTTTGGGCGGGAGATCAGCTTTGGTATGCCGGCTGGGCTTATGCTTAGGGATTTACAGTATTTGATCTTGAGGGGCATTTGTTGCACTCAAGGGAACCTGTACCGTTATCCAAGTAGCAGGGCTATCGGTAAACCTTTGTTTTGGCCGACCTTGGTTGTAGGTGTTGCAACACCGCCGGTTCTCCTTGGTTGTTTGAGCTGTGTTTGGGCATGTTTGCCTTGTATGTGCTTAGATGTTGGTTTCCTCACCTAGCTTTGTGCTAATTCCCCACTAGTTTATTTTGCAGATACTCCAGGGTGAGTAATGTGGATAACGAAGACTGGGAATATGGACGGACCACTACTCTGATGTCCAAGATTTTTATAAGAGCCTGTTTGTAATTAACACCGTAGTGGTATTTTGTAATTATAAACCAGATAAAGTTGTATTTATCTTTTGTTTTCAAATATAATTATATGTAATTAGCTTCCGCACGCGTATTAAAGCTAATATAAAATGTACGGTGTTACATTGAATCCAACCCGGGCTTCAACCATAGTTTCAATCATAAGGTAAATTATTGTTTCTTGCAATAAATTTTAAGCTTTTTGAGTGTCTAAGCAACAATGGTGGCTAGGGTTTTTGTGGGGATAATGGGTAAGGTGATAAAGTGGTGAGAAGAGAGAGAAATAAGCAAAATAGGGTTAAAGTTCGTCAGACATCCGACGGACGATCCACGGTCGACCGTGGCATCGACCGCGTGATTTTTTCAATTTGATCATTTGGGCAGTGGATCCACAGTCGATACACGGCTGAGATCGTGGTTTGACCGTGAACCTTCTGGAAGCACAATTTTGAAAGGTTTCACATAATCAAACCTTATTTCTTAGGGAACATGTTCAACCATTCCTAAACCAAATCTTATTGCATTAACTACTTCTTTCTTAAGTGGTTTAGTATTTATGTCTTCAACTATGATTTATCAAAGTAAGTTGTCTTAATTTGTAATATGATATCTTTTCAATTCTAAGACAATGTTACTTATGATAAAATCTAATTTGGTTCTTTAATCACTTAAACCCAATCAAAGTATATGACGATGAAATTCATGGGTTTGAAGCAAGCCATCAATTTTTGACAAATAATTTATTATTTGAGCATATATTTCCATATATAGGAATATATAACACATATTTTCAAATCATTTCAAATACTTTTAGTCAAAAACATGTTTAGTGAGAAATACAAGTATTGCATATACTTATTTAAGACAATGTGATGAACATAAGCATGGTATATCCAATTTTGAAATATTGTTTATCAATATGCAACTTTAATCTTTAAGCACAATATTTCTCACATTCAAAAGCAAATACTCTTGTTTAGATGTAGATTTAATATTCTAACTTTATGAAACCATACATCTAGAATTATTAATCAACTATCAAGTTTCACAAGTTTTTACATATAATGATTTTCAAGATAGTTTAATGTTTGTCTTGCCTATATCAAGAAGGATTTCGATTTTAAGTTTGTACGAATTAGAACATAAGTCCAAATGATGGTATTAATGTGTCATTGTAGCACCGCATATTTCAACCTTGTAACTCAATCAAAAAGGCATTTCGCATGAGTAAGGATTGAGCTTTGCAAGACATTTAAGCATATGATAAGTATTTTTGTGTCTTCTACATTGCTAATAAAATACTAGTCATTTAAGATTAAGTTTTTATATCAATACTTTTCAATTTTCATGAAAAACTTAAATGATTATTTTCACACACATTCTTATTAGAATATCTTAGGAAACCTTTTAATTTTTACACATATAAATGAAGTCTTGGTAATATGTATCTACTTGAATGATCATCAAAACTTCAAATTAAAATGATGTGTTTTATAAAGTTTTCAAGTCCAAGCAGTTCCTAAGATATCATCATACTATTCTAGTACAAAGTGTGACTTTAAACCATTTTAATAAGTCATGAAGATATTTGATAAAGCATTTCATGATACATAACATATTGTCTTTTATTAATGCTTTTGCTATCATTTATTTATTTTTATAGCTAACCAAGTTTATGTGAAGATTTATATACCATAAACACACTTAGACATTTCAAGTAGCTTCACATATGTTCTCATGACACTTTCAACACATAGATTTCAACATATAAAGCTTTGAGAAGTGTAAGAGAAACTTATCTTGATTGTGTTTCACAAGTGTTGTTCAAAGCATTATCCTTGATGATTTGTTATCCAAGTCTTTCATCCACACAATATTTCAAGTTGCATCATGAATAATATTCAACATCTAATGCAAGCTACAACTCAAACATATTTCATATATGTGGTACCCATCTTTTCATGGGTCCAGGATTGTTAGCATCAAACACACCTATTTTAATCCACCTTTGTGTTATCTTGCAACCTTTATGATACCAAGTATTCATGTAGGCAATAGGTTTATGATAACATCTTGTTCTTTGAATCACCTTTGATCTAGATCTCTTAAAACCAAACTCATGCCTTGAAGTTGTAGCATAAACATTTCTCATTTGTTCATTTCTTGCACCCTTAGGCATACAAGTGGGAGAACTAGAGACAATATTGCATTTTTCAAGTTTTTGAAAATTCCAGTGTGCCGACGGTCTATGCACGGTATCGACCGTGGATCGACCGTGAAGCTCCTGGATTTTTTCTTTTGCTCTTTCTTCCATACACATGTTTGGTTCTAATAGGTTTGTTGATATGTTACTTGTTTCAATTAAAAACTCAAGACTTCCCTTGTCACTTGATGGTTGTTGAACTCTAACGTTCTCTTCTTTGAAATCAACACAAGTAGAGCAACCTTGTGACATAAAATTGGATTCTCTCAACTCAATAATTTTCTTAATCAATATTTCATTAAGAGCTTTGAGATTGAGATTATCACTTTCAATATTTTTCAAATCATTGGTCTTTCTAATGAGTTTTGAATTGATATCAAGTAACATATCACATCTATCTTTTAGCTCATCATAAAGATTATGTGAGCTATCTTTACTACTAAAAGATACCTCATTTTCTTCAAACGCTATGAAGAAAGCAAGTTCTCTTGATCTCTCTTTTTCTTCATTTCTTCTTGCCTCAAGCTCCTCAAATTTACATATATCTTTCCATAATCTCTTGGCACAAGTGTAAGAACACATATATTCATATTTACTTCCCTTAAGAGATTTTTGAATAAATATCAATGCTTGTTCATTTTGTGACATATCTTCATCAAGATCATTTTCAATAAAGTCACCCATGTCCTACTCTATTGATCTTAAGAAAGTCAACATGTAAGCTTTCCAACCCAAAAATGTATAATCAATAAACATAGGTAAAGTAGTCATATAAACCCCCAAACTTAGGTTATCATTTAAGTCCATGGATTTTAACTCAAGATTTTTGTATAAAATTGTTTTCTTAAAACATTTATAAAACAAGTTCTATCTCAAAAACAATTTTAACAAAACATTTTAGAGCAACTTGCTCTGATACCAATTGTTGGAACCTAGAGGGGGGGGGGGGGTGAATAGGTTATTTTACTTAGTTTACCAAATTTTCACAAATAAAATTTGTAAGTTGTGTTTAAAAGATTTTTCTTGAAGTTTATAACACAACAAATATATATACTTGAAATAAAGAGAGTAAGGGTAGAGATATCACCAAGAGTAGACAAGAGATTTATAGTGGTTCATGCAAGTGTTAACAAACTTGCACTACATCTACTCCTTGGCCTCACCCACCAAGAGTTTGCTCCACTAGCTTCTCTCTTTGAAGGTAGAGATAAACCTTTTACACTTCTCTTTTTCACTTGCAAGAATTAACACTTCAAACTTGCAAGTAAGGTAAAGATAACATTGCTTCACTCTAATTCTAAAGGCTAGAGTTGATCCTTACTTCTCTCTAATTCTAAAGGCTAGAGATGATCCTTACTTCACTCTAATTTGGAAGGCTAGAGTTGATCCTTACTTCACTCTAATTAGAAAGGCTAGAGTTGATCCTTACACTATTACAATATATATGAATGATGTTGTAATGTTTGAACTTTGATGGCTTTCACTCTTGCTTGGATCTTGATCTTGAAAGATTGAATAATATCAAAGTATATGAGCTCACAAGATATGAATATATGTTATGTGTGGTGAAAGCCATTAAAGTTCAAACATTACAACATCATTCATATATATTGTAATAGTGTAACGATCAACTCTAGCCTTTCTAATTAGAGTGAAGTAAGGATCAACTCTAGCCTTCCAAATTAGAGTGAAGTAAGGATCATCTCTTGCCTTTAGAATTAGAGAGAAGTAAGGATCAACTCTAGCCTTTAGAATTAGAGTGAAGCAAGGTTATCTTTACCTTACTTGCAAGTTTGAAGTGTTAATTTTTGCAAGTGAAAAAGAGAAGTGTAAAAGGTTTATCTCTACCTTCAAAAAGAGAAGCTAGAGGAGCAAACTCTTGGTGGGTGAGGCCAAGGAGTGGATGTAGTGCAAGTTTGTTAACACTTGCATGAACCACTATAAATCTCTTGTCTATTCTTGGTGATATCTCTCTACCGTTACTCTCTTAATTTCAAGTATATATATTTGTTGTGTTATAAACTTCAAGAAAAATCTTTTAAACACAACTTATAAATTTTATTTGTGAAAATTTGGTAAACTAAGTAAAATAACATATTCACCCCTCCCCCCCCCCCCCCCCCTCTAGGTTCCAACAAAACGCAACTCATCTAAAAAGGTTGCTTCTAAAAGGTTGCATTAGGCTCATTTTGTAGTAGTGTATAAAAACTTAGCCTTGCTTAAAAGTTTTAGCTCAGTTTGTTTTCAGTAGATGTTCAGTAGGAGTTGAGGTGTGTATTGCATGATACAATTGTATTTCTATTTATAGACATTCTTGGCCGACGATTGGAAAAGACATAGATAGTATTATAAAACAAATAGGCAAGTGGTCTGAAAGATTATTCCCATTGGTAATATAATATTATTTATATTATCCTTTTGTCTTTTAATTGTAATTTTTCATTTTTTGAACATTATTTTGTTAGCTAAAGTTCTTCATATTTGTCTTCACTTAAAGAAGTAGTTGACAGTCGTCTTTTAGTGCTTGACATATCTTTAAGATCTTTTCATCAGAGATAGCTTTATTTTTTTCCATAGATAAAACTTGATCTTTTTTGTATATTTCAAAAGATGCAAAACTGAACTAATACTTTTACAAATGAAAGATCACAAGCATAGTTGAACAACACATGTTCAGTCTTTTATATGATTCAGATAGAGAAAGTAAAATGAATGTGACATAAAGTTTTCACTGGATCGTAAGATCATCCAGAATGAATATTGTCTTCAGTAATGTATTTTAGTGACCAGCGTGTCCTTTAGGCAGGTTTTCAGCGGACGCTTGATATTTAACTATCTTAAAGACTTCAGAGTTCTTTATGCATCTGAAATGAAATGCTTCAAAGTCTTTTACTTTTGTCTTCTACTAAAATGCTTTGCTGAAATGAGTCCTTATCATTACTCTATCGTTTGTGACATGTAGTTTAGAATTAAAACAACACATGTTAGTTTTAGTCAAACTAAAAGAGTGCTTTTGGCAATAATCAAATCTTCTATATTTCGGTGATCAGATTTGATTATCGGCTGAAATGATTATTTACCCAACACTAATTGAAGCCGGAACTGGGGTTGGAGATGATGTTGGGGCTGATTAATCAATAATCTCAAGCCCAATCCATAATCTATTTGGAAACGACTATTATTTTGTGAAATTATGAAGGATTATGTTTTTAATAATCCCCTCAAGATTTTAACTCTCGAATGAGACAAGAGGGCTTGAGATTATGAAAACTAGATCCCAAAATATCAAAATAACAATCCTCCAAACTCAACAATATGAAGGGTTTAATACATGTTCTAATTCTTCTTTGAACTCGTATTCATAGTAATTCCTATATACAAATCAAATCTTAAAGGTTTTATATTCTTTTACGTATAGGATCAAGAAAAATATCAAAATCGATAAAAAATGTTAGGCAAGTAAAGTATGAAGAAATATAATTTTTATCAAAATGAAGATAAAAGTTTTACAAACCCAAAAGTTGATGGCATAAGCCACCCGTATGGCGTGACTTAAATACCTTCGGGTTCCTTCGATTGTTTATCAGGTCCTTGGGGAACACTTGTGGCCCCTACCTTTATGTAGGTGTTTGGTTTTCAAACCCCACCTCACTTGCTTCTTTTTTTGTGTAGTGTAAGAGAGAGTAAGAAAAGAAAAAATTTAATTAGTTGGTTTAAGCTATATTTGAGTTTAAGATAAAAAAAGGAAGGAAGAAAAAAATGTAATATTAAAATAAAGAGTAAATTACTGAAAAGGTCCCAGTGGTTTACACAAAATTGCTGGTTTAGTCCTTTATAATCAAAATTTACGCTAGAGGTCCCTGTGGTTGACATTTTGTTACTGAAATGATCCTTTACACTAACAGCCATCCAAATTGGTTGTTAGTTGTCTTTTAGTGTAGGGGCATTTTGGTCTTTTTACACTACATGGACTATTTCAGTAATAAACCACAC
The DNA here is from genome assembly GCA_947179395.2 of Pulicaria dysenterica. Classification (NCBI taxonomy): domain Eukaryota; kingdom Viridiplantae; phylum Streptophyta; class Magnoliopsida; order Asterales; family Asteraceae; genus Pulicaria; species Pulicaria dysenterica. The sequence goes on from OX359294.1 coordinate 43,361,172, forward strand.
GGACCATTTCAGTCATTTGCAAACCACAAGGACCATTTCAGTAAGTAACTCCTTTTTTATAATATATATTTCTTAAATTTCTTTTCTTTTGTTTTTTAGTTTTCTTTATACTTTTGTTCATTTACTTTTGTTGTTATTTCTTATGTTCTTAATTTTTTTACTATTCGTTAAATAAATATTACAAACATCTTAGGAATTCTCTTTTTTTATTTTTCATTGCTTTTTTTTATCTCTTTGTGAAGATTGTTTTTATTTTTTCTTTTATACTTTTAGGTATTATTTTAAGAATTCATTTTCTTGGCTTGATTATTATTTTTTTATTTTGTTATATTTTACTATTCTAAATCGTTTTTTTACTTGACCATTATGTTTCATTTTGACCATTATTTTTTAATTTTCTTTTAAGGAATTCTCTTTTTTCATTCATAAAAAACATGTGTTATAATCTTCTATTAAAATATTAGTTGATTTCAATAAACTTAATAATCCTATATTTAAAAAAAAGGGTCAATCTTGTAGGATTGAAATGACAAATATTTTAACTAAATAACCTTAAGAATTAATCTTAAATTTACTGGACAACAAGTGATAATAAGTAAGTTGAAATTCATTTCTTTTTTTTAATTAGATAATGAACACATAAATTATAAACAATTTTTTTTTGTATAGTACATAAAACCTTTTTTTTATTCCTTTTTTTCGCTACGGGATAAATTTTTTATTTAGGTTGTATTTAATTCATAATCTTTTTATATTTATTTATTTAAAGAGTCTCAACCACACTAAAAAATAATAATCTAAAAAAGATAAGCTAACGTTATTGTTTTTTATCGGTTGATGCCAGTAAATTTAAGATTAATTCTTATTGTTATTTAGTTATAATATTTGTCATTTTAATCCTACAAGATTGACCCCCTTTTTCAATATATATAGGATTATTAAGTTTATTGAAATCAACTGATATTTCAATAAAAGATTATAACACATGTTTTTTATGAATGAAAAAAAAGAATTCATAAAAAAATTATAAAATAATGGTCAAAATGAAACATAATGGTCAATTAAAAAAACGATTTAGAATAGTAAAATATAACAAAGTAAAAAAATAATAATCAAGCCATTCTTAAAGTAATACTTAAAAGTATAAAAGAAAAAATAAAAAGAATCTTCATAAAGAGATAAAAAAAGCAATGAAAAATAAAAAAGAGAGTTCATAAGATGTTTGTAATATTTATTTAACGAATAATTAAAAAAAATTGAGAACATAAGAAATAACAACAAAAATAAATGAAAAAAAAGTATAAAGAAAACTAAAAAAACAAAACAAAAGAAATTTAAGAAATATATATTATAAAAAAGGAGTTAATTATTAAAATGGTCCTTGTGGTTTGCAAATGACTGAAATGGTCCCTGTGGTTTATTACTGAAATGGTCCTTGTAGTACAAAAAGACCAAAATGCCCATGCACTAAAAGACAACTAACAACCAATTTGAATGACTGTTAGTGTAAAGGACCATTTTAGTAACAAAATATTAACCACAAAAACCTATAGCATAATTTTTTATTATAAAAAAATAAATCAGCAATTTCATGTAAACCACATAAATCATTCATTAATTTACTCTAGAAATAAATTAGAGAAAAAAGTAGCTATACTATGGTCTAAAAATGATGGGAAAACTACAGTCCACTAAGAAATTAAATTTACCTCAGACTCAGAGCAATAAATTTGAATTAAAAAAGAAGACATGAAAAGGACTTGTACATCGTGCATAAAAATGTGTAATATATTTTGATTTTGCAAAATTTTGCTCTGGATGAGATATCAGCCAATAAAATCACACCCTTTTCCACTCTGCCATTAATTGATCTCTCTCATACTCCCATCTATATTTTCACCGACTACCTTTGCATAGAAAATTCTCCCCCAAATCGGCCACCAATCTCCGCCGTAACCAAACCCTAACCACCACCAACGTCACCACAACCCTACCCCTATCTTCAAATCAACAATACATACACATAGACAGAACATAAACTTCGAAAAAAAAATCAAATATGAGGCCACCAAAGAAGACGATCCACGTGATATCGTCGTGGGTACGGCGGCAACCACCGAAGGTGAAAGCTTTCCTCGCCGTAGTCACCGGGATGTTAGCCTTGGTGTTGCTACGTGTGATCGTTCACGATCATGATAATCTGTTTGTTGCTGCCGAAGCTGTTCACTCCATCGGAATCTCCGTCCTTATCTATAAGCTCATGAAGGAAAAAACTTGTGCTGGTAAGTAATCAAAGCGTTTGTTACCTAATCTTATAGATATTTAACCTAATCTCTTCTATGTACTGTCTCGTTAGTTACAAACTTCGATGTGATTCAGATGGTAAATTGGGGATTTTAGTAAGTTTTATTATGACTCTTTGTTCATACAGGGTTTCACTAGTGGGTTTGTTTATCATTGGGGAATTTTAGGATAACGATGATAGTTTTTCTCGTAGATTTTTGTTAAATTGATCGCAGTTTGGCCGTTGGGGATATACTTTTGACTTGGGTTTTAGAGGGGTTCATTCTGATTTCAGGATCGATGTTAAATTGCAAGAATTTCCTATGAATTTTGATGTATTCAGTTTAGATGTATCTGCACTGACATTGCAGTTTTGTACATATCAAATTTGCAGTAAAAAACAAGTGGATTGAGTATGAATTAAAAAAATTGTAGTCTCCTTTTTAGAACAAATAGGGTTGGTTTGTCTAATATCTGTTCATTGGTTGTTCTTAAATGGGATATTTGCTGTTGCTAATGTGTTTTCACAAAAGAAGCTACTTTCCCTTTGGTTTCGTCAAATTGGCTTGCAAGTTTTTAGACACACCCACCGTAGCTATAAAAAGCTACAAACCGTCATCCGAGGTATAACTAGTCAGTCTCAGATTTCAATTTCTTGGCTGCTTTGAATTCAAGAAGACTTTGTAGTTACATTAAATTATATTAAAAAAATTATTTCTTGAAATTTGCATAAACTATGTTAAAGCACATACTAATGTTGAATGCAAAGTTCATAGTTTGGCATCAGAATTGAGTTTATTATCTTTCTTTCACTTTCTTCATTTTGTAAAAAACACATATCTGTAAGTTTGTGATTAATGAAACTATATGGCATCTTTCTCCTTTGCTTCTTTAGTTTCTTTCTCTTTCCTGGTAAAGTTGTATTAAGTGTATGGAGAATGCTTTGCTCATGAACTTATATCAAGAATGCTTTGGCTGTTTAGAACTTATTTTTATGTCTTAAATTAGCTATATAGATTCTTTCCTGATAAGTGCATAGACCTAGTGGTTATACGCTTCTTATATTGTGGTGTCACTTTAAATTGAAAATTAACTGTTAGCGAAGTAAAATCGTATTGTACTTGTGATAAATGAATTAGTGAAGAGTGAACATCTGATGTATGCCAGCACAAGATTTGGCGTGGTACAACTGATTCATGTTAAATGGTTGTTGATGAGATTATGTACAATGATTGCTTGACATTTGCACTCTCATTAAGATAACCTCAATTGACATATAATCAACAGGGTAAATGTTTAGTGAAAATTAGAAAATGCTCTTTTTAATGATTAAGATACCTTATAAACATATATATTGGACATGCTTTGCTTCTTTTGATATTAAAATATAAGAGCAGTTAGTAATTTGGTTTAGCCTCAACATTTAGTGGACACACTTTGTTCCGTGTCATTCAAGTTTAAATTATGCGTATTAATATTTTAGAGCAATATTTCACCAATATGCCATCAGTTTTAGCTTTTAATATATGTTATGGAGGTATACAGATCTCATCAAACTTAAATTAACGTCTACAGATCACTGAAACTGGTGCAATCTTATGACTTTATCTCTATTAATCAATTTAAACTTATAAGAGTTGGATTTCCCAATGTAGACAACTACACATTAAAACAACTTTACTTTATATTCATAACTTGAGGAGTTATTGTTTTATGAGATTTATATATCTATATAAGATGACAAATCAATGACAAAGGAGTAATTAGTTATGTTGATAATGGAACTCAAGACTTCTTAAGAATAAGTTTTGTAAGAATAATCTAACCGGGCATGTTTGGTAAGAATAAGTTTTGATATTGTGTATGTGTATACAAAATTACAAATATAAATAAAGCATTGAAATTTTGCATATACACTGATGATGTCATCATTCACACAAGATTGGTAACTTCACGAATACATCAATTAAAAGACGAACAAGAATATGAAATTTTTTTCTTAGACTTATAGATTGTTATGTCATGTTTAGTTTTTTCATTATTTCACTAAAGCTCATCTTAAATATTGTTTTAACGTTTTGTTTCTTCGCGTTATGTAACAAGATTGTGTACTCTTATTGTAGGGCTATCACTGAAAACACAAGAACTAACAGCGATGTTCTTGGCTGTTAGATTATACTGCAGTTATGTCATGGAGTATGATATACACACGTTGCTTGATTTGGCTACATTAGCTACAACATTGTGGGTTGTATTTATGATTCGTTTTAAACTGAAATCAAGCTATATGGAAGACAAAGACAATTTTGCTATGTACTATGTGGTAAGCTCCTTGTACTATGAATGGTATTTGCTCATCACTTAGAGTAACAGATGATCGTAATGATCGTGCGACCCGGGTTGATTGCAATTTTTTAAAATAGAAAAATCTTACTTTGACATGACTTCTTGTAGGTGGTTCCTTGTGTTGTGCTTGCTTTGTTAATTCATCCATCGACATCCCATCATATTATCAACAGAGTATTTTGGGCATTTTGTGTTTATCTTGAAGCAGTTTCAGTCTTGCCTCAACTTAGGGTTATGCAAAACACAAAGGTTTGTCATTTGATATATTATATATTCTATAAGGATATTGACTTAACCACCACCAAGGTGGCCTAGTGGTAAGGCCTCTCGTCCTCAAAGAAGTAACGGGTTCAAACCTGACTAGGTAAACATCTTGAAGGTTGCCAGGGAAGGGTAAGGAAACGGTCACGGGAATACCCTAGTTAGGCCGCGTACATTTGAGTCAAAGACTCGCCCTCCCCGGGTAACCTGAACAGGGAAAACCTCTCCGTTGACCCGTTTATAAGGATACTGACTTCCGCTAACTCTAAATTATTAACTTTTCATTGACTTGTGTTCTCTACCTTTTTCTCAGATTGTTGAACCATTCACGGCACATTATGTATTTGCTCTCGGTGTTGCGAGGTTTTTGAGTTGTGCTCATTGGGTTCTTCAGGTTTGAGATGACAAATTTACCTCTAGTATCTGTTTAGACCGCCTCTTTCATCTGGGTATTTTAGTAATATCCTCCTTTATATGGTACAAAATTGGCAGGTTTTGGATAGTCGGGGCCATCTACTTACAGCCCTGGGTTACGGATTATGGCCTTCAATGGTTCTCATTTCAGAAATCGTTCAAACGTTCATATTGGCAGACTTCTGTTATTATTACGTGAAAAGGTCAATTGATTTAACTTCATCCATCTCCATATATGCCTTGATGTTAAAGTAATTTACAAAATATGTATTACATGATAATGAAAAAGGTGGCCTAATGGTAAGGCGTCCCATCCTCAAAGAGGTCATGGGTTCAAACCTCACTAGGTAAACATCTTGGGGTGGCCAGGGAAGGGTAAGGAAACGGTCACGGGAAAACCCAGTTAGGCCACTTACATTTGAGTCAAAGACTCGCCCTCTCCTGGTAACCTGAACAGGGAAAACCTGAACAGGGAAAACCTCTGTGTTTACTCGTTTATATTACATGATATTTACAGTTGTAAGCTTAAACATCTCTGTTCTTTTTTTTTTCAGTGTTTTCGGAGGGCAGCTCGTATTACGCCTCCCTTCTGGAGTGGTGTGAGCAAATGCTGGGATTGAAGTCTAAAGTTACTTTAGTTTACCTTCTTTCATCCAGTAAAATCTTTCAAGAATAGTGAGTCAGCCAGGTGGATGATTGTACATTTGTGCCTTTCTTATTTACAACCCTAATTTTACTCAAATTTAGAAAAATCATCCTTCAGTTATGACAGTTATGACACTCTAATGCTTTATGGATGTTTTTCTTGGGGATTTTTAGGGTTTGCGTTTATTTTTATCGGACCCGTTTAATGAGAAATACAAGATAATTTTTTAATCATACCTATCCGACGAAGTACGATGACACATCAAGGTCACTCTTTACCACCTTGTCATCGTCAAGCTTGTTGCTTCCATGATGGACACAATGGTAGATTTGTTTGTTTTTCTGGGGTTGGTCATGGTATCACTAGTTAGTCGTCGTCAATCATGACGAGTCATGCTAATGTGGTAATCGGCCTTTACAGTTATGGTTGCTCTAGTTGAATTTATAACAAGTCCAAAGAGTCTTGGTAGTAGTATTTGATATTGTTTAAAAACGGTTTAATTTTGGAACTTTGTTTCTTCTTAGAGGTTTTCGCGAAAATAAGCACAATACATTAAACATAATCCAAAATAAGCTACAAAAAGTCAAATTACGAAAATAAGCATCAGTTTCGCCCCCAACCCCCTCAGTTTAGCCCTTAGCTTCGCCCTCCAATCATTGTTTGTCACGTGTCCTCAGTTTCGTCCCTAGACCTTCAGTTTCGCCCCTGTGGGCCCCACAAGTCTAGTTTCGCTCCAAAGCCTCAGTTTCGCCCCTCAAGTTTCAGTTTCTCCCCCTGTAAGCCCCACATGTCTGGCCCACCCTTAGATTTTTTCATTTCACCCCCTTTTATTTCCTTCATTTTTTGAAAGTAGCCCATAGCTAATTTTATAAAATTTAGACTATATATCTTACTCCTATGTAATAAATTTCCACTCTAAAAACTCTTAATTTTTAAGTAATCACCATCTCTCTCTCCTACTTTACACACTCGCCAATAAACATTATTATACAATTAAAAAAAATTGATTGTTTTTTTTTAAATATGTTTAAAAAAAATAAAATAGTATGAAAAAAATGAAATGAAAAAGAAAATAATTAATGAAAAACTACACCAACATTAACAATGTTTCGCTTATACACGTTTAACATGTAACACCACTTTTCTTAGAAAGCTATTAAACATATTATACAACTGTTAGCACCCAAAAAAGATCGGAGTTTTACAAAAGACTGTTAATATATACATTGGTGTTAAACTGGTTTACTAAAAGTAGTGTTTTAAAAACGTTTCTAACACAAAAACCAGGAGCTATCCAGCCTAAGAAGCCGATGGGGCCTTCCCGTTGCCTGAGCCTGACGCACCTGCCAACAGAAAACACTGAACGTAAGCTAACGCTTAGTGAGTATACTACTGAAATAATAAACAAAGCATGAAAGCAAATTCTCTTTTGGATGTCTCACATCCCAACTTGTAATCTGCAATTCTATTCCAAATCTGTTAACTGGTCCCGAAGTGCACTATACAAAGTATTAGTAACCCCTGACACTTACTTGGGTATATGGATCTCAATATACCCTATCTCTGTTCATAATATAAAATGATCACATAATCAGTCACAGATCATGCATTTAATATACACACGTACGCTAATCTGATTAAAAGTAAGTACACTCACCTTAGCAACAGTTAAGAGTTACAGTCTTATCACAAAAGCGTCAATCTCTTTTTGCCTACAAGCAATAAACCAGTACTGTATCAACTTCTAGACGATGTCGCAAAGATTCTGACTAACTAACAAAGTTATGCTTAAACCACCTCCTACGGCCGCAGGGGAAAAACCCTACGCCCGCAGGAGTATCCCATACTACGGCCGTAGGGATTCACCCATACGCCCGTAGTTGGTACACCACACCTCCTACGGTCGTAGGCTAAGTGCACTACACCCGTAGGCTCATTCCCTTCGTCCTTAGACGGTAAATCCTGAATACACTGTCCTACGCCCGCAGGAACCATTTCCTACGGCCGTACGAGTCAAAATCACTAAAACTCTAAAACACCTCCCTACGGCCGTAGAGATCCATTCCTACGGCCGCAGGAACAATTGTTACAGCTGACTATTTTCTCTGTTCATAAACAGCAGCCGACTTCAACACTTTTCCACTCAAATCTTGAACAAACTCGAATTCAATCATACAAATGAGTCCTACATCATTACTATTAACTTCCTAACAAAAAACTTAATACAAAACATCACCAAAACACACAAACCAAGCTACATATAAGGATTCAACCCATGAACCACTTTCTTGACCTAAAAGCTCAATTAAACCAAGAAACTCTTACCTCTTGCTTCTGAATCACTAAGAAATCAGTAACATATGCTTGAACTTCACTTTTGGGATCGAAATCAGAATCAAACCTCAAGTTGTGTGTGTGTACGTGATGGTGTATTTGGTTCCTGTTATGTTGACTACAAATGAGTCAAATTAAGACTCATGTATATCTAGTCTTTCAACTAATGACACAAAAGGTCCCTTAACTTCTCTAACTTTCTGAATTGACATTATTAACCCTCAATCTATATATTCATAAACACATAACACATATAGGCAATTAACTAAACATGTAAAACACATTATAAGAAATTTTCAAACCTTGAGGCATTACACTATACTTACAAATAAGACACATACAAACGTGTATATATATATATATATATATCCTAAATTTTTTTGTCTTTATATGTATACTAGCATTGTACCCGCGCAATGTTGCGGAGGCGAATACTTTGTACCCGATAACATACCATTTTTTATATAATATAGGATTATGATAAAATAATTTTTACCTGATAATATGTCATTTCATTTTTTTTCTTTTTTACATAAATTATTTTCTTTTTCATTTCATTTTTTTCATACTGTTTTATTTTTTTTAAATATTTATAAAAAAACAATCAAACAATTTTTTTTAATTATATAATAATGTTTATTGGTGAGTGTGTAAAATAGGAAAGAGAGATGGAGATTACTTAAAAATTAAGTGTTTTTAGAGTGAAAATGTATTATATATGAGTAAGATATATAGTCTAAATTTTATAAAATTAGCAAAGGGCTACTTTCAAAAAATTAAGGAAATAAAAGGAGGTGAAATGAAAAAATCTAAGGGTGGGCCAGACATGCGAGGCTTACAGGGGGAGAAACTGAAGCTTGGGGGGAGAAACTGAGGCTTGGGGGCGAAACTGGACTTATGGGGCCCACAGGGGGCGAAACTGAAGGGCTAGGGGCGAAACTGAGCTTGTATGGGGCGAAACTGTGGACAGGTGGCAGACAATGATTGGATGGCGAAGCTAGGGGGCGAAACTGAGGGTGTTGGGGGCGAAACTGATGCTTATTTACGTAATTTGACTTTTTGTAGCTTATTTTGGCTTATGTTTAGGGTATTGTGCTTATTTACGTAATTGATTTTTCTTATTTTGGTCTAAATTTTAACCTATTCTTTCCAAAAGGATTAACGTTCAAAAGTTAGTTTACCCAATAAAATAACTCTTCAACTCATACTGTATATAATACCCCTTTTTCATTCCAGACGCATGTTTTTTTCCATCTTAGGCATTCCAAACCCCTCTGTCTGTGCTCCTTCCCCCGTGGTGACTCAAATTCTCCCCATATACAAATCACGATTGTTATTCCTTGTTGAATCGGAAACTGTTTCTCGTGGTTGTAAATTATAAAACATCAATTGTTGTAAATTTATATATATATATATATATATATATATATATATATATATATATATATATATATATATACACACACACATTTAGCATCTCTTAAAATAAGCCGAAAATACTGTTCATAATGGGGAAAGCTATATTACCCAGTTTACTTACATTATATATATATATTAAGTTTGCAAACTCTAGACCAAAGCATACTACAGGTCTACAGCTGGTAAACTCTCTTATTTTTATACTGGTGGAATTTTTTCTTAAGCTCCCTTTTTTTATTACCTTTTTCTCATGACAAAGTATGCTCCCTTTTTATTATTTTATTTTATTTTATTTTTATTTATTTTCCAAATCCACTTTCCTAGCCACACCTACTTTATTCAACCTATTTTCTTTTTATTTGTATTTTTTTTCCTATTTCATTGGTTTTTGTTAAGATAATTAATTTAATTTTGTGAAAACTAAAATTATATGTTATTTAACTCTGTATGTTACTAACTTTATTCCTTCACAAAAGTAAACTATGGTTATACACTTATACTATACATGGTAAGATTTGATATGTAAAACCATTATTTTTTTTGTTATAAATGAAGTTGTAAAATTACAGAATTTTAAGTGATTATATATAAAAAGTAAATATTGTTTTGGTATAATTTTTACTTTAGTTATTCTATAGTTTCTTATAGAAACAATATTAAACTCACTCAACCAAATATACATGCAAAATCATATATAAATAATACATCTAAATCTTATGGGTCTTTCTACTATTGCTATTATTTTTAATTGTAGACAAGACAAAAGAAATTAAATTGACATTTTTTACCTCTGATGTCATTTGTAGTACTTTGGTGCATAACACACTAGTTATAAACAATTGTGGCCATTGTGCTGTTTTACACTTCTACCACAGATTGTAAAAGTGTATGGATTTCTTGAGAAGAAACTATGGCTGAGTAAGGATATGGGAGTGCTGGAAGTTAATAGTCTGAAAGCTGTTCCTTACTAAGTGGTGGTGGATAAAAAAAACAGAAAAGAAGAGGCAATTTGGAAAAGAAGAGGCAATTTGGAATCGGGTAATGACATGGACTCCAAAAAAGCTAGCGTAGGGGGCTCTATTTGTCTATCTCCAAATCGGTAGCTAAGATCAACATCGACATGACATCACATTATTCTTTAACGAAGTTGATGGTGGAGTGCTCTTCTAAGAGGAATGCCCGTGGTCTAAAGACAATTTTGAAGTCCGTCGTAAGTAAAGTCAATGTCACGATTTGGAAGGCCTAACATATTCGTCTCCCAACTTTATGCGATATGGCGAGAAGAAGTATAGCCTTAGAAAACTTGGGTTGTCCTCTTTGCAACTTAGAAGTGGAAACAAAGGATCACATATTTACATCCTACGGTGTCTCTAAAACTATTCTTATAGCTTTAGGATTCTGGTGGGATCACATATTTGTTGGTTGTAATGGTCCTAGACTCCTAGTAACTTGCTAGCTCTTATCGGTAATACTTTTCTTTCATTAAAAAAAGTTTAGCTCTAAAATAGGTTTAATTGTCATTATATATGGTGGCATCAAATAATGATAAAAATAATCTTAATCAAAATTGAGGGTGTTGTTTGGGTTTTTTCAGGTTTCCAGTTAATCAGGTCGGGGTAACGAGATTTCAGCTGTTGTTTCTGTATTTTTCTGAAACAAAACACAATTTATATGAAGCTCTGTTAATTGAATTGATTCTGTTAAGGTAAACTAAAGTATTTTAAAGATATAAATCGAAGATTGAACTATATTTTTTTTAAAAAGCCAATGATGTGTATATTTATAAACTGAGATTGCAATGTACATCCACTAGTTGTTAGACCCTTCCATAAGGTATATATGAAAGGGAATACAAACAGCCCACTGTTATTGTAGTAACTGCCTTCTAGTTTATGAAGCGAGTTAGGCATGGAGATCCACTGCTCTCAATTTGGCTTCGACTTAGATTTTACTCTTCCGCAAATCCATTGAAATGACAGCAATTGAATCTCAAATGGCAGCTCGTCCACCCTGGATAGACCTTGAAACACCGTTTTGTTCCTGTTGTTCCAAATGCAATAAGCAACTATTCTTATTACCACGTTTCAAATCTGAAAGTTTCTTTTAATCCCGTCCCTCCTTGCAGCTGTATCAAAATCCAGAAACGATGTTCCATTATCGTACCGAACCCCCCACCAAACGTGCGTTGTTTTCCATATGCTTGTGATGACCTTACAGTTGAATATCGCATGTATAACTGATTCAGCCTCCGAATTACACCTTGGACACAAAATGGATGGAAGATCTATGCCTTTGTCAACCAGTTTTAATCTAACCGGAATCCTGTTTCTTTCTAGCTTCCATATAAATGTATTAACCTTCTTTGGGGCAAATTTAGACCAGAATGTTTTGCCCACACTCACTCTCGGGTGTAGTAGCTTTTCTTCGAGAAAAATTCTAGTAGCCTTTACGGAGAATGTATTCTTTTCATATCCGCATCAGGTCCATTCATCTTCTTTGTCTCGAATCAGCGTAACTGTTTCCAAAAGTTCTTGTAGTTTTCTTAATTCCTGCCGCAATCTAGCACTCCACCTTGTTGAGATTTGAAGTGAATCCCAAGTCCAGTTGTTCCCGTTCCACGAACCCATGTCATTGATGGCCCTTGAAGATGTCCCTAACCTTGAGAATACTCTTGGGAAGTCCACGGTCAAACACCTGTTAAGAATCCAGCTATCTTCCCAAAATTCAGTTTTACTTCCATTACCAATTTCAATATCGAGCATATTTGACAACGCTATTCCATTATTTTGAAGGTCCCAAACCGTATTTAAAATCCCCCCCCCCCCCCCAAATTCCACCTTTAGATTTCAAACGTTTAGAAAGCTCCCACCCACCCTTATTACCATAAACACTTATAATTAAGTTTACCCAAAGTGCATTTGGTTCCATTCAAAAATGCCACCACCACTTTAAAATGAAACTTAAGTTGAAAGTTTTCAAATCACCCAACCCTAACCCCCCCCCCCCCCCCCCTCACAATCCCTACAGCTGATAACATCTTCCCATTTCACCCAAGGAATATATTTTTTTGAACCACCCTTACCCCCTCCACCCCAAAAAAAATCACTCCTAATACGATCAAGGATATAAAGGATACTGCTGGGCTCCCGAAACAACGGAAAGTACACTGGTAGACTTGACAACACTGATTTAATTAATATCCACCTGCCACCGTATGAAAGACACCTCGAACCCCAATTTGATAATGCATCTTGCGCTCTTTTTATTACCTTTTCCCAATGGCCCTTTTTCTTCATTGATACGTTTACTGGATATTGAACTATATCTTATCACTTAAAAAATCATTTTTCGTTAGATTTTGGTGGCATTAAAAGTCACTGGTGGCACCTGCAAAATTGACTAATGCTATAAGTTTGGTCTGCACTGAAAATCATATTCTTGTGCTATAAGTCTCTGGTGGCACCGGCTCGAAAATGTTGAAAGTTTCCACTGCACCTGCAAAATTGACTAGTGCTATAAGTTGGGTCCGCAACTAAAAATCATATTCTTGTACTATACAAAAGAGCTCAATTGTTAGGCTGCACTCAATCATGTATCCATCCCGCTGGATGAAGCATAATTCACCTTCACACCGAGTAAAGGCCAATGCCCCCACCCGCTAGTTTTTAGAGTGAGGGTTGGATTTAAACTCACACTGAGCGTGAGTCTCTTCCTCTCTCAAGATTTTTTTTAAATAGAGAATAGTTAAGGGGGATGGATGTGAAGTTAGAGTGATAGGAATGGGATGGAAGGGAAAAATGATGTGGCGCCGACATGGTAATAGGAAGTTGTAGGATGGATGCATATGCTCTATAAGGAGTGTTGCTGTGTTGGATTGGTAAGTATATAAAGACTCGAACTTCTTTTCCGTTTCGTATCCTTCTCCACTTTCAAGCCTGAGCTTCTGCTTAGCTGATTTGTCAAGTAACGGTCTGAAATTTAAATATGCGCTAATTCTCTGTGGACAAAAAGGAAAAAAAGACGTTTGTACTCATTTGGATCCTTTTTTCAAGTGCCAATCCATTGCATTTCAATGTATATCAATTAGAGTTAATAATTGTAAACTGGAGGCAGGGGCGGACCAAAGATTTGAAATGGTTGGTGACACCATTCAGTGGGTGGTAGCACCGCTTCCAAAAAATCAGAATTTACACTATGAAAAATCGAAATTTATAGCTTGTGAGTAGGTCCGCCCCTTTGATGTTCCTTTCCGGCTTATGTATGCTTATAATTGCCTGTTTTATCGGTAGCGGTCATACCGAAAACATCTTTTATTTATTTTGATATATCTTTGCTTCTTTTAAAGAAAAACAAAGTTAAAGATAAAAGCATTTGTAAAACTAAAAAGTAAGATGTAAGGGTTTGAAGAAGAAACTTGTTTGTCGATCTTTTACAAGACTTGTTTAATTACCCTGTATAAATACAAATTCAAATTAGACAAATATTTAAAAAGAAATTTCCCAACAGTTTGAATAATTTGAAAATAATAATTTTTCTATAATTATGTAGCTTAGTTTATATATAAAGAATTTAAACACAATGTTTTTTCAATAATTACACTTTGTAAGGATAAACATCAACTTTTGTTTATGATATTATTTATATCGTAAAGGTGTAGTTACCAAGATGATATATAAGATCATAATTGACTTCATATAATAGTTCACATTTATTATACTAGGTTCAAACTAGTAACTTTGAATCGTTTAAAAGATATTAGATAATAGAAGCTAGATGGTTTGCGAATAAGAATTTTTTTATGCACAATAATTATAATTTTTTTTACTCTTATAAACTTACTAATTATTTTTAACAAACATCTCAATATATATACTTTTTGTTATATATAATAAAAAAGTATTCATGTATAAATCATCGTTAAATAATAGAAATTTACAAATCTAGGGGTGGAATTAGCAAGATGCCAAAATCCGTGGGTTAACCGCTTTGGATAATGGGTTGAAAAAAGCAAGTCATTTTGTACCAATCCGGTTAATTACATTTGTCAAACTTAAATAGTATTATTCACGTAAATTAATTTAACTTAAGTTCCCGGTTTAAAAAAAAGAAAATTGGAAATCGGTGAATAAAGGTAAAAAAGATTGTAAGGGGTTTATAACCTTTGAACTCCTAGATTGTAAAACAAATAACGAACGAACTCGTCTATGCATCAATTAAGAACTATGGCTACAACACTTAATTATAAACCTTAAAGACGAGTTGGCATACGTTAGAGATTTGACAAATGTTTATATATTTTTTTATATATTTATAATATACTATAATGTGAGTCCCAAAGCTTATTAGCACACAAAAAACACTGGGACTAGTATTTAAACATATAGTTCATCAATATACTAGATTAAAACTTTATCACACTACAAAAATAGCGATCCAATGTATCATGCTTTGTTTCCATGCAATATAAGTTTGTGATAAAGATACTATAGGGTATGTTTGGTGAATAAGCTGGGACGAAAGCTTTTAGAAGCTAACGTTGGAGCCTTTATTTAAAGCTGAAAATTAACTAAAGTTTATTTGTACGAAAATGTTTGATAAGATGGCTGTAACAGTAGCTTAGAATATAAAAAGATATAAAAGGAACAAAACTAAACATTTAAATAAGAAACAAAATTAATTAAAGGTTATTTATGTAATTTGGGTTTTAAAAGCTTCCAACAACTCCTAAAAGTTACTTGAAGTAGATTTTTATGATATAAAAAGTATTATATATTTTTCTATCCAAACTTTCTAGTTATTAAAAAATCGATAAAGTCTAACAGTATAACTTATAAGTGTTGGAAGGTGTTTTACTTGATTTATGTCCATGAGTTTAAGTTCTGCTACGAACAAAAAGTACAGATTAATATATTCGTGTGTTTTGTTGTTAAAAGAATCGATAGTGTGAAGTGTTAGAGTGGCACTCAACAAAAATTAGACGTCTAGCTATTAACTTTTTGGTGATCAATCAAAGCTGTCAAACCCACTTGACTAATTTTGAACTATATTTAATTGAACAATCATTTTGGTTCTAAATCTTATGAATTGTTAATGCGTGTTTGGTGAAAACTACCACCTTTCCAAGTGTAATCAGCCAAGGAAAATGCAATAATTGCTTAGTATATTCAATAGAATGTGATTTTCCTACAAAGATAACTTTTAAATGTTAAAATTTTAAATTTTGGTTAATCATAAGGTCCCTCGTTATACATTACTCGATTCTATCGAGTAGCTTTGGGTGTCATTGAGAACATCAAAACGCCACAAGCAGGTTAGGCCATCGAGTAGCATCAGCGGGTCTCCAGACTCGATGAGAAGCTCCTCCACTTATATTAAAATGGTTATAAATAATTTATTTATATTACTCGTTTACTTATATCCTCCACTTATATTAAAATGGTTATAAATAATTTATTTATATTACTCGTTTACTTATATTAAAAGATGTAGTTATAAAAAATACTGTATGCATATTGAAAAATACTTTTTTTTGTAACTAAGAAAACTGCATGCTTATATGTTAATATCTTAGTAATATAAGCTTTCTTCTTTTTTTCTCTCACTTAAATCATTAAAAAGGGCATGTATAAAAAAAATAGAAGTGTCATAGGGCCATCAGGTTAAAAACTTACTAAGCTAATGAGGTTTAGCCTATTTGGTAAGGCGTCTCATTTCTTCGTAAAAGGTTGGGGGATCAAATCCTCATGTATGCAGTGGGTTGGAGGGTTTTCTCCAAGGGGTTTTCTCCATGGAGTGAATGTGTGGTGCTCGAACCTTGGTTAAAGCCAAATAACAAGGGCCGGTTGAAAACCCGTCATCAAGCATTACGAACCCATACTGGAAAAATGGAAAAGTGTCTCCATTTGCCGGTAAAAAAAATTACTTACTAATAACATAAATTAAATAAACTGGTTTAAATTATTAAAATATATTCAATTCACTTTAAACGTTTTAATATTATATGTATTTAACTTTTAATTTACTTTTTAATCTTTAAACTCGAAAACATATTTTTAAATGTATGAAACTCTTAATTTTAGATATGCAACTTTACATTTTCTACTGTTAAACTACAACCTTGGGATCTACCGCCCTAGCTACTCAGACGATCAAAGTCTATTTCACATATACAAGAAATATAGACGTATATAATTACATTTTTTATTTAAAAATCAAATTATTTGATTAAATTTAAACTAGCAAGATGCTAGTATTACAACAAAACCAGTCACCTAATCAGAAACTAACCCGACCAAAAATAAAATCCGCTAACCAAATCCAAACACAATATTATATTAAATATTTATGAATGTTAATAAATTACAAAAGCTGAAAGTTAATTCAAAAAAATCTCAAACATCTCTAAATATTGAATAACTTTTACATTCGGAAAATGACTTGTCCTCATACTATTTTTTCAACTTCAGCATTTTACTCATCATAAGATAACATATAAAATTTGTAAATTCGTTTTTTTTCATTCCCCTTATTAATTTTGATATTTATATTAATCTATAAAAAATAAGTATAAAAAAATAAAGAAGTATATATATCTCTAAACTGTCTTCGCATATATAGCAATTTAAATTTTAAAGGGCACGCTAGTAGTAATTTTATAAGGGTTTGTGTATTTTAAAGGGCACGCTAGTAGTAATATTTGGATGTTTCAAATATCATTTCAAGATAAAATCTTTTTCTTCCTCAAATGCATCATAGCAATCCTCAAGATGACGGGTTAACGGTTAAAAATATAAAATTTATAAGGGGGCGTTTGGTTCGTAGTATTTCGTGGGATTTCATAGGAATGAGATTTGAAGTCCTCCCAAATACTATGTTTAGTTTGTAAATATGAGGGAGGAATCAAAATCCCAGGAATCTTTAAAATCCCTTGGCTGAAGGATTTTTCAATCCTTTCACCCCCCATGGTATTTTGAAATCCCACAGGTGAAGGTTTTCCTCCGGCTACACTCCGGTGACGCTCCGGCGAACCCTAGTCGACAAAAACTGCCGCCATCGTCGCCCCTTCGCCGACGCCGTCACCCTTCGCCGCCGCCGTCACCCCTTCGCCCCGTCGTCACCCCTTCGCTGCAACAGAAACCCTAGCCGTCGTTTTCTTTCGCAAAAACCCTAGTTGCTTTGCTGTTCGCCTTCGTCAGAAGAAACAAAAACCCTAGTCGCCATTTTCCTTCGCAAAAAACCTTAGCCGTTTTCCTTCGCTGGTCGTTCGGGTCAGAAAACCCTAGCCATCGTAGTTGTTCGCGTCAACCCACCACTGTTCCAAAACCCTAGCCGCCGTTCGCGTCAGAAAACCCTAGCCGTCGTTCGCGTCAGAAAACCCTAACTGCTCGTGGTTCGCCGGCTGCTCGTGGTTCGCATACTGACGGAAACCCTAGCTGCTCGTGGATCGCCGGCCGCTCGTGGTTCTCCGGCGACGTGGATGTTGCGGGTGGTGGGCAGATGTGGTTATTGGAGGTGGTGGGCAGATGTGCTTGTTGGAGGTGGTGGAAATCCCACACAAGAAGTTTGAACCAAACAAAGGATTGGATGGTAAATCCCCTCAAATGCAAATCCCCCAAATCCCAATCCCACTATAAATCCCATTCATTCCAAAATCAATACTTGAACCAAACGCTTCCTAAGTGTATTCGCTAGTATCTCTCTCAAAACCTTCTCGTCTTTTACCACATCATTATCATATTATCCATTTTCTTCATTTCTTTCTCATCTTTTTAACCCACAATACTCATCTTTATATCCCATCTCTCATTCTTAATTTGTAGATATAATATGTGAGGAGAGCAGGGGTGGACTTGTGTTATAGGTTGGGTATGCACTTGCATACCCTTTAAAAAAATTCCTAGTGTTATATTTTTTAAAAAGAAATTTTTTTAGTAAAAATAGTGTTTTTGCTTACTCTTTAAGTTAAAATTTTATGTAATGCATACTCTCAATCAATTTCTAAATCCGCTACTGGAGGAGAGAGATGGAGAGAAAGAGGATAGACAAAGATAAGAAAGACAAGAGAGTAAAAAGACGAAAGAAAGAAACGTCAGGTTCTCTGGACCGACATCTAACCGTGGGTTACGAGTTCGGCAGTGTTCCCATGACAGAACCCGCCCCCACCCTAGGGTCAACAACATATGGCCTAACAAGTATATAGAAATCAAACCCTAGCTAACATACGTCTTTAGCTAAGTGCCAAAGTATATAAAATTTAGTGCGTCCATTTTAATCATAAGACCAATCGATAAAAAAACCCATTAAAATGGGTTATCCAAATACGTTTTGACAAGTTATATAATAATTATTTTTGCTTTGACTATTAGCTGTAAATATTGGTTTGTAATGATAAAAGCCAAATTGCCAACCATGCACAAGTCCCCACAGCCTTGTTGGCATTTCCACCTTCCCCACCACCTTCACCAAATACTTGAACGCGGACTCAGCTTTGTTCATTTCTTTCTTTTTATTATATTCTCATTCTGATCCTATGACACTAGGTTATACTTTGTACATATATACTAAGGATTGACAATGTAAATTTTAAACGTTTATAAAGTAAAATCTTAAATATGTAACAGATTCATATATCGATTATGAATCAAGAAACATTTATGAAGAAAGAAAATTGGTATTCTTGCATATTTGCGCTAATAGTTGTTGATAGTGGTGTTAGATATTCGGAATTAATATGGGATCCGATAGTTGTTGATGAATTACCTAACAGATTTACTATAATTGTTGAATCAATTATTTGGGTTTCGTTGAATGTTTAACGGTTAGTGTTTAATTTAACGTAATAAATTCTTCATTCGTTTGTCATTTTAAGAAATAAAGATGGATATTAAACATTAATAACAATATATTATATAATCTTAAAAAGCAAAAGAAGTGAAAACTAGATAAAAATTGATGATAGAAGTCAGACGACACCAACACTTAAACCAGCTATGAAAGTGTCGATATATTTCAAAACTTGTTATCCTTTGGATTAATAATAAATATTCAATATAGTTCATACTTTTTTCATAGTTTTAAGAGATTAATTTTAACCTTTGGATCAGACTGACTAATGGTCCAGATTGAATTTTAAAATTTTGTACAAAATGACATTTTCGTAATTAACTTGTGATGCTTTACAATCACATGTGATTGAATATTAAAATTTCAGGACTATATTTTTTATATAAACTTTATTGAACCTAACTTATATTTATTAACCAACATATGATACGATATTATATTATGTACGCATTAATCAGAAAAAGAAAAAAGAAAAATGAATTTGAGGATGATGTTGAAGTATAATGATTAATGTTGCTTTGGAATTCAAGTAAGTAAATTAAGATGTATCTTGAGCTGAGTAAGTATCGAGATTATGATCTTGAATTTGAAAATTAACATATTTGATATTTTTTACAGATCAAACTTTTTCAAATAAATTATTAAGAGGGTACAATCAAATTTATGAATGTTAGTTTTTTATTTATACTAAAAGAGTAAAGATTTTTTATTCAAATAAACCCATTTTATTTATTCTTCTTTTCGTATTTGATAATAATTACTATCGAAAGTCGTATTCATATATTCCTTCTCAAATCTCGATTATAAATGCTTCAATTGGATCAATTGTGTAAATAGAAATCACAAATTTCTGCACGAGTGTGACCAACTTACAGTTAAAACTCTTACGAAAATATGAAACAAAGACTCGGCTTACTCAAGAGCAATCATAACCGGAAAAAACTATTTTTTATAATAAATTTTGAAGAGTATAGTTAAAATAGCATACAGGTATTTTGGTTTTGATTCGGCTTGTGTCAATGACAAGCCAAACAAAACCATTTAGTTCGAAGACATTACAAACCAAAACTCGATCATAAGAACTGAAATATAAATAAGAATCGTAAAAACCATGCTTAGTCACAAATCTTAAATACATCTATATGATTATATACGTTTAGTGTCGGATTTTATAGATGCACTTGACTTGTGTAGCCTATAACGATTTTTTATGGTTCTTATTTATATTTCAGTTGTTAATCTATTTTAGAGACAGAATGTGATTAAAAGTCGGGTTACCTATACTAAACTCTAATCATATTTGATATCAAATACTACCATTTAGTATGAATATATCATCAAGTTAACATATAGTTGTCAAAAATAAAATAAAAAATCAAAAAAGATTGGTCCCACACTCCCACCTCTCTTTCTTTCATACCTATAAATACAAGTTGAAAACTTAGTTCATTCATACTCAAATACACTCAACAATCCTGATCTCTCTCTTTCTCTTTTCAAACAAAATGGGCATCTCCAAAGCTTTGGTGGCTTCACTTCTTGTTTATCTATTACTCTTCCAATTAGCCCAAGCCTTCCAACCTAATCAACTTGTGAGAATTTTACTACCTTTTTATTCATCTGTTTTCATTTCTAATACTAGTACAGTAGTACTGCATGCTTTAAACTACTCTCTTTCTTCTAAAAGTTATATTATATTAATAATCACCTCATGTGATAATAGTAGAATACCATGTTCTTTTAAGTAAGATTCTAACCTTAGCTTTCATATGTCTCAATTACCAATCATTATCATGTATTGATATAAGTTTAGTACATCTTTATACTATATATCTCATAATATGTTTCTAGGGGGAAGGTTCAAACGAGAACTGTTTTTCGTAAATTAATGACGGCTCACTCGGACGCAATTCACGGTTGGGTAAATATGTAATATACCAAAATACCCCTATTAATGAGTCATTAATGGCGTTAATAATAGTTCCTCGCAGTTCTTGTACGAAAAACAGTTCTCATTTGAACTTTTGCCTATGTTACTATATATATTGTATATGGAAAAATTTCATGCGAGAACCATTCTTAGTGCGAGAATCGCGAGAACCAATCTGAGCCATCCAATTTCCCCTCCTTCAATGTCATTGCCCACCCATGAATTCCTTACATGCACCCTACCACACTCTATCCTTCCACGCTCTCCATCCATGAACTTCCCATATCCAAGGAACGGTTGAGATTGGTTCTCGCGGTTCTCGCACTAACAACGGTTCTCGAATGAACCCTCCCCTTTAGCATAATACTCTCATTTTCAGTTCAAAGCTTTCTTTCTTACTAATAATATTATTAGTCGTTATTTTTTATTTCTTCTGATATTGACGTTTAATAATTTTGTTACAGAGCGAAACGAGCGTTAACAAGTACGCACCCGTCAAGATCGGTATAGTTCTAAGAACACCACCACTTTAAACTATTATGTTTTTGAAATTTAAAACAAACTTAACTTTGAGGATTGTTATTTATATGCAAGTGTTGAGTAAAGGGATGGTTTTTGTAATATGCAGATTGTGTAGGGGCATGCGAAGTAAGGTGCAAACTATCAAAGAGGCCTAACTTATGCAAGAGGGCATGTGGAACTTGCTGTGGAAGATGCAATTGTGTGCCCCCTGGCACTTCTGGCAACTATGAATCTTGTGCTTGTTATGCTCAAATGACCACTAGAGGAAATAAAAAGAAGTGCCCATAAATTATTTATAGTCGATGTAGTTATCAGTATCTAAGTTAGATTATGTTGCACTTACAAATAGCTTCAACCAATAAATGGTTAAATAACGTATATACTCTTTATTGAAGTAGTTTGTGAGTGCAACAACATCTAAGTTAATACAGTTAACTACATGGATCATTTCTACAATGGTAAAAGCTTACTTCGTGTATGTCTATTTTTCTTTTCTTTTCAATGTGTATTATTTGCAGTACATGAATAAAAGTTGGTTTCAACCTTTCACTGTTTGTTATGTATCCATATTCATCATTCACCATTTCACCCAGGGGCGGATCCAAGGGTAAGCCGGTGGGGACACGAGACACCAGTTCAATTTATCTACGTAGTGTAAATTTCGATTTTTTTGAGACGGTGATACCATTTCGTAGTGTAAAATTTGATTTTTTCAAATCAGTGCTACCACTTATTTCACCCATTTCAAATGGTGCCACCACCCATTTAAGATTCCGGATCCGCCCCTGATTTTTATTGAGCTAAGCACATTGTTTTTTACTTTAATCTAGCATTCTAGCCCCCTTGGAAAAAAAAAGAAAAAAACCCATAATTCAAAACTGGCCCAAATTGTGCATTTTATATTACACCAACCAAAAAGTTAAAAACCATTGTGGCCCATAATTATTAAAAAAAACTTGTGCTGCTGTAGAGTGTAGAGAATATTAACTCAATTTGCCAGCTGAAAAGTTTAACCATTAACCAAATTTTTAGCACAAAAGTAGTACAGACTACAGATACCTCAATCTTGACCCACAGAGTTAAAAAGAAATTTGTTTGTGGGTTGAATTTGCAATAACTTGTTACCAAACGGGTCCAAATTCAATATATATACGGAATCTAAATGGGATTATAACGACTGGCGGACCCAGGATTTTAAATGGGTGATGACACAAATTGAAATGAGTGGTAGCACTAGTTCAAAAAATCAAAATTTACATTACGAAATATTAACACCACCTCAAAAAAATCGTAATTTACACTATGCATATAAATTTGACTGGTGTCCCGTGCCCCCGCCGACTTACCCTTTTTTTTGAACGGCAAAACGGATAACTAAAAAAGGACGGTTCGGCTTGGCATCACCCCCAACTAGAAATCGAAATTTATTAAGATTTTAAAAAATTCACCAAGTACAGACCCTGCCGACTTACCCTTGGATCCGCCCCTAATAACGTGTGAGTTAAAAGGACATCCAAAGGGAATGTTTGTCAGCTTATTTTTTCTGGTTTACCAAAAGTCACCACACATCCACTGTCAGCACCACATAACGACCACTAGTGCATATATGCATCACATATCAATTGGCGCCCAACATATACAACCATCAACACCACCTCCGTTATGAAAACCACCGTCCATGGTCATCAGCATCACCACCAGAAATCAAGAGTCAAAAAATAAACAGTAACAGGGGTAGAGGTGACAACGGAGGTAAAATATAATGAACATTTTGGAGGAATGCTAGGAAGCGTTAAATATGCTTGATGTGAATCGTTGGCTCGTTGCAGCCTGCAGGACGGAATTATATGTTCGAATCGTTTTACAATCTTAGAAATTGTTGTATTTTCAAACTGTGTTATTGCTAGTGGCCATTTAGACAAGAGTATAGCATGTTTCCTTTTCTCATAACTAAAAGAAAATACAGATAATAAAAAAACAAAAAATATAAATAAATAAAAAACAAATGCTTTTACGCAACATGTAAAACTGCCAAATCTAATCCATCCAAGTACAAACATTTAGATAGGATGTCCTCCGTCACATCATACAGTTATATCGTGTCTAATCACTTACGTGCTGTTTGGTTTGATAGGATGTTAAGAATTGGAATTAAAATTCTTAAGAATTGAAATTCTAAGATGATGTTCAGTTGGATGGATTTTTTTTCAAGGAATTGGATTTGGAATCTAAATATTGACTCATTGTGTTTGGTTACCTACACCAAAGGAATTGGAATTCAGACCTGTTGCCCACCACCATCGAAGCTCCACCACCGCCGACCATCAACAACCGCCGTCGTCGACACCGTTACCATCTCCGTCGATCACCACCAATAACCGTCACCGCCGCTGCTCCTGCCACCACCACCTCACCGCCGTCGTTGACCACCACATACCGCCGCCACCGACACCATCACGACCGTCGTCGTGGGATGAGGTAGGGGTAGGGTGGGGGTACGGTAGGGGTAGGGTGTGGGGAGGGTAGGGTAAGGTGGGGGTAGGGTGGGGGTGAGGTGGGGTATGGGTGGGGTAGAAGGAATTTTAAATCCATCCAATCTTGAAATGATTCTGAAATCTCTCGTATGAAGGAATCTGAATTCCATTTATAAATCAAATTCCTATGGCTAAGTTGAACCAAACATGGGATTTCTAAGGAATTGGATTCCAATTCTAATAGAATCCCATGAATTCCTGTCAACCAAACAGGCCCTAAAGGATTTGGAAAGTGAATTTCAATTCCTTACCTAGTGTGTTTGATAAGTTGTCCACAAAATTAGAATGAGATGAACTGTGATAATCAAAGCCTATCACCACCACACCAACACCACTGTCAACCCTTAAACCGCCACCAATATCAAAGTCTCCGGTCGCCACCATCACCACCCCACCAAAACCAAAATCAACGCCCTAAATCTGCGAAGAACCGATTTAGGGTTTTTCATCGGCGGCGACTGGTTTTTCAACCGAAAAACGGCGGTCGATGGTGAAAATTATGAAGACGTAGATTCTCAACCGAGAAAGACGGCGAAGTATCGAAAACGGCGGCGGGGGTTCTTCGACAAAGAACGACTTCGACTGCGAGAACGGCGGCGGGGTTCTTCAACCAAGAACGTTGGTGGGGTTACCGGTGCCGGCGGCGAGAAGGAACGCCGAGGTTGGATGGTGAGGCTGGGTGGTGAGCAGATGAAGGGTAATGAAGTGAGGAAGGAAAGTGATCTCCATCCAACTTAGGAAGGAGTTTGAAATCCCTTACCTAATGGAAAGTTTTTCTTAGGGGCTGTTTGTTTTAGCTTATTTTTTTGAGTTTATTGACTTACTAGCTTATTTTTTGGGCTTATTAAGTTTTGTGTGTTAGGCTTATGAGCTTAAACTTATGGCTTATCTTTAGCTAAAATAAATCAGTTTTGATAAGTTAACTTGAAACAACTTATTTTCTTCCTAGAAGCTTATCGTTATACATTTACCATTATACCCTTTCTTATAAACTTGAATCAACTTTTCTTATCTTAAGTATGTCTTTTTTAGTTATTCTACAATTTATCCTTATTTTCTCTGCTAGAAGCTAATCCAAACACTTTTTTCACTTATAAGCTTACGAGTTCATAAGTTAAAAAGCTAAAAAGCTTAAGCAAAAAAGTAAAAAAAAAAAAAAAAAAAAAAAAAAACTTGCCCAATCACCCCCTTAGTTGAGAATCCTTTTCTTTCCTTGTTTTTGAACCAAACATAGGGTTTTTTAGGAATTGGATTCCAATTTTCAAAAAATCCCAAGGATTCCATCAAATCAAACAGCACCTTAATCTTATGTTTGACAATGAAAGCTCCCCACTATGACCCCTCTTAGAACGACTCATTTTGACCCGAACTTGTTTTCAATCCACCTATTTTGCGACTTTTACAACCCACATAAATTAAAGAAAAAAAAGAGAGAGGTACATGATGCCAAAACGAATAACCCTCACTTTCCAAATGAAGAAATTGATGTATACATCCAAAAAGGTCACAAAGCACATCAATTGACAAATTATTGGAAGAGTATTGGTTTTTATATATCAATGAGTGGCACTTAACACACATATATGACAATGGAATCCATCAATTGTGCCAAAAGAAGGGGGTCGGAGTTTAGCTTCCAAGAAAACCCGGCCATGAATACATACCGCTCAGACCATTTTGTTATTTGAACAACTTCATGTCACGTTCCCACCAAAATGTAGTTTTAGAGTTCCGAGAGTGATTTACCAGCGATGTAATCGACTACCTGAGTGACATTTTTCGCGAGTGCAACCGTTACTGCTGACAAATTATGCAAGAATTCCTCAGAAGTTGGTTTGTCTCCATCCACAATATCGGTTACAGCTTTTACAAATATTGCGGGAACTTTTAACAGATCTGTTACATAACCCACCGCAGCTCCCTGAATACACGAAAATTAAATTTTAAACATGGTGTCCCTGATATTGCGTGTTTTACCATTCAAACTATGAACAGAATCAAATTACACAAAAAAAAAATCATGATATAAGTAGTAATAAATTACCGGAAATTGATTTCTAATGATTTAATCTAATGATCCTAAAAAGATACAGATTTTTTAGACAGTTCTAAAACAGCATTATGAGAAATGGTCTAAAAGTGTATCATTTTGAAGGTTTAAATTCCCAAGTGACCAGTTTTTTTGCTCCATTCAAATGAAATGGGAGGAAAGTTGACTAGAAAGGTTGTATATGTTTCACAGAAATTGCAAGAACAAAAGTACAAAACATCTGATTCCCAATACCTCGTTTTTCTAATTTTTATAAGATCGAGGAAATCTTTGTCAACTGATTTGTGTATAGGCATGCTGATGGTTTTTCATTTACTTTTAAAAAAGAAATAAGCTTATTCTTTGATGAATTTATTCAAATGGCTTTTTATTTCTGACAGCTTAATTTATTTATCATATTAAGACAATAAACTCAATTAACACCCGCTAGCTCAAAGCCGATTAAGCAGGAGCAAAGTTATATATCATGATAAGGTTAAAAAAGTAGAAAAAAGACATTACTTCCATGTCTTTAATGACAGCATCATTTGCAAGTATAGAAGCTTCATCTTGTGGGGTCATATCCAAAGAATCTCCGGTAGATAGTTTACCAACCTGAAAAATTGATCAGAAAATTAGCCAGACAACATAATTTTCCTGTTATCTATGCCTGTAAGCAATGTTTTGTTTGAAATCTTTATAAAAAATATAATATATCAATTGTGAGTTATATAAGAATTGCAGAGAAAATATATTACATAAAATGGATTCCAACCTTTAAATTAAGCTCCTTCATCAGATTTGGTGTAGAGCACCCCTTTCGCAAACCAACCCCATAGAGATCAAATACCTGCATCAACAATCACAGCATATAAGAAATCAAGATTTCACTCAAGGAAGCTGAATATAAACTTTGATGACATCGTTCACAGAATCATATGCTAGATACTATTATTATTTTGTTTTTTTAGCTTACAGGGATTGGTATCCTTCTATCATGAAAAGCTACTTCTGATGCAAGATACACATCACCAATACAAGCTCCTTTTGCCTGCAAACATCCAAATCTTATGAATTTACATCAAGCCATATCCCAATTCATCTTATGTTTCATTTAAGACCATGATAAAAACAATTATTATCAGAAATGTATCAAATCTTTGAGAAGAGAAACCAAGCTATACAATTATAATCAGGGGAAAAAACAGAATTTGTACTTTAAAACCACCAGCAGTGCCAGCATTTATAATGAGGTCTGGTTGCAAGGCCTGAATAGCAGCATAACTCACTAGAGATGCAGAAACAGTGCCGACACTATCAACTCCTGAGGAACAGACAATTATAAGGCATGGATCAACAAGTTCATTTGAAACAGCAGAGATCTCATCATCATAGATACAATTTATCAAAACCTACAAAACTAAGTGCACATGAAATAGCTAACAGACTTGTTAAAATAACAACTAAGGCTCACCTAAAACAGCATCCTTCCCGGGCCAAATGATACTTATATTTAGACCTTTGTAAGTACCGTTGTAGCGGATCCATGGAGTACCCTTCGGAAATCTGCATAATTAAATATTCATATTACATTCAATGTAAATAAAAAAGAACACAGAGGCAACACTTAAAGTATCATGGTTGGTGAATCCTATGGGCTATGACTGCTTGAACTTTGACACAAAGTGTTCTACAGAGGCGAGCAAAGCAGGTTGTTTGTAATGCAAAGGAAAGAGCTGTTAACCATTTCAACTGCAGGCTCTGATTCAGTTTTCTATTGGTTGTTTATTTCATACTTTCGTGTTGTATCTCTCTTGTAGATATCGGTTTTGGTTTTTTATGATTCTCGGGTTTGCATCTTGCAAATGAAAGAGCTGTAGAACAGTTTATGTAATCTTTGAAGTTTCAGTATAGTATTCATGATCCTTAGGCCTTATGAGTTATGAGCCATAAAGTCAAATGAAGTGCTATAGTTGTCCTCACAGTGTCCATTGCTAATTTGCTAATTAATTGATCTTTACCGTATTGCTAAGACCAACTAATAGATGTTTGGCCAACTAATAGAGCATGATAATAGCAAGAATAGTAGAATTCAAGTATTTAGCACATGAGCAGGATAAACTTGCTATAAGCTCATGATAAGTTTGAAATCTCGAACCCTAAAACTGGAATAATCGACGGAATGAGGTGAAACTTAAAAAATTGAAACAAAAAAAAGGTGAAAAGAGTGAGAGAACACACACAGAATTAGCGTCCTCCGATAACTGAAACGCATTCACAAGCGGTAGTGCTTCCGTCTGCATAGCTAATCACCAAACTCGATCATAAATGTTAGTAAAACCTACAAGTTCGAATAGGAGTACAGACAGAAAGATATCGAATTAGAAAGTACCGATGATGATAACGATAGTAGAAATGGGACGATGTTGATCAATCGACGAGTCGCTGTGGATGCTGTTAACGACCTCAGTGGCCATCGTCGGCGGTTACTTTCTCTCTCTAATAATCCGGAGAGAGAGAGAGAGAGAGAAGATGTTTGGAGGAGGGTATTTGATTACAAGGGCGGAGGCGGAAAGAGGACTTTGATTGCCTTCCTTTCGGATGGGACCCACACTAAGATAGCTCAAAGCATGCTGAGTTTTGTTAATTTAGGAAATGGGAATATTTTGTGTTCATAACGTGGGGTAAGGATAGTAACACTCATTTTTTATACTATAGAATTTTTAGTTGACTTAGTGTGATAAGTAGGTTATGGATCAACTCGTTTAATCGGTATAAGAATCGGGTTAATCTTGTAATATATGGAACTTTAAAATACTATTGAAATAGAATAATGAAGTGTTTAAAGACTCATTAGATTATGAAGAGTGAGATTGTAACATCCTGAATTTATAAAAGTGATTAAATATGTTATAAATTTAAAGTTGAGATATGTGAATAGAAGTTATGAGTTATCGAATGGTTTTAAGTGATGGTTACATATATATTCTCGTTGGGATTTACGGATAAAATATGGATGAGTTGTTAGTAGGAAAGGGTAGCGGAATACCCGCCAAAGAGACCACCACCTAGTAGAGACGGCAGCCTCTTTTCTTCCTCATCCTTTCTTTTCCTTCTTCTTTCTTCTTTTTCTTCCTTGGTTCTTCTTTGCCAACACCTACAAGCCAATACATGTTTTAAACTTCTGAATTATAGGACGAGATTGGAAACTTATAAGGAGGTTTAACTAGTATTAATTGAAGGAGGAATCAAACTAGGGGGTGTTTGGTTGGTTGCATTTGGAGGGATGTTATGTAATTGGGATTTCAAATCCCTTCAAATAAGGTGTTTGGTTTGCAAAAGTGAGGTAGGATTTCTATTCCTAGGATTCTTTAAAATCCCATGAATGAGGGATTTCTAATCCTCCCACCCCCCTGGTATTTTGAAAACCTTCATATGAGATATTCTCTCCGGCGACCATCCGGTGAATAAATAATATTATCATCCTGATTTACTCGTGACGAAGTCCATGAAGTAAACTCGGGTGCGGGTCATCCAGTCACTTGATCCTGAAGGGTTTTGTAGGGTATCAAATCAGATAATGATAATACGCAGCGGAATAAAACTCAAAACCCCCTCCAGTGATCTCATCTATCTCGTACAAGAAACTTAACTAGAGTAGGGGATAAAAGTTATACCTTTATGAAACAATCTTGAAACCAGAATGCTAAAGGTAGAACACCGCTACTGCACCACCTCGAACAAGCTACTAGACCGCTACAGGACTTCACCAAACAACACACGAAACCGTATGCGTGTGGGTGTGTGTGTGTGTGATCAACGCAGGGCGAAACCCCCTTGGGGTGTTTTCGAAGTCGACACAGGGAGGGAGGAGGGAGGCTAGGGTTTTTTCCTTGTTGCAATTGTGTTTCTCTTCTTGTGATTCCTAAGGCTTAAAAGGTTATTTATATGTAAACCTTATTAAGCTCAAGCCCGTTTAATTAAAACCCAGCTTTAATTAAACTATTAGTTAATTGCATAATATACCCTTTGACCTTTCTAATTAATTAATAACTATTAATTAATTGGTCCAATTAATATTTAAACTAAATATTAATTTCTCCTTTAAAATAATAAATAAATATTATTATTTTTCCTTTTGTTTGTCCCAAGTGATTCAGGTATCAATCATAACATGAAGATCAATGTAACATAATCAATAAATCTAGAGAGAGAATTAAGAACACCATTAAAGCATACACTTAATATTGTGATTATGACAAAGACCTTACTAATGACAATTAGTCATTAGTATGTATACCCCTAAGGGTATTTACAATATTAACTCTCTAGTTTGTATATTTAATACAAACTTCAACTAAAATGTAATATTCTATTCTATACAATATTTATAACCTAACAATCTCCCCCTTTGTATAGAAATAGAAGATGTTTGTCTTTTCAGCTTCATACGAACTCTACCAATCTCCTTTTACAAATATGCAGATTTCTTGCTGCATTCTTTAACGCTTTAGGAGAAAAGACTTGAACGATTTCTTTTTGAATCTTCAGTCTTTGATTGGATGTTTTCAGAATGTCTTCTCATCTTGAATGACAGACTCTTAAGTTTTGAGAATAGTCTTCACTTCAACATCTTGATGAGAACTTGAATCTTGTAAGAATATATTGACATCCTCTTTCTTCAATCTTCAAACTTTCACTAGTAACCTTAGGCTTTTCAACCTTTGGTTGTATAAACATTGTGATTTTCAGAATTTACAATCTTCACGATCGATCTCTTGATCTTGAGCCTTCAAACAAAATGATTTTGAACTTGCTTTGGGAAGAATCTTTTATTCTCTCTCCCTAGAATGTAGCTCTCGATCGTGAAACACTTTAAACACTCTTGGTCTCAAAACAAAATGATTTATAGTCCATCTACTTCAAAGCCGACGAAATCTTCCTGGATTGAAAAGAAGAAACCTTCTGAATCTGCATCAACTAATTAATCAACTAAGTAATTATTCCACACACATAACTTGGTAAAATCCAATTGGTTCTAAGTGGGTGTGTAGCAGTGTGATCCTTTAGTGTCTCATAGCATTGGACACGATGCCACGTGTTATCTATCTCTGCACATAATCCAACAGACTCCCACTTGTGCAAGATAAGTAACACTTCTTGTACAATGTTGGCCTAAGGAGGTCCCAAGCCAGACACTTAGGTTAACCAGGCTATAAGATCTCTTACATCTAGAGATATAATCCATACTTGGATTACAAAGGCTTTTCCCTTTGCATCGCGATATTCCGTAATGTGAGTATTAGACATGGAGCAGGGATCTTATTCTAAATACTCATATTTTCTTGACTCTGATCTCGACACTCTGCAGTTACGGTTTACCGAATGAAACCTATCATTCTAACCGAGCGCGGCCACGCATTTTCAGTAGTCTCAATCGTCGAGGGGCCCTGAAACATCTCTCCTAAAAAGGAGGTGCAAATCCCATCTTGACTAATTGCAATTTGAGCACATAGCTTCCGCTGCACCTAGACATGCCCCTTATAATCACCCTATTACGGTGTGACGTTAGAACGCGCTAAAGTACAGAAGTTACTATGCCCCAAACCAAATATCTCAGGTCTAAGGACAACCAATCAAGTTTACTTATGATGATGCTCAATGAAGTAAACTCGATGCGGATCACTCCCAATATTTATCCCTCCTGATAAATATCTACAAATATTTGTTCACATCCTTGTGCTTTTATTCAAACCGAATAAATCATCAAATATTCATAATAGTGTTATCTCCCTAATGTAGCTCCCACTACATTAAGTAGCTACGGGTATTTAGACAATTCATAACTTAATTTGTCATTGATGAGTTAAAACATGCTAAAAATAGACAACAAGAAACGATTATGTAAAAACCTCCTATTTCAATCCCATGAAATGTAATTACATAATATAAAAGGTTTCAAGTTACATCTATAATAATAATCAAAAACTTGAACTAGCTGCTATATTCTAGGTACTGCATTCCTATAGAATTCACATGTCTCTCATGCTTAGCTCTAGTTAGCGGCTTCGTCAAAGGGTCAACTACGTTGTCGTCCGTCGGTATCTTTTGCAGTCTAATATCTCCTCTTCCAATGATCTCTTGGATTAGGTGATATTTTCTGAGTACATGCCTGGTCCGCTGATGATCTCTTGGCTCTTTAGCTTGCACCACAGCCCCAGAGTTATCACAAAATATATCAATCGGTCTAGAGATACTAGCAACAACTCTAAGATCCGAGATAAAATTCTTCAGCCAGACAACTTCCTTTACCGCATCACTTGCCGCAATATACTCTGCCTTTGTAGTTGAATCTGCTATTGTATCTTGCTTCTGACTTTTCCAAGATATAGCTCATTCGTTTAGGGTAAAGACAAATCCTGACTGCGACCTAAAGTCGTCTATGTCGGTTTGGAAACTAGCATCAGTGTAACCAGTTACACTAAGCTCATCCATCGAACCTCCATAAACTAGGAACATATCTTGTGTCCTTCTCAGATACTTGAGAATATTCTTGACAACTACCCAATGAGCTTCACCCGGACTTTGTTGATATCTACTCGTGACACTTATGGAATAGGCAACATCGGGCCTAGTACATAACATGCCATACATAATTGATCCAATTGCCGAGGCATATGTAATCAATTTCATCTTATCCTGGTCTTGACTAGATACAGGACACAGAGCCTTGCTCAAAACCGTGCCGGACTGCATTGGAATAAATCCTTTCTTGGATTCATCCATCTTGAATCTTTTCACGACTTTGTCGATGTATGTACTTTGACTAAGTCCAATAAGCCGCTTAGATATATTTCTATAGATCTTAATACCAAGTATATAAGCAGCTTCTCCCAAGTCTTTCATCTGGAGACATTTACCTAACCAGGATTTTACTCTTTGTAATACTGGTACACTGTTTCCTATTAGCAGCATGTCATCTACATACAAGACTAGGAAGGTCACCGCACTCCCACTGAATTTAGTGTAAACACATGACTCGAACTCACTTTTGGTAAAACCAAACTCTTTGACGCGCTTATCAAAGTGTAAGTTCCAGCTCCTAGATGCTTGCTTTAATCCATAAATGGATTTTAGCAACTTGCATACTTTATTAGGATTCTTTGGATCCGCAAAACCATCCGGTTGTATCATATATACGTCCTCTGTCAATTTCCCGTTAAGGAAAGCGGTTTTGACATCCATTTGCCATATCTCATAGTCAAAATATGCTGATATGGCCATAATAATTCTAATTGTCTTAAGCATTGCCACTGTCGAAAAAGTTTCATCATAGTCAACACAATGAGTTTGTGTGAAACCTTTTGCCACTAGCTTAGCCTTAAAGGTATGCACCTTTCCATCCATGTCGGTCTTCTTCTTGAAGACCCATTTGCATCCAACAACTTTGTTGTGTTGAGACAAATTCACTAACTCCCAAACTTGGTTGTCATGCATGGATTGCATCTCTGCCTTCATGGCTTCTAGCCATTTTTCAGATTCTAAACCTGAAGCAGCATCTTGGTAGATAGTGGATTTTGAAAGATCCCGTTCGTCTTGAGCAACTAGGAATCCTAGATACCTATCTGGCTCATAACGAGACCTACTAGACCTGCGAAGGTCTTGTGTTTGCACTTCTTCCTCAACCACAAACTCGGGTTGGGATTCAACAATTCTTTGTTGATTTACTGGTTCGATCATCGGTGGTGGTGTTACCTATTCTTCTTCAATCTCTTGAAGCTCTATTTCCTTTCTTGGAATTTCTGAATGTAGAAATTTCTCTTCTAAGAATACCCATTTACGAGCAACAAAAACTTTGTTTTCGTCTGGGTTATAGAAATAGTATCCCATGGTTTCCTTGGGATAGCCCACGAAGATACACTTATCTGTGAATGTTCGCTTAACATACACCTCACATCCCCAAATCTTGAGAAAATACATTTTGGGCTTTTTCCCCGTCCATATCTCAAACGGTGTCTTTTCTACCGATTTTTTCGGAACCCGGTTCAGCATGAACGCCGCTGTCTCGAGTGCGTGCCACCAAAACGACAATGGTAATGAACTTCGACTCATCATTGATTGTACCATGTCAAGCAATATACGATTTCTCCTTTCCGATACACCATTCATCTGAGGTGTATACGGAGTTGTGAGTTATGAAACAATCCCACATTCCTTTAAATGATCGTCGAATTTTTGACTCAGATATTCGCCACCTCCGTCAGATCGAAGCAACTTTATCTTCTTGTCCAGTTGATTTTGTACTTCATTCTGAAACTGTTTGAACTTGTCAAAACTTTCATACTTTAGTCTCATAAGATAGACATAACCAAATCTACTGAAATTGTCAGTAAAGGTGATGAAGTTCCGGTATCCTCCTCTAGCCTCTAGAGTAAAGGGTCCACACACATGTGTGTGTATTATCCCTAGTAGCTCACTTGCCCTTTCATTCTCACCGTTGAAACGTTGCTTTGTCATTTTACCGGACAAACAAGATTCGCAGATATCATATGACTCTAAGTCAAATGGTTCTAGAATTCCGTCATCTCGGAGTTTCTCTATACGTTTCTCATTTATGTGTCCTAAATGACAATGCCAGAGGTAAGTCTGATTCAAGTTACTCTTGGATCTTTTACTTATATGATATATGTCTTTGTCATTGTTATCTAGATTTAGCGTATATAGACCATTTTGAGGAATAACTTTAAAATTGAAAACCTCATTTTTGAAACAAGAAATAATTTTACTATTCAAAACATAATTAATACCATAGTCTATAAGCAAATCAAACGAGATAACATTCTTGATAAGTCTAGGAACATAATAACAAGGTTCTAGTTCTAAGACCATGTCCGAAGGCAAACTAAGACAATATGTCCCTACAGCTTCAGCACCAACCATGGAGCCTTCGCCTACCTGCAGGTCCATATCTCCTTGTCTTAGCGTCCTACTTCTCTTGAATCCCTGCAAGTGATTGCAAATGTGATGACCACATCCGGTATCCAATACCCATGATTCATAAGAAGTAATAAGACAATCTATCATAAAGATACCTGAGTCATTGGGCGAACCAATGTCTAGCTGATCTATGTCGAGTGAGTGCTCGCATGAATCCTTGCTGCCACAGTCTGGGCAACAAATATCTCCAAGCTCTTCCAACCAGTCATCCTCTTGCATAGGGTCCACTACTGTTGACTCTAGCTTCTTTGGATCTAGATCATCGCTAATGCACATGAGAATCTCATGCAAGCTTGCGACGGTCATCTCAAAATCTCCAAGGACGTACATTACCCTAGTCTGATAATAGTCCGACAAGGAACCGAACAAAAGCATAACTAGCTCATGTGGCTTTGATTTTGGTCCAAAGGTCTCATAGCAATCAAGAAGTCTTCTCACATTTATGAGATGATCGCTAATTGGCTGGTTTTCTTTCATCTTCAGCGAAAGAATTTCTTTCATTAGCAAGATACGACATACCCGTTCACTATATTTGAACCTTTCCTCCAATGCTCGAACAACCTCAAAAGATGACTTCTCCCGGAGATCATCCGTAGTCTCGGATGAAGCTGAGAGAACGAGAATCGACATGACATCAGATTCATCAGCCAGATACTGATAGTAAGCATCATACTCACTATCCTGGGCATCTTCTCCTGGTTGTCCTAGAGGTAAAGTCTCTATGACGTATAGCTTTCCCTGTGCATCTAATATATTCTTAAGATGCATCTTTCAAACGGAAAAGTTTGGACTGGACCTAAAAGCTTCCACTTACCAACGATAAGGCTTAGGGATTCTTCGGGAGAGTAAAACGGAATAAAGATAAAATAGACATCTAGAGAAAAAGAAAAGATAAAACCGATTCAGTAATATGATTATATCTTCTAATAATTATTACCTTTTAAAAATAATTTATTAGACTAGGATCCATATTTCACATTTCCCGATGCAAAGTTTGGGCACTTCCCACCGGGACAGCGCTATTTCTGGTAAGTAAACGTATACCAATTGTATCATACCTGGACACGACTCCTAGATCTGCGGGACATCGACTACAAGAACCGTGCATGCTTTAGTACCTCTAGTACATTTTGGGCCGGGACTCCCGATTATCGCAGAGCCTTTCACACCCTTTCCCGCAATGGTTTGAACCCGAATGCCCAAGGTTTGGTCACTACCGACACCCGAGTAACATTTAACAAGAAAGGTGTACCATTAGATGGGTAGCACGCTGATCTAAGATTTTTTTCTAAAAAGGATTTCAAAGTATTTAAACCAAAAACCTTTGCCAGTTTTCTTTTAAAAACACTGTTTAATAATAACTATTATTAAAACCCTATTTTATTTCATCGTGAGAATCACAACCACGCATATAATAAATATGTAAAGAAATAAAACAAACATATGCTATCTATGCCTTAGCCTTGCCCTTAACTAATGTCGGTTTCGTGAGCCACACGAAAAACCCGACGGTCCAAAACCTAAGTGGAAAACAACACACAAGGCATGAACTTCTGAAGCTCCCACTGGCTCTAGCATCTAATCCTGCTCCTTGCTCCTTGCCCCTTTTATCAGCTTTAAATACTATTCTATTTATCTATTCTAAAAACTAAAAACTAAAAATAAAAAGTTACAAAGTAATCAAAGGCACGCAGGCCCACTAATCTAGTACTTTTACATTTTAGAATAGGGGTTGTAAGTGGCACTCAAGCCTCCCCACACCATAAAATAGAATAAACCAACACAACCACAAGAGCAATAGATAAAACAATCCACAAGGTCTAGGGCTCTACTATGGCATCCCAAACATGTACTAAATTAATACATGAAATAAAAACAACTGGTTTCTAATTATCACAACCTGATGAATTACCTTGATTTAACCAACTGTTAAAATCACCTAGTTTAACAATAGCTGTTATATTAATTATTGTCATACGATCAAAGATACTAAAATAATTAATTCTAATCAATACTTGATTATATAAAATAATCATGATTAAAATAAAAAATTTTAAACTCAAGATTAAAAATAATCTTTAGAAATATTCGGGTTTAATCCTGCTTGGTTCTCCCAAAACTAAACCTAAATAGTATTGGGCCAACATCAACTGGCCCGAAAAACCATGGTGGACCGGAAACCAAAAGTAACTGGGCCGAAACCCTTTTGGGCCGATCTTGCAACCAGGCGGGTTGGGCCATGGCACCTGGGCCGAAGCCACGCCACGCCACCGACCATCGCCTTGGCCGCCGTCGACCAGCGACCGCCGTAGACCGGGCCGCAGCCGATCAGCTCCTGGCCGACGATCACCACCCCGCCGCTGACCTAACTGGTTGCAACGATGCAGCCGACGCCGACAATCAGCCGAAACCGATAGCCGACACCGTCGGTGGTGTCGCCGTCGTAAAACCGCCATCGAACATAGTGGCATCACCGACGTCGGTTTTCCATCGTAAAACAATAATAACAATTAAAAGTTAAACCTTTTTTATCAAAACCAATCATTATCCATTTAAAATCAAAACATGATTTCAAAATACTTGGATTAACAAAGGTTAAAACTTTGATAAAAAACAAGCCTATTCATCATGATAAAAAGAAACCTAACTAGTTCCCTACGAGACTAGAAGTGGCTCTAATACCACTGAAGGGTTTTGTAGGGTATCAAATCAGATAATGATAATACGCAGCGGAATAAAACTCAAAACCCCCTCCAGTGTGATCTCATCTATCTCGTACAAGAAACTTAACTAGAGTAGGGGATAAAAGTTATACCTTTATGAAAGAATCTTGAAACCAGAATGCTAAAGGTAGAACATTGCTACTGCACTACCTCAAACAAGCTGCTAGACCGCTACAGGATTTCACCAAACAACACGCGAAACCGTATGCGTGTGTGTTTGATAGACGCAGGTCGAAACCCCCTTGGGGTGTTTTCGAAGTCGACGCAGGGAGGGAGGAGGGAGGCTAGGGTTTTTTCCTTGTTGCAATTGTGTTTCTCTTCTTGTGATTCCTAAGGCTTAAAAGGTTATTTATATGTAAACCTCATTAAGCCCAAGCCCGTTTAATTAAAACCCAGCTTTAATTAAACTATTAATTAATTGCAGAATATACCCTTTGACCTTTCTAATTAATTAATAACTATTAATTAATTGGTCCAATTAATATTTAAACTAAATATTAATTTCTTCTTATAAATAATAAATAAATATTATTATTTTTCCTTTCAATAATTAATTAACTAATTAATTATTCCACACACATAAGTTGGTAAAATCCAATTGATTCTAATTGGGTGTGTAGCAGTGTGATCCTTTAGTGTCTCATAGCATTGGACACGATGCCACGTTTTATCTATCTCTGCACATAATCCAACAGATCCATTATCAATTAAAGGCTAGTGTTGCGTAACGTTGTATTCAATCCCTTATAAATACTCTACCAACCACTTGCCTCGATATTAATTCACTTCTTCTTTCCATGAAGAACGACCGATCGTAGATAATTTAGAATAAATAAACTATTCAAGGAAGTATTAAACATGCAAA
Source organism: Pulicaria dysenterica (assembly GCA_947179395.2). Classification (NCBI taxonomy): domain Eukaryota; kingdom Viridiplantae; phylum Streptophyta; class Magnoliopsida; order Asterales; family Asteraceae; genus Pulicaria; species Pulicaria dysenterica. The sequence continues at coordinate 43,400,318 of OX359294.1, forward strand.
GATAGAACGCAATAAGATTTCATGGAAGTAACAACACCATGCGTATATTAAAATCTCCATTTAATAATCATTGCAATCAGAAATACAATATTGCTTAATGTTCTCAAAACACTTATTACAACTAAAATAAATCAAACCAAGTCACTAGCAAATCTAATGCCTATAGACCTAGCATGAGAATCATGTTTAGTATGTGACAACGGTTTGGTGAGCGGGTCAGCCAAATTCCCCTCGGTCGGTACTCTACTAACCACTATCTCACCATCCTCGATGATATCACGAATAAAGTGGTATTTCCAAGAGATGTGTCCCGTGCGTCGATGAGCTCTCGGTTCCTTAGCTAGAGCTACTGCACCCTTATTGTCACAAAAGATCTCAATAGGGTCAGCGATGCTAGGAATGACTCCAAGGTCTATGTGAATTTCTTCCTCCAAACCGCCTCCTTAGCAGCCTCGCTCGCAGCAATGTACTCAGATTCTGCGGTTGAATCAGCCACGGTATCTTGCTTGGAACTTCTCCAACTCATAGCACCGCCATTCTATAAGAACACAAACCCCAATTGTGATCGGTAGTCATCCTTGTCCGTCTGGAAGCTAGCATCAGAATATCCAGTAACCCTAAGCTCCTCCGACCCACCGAACACCAAAAAATGTCCCGAGTTCTCCGAAGATACTTGAGAATGTTTTTGACTATGACCCAATGACTTTGACCAGGATTAGCCTGATATCTACTCGTCATGCTCAAGGCATACGAAACATCAGGCCGAGTACAAAGCATGGCGTACATGATCAATCCCACCGCCGAAGCATACGGGACTCGATTCATCTCGTGTCTAGTTCCTCTTCGGAACTAGGACATTGAGACTTGTTCAATGACACACCATACAATATAGGAAAATTCCCTTTCTTGGAATCTTGCATCTTGAATCTCTTCAAGACTTTATCTATATATGTGCTCTGGCTCAAACCAACGAGTCTCTTAGATTTATTGTTGGGAAAATGATCTCATCAGTTAAGATTTGATGAGACAAAGTTAAGTTTGTAAGATGTGTTCTACATATAACTTAAACAGAATTATGAAGTTTAGTCAGACTGAACACTTATAGTGACTCAGACTGAGTATAGGCTGAATATAAGCTGAGCATATGTTCGATCAACTTAGACTATATCTTAGTAAGATTATCAATATGTTTGATAAGCTGTGTGCGTAAACTAAGATATACATATTGAGTTTCAGCTTGATGAGTTTCAAGCTGAGCGACTCAGCGTAAAGACTGTGTCAGCTCAATAGAGTTACTAAATATGTTTTAGTTAATTCTTTAGACTTCTAAGGATGAGTTAAAAATTATACATGTTAGTTCATGGTTAAATTCGGGTTTGTTCTGGAAGAACTCAGCTTGATGAGTTTCAAGCTGAGTAAATCATCCTGACTAATGAAGTCAGTTTAAAGATAATTTTAATGTGTTTTAAAATTTATCTTTTATCTCTCTATATCTACGGAAAGGATAAGAAGACTTCAGAATCAAGATTGAAGATTGAATACTCAAGATAAGAAGATTCAAGATTCAAGATTCCGAGTTATCCGATAGTTAGTTAGCAAATTAGGATTAGTCCAGTTTATTAGGAACCGTAGGAACAGGATTATAAATACTTATCTCCTGATAAGTTTAGAGGTACGACTTACAAACGAAAACAACTAAGTGTTGAAGAGCCAAATACCTCACCTCATCGTATCTGTTACGATTCTTGAATCACTGTTTGTCAGTTCAACGTGATCAAGAAACTCACAGATTGCCAAGTTGTTCGTGTGTTCGAATAATCACATTAGTTGTGATATTGGTAAGTTATCAATCTGTGTAAATCCTGTTTAGAGAGTCGTTAGTATCTATAATCATAAGTTGATTATAGATAGCTAAGTTTGAGAGATTGAGAGATTTATATTAGGTGGTTATGTATCAAGAGTTGCTTACTTGATAGTTACTGTAATCATCTTCTTATTCAAAGCATTGTAATCATCTTCTTAATAAAAGCATTCGACTGATTGTGGTTTGATTTACTCTGTGTAACACTTTTATTTGATTTGTTCAATTTCCGCAGAAAGTGTATTCAACCCCCCCTTCTACACACATGTTGCTTGTTGTTATTCTCACCAAGGGACCAACAACTGGTATCAGAGCAGGCTGAACGATTTCATAAGTTGAAAGTTCAAGATTCTGAGAAAGTTTACAATGTCTACAAGCAACAATTCTTCAAACTTTCCACAGATGTCTGCCAAAGGTTGTCCCATATTTGATGGATCTGACTATCCTATGTGGAAGTTTAGAGCCATGCTATTCCTCAAGTCCATTGACATTCGTATGTTCGATGTCATTACAAAAGGACCTATCATGCCCAAGATTCCTGCTACTATTAGTGATACGTCTCCTGGCAAAACTGAAAAGGAAACCAAGAAATCCTATTGCATCCTGGACTGATGAAGATTGGAAACTCTTCAATCTGGATGACAAGGCAAAAAGTGTTCTGGCAAATGCCCTGACCAACGAAATCTTGCGTACTGTGACTGGGGGGTCAATCAGCAAAAGATATCTGGGATACACTGAGTGTTACATATGAGGGCACGGATTTGGTCAAGCAACATAAGAAAAATCATTTGAATAGATCTTATGAAAACTTCTTTTCAAAGAAGAATGAAACCTTGTCAGATTTGTTCACAAGGTTTCACTGCTTGATAAATGACCTACTAAGTGTGGGTGTAAAGAAAGATGAAGCTGAACTTGTGCTGAAATTTCTGGATGTGTTACCAGAGAGGTTTAACGATGTAACTACAGCACTGAGGGCTGGAGGAACACTGCATGTGTACAACCTACAGTCCATTTATGGGTTCTTGCTAAATCATGAACAGATCACTGAACACAAGAGAACTTCTTAACAAAAACTCAAGGAGTCTTTGGATAAGAATGAAGTTGCATTGGTTGCACAGAAAAAGAAGAAAAGCTCCAAGACACTGGTTGTTGAATCTGAGACTGAGTCAGAATCTCAAGATGACCACTCAGACTCAGACTCAAGTGATACTGATGATGTTCAGAATATCACTGAGCAAATAGCAATGTTAGCCAGACGTTTGAGAAGAGCTCAAAGGCGAAGAGGAAGATCTGACAGGGGCAAAGGGAAGAGTTCATTTGATCCCAAGAATGCTGTGTGCTTCAACTGTTAGAAGAAGGGACATATTGCTACTGAGTACAAATCAAAGAAGGTGGAATCAACATCAGTTGTTGATAAGAATGCTTACAGAGCTGATAAATACAAGAAGAAATATACTCAGCTCAAGAAAGGAAAGCCAGAAGACAAACCCAGTGCAAAAGGATTATATGCTGAAACCTGGGATACTGAATTATCTACCTCAGATGATGATGTATGTTTGATGGCTCAAGAAGATGAAGAGTTGTAAGTATATGAGGTTGATTATGGTTTGCCTGAGTCAACTTTTGAAGCTGACATGAAGGAAGCTGAGGAAAACAACAAGCTTAGTGATTGAGATCCTGCTTCCATGTATAAGGTCAGTAATTTCAACTCTTACACCGATGAGGAAAAGTGTCTTGCTTTTGATTATCTGCTGAATGATTTCAAGACCATCCTTAAGTCTCAAAATGACCTCAAAGATGAGATAATTAAACTCAAGAATGAGATTAAGGAAAATAAATCTCTCATTAATGTTGGTAAGAAAGCACAATGTGATCTTGAATGTCAAAGACACATTAATAAACTTCTAAGTGAAGAACTTCAGGAAGCTAAAGACAAAGCTGACCAACTTCAAAAGGTCACTGAGTCTTGGTGTAAGTCATCAAAGCTTGCTGAAAAGTGCATAAACCAACAAATTCCTAATCAGGTAAAGGTTGTACTTGGAGGTGACTATCAAACAGCAGCTTATGTAGCTGATGATGAGATAGCAAGTACAGACTGTTGGATTATGTGCAGAGATAATTAACGGGCACATTGTATCCAATGTTATAAGAGACGATAGGGTCACATCGCTGCACACCCAATTCGGAACAGTTGGATTTCACCTTTAATCTGTGTGGAAATAATTAATCAGTTAGATTAATTATTAAGGATAATTAATCAGTTGGATTAGTTATCAAGAAGAGAGAAATAAATAATTAATCAGTTTGTATTAATTATTAGAAAGGAATAAATAATAAATAGTTATTATTATTTAAAGAGAATTAAATATTAAGTTTTAATATTTAACAGACTAGTTAATTAATAGTTAATTAATTAACTAGTAAAGTCCAAGGGGTGAATATGAGAAGAGTTGAAAGTTTAAGATTTTATGAAAAGTGAATGTTCAAAGTCTTGAACATATGGAAATAATAGTCATCATTTCCGGGTAAAGTAGTTTTTGATAAAACATTTAAGAAAGTATAAAAGTGATTATAAAAGTTATTATAGTCAAGGGAATTTTATACTAAATGTTTTTAAAGGAAAAGAAATTTAAAATACCATTATGAGTATTTCATACTTGTGATCATGGTAAGTTTAATGAAACCATTTTCCGTAATTGGAAAGATGGATATATGGAAGATCCAAGTTATTGGTTTAATAAAACAAATTTCTTGCAAAAACTAGGTTCTTTGAAACATGTGTTTGGAACACAAGTTTTAGGCATGGTAGTCAAGTTTTGACTAAGACCTAAAAAGGATGTTTAAAAGAATGCACTTTTTCATAAAAGATAATGGGAGCACCTGACTAGTGTATTTATCAGAGTTAATAAAAGGTTGTTTTTAACCAGTGTGATAAATACAAGATCGAACTTTTAGAATATATAATTATCGTATGTTTTTTAGAAGCTATCTAAAACAGTAAGTTCTTGAGAAAGAACTAATCCGAGGGATGCATGATTTATTGAGAGGTACTCGGTAAAGATATCATTGCAAGATTTTTGAGTCAAGTTATGACTTAAATAGAAATTATATACGTTCTAAAATGTTCAGTAAGTCAGCTTAATAATATTGTTGGTTGGTTAACGTTAGAAATGATAAAATAGGATGTTCTTTAACATTCTTAGTAATTAGATAAGTGTTGGTATACACCGGGAATCTAGTTTCAAGTTTCTTACAAGTAGGTGTAAGAGGTTTTATCATTTCAAAAGGATATAAATTTAGTAAGATTTAATACATCTACAAATGTAATTAAAGTTTTAATTACAGGGAGGTTGTTTTATAAATCAGAAACAAGGAGTTATTTCCAGTGCTCCTAGTTTAAGGAATTTATAAAATAAGTAAGCCTAGAAGGGTTCTTAGGTTGCAAGAACGATTTCTAGCAAAACCAAGAAAGAGGACTCCAAAGTACTAGTCTTGTGTTTTATGGTTTATAACCATATTATTTTCTTTGTAATCCGTGATAAGTTACAATGTTAAAAATAATAAGTAATTCAGATAAACACCGTGAATCGAGTCAGTGAAATGGTAGAAATTATACATCTTTATTCCAGGGAGGAATATGGAAGGATGTAGAAATTAGTTTCATTGTTCTTCACAATTTTGTATGTTTTGGTTTATCCAGGAATAAACTAGGTTTATTCGAAACATTATCCGTGACTACTTATCTTGGTGGGAACCTCGATAGGGCTGTAAAGTCATCGTAATTTTGGGGTAGATTCGAAAGTATATCGAATATAGCTGTGAACGGTTTTTGCGGACCAATATTTACGGATATTCGTTAGGGTTACGAATATTGGATTGACCCACCGTGAAAATTACTTCATGGATTCGTGTCAAAAGTATTTATCACATAGGTTATCCTCAAGCCTGAGGTATTTGGTTTGGGATACGGTAACTGTTGTCTTCTTAGCGCGTTCTAACGCCACGCCGTTACAGGGTGGTCATAAGGGGTGTGTTTAGATTCAGTGGGAGCCGTGTTGCCAACTGCAAATATGCAAGATGGTAATTGCACCTATTTTTTAGGAGAGATATTTCCGGGCCCCTTGACTGATTAGAGAAACTGGTAAGTGCACGGCCGTGCCCAAACGAACTGATCTGTTCTTTGTCGTTTATCACGCAGTTTCGAAATCAAGTATGTCATGAACATAATTCTTGAGTCTCTGAGTTGACCTTTTCCATGCTCATGCTCAAAATTGAAATATCGCGTTGCAAGGGACAAACCTATATAAAGACGTACCCATTCATAAACAGGGAGTTTATGATAGTTTAGTTTATAAACAGTTAGTTTATAACATGTTACTTCTAAGCAGGTTGCTTATGAAAATTTTATCATAAGTTACTTTGGGGTATAAGAGTTCTTATAACCTGGTTATCCTAAGTGTCTGGCTAGGGACATCCTTAGGCTAACAGTGTGCAGTAAGTGTTACTTATCTTGCACAAGTGGGAGTCTGTTGGATTATGTGCAGAGATAATTAACGGGCACATTGTATCCAATGTTATAAGAGACTAAAGGGTCACACCGCTGCACACCCAATTCGGAACAGTTGGATTTCACCTTTAATCTGTGTGGAAATAATTAATCAGTTAGATTAATTATTAAGGATAATTAATCAGTTGGATTAATTATCAAGAAGGGAGAAATGAATAATTAATCAATTTGTATTAATTATTAGAAAGGAATAAATAATAAATAGTTATTTATTATTTAAAGAGAATTAAATATTAAGTTTTAATGTTTAACGGACCAGTTAATTAATAGTTAATTAATTAACTAGTAAAGTCCAAGGGGTGAATATGAGAAGAGTTGAAAGTTTAATTAAAACCAGCGGGCTTTAATTAAACGGGCTTAGGTCCAAGTTAATCCTTATAAATATATCCTTAAGGCTTAAGGATTAAGATATGAGACATAAGGAAGTAACCCTAGCCGCCACTCTCCTTCTCTCTCTCGATCTCGCCCTCTCTCTCGGTCGACCTCACTATCGACCGTAGCACTCTCTCTCTCTCGGCTCTCTTTCTCTTCGACGATCAAGAAGAAAACACCAAGGGTGTTTCTCGGTTTTGGTGATCGACGCAAAGGACACACACACACATTCTTGGTTTCGAGTTTTGGAAGCCTTGGTGATCCAAGAGCGGTCTAGCAGCCAGTTCCAGTGAGGTGTAGTAGTGGTGGACTATCTTTAGCAATCCTAAAGGTTTTTTGGTTCAGGTATAATTCTATAACCTTATCTATGGGTTGTTTGTAAGAAACTATGTTGATCATGTAAAAGTTTAAAGATCCTAACCCTTTTGGGGTTTAGAGGGTTGTGTTCAATCCAGTTCCGCTTTTTAGGATTGAACCAGTGGAATCAAACCCAGGATTGACCAGTTTGTGTCATAGGTGGTTTGGTCAGGTTCAAAACCCTTCAGTGGTATCAGAGCCTCGGCTCTATGATCCATATTTTCTAGTTTTTATCTGTTTTTAGATTAAGGTTTTATTCTTGATTCACTATTTTGTTCTTGGAAATTTCGAAAATCAAGAAGGTAGCAAAACAGATTGTTTTGTTATCAGGTTTATCCTATTAGTCAGAAAATTCAAACAGTTAGTTTGAATGGTTAAAAGGATTGTGATTTTTGGATAAGAACAAGTTTGGATTAAGTTAATTTAAACAGTTTGTTTAATTAATTAAACCTAGATAATCTAGTTAGTTAGTTAGTTTGATAGATGTATGATCTACTTCATCTTGTTTCTTTCTCCACAAGTTTTCGAAAACCATAAGGGATAAAAACAAGTTTTCCGTTTTTATCCAGTTCATAAAAGGTTTGATTTTGACCAGTTAAGTTTAAACCAGTTTTGTGTTTAAACAGTTAAAGAGGTTAAACCTTTTATCTAAAATTGTATATTGATCAGAAATTTAAACAGTTCAGTTTAAAAGGTTAATATCTAAGTTTTAGGTTTATTAATTATTAATGGAACATTTATTGTTAATATTGATAATTAATTTATGGTTTTTTGAATTAAATCCGGATTTTAACCAGGATATTAAAACAGGTTAGTTTTAATAGGTTAATAGGATTTAAAAGTTTAATTTTTTGTTTTAATCGAAAATAGAAACCGAGATACCACCACCGTTGGCCGGCGGCGATCTTGATTGGTGGCAACAGCGGGCCAGGTGGTCGGCAGCGATCGGCGGCCGGTGGTTGATATGCAGTGTAGCAGGAGGCGGTGGCGGCAGGGTGGACTCGACCCAGTTAGCGCCGCTACGGCCCATGGGCTTCGGTCCAAGTTGAGGCTACGGCCCAGAAAGGGCTACGACCTAGAGGTTTCCGGCCCAAAAGTATTTCTTGGCCCTGCAGGAAGGGCTACGGCCCAGCAGGCCTCGGTCTGAGAGGATCTCGGCCTAAAGGTTTTCGCGGGCCAGGATGTGGTTTCGGCCTATTAGGCTTCGGCCTGAAGGGGGTCTCGACGCAGGTAGGGCTCTCGGCCCAGAAATTGTTGGCTCGAAATGTTTTCGGTTAATTACAAAAGGTGATATTAATTTTAAGTTTTAAAATTAATAAAGGTGTTATATAAACTAGTATTATATATATTTTAATTAGTTTAGTTTAAATATATATTAGTTTAGATATTTATTTATTATGACTGTTTTAAGTCATTTTTGAATAAAGTCTAAAAGGATAAAGTTTATATAATAATGTGGAGAAATAAATAAAGTATTTAAATGACCAAAGGTTGTCGGTTTTAAGTTTTTTGGAAAACTAGTAATAAAACTCGACATGAGGATTTCATTCAAGTTTTGAATGAGATCAAGTTTTTAAGTTTTTTGTTGAAAACTAATTTGGTCAATTAAACTAGAAGATCATAATTCTCATTTTTGGTTAATAGGCAATTAATCAAAAGGATAAATGAGAATAGTTTAAACAAATCATGTTGTGTGCTTAACAGCACAGTTTTTGTTTATTTATTATAACTGCGTGGTTGACTTTTATATATAGTGCTTATATAAATTGCGTGGTTGTGATACATATAGCTATAGTTTTGCCGACTTAGGACTCGTTTTTCATTTCTTCTTTTATTTTGGTTTTGGGAAGGCCTGCGTGCCAATTACAATCCCTTTCTTAGTTGTAATATTGTACTGGTTCGGGGAGGCTTGCGTGCCACTTACAACCCCATTCAATATTGTATTTGTAATAGACTAGTGATAGTTTAATCCCTCAACCAAATTGGACTCGAAGAAGGTGATGAAGAAAATGGTGTTCTCACGCGAAGCACGGACACTTCGGAGAGGTGTCAAGGTCAGTGGGAGCAATACATCAAGAAAGGCGAATCCAAGTCATTTTTATCCTTAGGTTTGACCTTAGGATTAGTTGGCAAAACTATAGGGCTTTATCTGCTTATTATTATCTGCGTGGTTGTGATTTATTTACTGCTTTTCATATATATGTATGGTATATATATATACATGCGTGTGATGGTAAATAAAAAGGGGTTTAATGACAGATTGTTATTAAACAAGTGAAAAACCACGCTTTATGACAAACTAGAATATGACTTCAGTCTGGTAGTCGTATTAATTAAATTTTTATAAATTTAAAAGTTTTGTCAAGGTTATAAGTTTGGAACTTATAAAGGCCGTTTTGTGCACCTAGTTTAGGTACACATATAAATCGTATTTTTTAAAACAGTTAGTTTTAAAATGGTTTTTCAAAAACTGGAAAATTAAGTTTTTTAACTTAATTATAAAACCCAAGAAAAATATTAGATCAGTGTGCTACCCACCTAATGGTACACCCTAACTGTTAACCGGTACTCGGGTGTCGGAAGTGCCCAAACCTTGGGCATCCGGGTTCAAACCATTGCGTGAAGGGGCATGAAAGATTCTACGATAATCGGGAGTCCCGGCCAGAATTCATGCTGTCTTAGGTGGTGCGATCTATTTTGGTGATAATCGGGAGTCCCGGCCCAAAAAGCACTAGAGTAGAGTTAAACATACTAGACTGAGTCTAAGTGCTCTACGAGGTTCTAGGAGTCGTATCAGTTAGGTACGATTGGTACAGGGTGTTACCTACCAGAAATAGCATGACTTGGCGGGAAGTGCCCAAACCTTGCGTCAAGTATGTGAAATATGGGTCCTAGGTCTAATATATATTATTTATGGGTTTGATGATATATGATTAGAAAGTTTATTTGCAATTACTAATTAAACCGGGTTTTAATTTGTAGATGGTAACCAACGTTACCAGTACTAATAACCTCTCACTCCGCTCTATCCTTGAGAAGGATAAGCTCACCGGGTCCAACTTTCTCACTTGGGAGAGAAATCTCCGGATCGTGCTGAGGCACGAGAGAAAGTGGTATGTCCTAGAGCAACCTCTAGGAAATCTCCCTGCCAACAATGCCAGGGCAGAGGTCAGGGAGGCTTTTCAGAAGCGCTCCAATAACGCCTTGGATGTTAGCTGCCTCATGCTCGCAACTATGAGTCCAGAGTTGCAGTTGAGCATGATGGAGACTCCTGCATATGACATGATCCGCCAGCTGAGGGACATGTTCCAGGAGCAAGCCCACACAGAGCGTTATGATGCCACTAGGGCATTTAACTCGTGCAAGATGGCTAAGGGGACCTCGGTCAGTGACCATGTCATGAAAATGAAAGGTTACATGGACCACCTAGAGAGACTTGGGCACCCAGTACCGTTGCAGCTTACAACGGATACGATACTCAACTCGTTGTCAGATGACTATAAGCCTTTTATAGTCAACTACAACATGAACAACATGGAGAAATCCGTGGCTGAGTTGCACTCAATGCTCAAGACTGCTGAGCAGAGTATCGGGACCAAGTCTAAGGACATTCTTATGGTGGGACATGGTGGACGTAAGAAGAGGAAGGGGCGCAACGAAAAGGGAAAGGGAAAGGGCAAGGCCCAGCCCAGCCAGAATGCACCCAGAGCTAGTAACGACAACAAGGGCAAGAAGCCAAAGCCAAACAAGGCAAGGACCGAGAATCGGTGCTTCAGGTGCGGCGAGGCCGGACATTGGAAACGAGAATGTCCGAAAGGTCACGAGGCAGGAGGCAAGTCTGGCTCCTCAGGTACTGCGTGATTAGCTTCTTTGTCACTTTCCTACTTGTAAAGTTTTACGAGTACTCTAACATCTTGCAATCATTTATTGCAGGAGTAGATGGAAAGTGATGCGGCCCAGCATGAGAAGATCCTACGTGCAGCTTACGGATATTATAATAATTCCTATTTCCTAGTTTATTAATCTCTTTAAGTTTTGAACAATTTTTACATTATTGGTTTATGGATACTTTTTGAGTTTATGGAAATTTAATTATTTTAGTTACTATATCCGTGCACGTATTCTTATTATATGAATCATGATCATGATTAGTCCAGTTGTGACTAAAAGAGTGCTAATAAGTCAAAGCTTTGACTTGATTAGTGATTCATAATAATCTTCATGCTATGATTTTTTGTAGTTATATATAAATGCTGGCTCCACTTTTAAAACACTTAAATAAACAAGTATTGTTTATAAGATTAGATAGTTTTTCTAATTCAACAAGTATTTAAGATTTTATGAAAAGTGAATGTTCAAAGTCTTGAACATATGGAAATAATAGTCATCATTTCCGGGTAAAGTAGTTTTTGATAAAACATTTAAGAAAGTATAAAAGTGATTATAAAAGTTATTATAGTCAAGGGAATTTTATACTAAATGTTTTTAAAGGAAAAGAAATTTAAAATACCATTATGAGTATTTCATACTTGTGATCATGGTAAGTTTAAAGAAACCACTTTCCGTAATTGGAAAGATGGATATATGGGAGATCCAAGTTATTGGTTTCATAAAACAAATTTCTTGCAAAAACTAGGTTCTTTGAGATATGTGTTTGGAACACAAGTTTTAGGCATGGTAGTCAAGTTTTGACTAAGACCTAAAAAGGATGTTTAAAAGAATGCACTTTTTCATAAAAGATAGTGGGAGCACCTGACTAGTGTATTTATCAGAGTTAATAAAAGGTTGTTTTTAACCAGTGTGATAAATACAAGATCGAACTTTTAGAATATATAATTATCGTATGTTTTTTAGAAGCTATCTAAAACAGTAAGTTCTTGAGAAAGAACTAATCCGAGGGATGCATGATTTATTGAGAGGTACTCGATAAAGATATCATTGCAAGATTTTTGAGTCAAGTTATGACTTAAATAGAAATTATATACGTTCTAAAATGTTCAGTAAGTCAGCTTAATAATATTGTTGGTTGGTTAACGTTAGAAATGATAAAATAGGATGTTCTTTAACATTCTTAGTAATTAGATAAGTGTTGGTATACACCGGGAATCTAGTTTCAAGTTTCTTACAAGTAGGTGTAAGAGGTTTTATCATTTCAAAAGGATATAAATTTAGTAAGATTTAATACATCTACAAATGTAATTAAAGTTTTAATTACAGGGAGGTTGTTTTATAAATCAGAAACAAGGAGTTATTTCCAGTGCTCCTAGTTTAAGGAATTTATAAAATAAGTAAGCCTAGAAGAGTTCTTAGGTTGCAAGAACGATTTCTAGCAAAACCAAGAAAGAGGACTCCAAAGTACTAGTCTTGTGTTTTATGGTTTATAACCATATTATTTTCTTTGTAATCCGTGATAAGTTACAATGTAAAAAATAATAATTAATTCAGATAAACACCGTGAATCGAGTCAGTGAAATGGTAGAAATTATACATCTTTATTCCAGGGAGGAATATGGAAGGATGTAGAAATTAGTTTCATTGTTCTTCACAATTTTGTATGTTTTGGTTTATCCAGGAATAAACTAGGTTTATTCGAAACATTATCCGTGACTACTTATCTTGGTGGGAACCTCGATAGGGCTGTAAAGTCATCGTAATTTTGGGGTAGATTCGAAAGTATATCGAATATAGCTGTGAACGGTTTTTGCGGACCAAAATTTACGGATATTCGTTAGGGTTACGAATATTGGATTGACCCACCGTGAAAATTACTTCATGGATTCGTGTCAAAAGTATTTATCACATAGGTTATCCTCAAGCCTGAGGTATTTGGTTTGGGATACGGTAACTGTTGTCTTCTTAGCGCGTTCTAACGCCACGCCGTTACAGGGTGGTCATAAGGGGTGTGTCTAGATTCAGTGGGAGCCGTGTTGCCAAATGCAAATATGCAAGATGGTAATTGCACCTCTTTTTTAGGAGAGATATTTCCGGGCCCCTTGACTGATTAGAGAAACTGGTAAGTGCACGGCCGTGCCCAAACGAACTGATCTGTTCTTTGTCGTTTATCACGCAGTTTCGAAATCAAGTATGTCATGAACATAATTCTTGAGTCTCTGAGTTGACCTTTTCCATGCTCATGCTCAAAATTGAAATATCGCGCTGCAAGGGACAAACCTATATAAAGACGTACCCATTCATAAACAGGGAGTTTATGATAGTTTAGTTTATAAACAGTTAGTTTATAACATGTTACTTCTAAGCAGGTTGCTTATGAAAATTTTATCATAAGTTACTTTGGGGTATAAGAGTTCTTATAACCTGGTTATCCTAAGTGTCTGGCTAGGGACATCCTTAGGCTAACAGTGTGCAGTAAGTGTTACTTATCTTGCACAAGTGGGAGTCTGTTGGATTATGTGCAGATATAATTAACGGGCACATTGTACCCAATGTTATAAGAGACTAAAGGGTCACACCGCTGCACACCCAATTCGGAACAGTTGGATTTCACCTTTAATCTGTGTGGAAATAATTAATCAGTTAGATTAATTATTAAGGATAATTAATCAGTTGGATTAATTATCAAGAAGAGAGAAATAAATAATTAATCAGTTTGTATTAATTATTAGAAAGGAATAAATAATAAATAGTTATTTATTATTCAAAGAGAATTAAATATTAAGTTTTAATATTTAACGGACCAGTTAATTAATAGTTAATTAATTAACTAGTAAAGTCCAATGGGTGAATATGAGAAGAGTTGAAAGTTTAATTAAAACCAGCGGGCTTTAATTAAACGGGCTTAGGTCCAAGTTAATCCTTATAAATATATCCTTAAGGCTTAAGGATTAAGATATGAGACATAAGGAAGTAACCCTAGCCGCCACTCTCCTTCTCTCTCTCGATCTCGCCCTCTCTCTCGGTCGACCTCACTATCGACCGTAGCACTCTCTCTCTCTCTCTCTCGGCTCTCTTTCTCTTCGACGATCAAGAAGAAAACACCAAGGGTGTTTCTCGGTTTTGGTGATCGACGCAGAGGACACACACACACATTCTTGGTTTCGAGTTTTTGAAGCCTTGGTGATCCAGGAGCGGTCTAGCAGGCAGTTCCAGTGAGGTGCAGTAGTGGTGGACTATCTTTAACAATTCTAAAGGTTTTTTGGTTCAGGTATAATTCTATAACCTTATCTATGGGTTGTTTGTAAGAAACTATGTTAATCATGTTAAAGTTTAAAGATCCTAACCCTTTTGGGGTTTAGAGGGTTGTGTTCAATCCAGTTCCGCTTTTTAGGATTGAACCAGTGGAATCAAACACAGGGTTGACCAGTTTGTGTCATAGGTGGTTTGGTCAGGTTCAAAACCCTTCACAGACTCTGAAGAGGATAGACTACTGATTGAGTCTCAGAAGTCAGCCTCAGAGAAGAAACATGGTCAAAACCTTAAATACAATATGTTTGTAAAGGCTAAAGATCATGGAGAAGAGTGCTCAACATCCAAACAGCATGGTAAGTCTGTGCTGGACAGATTAAGCACTCAGCCTATTCAAAGAACTTCAGTCATAGAAAGGCTTAATCCAAATCCTTTTAAAAGAAAACATTCTCTATCTAGCTCGGAGAGAAGTTACAAGAATAGGAAGACCACTGTCAGTCAGAGGTCAAAGTACAACAATGGTAAGTCCAAAGTTGTAGATCTTGGTAAGTCCAAGAAGATCAACAGTGGTAAGTCCAAGCCTGTTGAAACTGGTGAGTCCAGTAGTCATGACAAAGGTAAGTCCAAGGTCATAGAAAAGAAGATTGTTAGTCAAACTTCTAATCAAAAGGATAACAAATAAAGACCTGACAAAGGTAAGTCCAAAGTCAGTGATCATCATGTGAATCAACTTGCAAAGAAAGTTGAAAAGTTATCTACCACATCTAATCCTAAGTCTGAGAGAAAGTTTTCACAAGGATTATTAGACACTTTACCTCCTGTAATCATTGGAAGAAGGAGATGCTACAAGTATAGAAGTAGAGGTCATGAGGCTAAGGACTATGATGCAGAAATCTCAAGGCCTGAACAAGAACAAGCTAATCAGCCTACACAGGACTCAGCTCCTGCTCAAGCTGAACAGTCAGTTCAACCAGATGGAGATGCTAAGTGCTCCTCATCCCACCAAGAAGTGGGTTCCCAAACAAAACTAATGTGTTTAGTTTTCATATCATGTGCAGGGTTCAAGTAAATGGTACTTGGATAGTGGATGTTCAAGGCACATGACCGGGTGGAAAGGACTTCTTAGTGATTTCCAAGAAGATGAAGGTCCTAAAGTAACATTTGGAGACAACTCCCATGGAAGAACAAAAGGCTATGGGAAGATGCAAGCTGACAAGGTCACTTTCCAGAGAGTTGCATATGTCAAAGGTCTCAAACACAACCTGATTAGTATCAGTCAATTGTGTGATGAAGACAATATAGTTACTTTTAGGAAGAAAGCAGGAACAATCTATAATGCTAAGGGAAAGCCTATATTAATAGCTAAAAGAGAAAGAGATGTGTATCTACTTGATCTTAATTCTGCTGATCCCTATAATGAAACCTGCTTGTATTCCCATTCTGTTCCTAAGCTGAGTTGGTTATGGCATAAACGTTTATCTCATCTAAACTTTAAAAATATAAATATGCTGTCCAATAAAGAGTTAGTCTCTGGATTACCAAAGATCACATTTGTCAAAGACAAATTGTGCTCAGCGTGTGAACAAGGGAAACATCATAAAGGGTCTTTTAAATCAAAGCAAAATTTTTCAATAACAGACCCACTACATATGTTGCATATGAATTTGTTTGGACCCATAAGTACTCCAAGCCTAAGTGACAAGAAGTACACACTGGTGATAGTAGATGAGTTCTCTAGATTCACCTCGGTAATATTCCTTAAAGCCAAAAGTAAGGCTGCCCTGGAGATAATCAGTTTTATCAAACAGGAAGAGTTGCAGAAAGGTTTGTCTGTAAAGCAACTTAGAAGTGATCATGGGACTGTGTTCAGAAACTCTACCCTTGAAAGTTTCTGTGAAAAAAGGGAATATTACAGAATTTCTCATCTGTCAGAACTCGCCAACAAAATGGAGTTGCTGAAAGGAGAAATAGAACCTTAATTGAGGTTGCTAGAACAATGCTATGTGAGGCAGGATTGAAACTCTATTTCTGGGATAAAGCCGTTAGTACAGCCTGCTATACCCAAAATAGATCAATCATTGTCAAAAGACATGGAAAGACATCATATGAAATGTATAAGTCTAGAAAGCCCAATATAGGTTACTTCCATATCTTTGGTTCAAAATGCTATGTGCTGAATCAAATAGATCAGCTCCATAAGTTGGAACCTAAAGCTGATCTTGAAATATTCGTTGGTTATTCCTCAATCTCCAAGTCTTACAGGATATATAATACAAGGAGAAAGGCCATAGAAGAGTCAATTCATGTCTCCTTTGATGAAAACTGTTTTGATCAAGCTGATAAAAGTCAAGCTGACTTGGTCAGTCTGAGTGAGCTTGAAAGGCCTAAAGAAACCAACCTATTAAATCCTATGTATGACATAGGAGACGATAGTTATGATAATGTGTGTTCATCAAAGAAATCGTCACAAACTCCAAGGGATTCTCAATCTGAGAAGGATGATGAGTTCATCAACCCCTTTGGAGCTGAAGTAACTCAGATTGAGAGTCTCAGTGATCATCAGTTTGTTGACAATGCTGCTGTTGAGACTGAGGATGTGTGTTCACCTCAGAGTTCTCAACATCACTCAGATTCAGAACCAGACTCTCCAACTACAACATTCAAATTCCTTAAAGATCATCCTCAAGATCAAATTATTGGAAATGTCCAAGAAAAGGTCATGACCAGATCTTAGGCTACAGCTAACTATGCTGCTCACTTTGGTTTCCTATCTCAAATGGAACCAAAGAAGACTGAGGAAGCCTTAGAAGATGAGGATTGGATTGAAGCTATGCAAGAGGAATTAAATGAGTTTGAGAGAAACAAAGTATGGAAACTTGTCCCTGCCCTCAAAGATCATTCAATTATAGGCACTAAGTGGGTCTATAGAAATAAAATGGACAAGGATGGAGTGATAGTTAGGAACAAAGCCAAGATGGTAGCACAAGGGTATAAGCAAGAAGAGGGAATTGATTATGATGAGACCTTTGCCCCTGTTGCTAGAATTGAATCCATAAGGTTGTTCTTAGCTTATGCAGCATATAAAGACTTCAAAGTCTATCAGATGGATGTGAAGAGTGCCTTCCTTAATGGAAAACTTCAGGAGGAAGTCTATGTGAAACAACCTCCTGGCTTTGTAAGTTTAAAGTTTCCACATCATGTCTATAAGTTGGACAAGGCTTTGTATGGTCTTAAACAAGCTCCAAGAGCTTGGTATGATACTCTGTCCACTTATCTACTATCAATGGATTTCACCAGAGGTAGTATAGATAAGACACTCTTTATTAAAAAGAGTAAAGGACAGGTGATTCTTGTACAAATATATGTGGATGACATTATCTTTGGTTCTACCAATGAATCTATGTGTGAGTGGTTTTCTAAAATAATGTCACAAAAGTACAAGATGAGTATGATGGGTGAGATGACATACTTCCTAGGCTTACAAATTCAACAAAATCCTGATGGAATATTCATCAGTAAAAGCAAGTATGTTCTTGATTTGAAAAACAAATATGGTTTTGATTCAAGTTCAAGCATGAAAACACCCATGTCACCAGCTGTCAAGCTGAGTAAAGACTCAGATGGTATGTCAGTGTATCAATCTACCTATAGAGGAATGATAGGTTCATTGCTCTATTTGACAGCTAGTAGACCTGATATCATGTTTGCTACATGTGTCTGTGTAAGATATCAGGCAGATCCTAAATAATCACATCTTCAAGTTGTGAAAAGGATCTTTAGGTACCTTAGAGGTACACCAAATCTAGGTCTTTGGTATCCAAAGGGCTCTGGATTTGAGTTAGTTGGTTTTTCAGATGCTGACTATGCTGGGTGCAAGTTAGACAAAAAATCAACTACTGGAGGATGTCAAATGCTTGGAGGGAAGTTAGTTAGCTGGACTAGTAAGAAACAGAACTCAGTGGCTACTTCAACTGCTGAAGCTGAATATGTTGCAGCAGGAAGCTGTTGTGCTCAAATCCTATGGATGCAGCATCAGCTTCAAGACTTTGGCATGAGTTTCAAGAAAACTCCTATCTTCTGTGATAACCAAAGTGTTATAGCCATCACTTACAATCCAGTCTTCTACTCAAGAACCAAGCACATTGAAATTCGACATCACTTTATCAGGGACATCGTGGAAAAAGGTAAAGTTGAAATTAAATTTATTTCCACTGATGACCAGTTTGCAGATATTTTCACTAAACCCCTTGATGAAAAGAGGTTTATGTATCTGCTAAGTAAATTGGGTATGCTCAACCCCTAGCTAAGTGTCTAGAATCTGAGTTTTTCAGTTTGACAAAGACTAAGTGTCTTAAGCTGAGTGCGCAGTTTATAAATAAGTTCCCATAAATTGTAATATCTGTCAAGCTGAATGATGAGTTCACATATTTGGTGAGTTCCAGACATATTTTAACTACTTAGTGTAGTTATTATATAGTTTGAGTGAGTCTCAAACATAAATGACTAAGTGTCATTGAGTCTGAGCTATGTGCTTAACTCAAGCTGTGTGATTGGTTCACATGTTTGGTAAGTTCCAAACATGTTTTATACTACTCAATGTAGTTAAAAATAAGTTTGAGTAAGTCTCAAACATAAATGATTAAGTGTCATTGAGTCTGAGCTATGTGCTTCACTCAAGCTGAGTGATAAGTTCACATGTTTGGTTGGTTCCAAACAAGTTTTAAACTACTCAGTGTAGTTAGAAACAAGTTTGAGTCAGTCTCAAACATATGTGACTAAGTGTCACTGATTCTGAGCTGAGTGCTCAAACTCAAGCTGAGTATCAATCTCAAGCTGAGTGATGATATCAAGCTGAGTGCTTGATTCACGCTGAGTGATTAGTTTCCTCAGCTTGGTGTGTCCAAACTATGATTTAATTACTAAGTGTAATTACTTCATATGCAAGTGCATATCAACGGGCCTGTCTTGCAATTCCTCCAAGGAAACAAGGCTGAGGATATGATGTCAGGATGGTTTACATCCGTAAATGCCCCCTGGAATTCGTCTTCTGTGGCGCACCTCTCCATATCGTTCCTCAACATCTACTGGAATTCTGGTATACATGCACTTATGATCAGAACAGGGGAGAGATTACGGGAACTGTTCTGAATGGCAATAGAACAGTAGTCCTATCCGTGCAGCGGCTAAGGGATGTTCTTCGACTCCCTCAATCAGATGTGTTCGAGCCTGCTGTTACGAGGCAAGTGGCAAGGTCAGTCCTACCCCGCATGGGTCACCCGCAGACAGAGGGTGTAATAAAAAAGGCCAATTTTCCAACCAGTTGGGGCTTCATGGTTTCAACAGTGATTCGTTCCCCAGGAACTAAGGTTGGAGGATTGGATCAAGTCAACGAGTTCGAGATGCAGCTGCTGTACAACCTCTACTTTGCACGAAATCTGGATTATGCTCAGCTCATCTTTAATGAACACAGGGTCCAAGTGATGAAGACCACAAGGGATCTTCATGTACCATTCATAAGGTACCTGTCCTTGGCATTTGAAGCCGAGCCGGGGACAACACTATATGAAGCTGATCAGGATGTGTTCCTGTTTCCTACGCTCAGTCCCAAGATGTTCAACAATGACATCTTCCCAGAGCAAGAAGGTCTGAGTGCACCTATGCTACTGATAGCTGAGGCAGCTTCATCTGAAAGTGCAGAAGAGGGATCAAATCAAGGAGGAGCTTCCCAAGCTGACACCGAGGTTCAAGCTGAGCACTCTGCTCAAGCTGAACCAGCAACCATTGAAGCTGCTTCTGGTAAGACCTCTCCACTTTCTCTTTCTTCTCACTATTCTCCATCCGTTTTTGGAGATAAGGCTATGGTAAGCCCAACCCAGTCTAACCCATCTTCTCCACCTTCATTCCATTTAAAATCCCACTCTGAAGCCACCCCTAGCTTGCCCACTGCTGCTAGGGAGAATATCCGAACCTATACACGTAAAACTGCCATAGGTGGTGCCACTCCTAAAGGCATCACTGGAGCTGCGATCACATTGATCCCTCCACCGGCAGGAGTTGAGGGGGAGACGCCTTCTCTTAAGGTGTCAACCTCAACGCTCATTCCGACCAAACAGCCTTACCCGGGTGTGGTGTCTACTTAGCCCACACTCTCCAGTGCCATGGGAGAGCCCTCTACTGTGCCTAAGCAGACATACTTAGGTAACATTGAATATATGACCAATCCCCAGGGTCAATCACCCCCCTCCAAACCGATCAGCCAACCACCAACCCATACAATTCACATTTCGAGCCACATTACTTCTCTTCATTTCTCACACCCTATAGCACGACCTGTCAATGTTTTATCTTAAAACCAAGGTGATTCACAGGGTCCAGACTCTGGTGCAAATGAATGTGAAGGTAAACACCAGTCTTTGGATGATGCACCCAAATTCCAACCCTCTCAAGCTGACTTGGACGACTTAATGAACTTTTTCAAATGTCAGTTTGACAAGTTGCACCTCAAAAGAAAGCAAACTAAGAAGGATATGCTAATGATTATCGATAATCTGGATGAGGAGGTGATAAATTTGAAATCTGCAGTTGCTGCCCTACAAAAACAAAGGACTTCGACCCCTATTGATGATGACAAAAAGGGGGAGAAGGTTTAAGAAGCTGAAGCTGAGTCAGTCATAGCTAAAGACGAGCTGCTAAGGCTACTTGCAAGAGCTGATTTGTTGACACTCATACCCAGGTCTGAGATAGCTACCCTACTAACTTCTTTTCATAAAGTTGGAAAGAAGAAGCAAACAAAGCCAGTTGGACTATCAAATTTAGATACACACAGTCTTGTTCTTCCTGAAGGCTTAGAGTTCAAAGAAAACACCTATGTGGAAAAGCCTGAGAAAGGATTCATGTATCTAGATAGAAATGGGGAAAAATGCTTCCAGTCTGATGCAAACATATACACATATGGGGTATCTCAAGTGTTTGCTCTGAGACAAATTGTAGATTAGACTGAACAAACTACAAGGTCCAGATACAGAATAAACAGAGCAATCAGATCTCAAAAGGATCAGCTTCAACACTTACCTAATCTGCAAGAAATCCTTGAAGAAATCAACAAGGAGATCAATGAGTTTGAAGAGCTGCATCCTAAATAGATTAGTTCTATTGGATATTAGATTAGTTCTAATTTTTGTAAGCACTTAGTGTGCATGATCTGGATGATCATATTTTTGTATTATGATTATTTCAAATAATACAAGTATAAAGTTTGATATGTTCAACTGTGTTATGATGTGTTCATATTTATAAGTCTAATATGTACTCTGGCTCAAACCAATGAGTCTCTTAGATTTATTGTTGGGAAAATGATCTCATCAGTTAAGATTTGATGAGCCAAAGTTAAGTTTGTAAGATGTGTTCTACATATAACTTAAACATAATTATGAAGTTTAGTCAGACTGAACACTTATAGTGACTCAGACTGAGTATAGGCTGAATATAAGCTGAGCATATGTTCGATTAGCTTAGACTATATCTTAGTAAGATTATCAATATGTTTGATAAGCTGTGTGCGTAAACTAAGATATACATATTGAGTTTCAGCTTTATAAGTTTCAAGCTGAGCGACTCAGCGTAAAGACTGAGTCAGCTCAATAGAGTTACTAAATATGTTTTAGTTAATTCTTTATACTTCTAAGGATGAGTTAAAAATTATACATGTTAGTTCATGGTTAAATTCGGGTTTGTTTTCGAAGAACTCAGCTTGATGAGTTTCAAGCTGAGTAACTCAGCCTGACTAATGAAGTCAGTTTAAAGATAATTTTAATGTGTTTTAAAATTTATATTTTATCTCTCTATATCTACGGAAAGGATAAGAAGACTTCAGAATCAAGATTGAAGATTGAAGACTCAAGATAAGAAGATTCAAGATTCAAGATTCCGAGGTATCCGATAGTTAGTTAGCAAATTAGGATTAGTACAGTTTGTTAAGAACCGTAGGAACAAGATTATAAATACTTATCTCCTGATAAGTTTAGAGGTACGACTTACAAACGAAAACAACTAAGTGTTGAAGAGCCAAATACCTCACCTCATCGTATGTGTTACGATTCTTGAATCACTGTTTGTCAGTTCAACGTGATCAAGAAACTCACAGATTGCCAAGTTGTTCGTGTGTTCGAATAATCACATTAGTTGTGATATTGGTAAGTTATCAATCTGTGTAAATCCTGTTTAGAGAGTCGTCAGTATCTATAATCATAAGTTGATTATAGATAGCTAAGTTTGAGAGATTGAGAGATTTATATTAGGTGGTTATGTATCAAGAGTTGCTTACTTGATAGTTACTGTAATCATCTTCTTATTCAAAGCATTGTAATCATCTTCTTAATAAAAGCATTCGACTGATTGTGGTTTGAGTTACTCTGTGTAACACTTTTATTTGATTTGTTCAATTTCCGCAAAAAGTGTATTCAATCCCCCCTTCTACACACCTGTTGCTTGTTGTTATTCTCACCAAGGGACCAACATTTATCTCTATAGATCTTTATCCCTTAGATAATGCAGCCTCTCTCAAGTCTTTCATAGAGAAACAACTCCCAAGCCAGGTTTTAACCTCCTACAAGGTAGTCATGTCGTTTCCTATGAGAAGTATGTCATCGACATACAAGATGAGAAAAACTACAACCCTCCCACTAGCCCTGACATACACACATGGTTCATCTTTGCTCTTAGAAAAGCCAAACTCTTTGACTTTCTCATCAAAGCAAAGATTCCAACTCCGAGATGCTTGCTTAAGACCATAAATGGACCTCTTAAGGTTGCAGACCTTATCAGGATGCTCGGGGTGCATGTAACCCACACGTTGTGCCATGTACACCTCCTCTTCCAACTTCCCGTTAAGGAAGGCAGTCTTGACATCCATTTTCCATATCTCGTAATCGTGATATGCAACAATAGCCATAAGTATCCTAATAGACTTCAATATAGCCACTCGGGAGAAAGTTTCATCATAGTCAATGCCGTGAGTTTGAGTGAAACCTTTAGCCGTGTCTACAGTTCCATCATCTTCTTCTTCAAGACCCATTTGCACCCAACTGCCTTGTGCCCAGGTACAGGATCAACCAAGTCCCAGACTTGATTGTCGGCCATGGATTGCATCTCACTTTCCATCGCCTCCTTCCACTTAGCAGACTCTCGGCCCGCTACAGCTTCCCGGTAGTTGGTTGGTTCATTATGACCTACCAACAGCTCATCGCCCTCAGATATGAGAAACCCATATCTTTGCGGCTCGTTACGAGTTCTACCAGATCTATGGAGTATAGATGGTTGTGTGTTAGGTACATCAACATCCATTTGTTGAGGCTCCTTTTCTTCCGATTCGCCAATCTCAGAAGTGGTACTAGTGCCAACATCAGGCCTTTCATTGGTGTCATCTTGAATTTCTTCTAGATCGACTTGCCTCCCACTAGCCTTTTCGGATATCAGCTCCTTCTCGAGGAAGACCGCCTTTCGAGCAACAAATACCTTGTTTTCGGAAGCTTTGTAAAACAAATATCCAAAAGCGTTAGCTGGGTAACCAATGAAAATACACCTCTTAGCTCTGGGTTCGAGTTTATATTGAGCCTAACATCGTACGTAGGCCTCGCAACCCCAGACTTTGAGATAAGCAAGCGAAGGAGCCCTTCTATGCCACATCTCAAAAGGTGTACTTGAAATCTTCTTTGTTGGTACAAGGTTCAAGGTCTTGCCAGCGGTTTCCAAAGTGTATCTATCCCCAAAAACTAATGGGTAGCTTTGTTCGACTCATCATAGGCCGAACCATATCCAACAATGTTCGGTTCCTCCTCTCAGCGACCCCATTTAACTGCGGTGTCCTAGGTGGAGTAAATTGTGAGATAATCCCACAATCCCCAAGAAGATCGAGAAACTCGGTACTAAGATACTCACCACCTCTATCGGATCGGAGAATCTTAATCCGCTTGCCCAATTGATTCTGCATTTCGTTTTGGTACGTCTTGAATACCTCAAAGGTTTTATGCTTAATTAAATAAACATAACCGTACCTACTGAAATCATCAGTAAATGTAACGAAGTACATGCAGTTGTTCCTTGTGGCGGACTTGAACGGACCACACACATCCGTGTGAACGATATCCAACAAGTCCTTGCCCCTCTCACTAATGCCGATGAAGGGTGCTTTGGTCATCTTGCCTAATAGACAAGAATTGCATACATTGCTTGACCCGTGGTCAAACAATTCCAAAATCCCATCCGCTTTGAGTTTGGCGATGCGTTTCTTGTTTATATGGCCAAGACGACTATGCCACAATGACAACTTGTCCAAACCAATTTTGGACTCAGAATCAATATTCATGATTGAGTTATTACTTTTCACATATACACTTGTCTCATAAATACCACGATATGGATAAGCTTTAAAATAAGGAACATCACCTCTAAAGCAAGAAATAATACCATTATCAAAACTAAAAGAATATCCATCATCAAAGAGTGCATGTAAAGATAAAATGTTTCTTGCCACGCAGGGAGAAAAGCAAACATTATTCAAAGTAATAACTTGGCCTGAAGGAAAGGCAAGATCCGCACTCCAAATCCATTCCACAGGGACCACCTATTTGTTCCCCATGATCAGGTCTAACTCTCCAGCACCCAGAACCCTACTTCTTTTTAGCACATGCACAATGTTACAAACGTGAGTGCCACAACCGGTGTCTAAGACCCAGCCGTTAGAAGTAGCGGTGTTGTGGAGTTCAATCATAAACATACCTGAGGTACCAGCTCCCTTAGCCTTAACGCGCTAGGGCTCCTCGAGGTACTTTGGGCAAGAACGCTACCAATGCCCCTTTTCCTCGTATTAGAAGAACTCGGCTTCCGCAGGTTCCTCGGTATGTGGAACCGGGCTCTTTCCCTTGCCCTTCGGGTTTGGTTTAGAGTTAGGTTTGGGATTACCAACCTTCCCCTTTCCCTTACCCTTGGTTGGAGGGGTCTTGCCTAGCTTACTATTGGAACATTTCCTTCAGCTGGCTAATCATATCATGCGCCCCTAGATGCTCCATTTGCTTTTGGAGGTCAGGATTCATCGATGAGAGCATGATGCAATCCACCTCGTTGGTGTCCTTGACGCGCTTTTCATACTTGTTGCGGACGGCCCAAGTCGCATTCGCCGCAGGCGCTTCCGGGAGCGGCTCCTCAATGGCCCACATCTTTAGTTGATACCTAAGGGCTATCCTTAGTTGCATGAACCAATCCATAAAGTTGAGGCTATCAAGCTTAGCCTTCTCGAGGAATAGCTTGAGGGAAATTGAGTTCGATGAAGTTGAAGCGGTGTTGTTGTTTGATGCCATCTACAAAATAGAGTACCAATTTTAGTTGTAAAATCCTTGTAAAAATAATTACCCATATAGTTAAGAAAACCAATTATTTAAAAAAGGCTAAGAACCATATTTCACTGTACCTTGTGTCGGGTTTGCATTTGTAAATCTAATACCAAGTTTTAAAAATACATATGCATATATACTCTTATAAGTATATGTTTTTATGCACTTCATGCCAAGCCATTCAAAACATATAAATACAAGAACCAAAATATAGTGGGGTATCCAAAGATCAAAACTGATCAAAATTTGACAAAACTGGAATTAATAAAAACCAAACAGCCTGTTTTAAATTTTTTCAGATTCTGGTAGAAAATCATAGGTGCCTCATGAGAGGTGCGGGCGTGCCCTCCAAATAAATTTATAGAATCTTTAAAACAACATTTTAAGACAATTCCGCCGACACGGCCCGTACCCCCACAGGCACGCCCGTGCCCGGCCGCCGGCACGCCCCGTGCCTCAGAGAGGCATGGCCGTGGGCGGTCGCCGGAAAATCATTTTCGGCATAATTTCCAGTTTTTCAAGTCAAATGTGCAAAGTCATGTTAGAGATTGGTCTGATACCACTGTTGGGTATTGGTGGTTTCATAAAACGCAACGGAAGCAAGAAAGGGTGAAAAACAAATTTTCATTTAAACCACCAATGTCTACCATATGGGCCAAAACTCTAAACATGAACTAAGCAACATAAACAAACAAGAAGATTAGAAATATACCCTTGATGTTAATTCCATTCTTGTTGTTGATGATGATGGTCTTGGAAGTGTTAGTGTTCAAACTTAAACACTCTAAAATGCAATCCACACCAAGTGCACCTTGGCTCCCACTTGCTAGAGTGATGGAGAGTCTTCCAAAGCACCACCAACTATGTCTTGCACTTGAACCTCACAAATGCCTTTGTAGTTTCTAGTATGAGAGAGTTTTAGCACTAGTGAACCAAATTGTGTAACCTTAGCCTCATGACCACCATGCCACTTATATAGACCCCTTCAAAAGGTTCAAATTCGTGCACATGTGATTAGATTTCACATACACATATAAATGCCATTTAATATATCTTAAAATACTAATTAAAGTGGTTGTTACAGTGCCGGGCACGGTCGTTCCATTCATAGGCACGCCCGTGCCGGCCCAATGAAGCACACCCATGCCACACCGGGCTTGGGCTCATGCCTAGTTTCGAGGCACGGCCGTACCTCCATGAGGCACACCCATGCTTTATCAGAAGGTATGCCCTACAGGCACACCTACCTTGGGGTGTGCCCTGCCATGAGGCACGGCCGTACCTATGGAAGGCACGCCCATGCCTGGCCCTCGAGAGTCAAATATGGTTTTCTCTGTCCTTTGACCAGTGGTGATACCGGAACCAATACTTGGTGTGTGACCCAATAAGCCCATGCATCATCAGCCATGACACCAACTCGTTTGTGTCAGTGGGCATACTCCAACACCGTGTAGGGTCGCATGGCCATGTGAAGGAACTGTTGAACATGATATTGTACACACCTAGTGTAGTCTTATGGGTGGGACATGTATAGGCACAAGACCGTGTTTGAGGCCGTGTAGGTAACTGTTGTGAGTCAGAAATTGATATTACGAGGTGTATTGTACTTACAAGATCGAACGGATTGCCACATCGGAACAGTTTAGCGAAGGTGAGTACCTCAACTTGATACTTAGAGATAGTAATTTCTTATAACTGTATGTAGTCAAGATAATATGGGATTATTGCATGATTATAGTAAATGACGAGGTCCGGCAAACTGTTATTAGTTACTGATTCGTGAATATGCAAATGATTATATAAGTAATGAAATAGATTCTAAGTGATATGAAATACGTGGTTGAGATACATGTTATGCTAAAATTGAATATCTTAGGTTACACAGAGTCTTGGGATTTTGTATGAATGGACGAGAAATAATTATTAACGTATAAGTTGCATGTTTTTAGAATAGTCTTTGTTTAACAATCGGGAGTTTGTTAAGCTCTGATTTATATGTAAAATACATGATAATTGCTCTGATGTATATGTAAAATATGTGATAACTGAACTGTGTACGATTTGACCTTAGGGAATCACGACAAAATGATGATGATAATGATGTACCTGAAGGGGTCACAAATAGAGGTGAGGTAGCCTGCTGCTTCGTGCGGGATATGACTACCTACGGCATCTAGCCTGGTGAGCCGTTGCGAAGATGGTTCAGTATTGTATCCATGTATGATGATTGCCTACGAGACAATAGTATGATGCCTATAACTTATGTGAATATATGACTGAGATGGCGCATTATGATTGATATGGAATTATATGACTTGCGTGATGCATTGTGACAAACGTACAACTATATGTTAATAATGATCATTTGAGTAATCTGTAGAGTTACTCACTAGGCTTCTAGCTCATACTCTCTATTGTTTATCTTTTACAGGTTTGTGGCAGACGAGGCTTCCACGTGGACATGCTATATATTTTGTGCAATACCAAAGGAAAATTGTTTTTAATGTTCACTGTGCTCGTTGTAGCATGATTTTATAAAGTTTTATAAATTCCTTGTTGCACATTTCTAGAAATAAAAACTATCGTTACAACTTGGTATCACAGCCTATATTTAAGGGATTCAGGTGCACAAGTGTGTTACCTGGACTTAAACTAGGGTAAGAGATGTCCACTGGAGCTGAGTCAAAGAAAGTGAGTACTTATATTTGTTGACATAAGTATGTGTTATTGGATTTCCTCCTTATATTGAACCGAATGCAGTAGTATGGCGTATGGTGTTGAACTGTTTATTTTATCTGAAAATATGAAAGCATGAACAGTATGATACAGCGATGTGGATGTAAGACTACTGTTGGTGCGCAACAATAGTATTCATAGGTAATGTAAGACTACCGCCAATATACGGTAGCATTCAACGTGATATGATATGATTATGTATTGACATGTGACTGTATGTTAGATGACAAAGGAATTGGTATACGTATGATCACTCACATGCATGTTATGTTTTGAGTTATTAAACATTATGATAAAGTGTTAAATGATGATATTTTCTGGATGACATACCTGAGAAAAAAAAGAGATTGTTTGTATGATGATTTAGAGTAAGAATTTCATGATCATTGTAGAATTATTATATGTTATGTTGATTTGATGAATTATTAATGTGTGTAATTGCTTATGTGACATATGTGACCTAAGGTTGTGAATCGGGGTATTCCATGACGACACCAAGAACGTTTATGTATAATATGTCCAAATCAACGCCTTGCCAGTGTGTGTAATGAACATATGGTATGCAAATGAGCTTGAGATTTCCATGTTAGTGTCCTGTGAAAGTGATGTGCAATACATGATGACATGAAAATATGCAAATGTGATGATTATATTGATATTTGTTTATGAATAAGTAGAGTAGGAGAATACTATGTATTCAGGTAAGGTGATCATTATAATCTAATGAGATTATTGATGTTGAATGAGATAAGAACTTATGACGAGATAGTTTGGCATTATGTTAAGTGGATAGATGTAAATTAAATGATACTTGTAGTACTAGAGAGTACAAGGTATTAAAGTAAAGTAATTATTGTGCTAGAAACAGTCTTTTTATATTCAAAACCATAATCATATACAAACTCTAAATTAATTAGGCTCTAAATATATTCAGTAATAAACAATTTTATTTTAACAAACAATACCTTAGTAGTCCTAATTCTGTATGAAAGGTTTAGCTCTATGCACGACTCACTTAACTTAAAACTAACAATGGCAACGTTCTTTCTACCAATTAATCAAAGATCCTACATTAAACAAGAACATCAAAGAAAACATCATATCATATGAAAACTCAATAAAAGAAAACATCATATCACCTGGAAAAACACCTAGTTCATTTAACACGAAATGCAAAACCGATATGACACATAGTGTCATATCCCTATATTTATACTCCTTAGAGTATTTACATATTTGGCCCATATGTTTGCTTTTAATGCAAACTTCACCCACAATGTAAACTTATATTTCTATACAATATTTTGAATCTAAAAATCTCCCCTTTGTATAGAAATAAAAGTTGTTGTGTCTTTAGCTTGAGATAAACCTAACAATCTCCCCTTTGGAATTATGAAAATGTTCTTTTTCCTTGTGCATTCTGTTGAAGCTTTATGGGAATCAGACTTAGATGATTTCTTTAATCTTCAGTATTTGTCTTGATGTTTCAGAATGTCTTCTCGTCTTGAAATTTAAAGTCTTGATGAGAAACTTGATCTTGTAAGCATACTCTGACATCCTTGTTCAATCTCCCCTTTCATATGACACCAGTAGTCTAAGGTAGAAAACCTTTGGTAATAGAAAAAGTTCAAAATGTAGTTGTTTGTCAGCATTTTTTATCTTGAGCTTTCTGAACTCAAATAAGCTTATTTTTAGGAACGATCTTTAATCTTTTTTTCTCTCCCCTTAAAATATTGCATTCTTTACAATGTGGCTCTTGATCTTGATCTCATTTCTGTCAATAATACACATAAATTCTTTTATATATTCTCTTTACCCCCTTGACTTGTCATATGATGAACATTTTCTTGAATCCCCATTAATACACGATTCTTATCCTACTTGATTAGCACATTATCAACAAAATGGATTTTTTTTTAATTTTTTTTCTGAAATTGTTTTCCCCGTATATGGTTATCACCCATTCATTTGATACTGTCTCACGTTAATGAGACATGATTTGTAAATTTTTCTCCCCCTTATGATGATCATGATTGGTCATTAACATCATGCATACGGAACTTCTCTTCATGAAGGTCAGTTGAAATATTTCAGTATTGAAGGTGTCAATAGGGAATAATAACTTTGAGATCACGTAGATTCTTGTTAACACAATAGTAAAAAATGTGTGACTTACGTTCAGAACTGACATAATTTTGATTCTAGTAGGATGTTTCGGTATCATTCCCAAACATTAGATACTTGGGGTTCTACAATGTGTCATATGAAAATGTATATTGCAATAGACACTAGACTCTATAAGTGCATGAAAGAAGTCTGGACCGGAGCTGCATGTACTCCTTGTTTCAATATCAACAATCTCAAAATGAGAGTCAATAGAAATGTGTTATTCTCGATGTAAAGTTGAAACAATCATATTTTAAGAGATAATTGAATAGCTAAGTGGGGTAAGTGCATTGCATCATTGGGATGATGATGTCTTCTTTGATATTGAAGCTCGACGAATGAGAATCACTAGCATACATGGCTACTCAGATTGATATTGTTTGGTAAGGATCTTTGTTATCTTTTGATTCTTTCTCACCTACATCTCTCTAAATAATTTTCAACTTGTCCCTCAAATTCTATGTATGTATCATAGTGATTTAAAAAAATGAATTTCAATAAAAAATCAGTTGAAAATGATAATCAAGAAAGATCTGAATCAATGAATATTAACAATCAAGAATTTTTGTAGCATAAAAATTTCAAAATGATTTGTCTCGCAAGAGAAATTAATTATACTTGTTGATCATGTGCACTCTCATCTCCTATTTCACCCCTGTTTGTTTCATTTTATCTCTGCACACCTATCAGTATCACATGATAATTGATTATGCTCACCTATTTGACCTAGTGAAAACCTTTCAATCTCTACTAAGATAAAGTAAATTCCTTGGGTAGGTCCTTCCGGTTCTGGATTAATCATAAGAGTAAAGAATGCCTACACTCCATCACTCATAGCGCAATTTGATCATTTGTATTATAACATATATGACAGTGACATATGAATTAACAGTTCCTGAATATATGATGAACGATATGAGAATCGTATATAAGATGGAATGAGGAAATGAAAGAGCATCTTCCAAAAGAGTAACAAGAAACAAGCAAGGTATTAAAATGGATCAATAAATGAATAAGTGCTTGAAAGAATAAAAAAATTCTGAAAAATAAAATCTTTTTGTATTTTAAAAGTTTGTATTGTTTTTTATTTTTAGATTTTTCAAAGTTTTTGCCTCTTCAATATGAACACTCTCCCTAAGTTGATGCATAAAAGTTAATTTCATCAATTTGGTAGAGTAATTTTTTTTCCTCCGCCCCAAAATATAATCATTAGAATACGAGAAATATCATGAAATAATAAAGTGCACAAAATAAGCATCGCTAAACATTAGACTCGGCTAA
This sequence comes from Pulicaria dysenterica, assembly GCA_947179395.2. Classification (NCBI taxonomy): domain Eukaryota; kingdom Viridiplantae; phylum Streptophyta; class Magnoliopsida; order Asterales; family Asteraceae; genus Pulicaria; species Pulicaria dysenterica. Next base: position 43,432,188 of record OX359294.1, read on the forward strand.
TACAGCAAAAAAATGAAAGAAAATTGCATTTGCAGAAAATTTCTTCTTATGCTAGAGATGAGATTTTGTTCTTTTCAGCATACCGAGGAAAATGATCTTCACTACAATCTGAATGATATTTATTATGCTCCCACAATGTCTCTAATTCTTTTAACTACAAAAAGGATTGAAAACTTTGTTACCCAATTGGTTTCAGTTCATGAATTTTTAGCTTTTCTAGTTTTTGGCATCCATACTTTTGTATCTTCAACAATTTGTTTATGGACCTTTCTATTTAGTAGTCTCGAATACCATTGAAGAATTCTATTTTTAATAAAAAAACTTATGATTTTGTCTTGATGATTCACAAATCTTCTCTTTTGATAACCTTATTAGGTGCTTGACTGAATATATACCACAAAAGGATATTTCACGTATGTTTTAAGCACAAAATTAGACTTAGCTTTTGGTTTAGAGAAATATTATTATTTGTTGTTTTTCTGAGTGAAAACATTTAGCTATTGAGTTTGACTCTTTTGTTGTGGAATTCCTTGTTTAGAAATATAACTAGATGAGAAATCATCTTTAATCACATTCTTTACCCTGAATTCTGATACTCTTGGAATTGTTTCAGGGATTTTCTTCTTTTGCGTCCAGAATGAATTCTTTATCTTAATGTCATTTTGATCACCACATGACTTGTTGTTAGCATGTTTGTTTTTGAAACACATACCTACTTCCTCTTGGGCATTGAATCATCTGTGACAATAAAGAAACATGAATCAGAACTATTGAATAATAAAGTTCTGTTTACCTTTAAACTTTGGTTTCTTCTATTGATGACAGAATTTTGATGCATTGTACGGAGCCTTTACAAATTCATAAGAGCTTGCGGAAAACGTGGCACTCTTCTTGATTGGTTCATAAAAAAATGAAGGTCTCATCAGAATCTTCGAAATCTGTAACAGAATTATAAGAAGGATCATGTTGGCTACCATCATCTCCGCCTTTCATTCGTCACCATTGTCATTGGCCATTTCCTCAAAATCCCATATGCTATGCTTTCGAAATTGAAATTTAGGGATTCCTTGAATGCAACTTGTACAAATGTCACTCCCTATATTCAAAAAATCTTTGCTAAACATAGGAAAAACCCTTTTCCCCCATCAAAACCTAATTTCCTATTGATAAAATGGGTATGAATTTGTTGCTGGAGTTCAAGATAACGAATACAAAACCAATAAATCTGCTTCTCTTACCGTCGACAAAGATCTAGTGGCTGTCACTTGTTTCGACTTCCTTAAGAAGAAAGGATGCCGAGATTCCGGCGAAGTGCTTCTAACGCCGCCTTTCGCTCCTTTCGCCCCTTCAATTCCTTTTGCCACTCCTCTTCATGCAAGTCATGTTGATCACGAAAGGATGACATTTCTCTTCGGTTAAAAGCTGCAAAAAAGTGATTTAGGTGTCGTAAAGAGGATCGTTCTACTAGATAAACCAGCAAAAACACACCTACTTGCTCTCATCGCCAACAAAGGTATCACTTTGGAGATTGATGACATTGATGGCATGCATATGAGGTGTTTCAAGTTTAGGTTACGGCCAAACGACAACAGCTACATGTATGTCCTTCGAGGCATAGGTGAATTTGCTAAGGATCATGAGCTACAACTGGGTGACTACATAATGTTGTATCAAGATTCAGTGAATCTCAACTATGTGATACAATTGTAAAAGCTTATAAAATTGAGGAATATGCAAAGAAAGAAGTGGAAAAAAACCTGGGTATTCAAGTGAAAGCTGAGTAATGAAGGTCTAATGAACCAGATGTGGCCCTAGGGTTGGTGGTCTTGATGTTGTGGTGTTGAACCCCTTACCCAATGAACGTTTCAAGCATGGAGGATCAAACCGGTATGAATTTCATACACGATACTAGGTATTCTAATGACACGATGACAATATTTGATTTCTTAGGTGGATTAATGACAAGCTATCCAACAACTCAACCAAACTTTGCTATCGAGAATTTATCTATTGAAAATCTATTCGAGATCTAATTAACCGATAGGTTTGATGTTGTGAGTAATAGTATGTGCATCTAGACCAGAACAAAATAAGCAGCTGAGTGAAAAACTTAGTAGATGTCTTTTTCTAATTTGTAGTGATTGCTTTAGAATATCCATCGTAGTACAAGATCTCTTTTACTTATTTAGTTCTTAACAGTATCTTGTACAAGTATTGTGACTATGGTATGAATGTGTTTGCAAAAGTTATCAAGTGATCAAATCTGTTGTTTTAACCAAAACGAAAAGAAGCTTCTTAGTAGTTTATGATTCAAGCCACACACTAATTTGCTCGGTTGGAGGATCGAACTAGAAATAATATAGTTTTCACCTTGAAAAACACCTAGCTCATTTAACAAGAAATGCACATTCGGTATTGACACATAGTGTCATATTCCTATATTTATACTCCTTAGAGTATTTACATCATTGACCCATATGTTTGCTTTTAATGCAAACTTAACTCACAATGTAAACTTATATTTCTATACAATATTTTGAACCTAACAATCTCCCCTTTGTATAGAAATAAAATTTGTCGCGTATTTTAAGCTTGTGATGAATCTAACAATCTCCCTTTTTGATTATACAAATGTTATTTTTCTTTCTACATTCTTTTGAAGCTTTATTGGAATCAGACTTGAATGATTCTTTTAATCTTCAGTCTTTATCTTCATGCCTCCAGAATGTCCTCGCATCTTGAAATTTGAAGTCTTGATGAGAACCTTGATCGTGTAAGCATACTCTGACATTCCTCTTACATCTCCCCTTTGTGAATATATTTAATTTCCCCCTTTTTTTTTATTAAACAATCTCCCTTTTTATATCGCACTAGTATCTTAAGGTAGAAAACCTTTGGTTATATAAAAAGTTCTATATGTAGTTGTTTGTTAGCATTTTTGATCTTGAGATTTTTGAAGTCAAATAAGCTTTACTTTAAGATGGATCCTGAATCTTTTCCCCCTAGAATGTTGCATTCTCTACAATGTAGCTCTTGATCTTGATCTCAATTTTTGTCAACTATACAAAGAAATTACTTTATATTTTCTTTTCGTTACCCTCTTTGACTTGTCATATGATGAAGATTTTCTTTGACTCCCCCTCAATACATGATTCTTATCCTACTTGATCAACAAAATATCAACTGATGAATAGATTTTTTTGAATTTGTCTCAATTTATCTCCCCCGTATATGGATTATCTCCCTTTAATGTGATATTGTCTCGCGTTATTGAGACATGATCTGTCAATTTTTCTCCCCCTCATGATGATGATTGGTCATGATCATCATCCATATGGAATTTCTCTTCATAAAGTTCAGTTGAAATGTTGCAGTATTGAATGCGTCAATAGGGAAAAAGAACTCCAAGATCACGTAGATTCTCGTTAACTAAGCAGTAAAAAATGTGTGACCGACATTCAAATCTCGCATAAATTTGATTCTGGTAGGATCTCCATCTAATTATTGTGAATATCACATAAGATATCACTCCAAGATTTTCCGGTATCAATCCCATACACTAGATACTTGTGGTTCTACAATGTATCCTATGAAATGAAATGTATATTGCAATAGGATCTAGACTCTATAAGTGCTTGAAAGAAGTCGGGAACCGGAGCTGCATGTCCTCTTTGTATCAATATCAACAATCTCCAAATGAGATGTTAAAAGAAATGTGTTAATTCTCCATTAAAAGTGGAAACAATCATCTTTTAAGAGATAACTGAGTAGCTGGGTAGGGTAAGTGCATTTCATCATTGGGATGGTGATGTCATCTTCAATACTGAATCTCAATGAATGAGAATCGGTAGCATACATGGCTACCCGGATTGATATTATTTGGTAAGGATCTTTGTTATCATTTGATTCTATCTCACCTACAGCTCTCTAAAATATATTTCAACTTATTCCTCAAACTCTCTTTCTAAAATGATGTATGTATCATATTTTAGATACATATAGACAGTTGAAATTCTATGATATGAGCAATCATAGTGATTTTCAAGAAAGAATCAGTTAAAATGATTATCAAGAAAGATTTGACCAGTCAAAGAATATGAACAATCAAGAATTTGTGTAGCAGAAAAATTCAGAATTATTTGTCAGGCAAGAGAATCAATTATATTTGTTTATCATGTGCACTCGCATATCCTATTCAATCCTTCTCTGTTTAATTTTATATCCGCACACCAATCACTATCCCATGTTAACTGATTCTACTCCCCTATTTGGGCCAGTAAAAAACCCTTCAATTTCTACTAAGATAAGGTGAACTCGTGGGGCAAGTCCTTACGGTTCTGGATTAATCATAAAAATATAGAATGTCTACACTCCCTTACTTATAGTGCCAGTTAATCATTCGTACTAATACAAATATGACAGTGACATACAATGAACTGTTCTAGAACATATGATAAAGAAAGGATATCAGAATCATATATGAGAGGGAATGAGGAAATGAAAGAGAATCTTTCAAAAGATCAATGAAAAACAAGAAAGGTATTAGAATGGATCAATGAATGAATACCTGTTTGAAGGAATAACAAAATTTTGAGAAAGTTTATATTGTTTCTTATATTTAAATTTTTTTAATGTTTTTGGCTTATCAATATGAACACCCCCCTAAGTTGATGTATAAAATTATTTTTTCATCAATTAGGTAGAGAAATTGTTTTTTGCTCCCCCCTATAAAATACAATCATTATAACACAAGAAATATAATGAAATGATAAAGTGCACAAAATAAGCATTGCAAAATATTAGACTCGGCTAATACCGCACAAAATGAAAGAAAATTGCATTTAGAGGGAATTTCTTCTTATGATAAAGAAGAGATTTTTTTCTTGTCAGAATACTGAGCATAATGATCTTCACTACAAATTTAATGATATTCATTATGCTCTTACAATGTCTCTAATTCTACTAACTACAAAAAGGATTGAAATTTTTTTGTACCCAATTGGTTTCAGAAAGAAGTCGGGGACCAGAGCTGCATGTACTCCTTATTTCAATGTGGCTAGAATCTATAAGTGTCTAGACTCTATAAGTGCATGAAAGAAGTCATGGATCGGAGCTGCATGTTCTCCTTGTTTCAATATCAGCAATCTCCAAATGAGATGTCAATAGAAATGTGCTCATTCTCCATATAAAGTTGAAACATCATCTTCTAAGAGATAATTTAAAAGCTGGGTGGGATAAGTGCATTACATCATTCTGATGGTGATGTCCTCTTCAATACTGAATCTCAACGAATGAGAATTGGTAGCATACATGGCTACCCAGATTGATATTGTTTGGTAAAGATCTTTGTTATCTTTTGATTCTGTCTTACCTACAGCTCTATATATATACTTTTCAACTTCTCCTTCAAACTCTCTTTCAATAATGTTGTATATATCATATTTTGGATACATATGGACACTTGAAGTTTACGATATGAGCAATCATAGTGATTTTCAACAAGATTGATTTTCAAGAAAGGATCAGTTGGAAATGATTATCAAGAAAGATTTGATCAATCAAAGAATATGAACAGTCACAAATTTGTGTAGGACAAAAATTTCAAAGTGATTTATCTGGAGAATTCAATTATATTTGTTGATCATGTGCACTCCTATCTCATATTCCATCCCTTGTTGTTTCATTATAACTCTGCACATCAATCAGTATCCCATGATAACTTACCTATTTGAATAGTAAAAACCTTTTAATCTCTACTAAGATAAGGTGAACTCATGGGGCAAATCCTTCCACTTATGGATTAATTATAAGAGTAAATAATGCCAATATACCCTCACTCACAGTTTCATTTGATCATTTGTATTATGACAAATATGACAGTGACATACGAATAAATAGTTCCAAAACATATGATGAAGGAAGGATATCAGAATCATATATGAGATGGAATGAGGAAATGAAAGAGAATCTTTCAAAAGATCAACAAGAAACAAGTAATGTATTAGAGTGGATCAATGAATGAATACCCGCTTGAAAGAATAACAAAATTTTGAAAAATAAAATCTTTTTGTATTTTGAAAGTTTGTATGTTTTTTTATCAATATTTCAATGTTTTTGGCTTTTCTATATGAACACTCCCGCTAAATTGATGCATAAAAGTTATTTTCATCAAATATGTAGAGAAATACCTTTTGCTCCCCCTGCAAAAATACAATCATTAGAATACAAGAAATATCATGAAATGATAAAGTGCACAAAATAAGCATTGCAAAACATTAGACTCGGCTAATGCCGCACAAAATGAAAGAAAATTTCATTTGCAGGTGATTTCTTCTTATGATAAAGATAAGATTTTGTTCTTGTCCACATACTGAGCACAATGTTCTTAACTACAATCTGAATGAACTTCATTAGGTTCTTACAATGTCTCTAATTCTTCTAACTGCAAAAAGGATAGAAATTTTTTTTTCCAATTGGTTTCGGGTCATGAATTTTGTAGCCTTTGCTGATTTGACATCCATACTTTTGTATCTTGAACAATTGGTTTATGGACATTTGTATTTAGTGGTCCCGAATGCCATTGAGGAATTTTATTTTTAACAACAACCTTATGATTTTTATGATGAATTACAGATCTTCTCTTTTGATAACCTGATTAGGTGCTTAACTGAATAAACCACAAAAAGGTATTTCACGTTTGTTTTATGCACAAAGTCAGACTTATCTTTGGGTTTAGAGAAAGATTTGTATTTGTTGTTTTTCTAAGTGAAAACATTTGGCTTTTGAGTATAACTCTTTTGTTTGAGAATTCCTAGTTTAAAAATATAATTAGACGAGAATTCATCATTAATCACACTCTTCACCCTGAATTCTGATACTGTTGGAGCAGTCTCAGGGATTTCTTCTTTTGCGTCCAGAATGAATTCTTCATCTTAACGTCATTCTGATCATTGGATGACTTTTTGTTAGTAAATTTATTCTTTGAAACCCATACATGCTTCCTCTTGGGCATTGACTCATCAGTGACAACAGAGAAACAACAATAAAAACTATTAAAAAATAAAGGATTTTTTTACCTTTAAACTTTGATTTCTTTTGTTGATGTGAGAATTTTGTTGCGTTGAATAGAGCCTTCACAGTTTAGAAGAGCCCGTGGAAAATGTGGTACTCTTCTTGATTGATTCTTCAAAGATAAAGGTTTCACCAGAATCTTCATAATCTGCAACAGATTGATAAGAAAAATCATATTGGCTACCATCATCTCCGCCTTCCATTTGTCATCATTCTCATTGGCTATTTCCTCATAATTCCCTATGCTATGATTTCAAAATTCAATTAGGGATACCATGATTGAAACTTGTACAAATGTCACTCTCTCTATTCACCCTTTTTCACCCATAACACCCAATTTCTGATTGATAAACTAGCCCAAACCTTGAAATCAGAAACTTAAGCTAACAATGGGAAGAAATGAGGCATGTTTTTTAACGGCATTTGGTGGTTTTGAAATCGGACTTGGAATGGGTATGAATTTTGCTGCAGGAGTTCAAGATAACGAATACAAAACCAATAAATATGCTTGTTCTACCATCGACCGATATCTGATGGCTGGCGATTGTTTCGATTTTCTTAAGAAGAAAAGGACGCAGAGATTCCGGCGAAGTGCTTCCACCGCTGTTGTCCGCTCATTTTGCCCCTTCAGTTCCTTCAACACTCCTCTACCCACAAGTATTGTGACTAGGGAAGGTTGACGTTCTCTTCAGCAAAAAGGTGGAAAAAAGTGATGTGTCCTAAAGGGGATCGTACTGTAAGATAAGCTACCAGAAACACACCTTTCTACTTTAATCACCAAAGAAGGTATCATTTTGGAGATGGATGACATTGAAGACATGCATGTGTGGTCTTTCAAGTTTAGGTTCGGACCAAACAACAACAACCATTTGTATGTCCTTGAGGGCACATGTGAATTTGCTGAGTAGCATGAGTTGCAACTGGGTGACTACATAATGTTGTATCGAGATTCCGTGAATCTCAAGTATGTGATACAAGTTGTAAAAGCTTATGAAGTTCAGGAATATGCAAAGAAAGAAGGGAAAACAAACCTGGTTAGTCAGGGGTCGTTGTGGTCTTGAGGTTGAGGTCTTGAACCCCACTAACTAGCCAATGAATGTTTCAAGCATGGAGGATCAAACCGGTATGACTTTCATATAGATACCAGCTATTCCAATGAAACTATGACACCACTCGATTTCGTGGATGGATTCATGACAAGCTATCCAACACCTCAGCCAAACTTTGCTATCGAGAATTTGTCTATTGACGATTTGTAAAAGATCTAGTTAACCGATATATTTGATGTTGTGAGTAATAGTATGTGCATCTAGACTAGAACAAAATAAGCAGCTGAGAGAAAAACTCGGTAGATGACTTTTTCTTATTTGTAGTGCTTTCTTTTGAATATCCATCGTACTACAAGAGCTCTTTTACTTATGTAGTTCTTAATAGTATCTTGTAAAAGTATTATGACTATGGTATGAATGTGTATGCAAAAGTTATCAAGTGATCTAATCATTTGTTTCAACAAAAAAGAAAAGAAACTTCTTACTAGATTATGATTCAAGCCACACACAAATTTGCTCGGTTGGAAGATCGAACTAGGGATAATATAGTTTTCACCTTGAAAATCACCTAGTTAAGAAGAAATGCACAAGCGATATTAACACACAGTGTCATATCCCTATATTTTTACTCCTTTGAGTATTTACCTCTTTCGCCTATATGTTTGTTTTTAATACAAACTTTACCCACAATGTAAACTTATATTTCTATACAATATTTTTGAACCTAACAATCTCCCTTTTGTATAGATATAAAAGTTTAAACGTCTTTTAAGCTTGTGATGAATCTAACAATCTCACCCTTTTGAATTATGCAGATGTTCTTTTTCCTTCTGCATTCTCTTGAAGCTTTGTGGGAATTAGACTTGAATGATTATTTGAATCTTCAGTCTTTGTCTTGATGTTTGTAGAATGTCTTCGCATCTTGAAATTTAAAGTCTTGATGAGAACCTTGATCGTGTAAGCATACTTTGACATCCTAGTTCAATGTCCCCTTTTTGAATATTTTCTAATCTTCCCCTTTGTATTTATTGAATAGTCTCACATTTTATATCTCACCAGTATCCTAAGGTAGAACACTTTGGTTATATAAAAAGTTCAACATGCAGGTCAACATTTTTTATCTTGATCTTTTTTATGTCAAATTAGTTTTGCTTTAAGAAGGATCTTTAATCTTTTGTTCTTTCCCTCTAAAATGTTACATTCTCTACATTGTAGCTCTTGATCTTTATCTCATTTCCGTAACCTATACAAAGAAATTATTTTATATTTTCTTTTCTTTACCCTATTTGACTTGTCATATGATGAACATTTTATTTGACTCCCACTCAATACATGATTTTTTATCCTACTTGATCAGCACAGTATCAACTAAATGGATTTTTAAATTTTATCCCCCTCATGATGACATGATTGGTCATGAACATCATGAATATGGAACTTCTCTTCATGTAGGTTAGTTGAAATGTTGCAATATTGAATACGTCAATAGTCAAAAATGATTCCGAGATCGCGTATATTCTTGAAAATGACTGTCAAGAATTTGATCAATCAGAGAGTATCAACAATCAAGAATTTGATCAATCAAAGAATACAATCTTTTTGTATTTTAAAAGTTTGTATTGTTTTTTAGTTTTAAAATTTTCAATGTTTTTGGCTTTTCTATATGAACACTCCCCCAATACCGATGCATAAAAGTTATTTTCATCCATTAGGTAGAGACTTTTTTTCCTCCCCCCAGCAAAATACAATCATTAGAATACAAGAAATATAATGAAATGGTAAAGTGCACAAAATAAGCATCCCAAAAAATTAGAATCGGCTAATGCCGTACAAAATGAAAGAAAATTGCATTTGCAGGGAATTTCTTCTTATGATAGAGATGAGATTTTGTTCTTGTCAGCATACCGACATTAATAATCTTCACTATAATCTGAATGATCTTCATTATGTTCCCACAGTGTGTCTAATTCTTCTAACTGCTAAAACGATGGAAAATTTTTGGTACCCAATAGGTTTCAGGTCATGAATTTTTAGCCTTTGCAGTTTTTGGCATCAATACTTTTGTATCTTCAACAATTGGTTTAAGGACCTTTGTATTTAGTGGTCCCGAATGCCATTGAAGAATTTAATTTTTAACAACATTCTTATGATTTTTTCTTGATGATTCACATATCTTCTCTTTTGATAACCTTATTAGGTTCTTGACTTAATATACCACAAAAAGATATTTCATGTCTATTTTAAGCACAAAATCAGACTTAGCTTTGGGTTTAGGGAAAGATTTGTATTTGTTGTTTTTCTAAGTGAAAAGATTTGGCTTTTGAGTTTGACTTTTTTGTTGTGGAATTCCTTGTTTAGAAATATATTTAAATTAGAAATCACCATTAATCACACTCTTTACCCTGAATTCTGATACTCTTGGAGTAGTCTTGGAGTAGTCTCACGGATTTTCTTCTTTTACGTCCAGAATAAATTCTTCATCTTAACTTCATTCTGATCACCGGATGACTTGTTGTTAGTAGATTTGTTCTTTGAAAGCCATACATGCTTCCTCTTGGGCATCGAATCATTTGTGACAATAGAGAAAAAGTATCAGAACTATTGAATAATAAAAGTTATGTTTACCTTTAAAGTCTAATCTTCTGTTGATGAGATAATTTTGTTACATTGTATGGAGCCTCTTTAAATTTAGAAGAGCTTGGGGAAAATGTGGAACTTTTCTTGATTGGTTTTCATCAAAGATAAAGGTCTTATTAGAATCTTCAGAATCTGCAACAGAAAGATAAGAAGAATCATATTTGCTACCATCATCTCCGCCTTCCCTTCGTCATCATTCTCATTGGCCATTTCCACATAATCCCCTATGCTATGCAATCGAAATTCAAATTTAGGGATACTATGAATACAACTTGTACAAATGTCACTCCCACTATTCACCAAATCTTTGCTAAATATTGGAAAAACCTTATTCCTCCATCAACATCCAATTTTTGGTTAATAAACAGGCCCTAACCCTAAAATTGAAAATTGAAGCTAACAATGGGGAGAAACGAGGCGTGTGGTTTGTCAGCATTTGGTAGTTTTGAAATAGGACTTGGAATGGGTACGAATTTTGCTGTTGGAGTTCAAGATAACCAATAAATCTACTTCTCCTACCGTCGACAAATATCTGGTGGCTGCCGCTTGTTTTAATTTACTCATAACAATAGGATGCCGAGATTCCAGCGAAGTGCTTCCACCCCCGCGGTCCGTTCCTTTCACCCATTCAATTCCTTCACCACTCCTCTACCCGCAAGTCTTATTTTTCATAGAAGGTTTACGTTTTTTCTTCTGCAAAAAGCTGCAAAAAGTGATGTAGGTGTCGTGAAGAGGATCTTTCTGACACAGAAGCAGTAGAAATACACCTAACTGCTCTGATTGCCAAGGAAGGTATCATTTTTTAGATGGATGACATTAATGGAATGATGTGTGGTGTTTTAAGCTTAGGTTCTGGCCCAACAAAAACAGCCACATGTATGTCCTTGAGGGCACAGGTGAATTTGCTGAGGAGCATGAGCTGCAACTGGGTGACTACATAATGTTGTATCGAGATTCAGTGAATCTCAACTATGTGATTAAGGTTGTAAAAGTTAATGAAGTTGAGCAATATGCAAAGAAAGAAGTGAAAACAAACCTGGGTAATCAAGGGAAAGCCGAGTAATAGAGGTCTAAGGAATCAGAATTGGCCCTAGGGTGGTGGTGGTCTTGAGGTTGAGATGTTGAACCTCACTAACTACCCAATGAACATTTCAAGCATGGAGAATCAAACTGGTATGACTTTAATATACGATACAAGCTATTCCAATGACACTATGACACCACTCGATTTCTTGGGTAGATTCATGACAAGCTATTCAAGACCTCAGCCAAACTTTTCTATCGAGAATTTGTCCATTGACGATCTATGAAAGATCTAGTTAACCGATAGATTTAATGTTATGAGTAATACTATATGCATCTAGACTAGAACAAAATAAGCAGCTGAGTGAAAAACTCGGTAGATGTCTTTTCTAATTTGTAGTGCTTTCTTTTGAACCTAACAATTAATAAAACCTAACTAATGATATCTGATTTTTTCCATGACCAAAGGGATTATATTATAGATTTAGTCATAGCAAACTATCACAGAAATGGTTACGTCGCCTTAGCATAACTTGACTCCCAATGGATATATAATACAATATGTTGCCGTCTTAACTTATTCCTTTAAAACTAAAAAAAGGGTGGTCTTGTCAGGACTTGTTACCTTTAATCTTGATAATGTAAACATATTAATATTATTATTAGTAGGTTTTATAGAAAATAGGAATATTATGCCCCACCACCACCGTAGTAACCACCGACGGACAACCGCCGCCGTCAACAGACAGACAACCTCCGGAAAACTGCAAGCACCGCCACTATAAATATGAACATTTGTTAAGGATTCATGTATCAAATTATAGAAATAATATAATCTTGGGCATTTTTCTTTACAAATATAGTTTACATTCAACATTTGGTATCAGAGTTTTCGTTCTTAGCAAAAGTTCATAATCATTTACCATATACCAACAAGAAATATCACCAAAAATCCAACATTTGGATACACAGAGGTGGCCGTTGAACGGATTACCACCATCCGACACCCTTAATCGGAAAAGGGGGGCTTACATCGTCAGAGGAAACAATCGGAAAACGAAGTTAGCATCAGTTGGAACAGACCATCGATTTAAAAGCCGAGATAGACTCGACTTTGTAGAAAATCGAAGCATGGATGACCACCGCCACCCAACGGGGCTGCAAACCAGCAATATTAAAGGAGGCATCATATTCGTTGACACAAAGGAGCATAGAAGGAGGCTGTCGTTTTTCAAGAAGAAGGGAATAGGAAACCCTAATTTTTCTTTATCTCTTTTTCTTTAAAATTCTTCCTTTCAAAACCCTTTTTATATAAAAATAAATATCATTTTAAAAAGGAAAATACAAGCCTTTAAAAAAGCAAAACTTGTATAAAATAAATTAAATTTTTTCACAAAATCTTTCCTTTTTAAATTCAGTTAAATATATTAATTGAACTTTTCAACATGATTTTATATTTGTATTTATTAAATATTTTATTAAATTAACTATTTTTTTCAAAAGTTCTACAAATTAAATAATTTTTTCAAAAGTTCTATAAATTGTGTCAGGAGAAGAACAGTGGAAAAAAAAACAAGTTTGCAAGTAATTAAATAGGTTTAACAACCCATTTCTAGTGCCCGATGTTAAAATCAACAAATACAATTCGGGGAATTTGGATGCAAATCATATTGGAAGCAAATAATTTATGTGAAGTGATTGAAACTGAATCGACAAATGAAGTCGATGAAAGGAAAGAGAAAAATGCAATTGTCTATATTTATCAATCACTACGGGAAGATCATTTACTTCTTATATCTAAATACAAGACTGCAAAAGCAATTTGGGAAGCCTTAAGAACCAGACACATTGGTGTCACTAGTGTTCGGCGGACAAAGTTGCAAACACTCAAATCAGAATTTGAGATGTTATAGATGAAAGGAAATGAATCAATTGATTCATTTACTACAAAATTGACGAGTATTATCAAGAAACCAGCAAGCTTGGGGTTAACATATGAAGAATCTACTGTTGTATGGAAATTACTAAATGCCATACCAAATAGATTTCTTCATATTGTTGCATTTATCAACAATACTCGGATCTGAATACTTTGTCTTTACACAAAGCAATTGGAAGACTGAAGACAGTTGAAGAAAGATTGAAATTTAAGTAATTTTTTTTTTCAAATACTCAAGAAGATTTGATGTTCACACAACAAGAAGATGAAGACAATCTTTAAGAGGATGCGGATTTGGTAGATTTAACTACTCACAAGGACGAGGGACAACAAATTCAGATCAGACACGAAAAATAGAAAACCCTCTCAAAATAGTTTCAAAAGGGAAACTAACAATAGATGGAAAATGAGTAAAATGCAATGCTCAAATTGCAAGAAGTATGGACACTACCCAAGAAATTATCCACAAAAGGTACAAGAAAAAGAGCAGTCAAATCTCATTAAGGAAGATTTGGAAACAACACTACTTATGGCAATAGTTGAAGAACACTAGGAATTTTTTCTAAAAGAGAATACCCTTGTTTTAAACAAGATGACTACAAAGGACGAAAGTCTTTGGTACGTGGAAAATGGTGTGAACAACCACACGATGGGAGTCAAAGATCACTTCAAAGAGATTGATGAAAAGATTTGTAGGAAATGTACAATTTAGAGATGGATCATACATAGAAATTAGAGGAAAATGTTTCATATTATTGGAATGGAAAAATAAAGAACAAAGGGTTACCTCTCACGTATATTAAATCTCAAATTTAAAAAGTACTATACTAAGTCTTGGACATTTGACAGAAAATGGTTGCAAAGTAGTCATGGAAGGAGATCTTTTATTGCTATATGATTCAACCAACAACATTCTACTAAGAGTTACGATCGAAAGATCAGTTATACAAGGCGAACTTGAATATCGGTAAACCTGTTTGTTTACCGGCTAATCTACATGATAAAGCATGGTTAGGGAATGCAAGATTGAGTCACTTAAATATTGACTCAATGAAGAAAATCTTCTCAAAGGAATTGGTTTATGGAATACCACCCATCAAGCATACTGCAAGTATTTGTGATATATGCTTAATAGAAATACAAAGCAGAGCATCTTTCCTACAACAGGCAAAGTCAAGATGAGAGGTACCACTAGAGTTAGTTTTTGGAGACCTATGTGGTCCAATATCACCACTTACTCCAACCGGCAAAAGATACATACTCTTGGTAGTAGATGACTACTCAAGATATATGTGGAATATTTTCTAGATTTAAAAGATCAAGCATTTGGAATTTTCAAAGAATTCAAACAAAGAAAGAGAATGAACTTGGAGTCAAGGTATAGATTTTCAAAACAATACAAAAGGAGAATTCACATCAATGAATTCTACAATAATGTAAAGACAATGACATCGCAAGACAACTAACTGCACGATACTCGCCACAACAAAACGGAGTCGTAGAACGAAGAAATAGAACAATACTTTCAACAACAAGATGCATGATGAAAGCAACAAACATGCCTCAGAATTTTTGGGCAGAAACAGTTAGACATGCCATACTGATATTGAATTGTATTCTAATAAAATCACTCGAGGGCAATGAGCACTGAAAGGAAGAAAACCAAGTCTTCACCATCTCAAGATTTTCGGATGCATTGCATACGCAAAAGTACCCTCACAACACTTGACAAAATTAGACGATAGAAGTACACGAATGGTATATTTGGGGAAGTAAACCAAAATCAAAAGCATATCGCCTATTTGATCCAATAAAGAAAAAGATCCACGTCAGTCGGGACATAAAGTTCAAGGAAGATGAAACATGAAATTGGGAAGAATATGCTGAAAAAAATGACGTGATAACAACGACACAAATGAAGAAATTCTCAATACACCCAGTTCACCAGATTCAGCAGCACGTGAAAAAAATGATCATATACCTACAAGAGGTTATAGACCTTTAAATGATGTCTACAACAAAACAGACAAAATATTAGATGATATTTACAATGAAACAGATGAATTTTTATTGTTAGAATATGAACCAAAGAATCTCATAGAAGCAGTAGATGAATAATAGATTCAAGCAATGGAAGCAGAAATAGACTTTATCAACAAAAATAATACCCGCAAAACTTACCATCCTACCAAAGGGACATAAAACAGTTGGTTTATAATTGGTATATAAGACAAGAAGAGATGCTGATGGAAATATATTAAAGTACAAGGCAGGACTAGTAGCCAAAAGATACATTCAAGAACACGGCATAGACTACGATGAAGTTTTTGCACCACTAGCACGAACTGAAACAACTCGGTTAATATTGGCTCTAGCAACATACAAAAAATGGGAATTCCATCATCTTGATGTAAAATTAGCCTTCCTACGGGTATGTTTGGTGAAACTGGCTGGGGCTGGAGCTCGGGCTCGGGCTGGGGCTCGGGCTTATTAATTGATAATCCCAAACCCCAAGCCATAAGCTACTTCAAAAGGCTTTTATTTTGGGGACTTATAGGGGATTATGGGGTCTTATGTTTTTAATAATCCCCTCACCTAAACGAGGCTTACGGGCTGGGGATTATGAAAAATAGAATCCCAAGCCCCTATAATCCCCTATAAGCCCGTCGCCAAACATACCCTACATGTAGAATAGAAAGAAGTTTATGTCTCTCAACCAGAAGAATTCATAAATGAAGGAGATGAAGGAAAAGTGTACAAACTAATAAAAGCTCTATATGGTTTGAAGCAAGCTCCACGAGCAAGGTACACAAAGCTAGACAAGATACTAAAGACACTTGGTTTGAAGAAATACGCTTTGGAGCAAGCAGTCTATACAAGAAATGACAAGGGTCTAACTCTGTTAGTAGGGGTATACGTTGATGATTTAATAATCATACGCACATCGAAGAAAGAGATTGATACCTTCAAGGATCAAATGAAGAACAAAATTGAAATTAGTAACCTCGTTTACTTGCTTATTATCTTCGTATTGAGGTTACACAAAGGGTAGGAGAAATATCAATAAAACAATCCGGCTACGCAAACAAGATACTCAGAGATGCAGGAATGCTAGATTGCAACAATGCAAAGATTCTTATGGAGCTTGGACTTAAACTGAGGAAACTGACAGAAGATGAATATGTTGACGCCACTGAATATCAAAGCATAATTGGATATTTACCATATTTACTACATACAAGACCAGATCTAAGTTATCTAGCTGAATTACTTAGTCATTTTATGCACAAGCCTCAAGAACGACACATGAAAACAATTAGACAAATACTGCATTACATGGAAGGAACAAAGAACTACGGTATAACCTACAGAAATGACGGAGGAAACAAAATACAAGGTTACAGTGACAGTAGTTATGGTGTCAATACACAAGAAGGAAAATGCACAATAGGAATAATCTTTTACTTTGGAAATTCACCTATCATCTGAAACATTTAGAAGCATTTAGAAGCAGGGAACAACATCATCAACACAAATACTTTGGTTAAAAAGATTACTTAGCAAGAGTACAGATACTAAAGAACACAAAATCACAATCTATGTGGACAAGAAGCCAGCAATAGCACTCATGAAGAATCCAATCTGTCAAGGACGAAGATACTATATATCATTTCATTCGGGAATGCATAGAAAGAGATGACATATCAGTTGAATACGTTAGTGGAGATTTACAACGGGCTGACATACTAACAAAAGCATTGACAACAACAAGATTCGACATCATGAGACAACTACTCGGAGTTAGAGACCTACTTGAGCATGATCAAGATTAAGGGGGAGAATGTTACCTTTAATATTGATAATTAAAAAAAAATTATTAGTAGCAGGTTTTATAGAAAAATAGGAATATTATGCCCCACCACCACCGAAGGCCAACTGCCGGAAAACCACCACCAATCCACCATCATTATAAATACATAATATTTGTTAAGGGGTGTACCGAAATTTCAGAAATAATAGAAGAATCTTTGGCAATTTTCTTTGCAAATTTCGTTTAGATCCAACAGGACTCCTAAGCTACCTCGCCATGCCTCACTTTATGTAGAACCTCGGTCTTAATGGATGGCACATACCATGATATATAGAAAAAAAAAAGGTAACACCCAATACCGTCTTCCACGGGTTATGGCGGGTCCCAATACCGTTTGCACGGTGTATGGGGGAGGTTGAGATGTAGACACCCATACCTCTACCTATGGTAGAGAGAATGCTTCCAGTTCTACCATGATATATATATATATATATATATATATATATATATATATTGATAAACATTTAACTGATTGCCACATATCCATTTTTTAGACATCATTTTTCTCATTTTCTCACTCATTTTTAACACATTGTACATCTACCATGTCTTCCATTTTTATTACACGCATGTTTTTAGACCGTTATTAATGGATAAAAAGGCCGGTTTTCCTTTGGTCTATTGATGGTCTAGATAACATAAAGACCGGTTATAAACCGGTCTCCAAAATCACATATAAACCGGTTTTTATCATACGTGGACATAATCAAATGCTACATAAAGACTGATTTACTTCACTTTATGTAGGACCGTGGGGGATGGGGTTCTAAACTAAACTAAAACACCCTTACGCTAGGACTGATCTAGGATGAGAAATAGTGCGGAATTTCTATTTCCCAAACCTCCTAAGGATACTATGATCTGCTTAGGTGTCCGGCACACAGTAACACACAGAAAGAACTAAGAACAACTCTAAGAACTCACACAGAGATGCTTAAGGCTGCCCTTGGTTTTCGTATTGATCACTAAGATTACGAATTACGAGGTCAAAGTCGCGATTACTAAGGCTTAAGGTCGGATAAGGTCAATGTCGTACGATAGAAAGTGATTATGCGTAGTTACGAACGATTCCCCACGCTAATGCGGGGTTAAGCTCTATTTATAGAGTAAACTCTTCACTACGCACGTGGTGCAGAGCACTGCGTACGTAGTCGGTTCAATACGCATGACCTTAAATATTTTAAAGTTAATTAATTACCTATTAACCGACTTAATCACCACGTGCGAGTTGAGCTTCACTACGCACGTAGTGGACTCACCACGCACGCAGTGAACACATCACGCACGTGATGAACTTTCACACAGACTTAAACTTCCAAATTTGCTTAGTACCACTTGGACTCACCACGCACGCAGTGAACACATCACGCACGTGATGAACTTTCACACAGACTTAAACTTCCAAATTTGCTTAGTACCACTTGTCAGGATCGGATATAGATTATATCAAATAACAAGAACTAACTTTTAAATAATAAATCAGAGTAAAATAAAAGTTAATCTTTAACTATGATCACAATCAACTAAGAAGTTGCGGAATCACACTTAATTGATTAAAGAAGGTTTTAAACACAGATCAATTCAATCAAACAGTAGTTTTATTAACCAACCAGAATGATTACAAAAGCAAACTTCACCCCCAATCTAACTTATTATGTTAGACGAAGAACACAGACTGTTCTTAGGTTTCAACGAGAAACTTAGAGGCTTAGCACTATTCAGAAAACAAAATTACAATTTTTTAAGAACGAATGCAAAATATAATCAATGAGTAAGTTCTAATTATGAATTCTAATCTAGCATATATATACTCCTCGATCTTCCTTGATTTGCTGACAGTTAGGTAATCTTCTATCTTCTGAGATAATCTTGATGATCTTCAAAGTATTTCGAGATATCTTCAAAGATAGGATTTTCCAAATATAGCTCAACAGAAAATGTTTAATGAATACAACAGTTCTTTATTCTTCTAACAGTCTTCAGCTTCAAGGTCTTCAAACAGTTGTAGATGTGTATACTAACAGTTCTCAACTGTTTTCATATTTTCAACAAACAGTTTTAAACTGTTTCACCAACCTTCACCAAACAGTTCTCATCTTTATGTTCAATAACTTAGATTATTTCCCAACAATCTCCCCCTAACTTAAAGTATTGAACAATACATTTAAGTTGTTGGTTCGATCATAGACAAATTAATATAAGTAATGAGTCACAATTCTTCTAATCTCTTTTTGAATCTGTTCAGTAAGTCTTCCTTCTGTTTTGAGTCCCCATGGAATTTAGCTTTAATCAAAAACTCCAGCTTAGTCTTGTGATGCTCAATAAAGTTCAAATCAAACCACTCATACATTATATTTCCCATCACCATGTAATATGTCCTTGATTTTGCATATACCTTCACTGCCTTTATGGGAAAAGTTTCCTCTGCTATCAGTTTAGGCATAATCTTCAATGGGTTGCAAATGCTGGTAAGATATTCCATCAGAATCTTGATTCCTTCATTTGAGTCACTAAAGTGCTTAATTCCATATGTATACAATTCTTGTACATCTTTTGGTGATATTCTTGTCATCATTTGTACAAAATTGTCATACACCTCAATAGATCCATCTTCCCTTGCAATAGTAATGTAATGTTTGTCACTTGCTTTTTCTTCAAACTTCCATTCAACAACATGAGACTTTTCACCTAATTCTTTTTCCAATTGGTCAATCCCTTGCTGAACGTCTACTGTCAGTTTATCTTTCAGAATTTTGTGAACCACAGCAGCTTTGTTTGAAGTGGGAAGTTTCTTGGTTGGCTTAATTGTAAATGCTTTACCTTTTATTACTCTTTTTCTTTTCACACCTTTCTGAGATCTTTCCTCCTCATCAATTTCAGCTGTGATTTTCTCACCTAGCTGAAGAGCCATAGCAAAATCTTTTTCTTCTTGTTATTTCTTCTTGACAGCAAGCAGTTCTTGATCCCTTTCTTCAGCTGCCAGCCTCCAAGCCAACTGATAATCATTTTCAAGTTGTTGAGGCTTTTTAAGAACTTTAGTAGGAAGAACAGCAACTTCCTTTCCTTTTCCTGAACCAGAAGGCATTTGATCAGCAATTCTTTCTTCCTGAATTGCAATGCCTTTGAATCCTTTCTTTTGTGGTAATGGTTTCAGCTCCTTCATACCTTTGAATTTACCTTCCAACCAACCATCCTCAATACTTTGTGCCATCCTCTTAGTGTTAAATCCAGTAGTTTGAGCACATAGGTCAATCAAGTAAGTTTGTTTAACCTTGGACCATGAATTGAAGACTTCAGTAGTTGGATAGCTAGCAGTAACAGCCATCTTGTTTATCATCATCCTATCCTCAGTTGACAAAGTTTCTTCATCTTCAGTAACAGTTGTTGGGTCAATGGTTGTAACTGTTTGTTCAGTTGTAGTAACAACTGTTTGTTGATCCTGTGGAACTGTTTGTTTAACTCCTTCCTGCTTGGATTTTCTTCTTCCTTTAGCTTGAGCAGTTGAAGAGGTTCTCACCAAAGATTTGGGTTTAAGCAGTATCTCATGAGTATGAAGAACATTGGTTGCCTTCTTCAGATTCTCATCAAGAAAGTTCAGCTGCTTATCTTGCCTTATTAGCACCTCATTGTGAATTGCTACTACCTTGAGTACTTCAGTTGCCTTCTCCAACTTTTCTGTCAGTTCTTTTATCTTCTCATCTTGAGTAACTATCCTTTTGTTTTGAAGGGCAATCCTTTTCTTTAGGTGTAGATGAGCAGCAAGATAAGGTGCAAAGTTAGGATCCGTCAATGCATGTTGTTTCAGTCTAGTCTCAATGTCAGTTAGTGTTTCCACTGTGACCATATCATTGACAGTTTCCACTGGTGGTTGACTCCCCTGAATCTCACCATCAGTACCCCTCTGTTCTTGGTTCTGGGGATTACCAGAAACTGTTTTACCAGTCTCTGTTGCCATGGTTGAGGTCTTAGCTATGTTAACACTGTCTTGGTTATCCCTTGCGGATAAAACAGTAGTGTCAGCCTCAAAAACCATATGATCACCCTCTTGAGGAATGATCACCTCCTCATTGTGCCTGGGAGACAGCACCAAAGGTTCCCTTTCGATATTCTGCACAGGTGAATGCACCTGTGTAGGGCTAACAGTTTGGGGTTCTCTAAGTGTGGTGGAAGGAGCACCAACAGTTTTCCTCTTCTTTCTAAATGTTTTCAATGTAGGGGCTTGTGTTGTAGCTATTCGAATGGTAGCAGAAGGGGATGTTTGTGTATCTTGAGTTGTGGGTTCCAAAGGTGGTGGTGTAGCAATAGTGTGGGCTTCATGCTCACCCCTGGCAACTCTGTTTCTTGACAAGAACTCCACCATTGCAGAGAGTGGAGGAGTTATGGCACCCAAGAAACTCTTGCCATTAACCAACAGTTTGCTCAAAGTGGAAGCCACATGAGCAGAGGGAATAATGACCCTCTTGTGTATTTTAAGGTTTGGCATCAAAAAGTTTAAACAAGTTTGCTCAAACCGTGGATACATAAAAAATATACCATACTTGGTCCCCAGATGTTTTACCATACCATTAAATATCAATTTTGAAAAATTAAAACATCTGTTGTTGGCTAGACAGATGAGTGCGAGAGCAATGTTGCTCCCAAACTCATTCCAGCCCGTTCTCTTAGGGCTTATGCACTGCTGGAGAGTATGGATAATGAACTTCCAGTGTGCGCAAAACTGCCCTTTGTAGAAGGTACCCTTACCCCCGGGGCCCTCATACCCAATTTTTAATAACTCAGTGTGTAGATATTCTAATGCAACCGAATCAGAATACTCACCATTAAGATCATTCAGTTGTAGTGCATGGCGAATAGTGTCTTCGGTTATAGAAACCTCCATATCATCAACAGTTGTAGAAATCTGTTGCACTCCATCAACTTCTTGGACTTTGGCATTCTTCCAGAAGTTCTCAATATGTGAGGTATAGATTGTGGGGTTGACAATTAGAGCATAATGAATGTTTGATACCGTAAGATAATCAATCATGACGTGGAAAGCGTCAAGATTGTGTGGTTTTTCAAGATAAGCGATCACATTGTGCTCTTTGACAAATGGAAGAGGAGACATTTTGATTTCGATTTCTGAGAGTTGTTGAGAGTTAGGGTTTGTTAGTGATCGAAGTTCGTTTTGTACGTGTGAGTTGCTTAATAAGGAGGGAATTGCCTTATATATGTTTCGACTGTTGAATGCAATCCAAAGGCTTCCAAAATTCTGCAAAGACCAAAACACCCTTTAATAGCTTAACAGTTGACGGACAAAATGAACTAACAGTTGAGGAACTATGTTCATAAGATGTAACAACTGTTATTCAAAAGTTAACTCCCTTTTGTTTGATCATTTATTTGGATTAACAGTTGTTTAGTGTTTACAACTGTTCTTATTTCTCCCCCTTAGTTGACGAATTTCTCCCCCTCAGTTGCACATGGACTTTGCCTAACAGTTGCCGAAGCCATATGCTAACAGTTGAAAACTATTAGTATTGATTGAAACAGAAATGTGCAACTGTGAAACAAACTTTTAGCTCATAAATGTCAAATGCTGAAGCAATAATAACAAATCATTAGTGAACACAGTCATCAACAAAAGATATATTTTATTCAAGATAATCACAATTGAGCTACAATAATTTTGAGAAAACAATGCTGTCTTTTGCTATAGATCTAAACACAGCTTATAAGAACTATCTTTCAATACCTTTACTTTCACAAAAACTGTTTAGTTCATAGTTCTTAAATTCAGAACCATTGTCAGATCTAATGACTTTCACCTTCAAATCAGATTGATTTTCAATTTTAAGAATAAGAGACTTAACTAACTCAGCAGTTTCATCCTTAGTTCTAAGAAATTGAACCCAAGTAAACATGGTGAAATCATCAACTATGACTAAACAGTAGGCTTTCTTCCCTATACTCACTACAGAAGTAGGACAAAAAAGATCCATATGCAATAGTTGTAAAGGTGCAGTAATGGAAGAAATCTCTTTGGACTTATAAGAAGTTTTGTGTTGCTTGCCTTTAAGACATGCCACACAATGATCATCACATGAGAACTCTTTTTGGGGCAAACCTCTTACCAAATTGTTTTTAGCTAACAAATTCATGGTTTTAAAATTCATGTGACACATCCTCCTATGCCAAATGGCAGACTCATCATGAGATGCCTTGGAGAGTAAACAGCTTAACACATTCTGTTTAGCAATCTTTTGTGTATCAAGATAGTATACATTATCTTTTCTAGGTGTTCTTAAAAGAACATCCTTCTCATTTAGTTTAAAATCTTTTGAAAGAATAATGCATTCTGAATCTGTAAACAAAACTTTGTTTCCATTGTCACAGATTTGAGATACACTTAACAAATTGTACTTAAGCTGTTCAACAAAGAAAACATCATTAAATGTAATTGTACCTGCCTCAACAGCTCCTTTACCTGTGATTTTTCCTCCCTTAGCATTTCCTCCAAATGCTACAAATCCACCATTGATGTTTCTGAAATCCTTCAAACAGTGTGGATTTCCAGTCATGTGCCTTGAGCATCCACTATCCACATGCCAGATAGATCCATGATTGGCCCTATGAATGCTCTGCACAAATAAAATCAGTTAGTAGCAGGAAGTACCCAGGCCATGCAGGTCTTGGGTACACCATTCAAGTCATAGTACTTAAACAGAGTTTTGTTCTTTTTGATTTCATCCAAATTAGATTTCTCTAATTTGTGTGAAGAATACTTTGTAAGAACATGTGGTTTCCAACTGTTGTGATTAACAGTGGACACCTTTGAACAAACAGCTGGTGGAGTTGGTAAAACAGATGAATCAACTTGTGATTCATTTTGATTTTCAGTTTGAAGAACAGTTTTACCTTCTCCAGAATCAGTTTGTTTTTGAATTTTCATCCAAGCCAAACCAACAGTTTTTGGTTTTGTTAAAACAGTTTTGGAACTGTTAGTTGGTTTGGATGTAACAGTTGTAGAACTGTTTGCCAGTTTTGGCTTAGCAGTCTTAGAACTGTTGATCTGCTTTGACTTAACAGTTTTAGAACTGTTATTTTGTCTTTTGGGACTTTTGTTTTGAGTGCCATTGGTCTGTGGGTTATAGTAACAGTCTTGAACTAAATGATTAGATCTCCCACAAATGTAGCACTTTTTGGTTTTCACAATAGGTAAACCAGTTCTTTGTGACCAGAATTGGTTTCGATTTCTTTGATTTCCTCTAACAGCTGCAGATTGAGGAAACTTTTGGACACCATGTTTTTGGCATGTGCATGCAGGCATTTCAGTATGCCTTTTCTTAGGCTTGGGTTTAGCCTGAGATTTTGGAGCTTCCATCTTCTTCTTTTCATACACAACCTCACCAACTTTATCCTTTCCTTTGGCTTTTGTACTAACAGTTGGGCTTTTTAGCTTAGAACTGTTTGGGTTCTTGAGAGAACTGTTAGTGTAAAGATGGGGATTATTGGCAACAGTTGTGGAGCTTTCTATGGAATGGATTGCTTTTGAAGGTGTTGGCTCAGTGATGAGGGATTCTGTGGATGCTTTTACAAACACCACAGGATTGAAAGATGGTTTTGTGGAAATGGGTTCACAACAGATGTGATTTTCATATGGAATCACTTCATCTTTCTTCACAACTATTTCAATATCTTCAACACTTACTACAGACAGAACTTCATCTTCATAACTCTCAAACTTTGGATCAGCTGACTTTAATTCATCTGCCAAAGGTTCATTGACATATCTATCAGCTGCCTCAGACAAGGGTGTTATATATGTGTGATTGTATGGAGGTGGGGTTTCCTTATATCCAAGTCCAGTTTTCACCTTGTCTCTCACTTGAGATTGTAGCAGAGTCTCAAGCTTAAGGTTTGCAGCCTTGAACATTCCAAGATCAATGTCCACACCCTCCAATTTCTTTGTGAGTTCATCTACCTTGCTTTCTTTTTCAACCAATTTCTTTTTCAGACTATCAATCTCATCTTGAAACTGCTCTTTCTCCCACTTATGATATTTTCTATCATAGTCCATTTGCAGTTCATTAGCCTGATAGTCTTTAATTTTCTTTTCAAGATCTTCTATCACAGCAGTATACTCATACCTTCTCTCCTCCATTTTACTTAGAGCAGCACATACTTTCTTATTGTGCTCTCTAAACCTCTTAACAATAGCTCTACATTCACCAGGACATAGTTTAGAAGATACCTGTATGTCCTCAGATTCTGGAGAATCCATCTTGATGGAGGAGTCAATCAATGCCATCAAAGCTTTGTTGCTGGTAGCCTCCTCTGCTTGATCACTCCAATCAAATCCATGGCCTTCTTGTGAGACCAATGCTGAGGAGGTATGATTCTGAGTTGGCCTCTGGCCTTGATTTTGAACTTGTCCACCAGATCTGCATTCTCTTGCAAAGTGGCCAAGTTGTTGACATTTGAAGCATCTCACCTTTGACTTGTCAAATCCAGCCTTGCCATCAGCTCTGAAATTCATGTTTTGCCTTCCAGTCCTTTTAATGAACCTCTTGGCTCTAACAGTAAGCATGGCCATCTGCCATTTGAGATCCATCTCCTCAAGATCATCAGGGTGCACTTGTTCAAGATCCTCATTGGTGAGGGTTGAATGTGCATGGCTGGCAAGAAAAGCTTCAAGAACTGCATCTGGAGTATTCATATCTAGTCCAACAACAGAACTAGTACCTGCACAACTATCAATTGAGTTAGTTAATGAATGGTTTGATTCCATACCTGAGGAAGACAGGAGAGCAGCATTGTGGCTAGGGATAACAGTTTTTCTTTTTCCCTCAAACACTATCAAACTATTATAGAGGTCATCTAACTCTATGTGTTCAAGAGAATCCTTGGTTCTCCATTGTGCAGCAAACACAGTCCATTCATCACCTAGAGACCTAAGAAACTTTCTATTTATCTCATCTTGATCAAGCCTAACCTTAGCACTCTCCAGTTGACTCACCAGTTTGTAAAACCTATCAAAGATTTGGGTGATACTCTCATTCTTCCCACTGGTGAAGTTCTCATAGGCTTGTTTAAGAAGATCTCTTTGGTTTCTCTTAGAACTAGCATTCCCAGCAAACCTCTTTTCCAGAGCATTCCAAAGTTCATGAGCATCATCAAATTTCTTGAATTGATGTTGATACTCATTGGGAATTGCAATCTGAAGGATGCTGAGGGCTTTCATCTCAATCATTCTATCCTTCTATTCAGCATCTGTCTTTGGTGGTGGTTACTTCTTTGGTTTTCCATTCTCATCCAGTTCAATGGGATTAGTGGGAACAGTTTCAATGATTTGCCAAACAGCATAGTCCATTAATTGGACATGCTGTTTAATTCTTAGTTTCCACATCTCAAAATCAGATGGTTTGAGCATGGGAACACGAATGTTGGACCCTGACCCACTGTTATCAGA
This sequence comes from Pulicaria dysenterica, assembly GCA_947179395.2. Lineage (NCBI taxonomy): Eukaryota > Viridiplantae > Streptophyta > Magnoliopsida > Asterales > Asteraceae > Pulicaria > Pulicaria dysenterica. Next base: position 43,459,229 of record OX359294.1, read on the forward strand.
AGAACCTCCCGAATCCATTGATACAAATTGATTTAAAGACAGTTTAAAAAAATATTAAAGCAAGGTAAAGCAAAAACCTTCAACCGGTGATCAAAGGAACCTTAATGATAAGGCTCTGATACCACTTGTCAGGATCGGATATAGATTATATCAAATAACAAGAACTAACTTTTAAATAATAAATCAGAGTAAAATAAAAGTTAATCTTTAACTATGATCACAATCAACTAAGAAGTTGCGGAATCACACTTAATTGATTAAAGAAGGTTTTAAACACAGATCAATTCAATCAAACAGTAGTTTTATTAACCAACCAGAATGATTACAAAAGCAAACTTCACCCCCAATCTAACTTATTATGTTAGACGAAGAACACAGACTGTTCTTAGGTTTCAACGAGAAACTTAGAGGCTTAGCACTATTCAGAAAACAAAATTACAATTTTTTAAGAACGAATGCAAAATATAATCAATGAGTAAGTTCTAATTATGAATTCTAATCTAGCATATATATACTCCTCGATCTTCCTTGATTTGCTGACAGTTAGGTAATCTTCTATCTTCTGAGATAATCTTGATGATCTTCAAAGTATTTCGAGATATCTTCAAAGATAGGATTTTCCAAATATAGCTCTACAGAAACTGTTTAATGAATACAACAGTTCTTTATTCTTCTAACAGTCTTCAGCTTCAAGGTCTTCAAACAGTTGTAGATGTGTATACTAACAGTTCTCAACTATTTTCATATTTTCAACAAACAGTTTTAAACTGTTTCACCAACCTTCACCAAACAGTTCTCATCTTTATGTTCAATAACTTAGATTATTTCCCGACAATCTCCCCCTAACTTAAAGTATTGAACAATACATTTAAGTTGTTGGTTCGATCATAGACAAATTAATATAAGTAATGAGTCACATTTCTTCTAATCTCTTTTTGAATCTGTTCAGTAAGTCTTCCTTCTGTTTTGAGTCCCCATGGAATTTAGCTTTAATCAAAAACTCCAGCTTAGTCTTGTGATGCTCAATAAAGTTCAAATCAAACCACTCATGCATTGTATTTTCCATCACCATGTAGTATGTCCTTGATTTTGCATATACCTTCACTGCCTTTATGGGAAAAGTTTCCTCTGCTGTCAGTTTAGGCATAATCTTCAATGGGTTGCAAATGCTGGTAAGATATTCCATCAGAATCTTGATTCCTTCATTTGAGTCACTAAAGTGCTTAATTCCATATGTATACAATTCTTGTACATCTTTTGGTGATATTCTTGTCATCATTTGTACAAAATTGTCATACACCTCAACAGATCCATCTTCCCTTGCAATAGTAATGCAATGTTTGTCACTTGCTTTTTCTTCAAACTTCCATTCAACAACATGAGACTTTTCACCTAATTCTTTTTCCAATTGGTCAATCCCTTGCTGAACGTCTACCGTCAGTTTATCTTTCAGAATTTTGTGAACCACAGCAGCTTTGTTTGAAGTGGGAAGTTTCTTGGTTGGCTTAACTGTAAATGCTTTACCTTTTATTACTCTTTTTCTTTTCACACCTTTCTGAGATCTTTCCTCCTCATCAATTTCAGCTGTGATTTTCTCACCTAGCTGAAGAGCCATAGCAAAATCTTTTTCTTCTTGTTCTTTCTTCTTGACAGCAAGCAGTTCTTGATCCCTTTCTTCAGCTGCCAGCCTCCAAGCCAACTGATAATCATTTTCAAGTTGTTGAGGCTTTTTAAGAACTTTAGTAGGAAGAACATCAACTTCCTTTCCTTTTCCTGAACCAGAAGGCATTTGATCAGCAATTCTTTCTTCTTGAATTGCAATGCCTTTGAATCCTTTCTTTGGTGGTAATGGTTTCAGCTCCTTCATACCTTTGAATTTACCTTCCAACCAACCATCCTCAATACTTTGTGCCATCCTCTTGGTGTTAAATCCAGTAGTTTGAGCACATAGGTCAATCAAGTAAGTTTGTTTAACCTTGGACCATGAATTGAAGACTTCAGTAGTTGGATAGCTAGCAGTAACAGCCATCTTGTTTATCATCATCCTATCCTCAGCTGACAAAGTTTCTTCATCTTCAGTAACAGCTGTTGGGTCAATGGTTGCAACTGTTTGTTCAGTTGTAGTAACAACTGTTTGTTGATCCTGTGGAACTGTTTGTTTAACTCCTTCCTGCTTGGATTTTCTTCTTCCTTTAGCTTGAGCAGTTGAAGAGGTTCTCACCAAAGATTTGGGTTTAAGCAGCATCTCATGAGTATGAAGAACATTGGTTGCCTTCTTCAGATTCTCATCAAGAAAGTTCAGCTGCTTATCTTGCCTTATTAGCACCTCATTGTGAATTGCTACTACCTTGAGTACTTCAGTTGCCTTCTCCAACTTTTCTGTCAGTTCTTTTATCTTCTCATCTTGAGTAACTATCCTTTTGTTTTGAAGGGCAATCCTTTTCTTTAGGTGTAGATGAGCAGCAAGATAAGGTGCAAAGTTAGGATCCGTCAATGCATGTTGTTTCAGTCTAGTCTCAATGTCAGTTAGTGTTTCCACTGTGACCATATCATTGACAGTTTCCACTTGTGGTTGACTCCCCTGAATCTCACCATCAGTACCCCTCTGTTCTTGGTTCTGGGGATTACCAGAAACTGTTTTACCAGTCTCTGTTGCCATGGTTGAGGTCTTAGCTATGTTAACACTGTCCTGGTTATCCCTTGCGGATAAAACAGTAGTGTCAGCCTCAAAAACCATATGATCACCCTCTTGAGGAATGATCACCTCCTCATTGTGCCTGGGAGACAGCACCAAAGGTTCCCTTTCGATATTCTGCACAGGTGAATGCACCTGTGCAGGGCTAACAGTTTGGGGTTCTCTAATTGTGGTGGAAGGAGCACCAACAGTTTTCCTCTTCTTTCTAAATGTTTTCAATGTAGGGGCTTGTGTTGTAGCTATTCGAATGGTAGCAGAAGGGGATGTTTGTGTATCTCGAGTTGTGGGTTCCAAAGGTGGTGGTGTAGCAATAGTGTGGGCTTCATGCTCACCCCTGGCAACTCTGTTTCTTGACAAGAACTCCACCATTGCAGAGAGTGGAGGAGTTATGGCACCCGAGAAACTCTTGCCATTAACCAACAGTTTACTCAAAGTGGAAGCCACATGAGCTGAGGGAATAATGACCCTCTTGTGTATTTTAAGGTTTGGCATCAAAAAGTTTAAACAAGTTTGCACAAACCGTGGATACATCAAAAATAGACCATACTTGGTCCCCAGATGTTTTACCATACCATTAAATATCAATTTTGAAAAATTAAAACATCTGTTGTTGGCTAGACAGATGAGTGCGAGAGCAATGTTGCTCCCAAACTCATTCCAGCCCGTTCTCTTAGGGCTTATGCACTGCTGGAGAGTATGGATAATGAACTTCCAGTGTGCGCAAAACTGCCCTTTGTAGAAGGTACCCTTACCCCCGGGGCCCTCATACCCAAGTTTTAGTAACTCAGTGTGTAGATATTCTAATGCAACCGAATCAGAATACTCACCATTAAGATCATTCAGTTGTAGTGCATGGCGAATAGTGTCTTCGGTTATAGAAACCTCCATATCATCAACAGTTGTAGAATCCGTTGCACTCCATCAACTTCTTGGACTTTGGCATTCTTCCAGAAGTTCTCAATATGTGAGGTATAGATTGTGGGGTTGACAATTAGAGCATAATGAATGTTTGATACCGTAAGATAATCAATCATGACGTGGAAAGCGTCAAGATTGTGTGGTTTTTCAAGATAAGCGATCACATTGTGCTCTTTGACAAATGGAAGAGGAGACATTTTGATTTCGATTTCTGAGAGTTGTTGAGAGTTAGGGTTTGTTAGTGATCGAAGTTCGTTTTGGACGTGTGAGTTGCTTAATAAGGAGGGAATTTCCTTATATATATTTCGACTGTTGAATGCAATCCAAAGGCTTCCAAAATTCTGCAAAGACCAATACACCCTTTAATAGCTTAACAGCTGACGGACAAAATGAATTAACAGTTGAGGAACTATGTTCATAAGATGTAACAATTGTTATTCAAAAGTTAACTCCCTTTTGTTTGATCATTTATTTGGATTAACAGTTGTTTAGTGTTTACAACTGTTCTTATTTCTCCCCCTTAGTTGACGAATTTCTCCCCCTCAGTTGCACATGAACTTTTCCTAACAGTTGCCGAAGCCATATGCTAACAGTTGAAAACTGTTAGTATTGATTGAAACAGAAATGTGCAACTGTCAAACAAACTTTTAGCTCATATATGTCAAATGCTGAAGCAATAATAACAAATCATTAGTGAACACAGTCATCAACAAAAGATATATTTTATTCAAGATAATCACAATTGAGCTACAATAATTTTGAGAAAACAATACTGTCTTTTGCTATAGATCTAAACACAGCTTATAAGAACTGTCTTAACTCCGAGATCTACATGTGACAAATTATCGTTAACATTTTGTATCATCAAATCTGAACTTTAAGGGAAGACAATCATCATCACATTCTTGCTCGAGAATGTCTTCATTATTTAAGAATCGAGTTCAGAATAGCCTCTACAGTGCCGCCATAGCCTTACTGAGAAGCCTGTCTTCAAAGAATGGTCATGTAATGCACAAGCCATTGTTGGTACTGCTTATCTAATTGTGCAAGGCCGTCTCGTAGGTGTGGGAGAACAATGATCTACACCGTAAGTGTAGACAACTTTCTCCGTGAACAGTTGACATGCCTTAAACAATTTTCAAAACATACAACCCACCAATGGGTGTGCAGTAGACCTTCTCATCATATGTACCACCAGAGACGATTATCATAATTTGCCTCCACTGCATCATCATCCGAGGCCCTCTGGTGGTTATGAGTATTATATCTTCGAACATTGAACCACACTACGGAGTTTGTAGTGCCTGCCAGGTTCAAGACGAATCTTAGACAACATGGTGTAGGCAATTCATGGAAGAGAGTGAAATTTTCAAAATCACCTCTTATACGAATATGATCAATTGGTTTATTTGGCCTACGTGGATCTGGATGCTGTGTCAAGGTGAACCTATCTCGATCATCATGCATCTCAAGAACACATGATGAGTATTGCCAAAGCTCATGCATTCTTACAAATGGGGCAGGGATGGTTACATAACTTTGTCTAACATTAATATCTTTGAAGTTTATGAGAAAGAAGTTAGTAGCCATTTGCAGAGAGAAGTGTGTGCAAATGTAGGTGTGATTTGTGAAGTATGGGTGCAAGGCTATTTATAGAGAAACTGGGAGGCATTAATGTCCATTAATAGCCATTAATGACCATTAATGTCCAGTAATTTCCATTAATAGCATGCAGTGACTTGTCATATCAAATTCACTATATTACAAGCAAAATGACTCACCTTTATCAGTCTGGAACTGTTGATTCAAGAAAGTGAATTTACCTTTACCTCTTAACAGAGACAGTCACGGGTGTGAAAACTGTTTGTGAGACAGGTCATCAGATATGTCCAAAACTGATGTGAAATTGCATTTCCTTCTCTGAATACTTAAATGACAACAGTTGTTAGAAAACGTAACTAACAGTTGCAAACTGTTAGTGTGAAAAACATGGAATAATGAACAACTGTTAGTCCAAGTTAATCATTCCAATGTTGGAAATCAAAAAGTTGAATCTGCTCACATCAAAAGCTTTAGTGAACAAATCAGCTAATTGATCATCAGTATGAATTTTCATAACTTGGATTAATCTCTTTTCATTGCAGTCTCTTATGAAGTGAAATCTGATTTCAATGTGCTTGGTTTTAGAATGCTTCACTGGATTATTAACTATGCTAATAGCACTGGTGTTATCAACATAAATAGGGGTATTTAAGAAAGACAAACCATAATCCAGAAGCTGATTTTTGATCCATAACACTTGTGAACAGCAGCTTGATGCAGCAATATATTCAGCCTCAGCTGTTGAAGTTGAAACTGTTGTTTGTTTCTTGCATTGCCATGAAACCAGCCTTGATCCAAAGAATTGACATCCTCCAATGGTTGATTTTATGTCCACATTGGCTCCACCATAGTCACTATCAGAATATGCCACCAAATCAAAAGGTGAATCTTTAGGATACCAAAGTCCCAATTTTGGTTGGCCTTTGAGGTATCTAAAGATCCTCTTTACAGCAAACAGGTGTGACATCTTTGGACTGCATTGGAACCTGGCACAAACACAAACAGCAAACATTATATCAGGTCTAGAAGCAGTTAAGTACATTAATGAACCAATCATTGATCTATAGAGGTGTATATCAACATCCTCTCCCTCAGAATCTGCTCCCAACGGTTTGTGTGTCTCCATTGGAGTACTTGCCAGCTTCACATCTTGATAGCCAAACTTGTCCAATATGTCCTTGACATACTTTGATTGGCTTAGAAAAATACCAGTGGGCTTCTGTTTGACTTGTAATCCTAAGAAAAATGTGAGTTCACCCATTGAACTCATCTGAAACCTTTTGTGCATAATGACTTCAAATTCTTTGCACAAGCAGTCATTAGTGGATCCAAAGATTATATCATCAACATAGATTTGAACAAGCAAAATCTCTGTTTTAACAATCTTTGTAAACAATGTTTTGTCAATTGTGCCTCTCTTAAAACCATTCTCAAGGAGATAGGATGATAATGTCTCATACCAAGCTCGAGGAGCTTGATGTAGACCATATAGAGCTTTATCCAACCTATATACCTTGTCAGGGTACTTTGAGTCTTCAAAGCCAGGGGGTTGACACACATATACCTCCTCATCAATAGTTCCATAGAGAAAAGCAGACTTGACATCCATTTGATACACCTTAAATCCTTTGAAGCTTGCGAAAGCAAGAAATAGTCTAATGGCTTCAATCCTTGCAACAGGTGCAAAAACATCATCATAGTCTATTCCTTCCTCTTGTGTGTAGCCTTGTGCAACCAGTCTTGCCTTATTCTTGATTACAATCCCTCTTTCATCTTTCTTGTTTCTAAACACCCACTTGGTGTCAATTACTCTTTTGCCTCTTGGAAGCTCAACCAACTTCCAAACTTGCTGAATTTGAAATTGTAAGAGTTCTTCTTGCATTGCTTCCACCCATGAAGGGTCTTTCAATGCCTCAATTGCTTTCTTTGGTTCTATTTGAGATAGAAAGCAGGCATTCACATCAAATTGGGCAAGATCCACACCACTGTTTTCATTTTGTAGCATATTCCTTGTTCTGATAGGAGTGGTTGGATCACCAATTATTTGTGATATTTGATGAATCTTGTGAACTCTTGATGTAGGAATGTTTTCTTCAGTCAGTTCATTCCCTAGATTAGACAAATCAAACTCACATTCACTTGAAATTTCAGGATACACTTGATCAGTGACTGTTTGGGATGCAGAGTCAGTGTGTTGTTGAGGATCATGAGATTCCATGTCCTTTGAAGATTCAGCATCAATCAATGGATCAACAGCAGTGGAGAACTCTTGTTGAAGCAAAGGAATCACAACAAAGTCTTCAGTAACTTTGTTTGAACCAACAGTTGTTGGTTTCGAACTAACAGTGTCAAAACTGTTCGGGTTGGTGGAAGCTGTCTGATGATTTTCATCAGCAGTTGTTGGGGTACCTGTAGCTGTTTCAGTAGAGTACTCAAAAGAAAGAGATTTAGACAATGCATCAATATCAAATAACCAATCAGGTCCATGACTTGCAATATTGATCCTATTCTCATTGAAAGAGACATTCATACTCTCTTCTATGATTCTAGTGACATTGTTAAAAACTCTATAAGCTTTACTTTGAGTGGAGTATCCTACAAAGAAACCTTCTTCAGCCTTACTCTCAAACTTGCCTAATTGTGATTTGGTATTAAGGATAGTACAAGGACACCCAAATGGTTTGAAGAAGTTGATTAAAGGTTTTCTCTTGAGGAACAACTCATAAGGAGTTTTCCCTTTGGACTTGACTACTTGTACTCTATTCTGAACATAGCAGGCAGTGTTCACTGCTTCTGCCCAGAATATCATTGGAAGCCTAGAATCAGCTAACATGGATCTAGCAGCCTCTATCAAAGTCCTATTCCTTCTCTCAGCAACTCCATTCTGTTAGGGAGTCCTAGGGGCACTAAACTGTCTTTCAATACCTTTACTTTCACAAAAACTGTTTAGTTCATAGTTCTTAAATTCAGAACCATTGTCAGATCTAATGACTTTCACCTTCAAATCAGATTGATTTTCAATTTTAAGAATAACAAGAACTATAAAATCCTAATTTCACAAAATTTGCGTAGTAAATGGCAACAAAATGCACACAGCAGAATGTACTAAGCAAAAATTTGCACAAAGCAAAATTCATACAGCAGAATGCTAAACGAATACCTTTCGTCATGCCCTTACCTGCACTATGCACGATGTGAGCTGTAACTCGTGCTTAGTAGGGTTCCATTTCGCATGTAATGAGTTTCTCATCTGTGAACCTTAATTACTGTTAGTACTGCACTCAGCAATAAACTGTCAGTAACTTCAAGATCACTTATAAACATTTAAGCAAAACACATCAAAGTGAGATGAAGGAAATGTGTAACATCCTCAAATGGGCCTAGTTGTCTATACCCTCGGTACGTTCCGAATCTCGAGTTTATTAATAAATATTAGAATTATTATTAAAATAATTAAGAAATCATGATAATAAATATTATAAAGAAAATAGATAAATTTAATAAAATATTAAACGGTTTTGAATAAGGATTCCGAAAATATCCCCGTTAGTTGAAATGGGTAAACGGGTATTAAGTTGTAAGTTGAGAAGGGGAACAAAATACCCCATTTGGATAAGATTGGAGACCTTAAGTCGACCTCCCTTCTCAAATACACAGACACACGCATACACACCAACACATACCTCTCATTCATTGTTCTTGAATCTTGAAGCTAACTCACGGGAGAGATCATAAGGATTAATTCTAGCATCAATTCAAGCTTATAATCTGTTCATAGTCCGAGAATCAACAGCTCCTTCCTCTTTGTAAGTCCATCTTCTCCATCTTCTTCATTGTTCTTGAGTTAGGTCAAATTTAGTCAAACCCGAATTTGGAATCAAGAAATGATTCTAGGTGTTCCAATCTGTTTCTAAATCATTTCTAAGTGATTAGAATCCAAGTTCATGAATTAAAATGGTGATTTGAATTAAATTTCATGAAAAGCTTGAAATGGGTCAAAATGGAAGAATTTGATCCTACACCTTCAATCTTTGGTTTGATGTTGTTATATGTATGTTTTTGGATTCATTTGGATGTCTAAAATCATATGGAAACACTGGAAATTGGATTGGGATTGCTGGAATTGGGTTTGGATTGCAAATGGACTGAAAAGGGGGCTGTTTCTCGCACACTGACTGTAAATTGGTTACTACGGCCGTAGTAAGTTTTCCCTACGGCCGTAGGAGGGTGTTCTATAAAAATGGTCCTACGGCCGTAGGACATTTTTACTACGGCCGTAGGGACTGTCTGTTATGAACAGTGCACTGTTGTGCTGTTTTTCGACGTTTTGTCGTACGGGATGCTCGTTTAGGATTCTATTTAGTCTAATGGCATCATTAGTGGTATCATATTAGTTTTTTAGTTAATGTACTTGTGTGAAGTGACTAAACACGAGTATTATCTTATAGGTAAGATGTACGACCCGGAAGAAGAGCGCGACGATCACGATTATTGTTTGCTTTAGTCTCTAGCCTCACAGGTGAGTATAGGATAACATACTAATTAATATAATCGTATTACATGTTATTTGTATGTGCAAGTAATTCCATGAAATGTACTTAACACTGTTGTATGCTTGAAATGCGTACTGTATGCTATATTTATGCATGACATACGTAACCATTGAATCATGATTATAATATGATATGTATGAGCGCTATGAGGCCCTGAATGGGTCAATTATGTTTTTGTGATCGGATCCGAGATATGGGGGCTATTTGTAGTCCTTGAACGAGGCCAGACTGCGGTCTGGGATTACTTGAGGCCTGCGGGTCGATGATAGCGTCAACGGTACCTAGATAGGTATTTAGGGTTTGGCTAGCCCAATGTTCCTCGTGCGATGAGGGGGATCAGCTGATTGTTGTACCCCATGGAGTCTATGGCTCCATAACGCAACGGTGGACCGCTACCCGCTCACCCACCCGCGCGGTTGATCTGTCTGGTTTCCCCAGTTAGGAGTGTTGAACCGGGCTCGCTACCCTGCAAGATTATGCTTCCTTCTGGCTGTGCCAGCTCATCGTGAGATGCTAGGATAGCACTGTTTGATATATTGATGATATGTGATATATTTATATTACTGAATATGCTATCTTATGCTCACTAGCTTTAATTAGCTAACATATACTCTTCCCATGACTGCAGGTAACACTTAGGCGCGTGAGCTTTGGGTACCTGTTGGTTATTAATTGTCTTTTGGAGGAACACTTGTTTTGTTACTTTTATTACTGTTTATGTTTGTATAAACTTGGTTAAGTGGTCGGTGAACAGTTTAGTAACACCAACTGATCTTTTGTATACTGTGGCTGATTTTTTGGTTGTAATTATAGCCACTTTTGTAATTCCGCTGCTGTTAATGAGTTTTGAAAAACAGGTTTGGCTTAAGTTCTGTTTATAAACGGATCCATGCAGTTGGATTCTTGAATTTCTATTATTAAAATGAAAAATCTGGTTTTCAAAAGCGAGGTGTTACAAAATGTAAACAGAACAAATCACACTAAGAGAAAATAGAACATACTAGAACTCTTTTTGTATTTTTCTAAACAGAAACGAGATAAAAATGCAAACTATTAACAACTTATTTTTGGAAATCTAAATTCAACTATTTAAAAACTTAAAAATAAAAGACAGAAATGAAAATAACTGAAATGAAATTAACTCAGAATAAATTTGCAAAAGAAGTAAATTCCTGAAAATTAAATCTTTTTGTGAGAAGGTTCCAGTATGGAGTCAGTACTAGCTCGTCTATACTCAGTAATCATTCATTTCAGAACCTTGGGCATAAACATATTCTCTTAAACTCTGTCTGTCAACCTATCTTTCTTCAGATAATAACAGATTTTGTTTCAACATTTTCAGATTGTCTAGACTGGATACATGATTAAGACTATCTCTTTGAAAGTCTCACAGTATTTTGATTCACTCAGTAGGTTGCACAACTTAATTACCAAAACCACCATGCTTATGTGATATGTTAATTTGTCAACGCATTTTATGCTCTTTGACATGGAGGTCGATTTTTCACCTCTCTAGACATTTTTCTTGCTGAGCTTTTGTCAATGCATTTTATGCTCTTTGACAGTTTATCATGATAGATCAATGTATCTATATCTTTTGACATTCTCAAATTGGGGTCAATTTTTCACCCTCTTTTACATATAGCTCAATGTCATTTAACACATTAGGCATGGTAACAGGTGTGTGCATCAAACTAAGTCATTCTCAACTGTTATTGACTTATAGACTTGGAATGTCTCGATAGCTTAAATCTATGATTGATTTTCACATGCATAACCATTTATCAGTCTAGACTTTCCTTATATGTCTTACACACTATCTGTTTCTTATCTGATTCAACTAGATTTTCAGACAGTTTTCTCAAAAGTATGTATGTGCCTTCAGTTCTAATTTTACTAGACGACTTTGTATTGAGAACCAGTGTGCCATCACTCTCCATCTAGGTTGGATCAACTTCCTTTTTTTTTTTTTTTTTTATGTTTTCTGATTTTTTTGTATTTTCTATGTTTTCTGATTTTTTTGTATTTTCTATGTTTTCTGATTTTTTTGTATTTTCTATGTTTTCTGAACTATCTCCCCCTAAAATACTAAAGAAACTAAAAACTAAGAAAATAGAAACGCAAAGACACACAGAAAATAAACACAAAGACAAAAGAACAATTTAGTCACACAGAAAATAGACACACAGTCACAAATACCTCACACTTGATTATAGCGGTTGACACCCTTCACATAGAAGAAAGAATTAGAAAGCATTAGGAACCCAAGCCCGAATAGTCATGGGTTTCCCGTCTTCTCCAATCACTGGAAGTTTCATCCAAGTTCCAGTCTTCTCAGCAGCATTGCTGAACCTGTCACTCGAATCCTTAGGAATTTGAACACACAGTTTGTTAGTCCACTTAGAAGTCTGATTGAGCGAAGATTTTCTTTTGCTAACAACTTCGGGATTTTTAGATTTTCTTATGGTATCCCCGTTTGTCCTTTGATGCTGAACTGGAAGAGTTGAGTTTTGATTGTTTTTAGTAAACGTTTTATTCTTTTGATAAGTCTCAACTTTCCTGTTACAGCGCTGATGTGGCTGCTGATCACACTCGTAACTGAGGTGACCAGGTCTCCTGCACACATAGCAAATCCTGTCTGGATATTGCTTTACAGAACCTTTCGACATCCTTTGAGATCGATACCCTAACCCTTGATGTTTGGGTAAGATTTTGACCTCTTGGTATGGACGGGTATCAGGAGACTTTACACCCTCCTTTTCAAATTTCCGAAGGGCATCATGGATACGATGCATCAACGGATCTTTGACATTAGAACTTGCCAACAGTTCTCTCATTCCTGGTTCAACCTTTTTAATTTCTTCTTGCTGAATCTCATTCTTCTGAGGCCCACCCACATTCTCGTGTAACTTTAAATCCTCTTTTGGGGTTGATGCAGAAGATTCATCAACCTTTGTGAGTAGTGGGTCAGATTCAGAGTGAACATCATCATTCACCAGTTGATTTAACACTGGTGGTGGACATTTAGAGTATAGCTTTTTGTTCTTTTCTGAATTAGTACCTTGACCTCTCTAATCGATTATGTACTCAAATAAGTAAGAAGACGTGGAATAACTTTTGAGTTTTTGACTCAGAGTCTCATAATCGACCTTTGAAGTAGCAAGGTCTCGTTTCAACTTATCAATCTCATTTATGTAAAACACTATAGCATCCTGTTTATTTAACAGACCCACTCCTAGTTCATGCACCTGTTTTCCTAGACTTTCATTCTTTTCTTTTAACTGTTTTTCCCTTTCTTTTATTAACAGGTTTTTATCTAACTTAGATGTGAGCTCTGAAATTGTAGACTTTAGGAACACTATCTGTTTTACATAATCATTACAAGAACCACAAGGTAAGCCAAAAGTACATACCTTTTCCTCGGATGATTGACCACAACTGCACACCTTTTGGTTTGACTCGTTGGCACGAACTTTCACTGGTGTCTTTTCTGCAGCTAGAACCGAGGTTGGTTCATCATCAATGCTGGCAATTGATTCTTCTTCACTTGAGTAACTTTCTGTCTCGGATTGAGAATCTTCGTTCAACACATGAACATTTGCCACATTAATATCAGCACTATCATTCCCAAATTGTACTGACCAGTCAATTCCTTCGTCCTTTTGAACAACTGCCATTGCCTTAGCCGGTTTTGGAGTTGATTCAGACTTTATGGTTGAAGAGGAAAATGATCTACTGCCAGGACTGGTTTTGAAAGGATACTTCGGTCCCACACTCTTCGGCTTATCACATTCTCTCGCGAAATGACCTTTTTCACCGCAATTATAGCATGTTACCGCAGACTTATCAAAACCAAGTTTGGTATCCTTTGTAGCTGATATTTGCTTTCCTGTTCTTTTCTCATATGCTCTCGCCCTCCTGACTAAGTTAGCATATGACCAGAGGATATCTTGTCTTTCCATCTCATCATCATCGATCTGGTCATAGTCCTCTTGTGTCATATGAGCATTACCAATCTTCCCCTTCAGTAGATCATCATAAGAGGAGACTAGCGCACTTAGCATGCTCATATGTGCTGTTACTTCATCCGCACTCCCATATTTGAAATGCTCGGCATTGAATCCAGAAGTAGACACAGTATAGGATGGCCCAGAAGATGAAGCTTCAGATGTAGATCTGCCAGATTCATTTACATTCCTCACATAGGCAGATTGTAAGGGGGCATTTGAAGAAGTGGATGACGATACAGGTGTTCCAGAGTAGTAGAGAGAAGGATTTTGTTGATAACCGGACATGGAATCCAAATTTTGTTCCTCCTGCTCTTGCTCTTTCAACTTTGTGATGAAATCATTTAGATCCATCCCGTCAAAACCACCACTGTTCTTCAGTATCATAATATATGGCCGCCAGCTCTTGGGCAAGGCTTTTGCCAAAATTTCCACCTGCTGCTTCTCTGGAACAGTAACACCCAGACTGTCCAGTTCACTAAGAAGATGATTATATCTTGTAATGAGAGAAGGAAGTTTTTCATCTCTAGTAGCCATGAAATGATCTAATTCCTTTCTCAATTGACTTGCTTTCAATTCCTTGAGGGCGGCATTTCCCTCATTTCTCTTCTCTAGTGCTCTCCACAGGCTGTGGGAAGTTTTATATCTTCTGAATTGATGGAAGATCTCATTTGGAATGGCCTGGATTAGTTGAGCATAGGCCTTCTTCTCTGCATCATGACTGCTCTTCTGTTCAACAGTCATTCCATCATAGGGGGTTTCAATATTTCCCTCCCCCTTGGGAACCATATAATCGGTGCTTATTGCTCTCCGAAGTCTACAGTCAAGGCCATCGAGGAATATTTCGAACCTGGGCTTCCACATAGGATAGTCTTCCATGGTTAACAGTTTATGTACTTTATTGGCACTCCCCATTTCACTGTCTAACAATAAGTTGTTTAAAACTGTTGTCTGTTTTGATGCCATTTCAGTAATCAAGAGCTGAGAACACACAGACTGAAATTAGGATTTTATAGACCACACAGATTCAATACGCACGGAGTGGGAGCTACTACGCAAATTTTGTTGTGTGAGTTCTTAGTACATTCTGCTGTATGAATTTTGCTTTGTGCAAATTTTTGCTTAATACATTCTGCTGTGTGCATTTTGTTATCATTAGATTGATCAATCAAAGCACAAGGCTCTGATACCACTTTGTAGGACCGTGGGGGATGGGGTTCTAAACTAAACTAAAACACCCTTACGCTAGGACTGATCTAGGATGAGAAATAGTGCGGAATTTCTATTTCCCAAACCTCCTAAGGATTCTAAGATCTGCTTAGGTGTCCGGCACACAGTAACACACAAAAAGAACTAAGAACAACTCTAAGAACTCACACAGAGATGCTTAAGGCTGCCCATGGTTTTCGTATTGATCACTAAGATTACGAATTACGAGGTCAAAGTCGCGATTACTAAGGCTTAAGGTCGGATAAGGTCAATGTCGTATGATAGAAAGTGATTATGCGTAGTTACAAAACGATTACCGACGCTAATGCGGGGTTAAGCTCTATTTATAGAGTAAAATCTTCACTACGCACGTGGTGCAGAGCACTGCGTACGTAGTCGGTTCAATACGCACGACCTTAAATATTTTAAAGTTAATTAATTACCTATTAACCGACTTAATCACCACGTGCGAGTTGAGCTTCACTACGCACGTAGTGGACTCACCACGCACGCAGTGAACACATCACGCACGTGATGAACTTTCACACAGACTTAAACTTCCAAACTCACATCAACACATGATTAAGTACTTGTAAGCTTAAGATAATCACATAGAATCACTAAGAATGTATATACATGCAAACCATTAATCAAAACACATTTGAATTAATAAACTATGAAAATATTTTATTGATATGAACTAGGGATTTACAAATATGCGCCAACAAACTCCCCCTAAGACCTAGTTCTATCAATAACCATTGCACTAAGCAAAAATTCCACAAAGTAAAATGCACAAAGCAAAATGCACACAGCAGAATGCACACAACAAAATGCACACAGCAGAATGTACTAAGCAAAAATTTGCACAAAGCAAAATTCATACAGCAGAATGCTAAACGAATACCTTTCGTCATGCCCTTACCTGCACTACGCACGATGTGAGCTGTAACTCGTGCTTAGTGGGGTTCCATTTCGCATGTAATGAGTTTCTCATCTGTGAACCTTAATTACTGTTAGTACTGCACTCAGCAATAAACTGTCAGTAACTTCAATATCACTTATAAACATTTAACCAAAACACATCAAAGTGAGATGAAGGAAATATAAACAGAACAAATCACACTAAGAGAAAATAGAACATACTAGAACTCTTTTTGTATTTTTCTAAACAGAAACGAGATAAAAATGCAAACTATTAACAAATTATTTTTGGAAATCTAAATTCAACTATTTAAAAACTTAAAAATAAAAGACAGAAATGAAAATAACTGAAATGAAATTAACTCAGAATAAATTTGCAAAAGAAGTAAATTCCTGAAAATTAAATCTTTTTGTGAGAAGGTTCCAGTATGGAGTCAGTACTAGCTCGTCTATACTCAGTAATCATTCATTTCAGAACCTTGGGCATAAACATATTTTCTCAAATTCTGTCTGTCAACCTAACTTTCTTCAGATAATGACAAATTTTGTTTCAACATTTTCAGATTATCTAGACTGGATACATGATTAAGACTATCTCTTTTAAAATCTCATAGTGTTTTGACTTACTCAGTAGGATGCACAACTTGAGTACCGAACCACCATGCTTATGTGCTTTGTGATTTTGTCAACGCATTTTATGCTCTTTGACATGGAGGTCAATTTTTCACCTCTTTTGATAATTTCTGTTGAGCTTTTGTCACTGCATTTTATGCTCTTTGACAATTCAACACTAATAGATCAATGTAGCTTTTGTCACTGCATTTTATGCTCTTTGACAATTCAACATTGATAGATCAATGTATCTATTTCTTTTGACATCTCAGATTGGGGTCAATTTTTCACCCTCTTTTTACATTTTGCTCATTTTCATCTAAGCACATTTGGCATGGTAACAGGTGTGTGCACCAGACTAAGTTAGTCTCAACTGTTATTGACTTGTAGACTTGGAATGTCTCGATAGTTTGAATCTTTGATGGATTTCCACATGCGTAACCACTTATCAGCCTAGACTCTCATCATATGACTTACACGCCATCTGTTTCTTATCTGATTTAACTCAAATTTTCAGACAGTTTTCTCAAGAATATGTACATGCCTTCAGTCCTAATTTTACTAGACATACTTTGTATTGAAAGCCAGTGTACCATCATTTTCCATTTGAGTTGGATCAACTTCTCATTTTTGTTTTTCTGATTTTTTTTTTCTATGTTTTCTGATTTTTTTGTATTTTCTATGTTTTCTGATTTTTTTGTATTTTCTATGTTGCACCTATCTCCTCCTAAAATACTAAAGAAATAAATACCTAGAAAATAGAAACGAAAAAACACACAGAAAATAAACACAATGACAAAAGAACAATTTAGTCACACAGAAAATAGACACACAGTCACAAATACCTCACACTTGATTATAGCGGTTGACACCCTTGATAAATAATGTTTTGTCGATGGTTCCTCTCCGGTACCCATTATCAGTCAGATATTGAGAGAGGGTCTCATACCATGCTCTTGGTGCTTGATGAAGCCCATACAACGCCATATTCAGCAAGTATACTTTGTCAGGATGAATAGGATCTACAAACCCCGGAGGTTGGTTGACATACACCGTCTCCTGAATTTCTCTTGGTGCTCTGATACCACTTTGTAGGACCGTGGGGGATGGGGTTCTAAACTAAACTAAAACACCCTTACGCTAGGACTGATCTAGGATGAGAAATAGTGCGGAATTTCTATTTCCCAAACCTCCTAAGGATACTATGATCTGCTTAGGTGTCCGGCACACAGTAACACACAGAAAGAACTAAGAACAACTCTAAGAACTCACACAGAGATGCTTAAGGCTGCCCTTGGTTTTCGTATTGATCACTAAGATTACGAATTACGAGGTCAAAGTCGCGATTACTAAGGCTTAAGGTCGGATAAGGTCAATGTCGTACGATAGAAAGTGATTATGCGTAGTTACAAACGATTCCCCACGCTAATGCGGGGTTAAGCTCTATTTATAGAGTAAACTCTTCACTACGCACGTGGTGCAGAGCACTGCGTACGTAGTCGGTTCAATACGCATGACCTTAAATATTTTAAAGTTAATTAATTACCTATTAACCGACTTAATCACCACGTGCGAGTTGAGCTTCACTACGCACGTAGTGGACTCACCACGCACGCAGTGAACACATCACGCACGTGATGAACTTTCACACAGACTTAAACTTCCAAACTTACATCAACACATGATTAAGTACTTGTAAGCTTAAGATAATCACATAGAATCACTAAGAATGTATAAACATGCAAACCATTAATCAAAACACATTTGAATTAATAAACTATGAATATATTTTATTGATATGAACTAGGGATTTACAAATATGCACCAACACTTTGGAGACCGGTATTCATCCCCTCTCTCAATGGTATTATTTATAGACCTGTTGTATTAAAACCGGTCTCTATGTAACTTTTTTTTTTTTAAATACCATAATATATGGATACAGTGTATATATGCTATTAATTGAGTTGAGAATATATAAAAACAATAATATAAGACAAAACTAACTTATTATTTCATAAACAACAAAGATATACTTATAAAAGAAAGTATCAATATATGAGTGCAAAGTCCCAATGGAAGTAGACGCGACATCGTCAACGCATCATTAAGTTCCTCATATTTGTGGTAGAAATGCGAAGTCCTTAAACTAACCAAAAACATGAGATTAACAGTTCAAAGAAGACAATTTTCACTTGCGGTATGTTTTCCAATAACGATAAACAAAAGCCAAGGACAATCGCTATTAAGAGTGGGTTTGTATTTGAAGGATCATGTTTTCTCTCATGCTCAACTATATGTTGCTTTATCTAGAGTTAAAAGTAGAGAATGATTAAAGATATTAATCTTAGATAAGGAAGGTAAAGTTAGTAACAACACAACTAATGTTGTGTACAAAAAAATATTTTCCAAATTTATGATCTATATCTGATTTTGTATTTCATTTCCTTAGTAATTGTTCTATGTGTTCTTTTATATTCTATAAGTTATCTATAACCAACCGTGTAATACACGGGTCACTAAACTATTATATATATATATATATATATATATATATATATATATATATATATATATATAGTGGGAGGTTCATATGAGAACAATTAAATTAATTGAGAATGGGAGACTAAATCATAGCCGTTTAATTTCCCCTCTTTTAATGTCATTGCCCACCCATTAATTCCTCACATGCACCCTGCCACACCATATCCCCTCACGCTCTCGATCCATGAATTCCACTTACAAAATGAACGGCTAAGATTGAATCTCCCATTCTCAATTAATTTATCATTCTCATTTGAAACTTCCCATATATATATATATATATATTAATTTAGATGTGATTGATTAAGTGAATAAGGATTTTAATTTCGAGATAGAAATGGTAAAATTAATATAGTCTTCATTTCTATAGTGTATTATAATCTTTCGTGCATGCCCTGACCAAATTTTTATATACAATACCATGGCAACTAAAGCTTAACATCTATACTACAATAACAAAAAGAAGTCAACTCCTACAAAAACCCAAAAGTACCCTAGCTACATCTGATATATATCCTTCAAGGCAAGCAGGTTCTTTACCTGTACGTATGAAGAATTACACAGCAAAATAGCCGGAAAAACTATTACAGTTTGCGAATTATTATCAAATATTTCGGACAAACAAGGTAACGTGTAATGACTTCTCTTTTATTTACATATCCAATTTGTCAAAATTGTCTCTTAGGCTACCAAGAGGTCTCTTAGAACCTTAGTAGTTTGAAGCTGAAACATATGATTATTAAGAGTATTAGGCCACCAAGAGGTCGACACGTAGAAGTATCATTTGGAAGCATTGGGTAAGTGTCTGGAGATGGCATAACACAGTTTTCACCAGCAAAGTAAATGGTTCTTGGCAAAGCCCAACCATTGTGAAATGTGAATGTTTTTCGGTCCTTGGATAGAAGTATCTCTGTGGAGACTGAGCCCACTTGATCCTCATCTGCGTTCAAGAGTTCGGTATTGTAGTAGTCTAAACCCCAAAAGAGTGCTACATCATCTGCAACAGTTAAGTTTGTAAAAATAGAGAACTTGAAGAAAGATAAACGCGCAGAGGATAGATGATGGATGGGTTTACGAGACAAACGAGTCAACCGGGCTTATTTTTCTTTTAATTAATGAGCTTTTTTTCGGCTTACATTCTGAATTTCGGTCATATTATAACTTGATATAAGAAAATAAGCCGAGTTTATGAAAAAGAAGCTAAAAAAGTATGCTAATAAAAAAATAAGCCGGAAAAATATGCCCATAATACGCTAAAACAAACACCCCTTATATATATTTTTACCGATAGAAATTCATTAATATTGTTAAGATAATATAGCTTTATGTTTTATAAAAAAGACTTTTATTCGGACCCTTTTTTCTTTAGGAAAAACTTTGATTTGATCATAATGACCAGTTTGAGATAAAACACAACCGATTCGACCCGTTTGTATGTAAATGGGTCGAAACGTACACTTTCAAGATCAAACATGTATGCTAATTTTCGACTTTAATTACACATTGACAAAGAAAACTCTATGCGTTTTGTAAAATTATGTATTATGGTAAAATTTACCTGAAATCCCAGCAGTATGGAGCAAAGTGGTGTTGAAACTGTATGTAGTTGCGGGCTGACTGAACCCAGGATGATGAACCACCAAGTTCCAGTTAGTGTAGTTTTTGTTGTAATTTAGATTTGTAACTGTGAGCTTCACCCTCCAATGATCCAAGTAGTTGCTTTTAATATGCCAGTGGACTCTAATTGGACACATATGATTTGTACATCTCACGACATCCAAACTAGCCATGGGTTCGGAATTACTCGAACCACTGTTCATTGAAGACATATACTAATATGAATCAATGTACAAATCAAAGAAATTGAGTACTAGCACGTATGGCTATGGATGCTGCAAACAGACTAATATCAGTTAATTAATGTACATTAGAAACAAATAGCTTGGTAACCACCACCAAGGTGGCCTAGTGATAAGGCGTCCCGCCCTCAAAGAGGTCACGGGTTCAAACTCACTAGGTAAACATCTTGGGGGTGGCGAGGGAAGGGTAAGAAATCGGTCACGGGAATACCCCGGTTAGGCCGCGTACATTTGAGTCAAAGACTCGCCCTCCCCGGATAACCTGAACACGGAAATTCTCTCCGTTTTTAGAAACAAATAGCTTGGTATGATTTTGCTATAAACACTATATTTTAAACCTACCTAATACAAGATAATGTTTTCTTGTCTGCTGGTCTGCATCCACAGCTGCATTGAGGGCATGTTGTGATTTCCGGGCTATAAAATGTCGACAATGAAACACAACATATCGGTATTTTGTTAGCCAAGAAGCTAGAGTACGTGCAAGTCGATTTCCATGTTCCTGAAAACCATTGTCATTATTAGGTAAATGATATTAAGATTTAGCGTAGGATGAACAACAGAAATCGTTGTAAGATTCTTACTAAAAACCTCTTCTTCTCTCCTTCCTCCAACAACAGTAGAAACCGTTGGCACAGTTTCTTGAATAGAGCTACAAGTATACCCCGGTCCAGATGTCAGTAATGTAAGATTTTCTGGCATCTGGACCCGCGAATTTCCTTGTAAGTTACCGACAACAATGTCAAAAGAGGAAGATGATTGTGGGGGATTGATAGCCGAGGCGGCAAGAAGGCCGCCACGACAACAGTTCTCTGGCGAGTTAGGATCTCGGGTATCCGGCGTTAGATCAACAATCTCGGGGGTTTGCATACAGGAATGTGGTATCTCATCTTTGAAGCCAGAGCAATTCCCTCTATGAGTTGCAATAGCACCCGATATTGACCAAATTATCTCATTTTTTGTCCATGTGAATCCCAGCTTCCATCCCGGTTTGTCGATTTGACGATATTGGTAGTAGTTTTGGATACTTACTCTCGCCTAAATCAACCAAAATAACATGATTTAGGTTCTTGCCTAAGCTTAAAAACAAATTTTATCATTAAAAATGCGCGAATCACATAGTTTCTGTATAGTTATTACTAGAATACTTACCACATAGCCATCATTAGTCCAACGAAGTATGTCGAAAGTTACTGTAACATTTCCATTTGGATCTAACGGGTCGTAGCAATCTGCAGCAATTAAGATGAGCACAGTTGATTAGTTTTCCGCTCCACAATCGAAACAATCTAGCATCAATACAACAGAAAACTAAGATCGACACCTGCGAAACTGCAAATCGCCAACAGCAACGCCAAAATTAATGGAAAACACCATCTGGGCTCCATTTTTTTCGGTATCAGTAAGTTAAGAAGAAGAAGAAGGTTGTAAAGGTATGAGACAAATTAATAACAAAAAATATATCTTCCAAATTACAATGGTATCTAGGAAATGTCATCTGCTTGTTATACATGCCAAAAATTTGGCTTGAATAAGCCAAATATCATTGATTACATCACCAAATGATAAACAAGACAAAGTTCAAGAGATGAAGATCTCACTCTATATGAGGTTATCCATTATCAAATTAGATTATTAGAACCATATATATTGTTCTCATCAATGGGCAAGTAATAACGATTTAGTGTTATCGCACTTTCCGACGATCAGTCTGTACGTCTTTTTCGACATCCAAAAGCATTTCTAGGATGAACATCGAAGATTCCTTAAATTCGAGGAATCTTTAAGCTTCCGGCAATCGTGGAATCTAGTAGTAGACTATACAGATCAAAAGAAATGATGCTGCTGTCTATAAGATTTTTTATAAGACATTCAGATCATTAAGTTATTCTCACCTGAACTTTGTTAACATCGACTTGTATATAATAAAGTAAACATTTAACTCTTATGCCAATATATCTGAATTTAACATCCATAAAAACTTCATAGAATGATGGCATGTTCCCTTCTCACTTTAGTTGTTCCATAAGGTATAATTAGTTCAGGGATTTTATATAAACCAAGACTGAAATTTGGGTCGGGTTCGGTTTAAGAGAAAGTATAACATTTAACTCACGTGTAGAGAACCAACCAGGGCTGGAAATTCGCGTCGGGGGTGTTGAATAATAGGTAGTGTCATCGTGATTTAAGTAAATCCAATAACGAATTTAATTTATTCAAATTTATCTATGACTACTTATTTTGGTAGAACCTCGATTGGGCTAAAATGTCATCGTGATTTTTGGTGGATATTCAAGGTATTAATATAGCCCACAAGGGTTGTGGACCAACATTCATGCATATTTGTTACGATACGAAATTGGATTGAGCCACCGTTAAAAATACTTGGTAGATTATGTTATAAGTATTTATCACATAGGTCGTCTTAAAACCTGAGGTATTTGGTTTTGGATACGAGACATCGGATTACTTAGTGCGTTCAACGGCACACCGTAAATGAGTAGTCATAAATGGCGTATCTAGATTTAAAGGAAGCCATGTTCGCAATTGCAAATACGCAAGATGGGATTTGCACCTCTTCGAGATATTTGTAGGCCCTTTACTGATTAAAACTGATAAAGTGCATGGTATGCCTAAAACTGATTTTTTTTCTTTGTCGTTTAACACTCAGTTGAAATCTGATAGTCAAGAAATAATTTTGAGTATCGTAGTTGACTTTATCCATGCTCAAACTCTTAATTGAAATATTGTGTTGCAAAGGAAAAAGCTTAAAGTATACCCATTTCATATAGTTGTTTTATGAAAAGTTTGTTTCTTAATATCATATCACCTACTCGGGTATAAAAGTTATTATGGTCTAGTTACCCTAAGTGTTTCACTAGGGTCCTGCTGTAACATGCGTCCCACATCGGTTGGAGAGGGAAACGAAACATCCCTTATATAGGGTGTGGATACGTCTCCTAGCATGAGGCCTTTTGGGTTGTTCCACACTGGAAACAAAACCGTGAGCCAGAGGGCAAAGCGAACAATATCGTGCTACGGGGTTTGGGTCGTTTGTGTCCGAAGGGGGGAGGATCTGTAACATCCGTCCCACATCGGTTGAAAAGTGGAACGAAACATGCCTTATATAGGGTATGGATACCTCTCCTAGCATGAGGCCTTTTGGGTGGACTATTCCACACCAGAAACAAAACCGTGAGCCAGTGGGGCAAAGCGGACAATATCGTGCTACGGGGTTTGGGTTGTTACACCTGCTTAGGTTAGTGTAATCAAGACGATATTATCGAATTACACAAGTGAGAGTTTGTTAGATTAGTATGCATAGTCACTAAACCACCAGAGAGTTACATCCAATGTCATAAAACACTCAAGGGTGACACGTGTAAGTGCCTATAATTCGGGTAGTATTGCAACCATACTCTAAGAATAGATTTATAACACACAGTTATTATAAACCACATTCTAAAGGCGAAGTGTTTTATTATAATCACACTAAGTAATATTTAATAAAGGGTATATATTATTAGTTAATGAATATATATAAAATCAATTAAGATACTCGAAAAACAAATTAAATATTTATTTTAATTCATTTAGCTTTTCAAATTATTTATTATTATTTATCGTCGGATATATATATGGGAGGGTTCATGCGAGAAGCGTTTTTTTTTGCGAGAAATGGGAGAAACAATTTTAACTATCGATTAGTTATTGATCTTGTGATTCACAATTAATATTTTTTTATTTAATTCAAAAGGATTAATTAGTAAACAAATATATTTTCTCTCTCTTCTCTCAATTAAACTTTTTCAATATTTTTAGAATTCTTTTTCCATATTTATAGAAATTTTCTAGTTTTTTCGAACATACTTTTACTTTATTATTAATACGGTGTTTACTACTCAACACAACCTATGATTTACAAAAATTTTGTTATGCATACAGTCTTCATTAGTGAACACATACATGCCCAACAATTATCAAATCCATCAATAGAGTTCTAAAAATTTATGATTCAAACTTCACTAGCGAGCATGTTACAAACATAAATATTTTTGAAAGTTTTTTTTATCCGGTGTTCATTAACAAACCATAGACAAATTTTAAAGCTTGATATTATAAATTGAAAAACATAACAACTTATAATGTTCAACAATGAAAAAATTTAACAAATTGTACTTACCTTCAACAATGAACAACCTAAAATTAATATAAAGCAAGATTAAAAGATTCCGAGATCACTTATAAACAAAAGGGTTAAAGCCATCAAATAGCTGTATACTTTTCCCATTTACCATTGTCGCACGTCTGCTTCATTTTTTACACATGTAGCAAGTGAACTTATAAAAACGTTTTAATGTTAGGATTGCAACCAGGGAACCGACCGACGATATTGTCCGCTTTGGGTTTCCCCTCGCGGCTTTAAAACATGTCAATTGGTAAGAGTAAGATTCACCCTCGTTATAAGGAGGAAGAATTTCCCTTGCCTCACCAATGTGGGATGCTCCTGCATTGCTACAGGAGCGTTGGGTTTAAGAGTCGCGGATTTGACCGGCTCGAGGGAACGATGAGCCCCATAAACCCAATATCCCCTCCCCCCCCCACATTGGTGCGGCCCCCCGGCTCTGATACCAATTGTTAGGATCGCAATCAAGGAACCGACCAACGATATTGTCCGCTTTGGGTTTCCCCTCACGGCTTTTAAACGCATAAGTTGGTAAGAGTAAGATCCACCCTCCTTATAAGGAGAAAGAATTTATCTTGCCTCACCAATGTGGGATGCTCCTGCATTGCTACAAGAGCGGTGGGTTTAAGGGTCGCAGATTTGACCGGCTCGAGGAAACGACGAGCCCCATAAACCCAACAGTTAATATGCCCATTCTGTTTATTTTGACTTGCTATAGCAGGTCACCTTCCCCCTTCTCTTCTTCACCTTAAAATCGAAACTTTAAACCCGAAATTCTCCTTTTATATACTTAATGGAAATTAATTATTTCTGAGTCTATTGAAAGATAATCGAGTTGTCTATAATATAATACAAAAAAAATCCGACTAAAACAAGTCTAATATGAGTTAAATGAACAAAATACCGTAATGGTTCTTAATGGGTCATACCCGACTTTAATTAACAATTTCTATGCCTATACTTGATAAAAATTCATGAATTTGGTGTCTTTTGAAAGGTAAAAAGATTATATAAAATAATGGGTAAAAACAATTATGTAAAATGAGTAAGAGTTGAGCGAAAAATGAGTTTTTTCTACTCTGTTTTTAGTTTGAAATCGAAGAACAATCCGACACTTTAATCTCAAAAATCTCCATTAATAAATTATGAAAGTTTATGATTCTTAATCCTATGGAAAGGTAAACGTGTGCGTCGCCGGAACCTACGAAAAACAAGGCATGCACAATCGAATGAACTTACAAGCGGTGGCGTGTGCATCGACGGGACCTATACAGAAAGCATCGGCGGCGCGTGCATCTGAGAATGGACATCGGTGCACACAGGGACAAAAGTAGGTAGATGCGACGATGAAGGATTAGCGTTCCACTGCTTTAAAGGGGGCGGCGGAGAATTAGGGATCTTGAAAACGATTTAGGTTCGACTGCTTCAGATGAAAACTGTTATGCATCGGCGGTTGCAGGGGGAAAATGAATGGAGGCAGTGGTCGTACATCGGCTGTTCTAATTCTAGGTTTTTGAAACACGGGAGAACAAACAGACGTGGTGTATTTGTTTAAAACGTTGGAGAGGGAAATGTAATGTGCCTATTTTACACTTTTAACAAACGTGCCACATGTCAACCCCTGATTACTTCTTACCATTTTTACCTTTATTTTCTATTTACTTGAACCTAGTTCGGCAGAGTTATACTAAGAGAAAATTGTAAAGAGAAATCTCAAGCTTTGGATCTAACAAAAAGTCAAAAAATTACAAAAATCACGTTCCAGAATTAAAATTTTAAGGGCAATTTTGGAATAATGAAAAAGAAAAAATCCTTAATTTTTGACGGTCGACGGTGTCCTTCCATAAACTTGACCAGCGGCGGTGTGGGCATCACGAAATGCACAACCGAATGAACTTAACTAGCGGTGGCGTATGCATCGCTCGACATACAAAAAAAACAGCGGCGACGTGTGCATCGCCGGAGCCTACGAAAAGCAGGGCATGCACAATCGAATGAACTTACCAGCGGCGGCGTGTGCATCGACTGGACCTACACAGAAAACATCTATGACGGGCGCATCTGAGAATGGACATCGGTGCACAGAGGGACAAAAGTAGGTAGGTGCGACGACGAAGGATTAGGGTCGCCTGCTTCAATGGGGGGCGGCGGAGAATTAGGGATCTTGAAATCGATTAGGGTCCGACTGCTTCAGGCGAAGACTGCGATGGATGGAGAAAATGGATGGAGGCGGCGATCGTACATCGGCTGTTCTAATTCTAGGTTTTGCAAACATGGGAGAACAAATAGACATGGTGTATTTCACTAGTACAAAAATGACCTTTAGTCACACCAAAAAAGTGTGACCGTATGCCTACGGTCACACTTTTTTTTTCATTAAAAGTGTGACCGAAGATCGTGCCATTTTAGGCATATTATGGACACACGAAAATTTAGTGACCATATCATATAAAAAATGTGACCGTAGCTAAAAGGTGTGACGATAGGGTATTGTCTTTTCATTCTGAAATCAAACAATTCATCCGAAAGTGTGACAAAAAACCTTTTCTAGACACACAATTTTGTTATTTGAGTGACTGTTGTTCAGTCTATGGTCACACAAGTCTATTATAAGCGTTGTTATTGTTTAGTTTTTAGTCACACTTAAATACTTAAAATGTAGCTGAAACCGTTTTATGGCCACACAATTTTTTCAAAAGTGTGACTATCTATAACCTACAGTCACACGAACGTTGTAACATCCTACCTTACCACAACACAAGCAATTCTCATGGGTCACCCATCCCTGGATTGCTCCAGCCCAAGCACGCTTAACTGCAGAGTTCTCATGAGATGTGTCATGCTTGTGGTCCTTACACGCGTTGTGTCATGAAAAGCCAAAGTTTACTTATAATCCCATCAAAAGTGTAACCGGACTGTTTTGGAAAAAGTGTGACTAAATGTCATTTTTGTACTAGTGTATGACCGTATATATATATATATATCTATGGTCTCTTATAAAATCCATCACAAATTTTATTCTCATATTAGTGGCATATCATGGCATTTGGTAACACTTTTTACAAATGTGCCTAGTAATGGTTACGTTTTTATATTTAAGTATGACTAAAGGTATTTACTTACTATACAATTGTCACGTTTTTATGTTTAAGTGTGACTAAAAATATTTACTTACTATGCAATTGTCACGTTATTATGTTTAAGTATGACTAATGGTAATTACTTACTATGCAATGGTCACACAAGGTAAATATAATGTGACTAAAACTATGACAGAATTTAAAAAATGACCTATAGTCACACTTTAAATCAAAAGTGTGACTTTGGTCTGTTTTGGAAAAAGTGTGATTAAAGGTCATTTTTGTACTAGTGTGTGACTGTATATACATCTATGGTCTCTTATAAAACTCATCACAAATTTTATTCACATATCATGATATTTGGTCACACTTTTTACGAGTGTGGCTTGTAATTGTCACGTTTTTATGTTTAAGTGTGACTAAAGGTATTCATTTACTATGCAATTGTCACATTTTTATGTTTAAGTGTGACGAAAGGTATTTACTTACTATGCAATGGCCACACAAACAAAATATAAAGTGACTAAAAGTATGACAAAATTTTAAAAATGACCTATAGTCACATTTTAAATCAAAAGTGCGACTTTGGTTTGTTTTGGAAAAAGTGTGACTAAAGGTCATTTTTGTACTAGTGTTTGTTTAAAATGTGGGAGAGAGAAATATAATGTCCCTATTTTAGACTTATAACAAACGTGCCACGTGTCAATCCCTAATTACTCCTTACCCTTTTTACCTTTATTTTCTTTTTACTTGAACCTAATTCGGTATGGTTATACTAAGAGAAGATTGCTACAAAATGTAAGGAGAAATCTCAGCCTTTGGATATAACAAAACGTCAAAAAATTACGAAGATCACGTTCTAGAATTAAAAAGTTAAAGGGAAATTTTGGAAAAATGAAAAACAAAAAATCCTTAATTTCCGGCGGTCGACGGTGTCCTTCCATAAACCTGACCAGCGGCTGCGTGGACATCACGAAATGCATAACCGAATGAACTTAAATAGTGGTGGCGTGTGCATCGCTGGACATACGCAAAAAACAGCGGCGGCGTGTGCATCACCGGAACCTACGAAAAATAGGGCATGCACAATCGAATGAACTTATCAGCGGCGGTGTGTGCATCAATGATGAACTGTTTTCGTATGTGAACCGCAAGAACCAATCTGAGTCGTCTAATTGCCCCTCCTTCAATGTCATCACCGACCCATGAATTCCTCACATGCACCATGCCACACTTGATCCCTCCACACTCCACATCCATGAATTCCACTTTATCAAATCAACGGCTAAGATTGGTTTTCGCAGTTCTGGTACGAAAAACAGTTCTCATTTGAACCTTTTCATATATATATATATATATATAGAGAGAGAGAGAGAGAGGGGGGGAAGAAGTTAGTTTGAGAACCGTAATTAGTGCGAGTACCGCGAGAACCAAGATGAGCAGTCCAATTCCCTCTACTTCTATTTCATTGTCCACCCATGAATTCATTACATGCACCATGCCATACTATATCCCTCCACGCTTTCCATCCATGAACTTACCCTATCCAAGGAACAGCTGAGATTGTTTCTCACGGTAGTCGCACTAAAAACGGTTCTCAAACGAACTCTCCCATATATATATATATATATATATATATATATATATATATATATATATATATATATATATATATATATATATATATATATATATATATATATATATTCACACATACCATGTAATCGAACATAAACGAATCTTCACGAACATAAATGAACGACGGGACCTTTGTTCATATTCGTTCATTTAACAAAACGAGCAGAATTTTTTGTTCGTGATTGTTTGTTTATTAAATAAACGAACATAAACCAACTTCCAGCCGAACAATTCAAGAATGGTTCACCGAACGTTCGATTCAGTTACAACCCTACATGTATGTATATATTTTTCGACTCTACGGTTTTCTTGATTGATGGTTTGCGGATTTGTTTTTTTATTCTATGAATTTCATGGATCTTACTTCTTGTTCTTGGATTTTTTTCCATTGTTCCATGCCTTCATTAATTTGTTGTTCTGGATTTGTTCATCAATCGATTGTAGGATTTGAATTTGGGTCTTTGATTGTTCATCCAAATCTTTACAGATCATGAATTTTCATTTATCGTTCATGTTGTGAAAATAAGAATGAAAGATTTATTCACTTGTTCCGGATCTTAATTTATGTGTTCATCATTGCATGTTGTTCACTTTTTCCATATCTTCATTTTGATTCTTTGTAAAAGATGAAGATGAATATTCCTCATGAAAGAATTACTAGTGTGGTGAATTAATAAATAAAGGACGTGGTATTAAAAATTTAAAAAAAAAACTACCGCTTACCTTGTGTATATGTAATCAAATTTATTAAATACTAAGTTATTAGATTTCAATATATTAATAGGTTAGTATGAAAGTTTGACATAATATTAAAAATAGGGCAAACTGCTTCATAATACAATGAACTTTCACTAAGCTACCAATATATACAACGAATAATTTTTTTTTAAATTTAATACAAGCAACTCTAATATAACTCCCATTGTATGCAATTTGTAACAAGCAGGTTACAGGTCACTTTATGAATTTTTATTTTATTTTTTATTTTTTTATTTTATGTTCATTATTTGTTCTTCAAATTCAAGAACATTTAACTCCAAGAACATTAACATCCAAGAACATTTATTTTATACTCAATTAAAATCTAACATTCAAACCTCAATCCGTAAAGAAATTATACATCCAAACAACAAACCCAATTAACAAGCCATCATACATATCAAAGTCAAACAAAAAACCCAAATCATACATATCAAATTGAAAATGAACTATAACATTCAACCCCAAGAACATTCAAGAACATTTTTACATAGTGTTCTTCATATCCAAGATCATAAACTAAGAATCAAATCAAATGTTCAAATCAAAAATCAAATCTAGAAGATTCAAGCCCAAACATACAAATAACAGAATGCTAATCTTTACCAATGGCACCTTCAGATCTGAATGAAGAGAGAGAGAGAGAGAGAGAGACAGAGAGAGAGAAACCTGTGAACTAAATCGATGGTGGTTGAAGGTTTGTTTGCTTTGCAACTCATCTTCTTCAGATTGTTTGCTACTTCGTGGTGGTGGTTGTGTCATAAACCCTAATATTTCGATCGAACATTTGAAGGCGGCTGTGGCAGAAACCCTAATCAATCTACGGTGGCGTACCAGTTAAGGGCGGCGGCGGCGGTTCAAAACCCATAAGCGATGTTGGTGGTTTGCTGCAAATGGCGATGGTTGTGGATCTTCAAGGGGCTGAAACGGCGGCGATGGTGGTTTGGAGAAACCCACAAAACGGAGAAACCCTAACTAGTGGTTTGCTGCAAATGGCGGTGGCTGTTGAAGGTCGCCGACGAACAAGATCAGCGATGGCGATGGGGTGGTTCAATCTTGACAACTCTAACTCCTTGTACATGCTTGAAGGAGATGAAGATGGACGTGGGGGGTGGGGGGGGGGGGCTATTTCTTGAAGATTGGGTGGGTTTCATTTGCAGATCTTGAAGTTGCTGTGTTTTTTTTTTCCTAATTAAAAGATAAAAATAACAATAAAAAACAAGGTAACCGGTTGAAAAAGTATAGGTGACCTGTTATAACAGGTCACTTGCATACATTGTAGGAGAAATTGAAGTTGATTGTATTTTTTTTTTAAATTTTAAAGTTCGTTGTATACATTGGTAGCTTAGTAAAAGTTCATTGTATTACCAAGCAGTTTGCCCTTAAAAATATGTAAAGTTAGATATATTTTGGTAAGGGAAGTAATTGTTTAATTATGTTTAATTAAAGTAAAAGAAATGGTAAAACCATCACACCATCATGTCAAATTTTTCACTCACATTAGTTAACCCTAGTGTGCTCACGTTCATCGCTCCCACCACACCAAAATCCGAGACAACTATTACCCTACTAATTAATAAAAATACTAAGATAATAAAGAAAGAGAGATTCTCATCATTGCCTTGCTATCAATCTACCATGCCATCTCCTGCATTGCAAAACCCACGCCCATCCACCACCATGCAACAATGTTGTAAACTCGGATTCCAAGGCTGGGCACTTACAAATTAAAGAACTCGTCGAGTACTCATGACTTGGTAGATGACCTTGTCGAGTTGAGGTGAATAGGACTTAGTACTTGGTTCTAGTCAAACCCCACTTCAACTAACCAAGTATTCGTCGAGTACTCAATGCTCGGTACATTTATTTCTTTTTTAGATAATAATTAATGATTAAGGATCAACTAATTATGATTAGTTAGTTGAAT
Organism: Pulicaria dysenterica; assembly: GCA_947179395.2. Taxonomy (NCBI): domain Eukaryota; kingdom Viridiplantae; phylum Streptophyta; class Magnoliopsida; order Asterales; family Asteraceae; genus Pulicaria; species Pulicaria dysenterica. The sequence goes on from OX359294.1 coordinate 43,491,742, forward strand.
TCAACTTCAACCTTGTTAAGCGTCACCACCATCACGTATACAACCACTGCCACCATCTTCACCGCAACCAACTCCGGCCACCAATAACAAAAAGAAAATCCAACACATCTACAATATAAAAAAAACAAGCATATCCAACCTAGTTTTTTTTACCAAAATTAACTAATCTAGTTAATCCCTTCCTTCAACCTTGGTACTGCCATTGTAAGCCACTGCCTCTACCAAAATCAACCCAAATCAAATACAAAATCAAGATAGTTTTATAAAAATCGAACGAAAACAACTTTGAAAATAAAAAATTTGATATTGGAGCATAAGGAATTCAAAATCAACCTAAAACCTAAATTTCATAAAATAATCAACATTTAGACATGAAATCAAACAAATTCATCACTAAAAAAAACTACACCTTTACAAGTCGATCAACAAAAACTCTAAAAACAAAAAATCATACTTTTCAAATTGACTAACATATAGAACTTGAACAAAAATCTAGAAATCCTAGATCTATATCATTCTGACACCACATTAGTTCTTAGGCATCTAAGAACCCTAGTTCAAAATAAAGAACAAAAAGCTAAAAAGATAGAAGGGTTTTAAGGAGATAGTAATGCTATCAAAGGAAAAGGAGATTGATGATGGTGATGTGGTTGGTAATGGTGCTGTAATGATTAGCCAAGCAGAGGTGTGTGTTTGAGTATGTGAGTCGTTGGAGGTGCATCAGAGGTGGTGTATGTTTGAGTGTGTGCTTTGTCTATGGAGGTGGTCGTCAAATGTACGTGACTACCGGTGTGTGAATAGAGAGAAGATGAATGTACTAGAGAGAGAAATGTATGTGTCTGGAGAGAGAGAGAAACGTAAATGATACTGAATGTTGAAAGAGATTTTTTATCTATTTTAAAAATAAACATTAATTAAAAATATAATTGAAATCAGTTAAAATAAGAAAAATTATGAAATTAATAAGAATAAGGTCTTTTGGTTATTTCAAGTTGAACCAATGATGCAAGAAGCTCGGATCATGAGAGACCAAACCTTTAAAAATTGCGACTCAAAGACTAATTATATAATTTTGAACAAACAACTAGGAAAAAAAATTCTAATTTTTGTTTTGACCGGGAAAAAAATTCTAATTGACTCTTAATTATATGTTTAATTAATGCAATCTAAATGTCATAATAACTCTTAGGTCCCCTCATTCCAATATCTTTAATTATATGTTTAATTAAATCCCCTCATCTAAATAATTTCAATCCGAATACTCTTTGCCTAATCTCGCTACATTCCTCTCGACCCCTCCATAACTGCAATAGCGCCTAAAGAGTTCTACAACATCATCACACAACCGCAATGGAGCACGCAAAACCCTCCACACTTCCACGACATGAGTGGGTCTCCCAACAAGCCCCTCCTCCCCCGAGACTAGTAGGTGAAGTGGAGGTAGATGGCGGTATGTGTAACGCCGTGGGTTTTCAGAAGCTTAATTAATAAAATATATTTAAGACACCAATTGTTTAACTAAAAGATAGCGTTTAATAAACCCAGCGGAAGTATTTAACTAACGAAATATACGAATTGTACTATAAATTTTAACGAAATACCCAACGGTGTTACGGAATATCGGCCGACCATTAATAAACATCAGAGTAAACAAAAGCATGAGTAAGAAGTGTTCCCCAAAATTTACCAATGAGATAACCATAGCATGGCACCCTTCCTCACGATCAACTGTATACCTGCACATGGGTGGGTTACATGAAAGGAGGGGTTAGCTATAAATAGCTAGTGAGCAACGATTAAACATAGTATCATAACAAGAATATCATAGCATGCAAGGCATATTGCAGATCATCAAACACGTCTACCCTAACAGCTAGCGATGTTTTGATATAGCCAGGAGGAGTCACATCTTGCAGGGTTGCAAGCCCGGCTCAATGATCCAAACTGGGGGAACCGAATACATCTATCATATCGCTCCGGTGGGGGAGCGTGTAGCAGTCCACCATTGCATTAACGAGCGGGGATGTTTGTTAGAGCCCCTAACGAGGGGGGAGATCAGTGAAAACTGAGAGCCCCTAGTTGACGCACGGAGGTTCTGTAGAACCAAAGATTCGCGATCGTCGAATCACCGTACCCCAACAGCTAACAAAGTGCCGGCACGAACACGTATTGGCCTACAAAAGCCATATCATAACGAGGTTGGCCTACAAAAGCCATATCATATTAAGGTTGACCTACAAAAGCCCATATCATAGCAAAGTTGGCCTACAGGAAGCCATAGCATAGCAAAGTGGCCTACAGAAGCCCATAGCATAACAAAGTGGCCTACAGAAGCCCATAGCATAACAAAGTGGCCTACAAAAGCCCATAGCATCAGCACATATCGAATCATATCATAATCTGCCTACTCAAGACTAACATATTAACGTATCAACTCAGATCATAACATAACATTTTCATACCATTTTGTATCTTATAATAACAAAACGTATCATACCATTTCGTATCTTCTCATAACATACGTGTCCATTAAACTTTAACAACACCATGATCATAATACCACTTTGATGTTTAATAAACAGTTAACTATATCATGCGATTAACACAGTTAGCCTACTTAAGCCATAACATAAGAAGTACATATCCAGCATATCCTTTTAACAATATAAACACAATATCTCACCTTAGACTTGATATAACAGTCTTATTATGATGCCTAAGGTTAACCGGTACTCACCTGGTAGTCAAAGACGATAGATGTATCACTCAATATCTTCCGGTCCTTCTGCAATACCTAACACAATAGGTTTAGGCTCAATTACCACTTTATATCAACTAATCTCAGCTTAAACATGATTTCATAAACTTCCAACACAAGACCCCTGCTTGCGGCCGCATGTACTTTCCTTGCGGTCGCAAGGACCCTTTCCCAACAATCCAACGCTTATGATCACAAGGGAATCCCTTATGGTCGCAAACATGGTTCTTTGGTTGGTTACGACCGCAAGTTATGTACCTACGATCGTAGACCACATTTCCTTCGCTCGTAAGCGGTAAACCAACAAAACAACCCCTTTGCGGTCGCATGCCAAGTGCATGCGGTCGCATGGACTGCATGCGATGTCATGGACCTTCCATGCGGTCGCATGGCTTTTTGGACTGCTTGCGGTCGCATGGACTTTCCATGCGGTCGCATGTACCTCCCATGCGGTAGCATGTACCTGCCATGTGGTCGCATGGACCTCTGTTACAGCAAGCTTCGTCCCTGTTCAAACACAGACCTGCAACTTCAACTTTTACCACTCCAAATCGATATAAACTCAACTTTAAATGTATAAACATCAGTTTTGACACCCATATGAACTTATAAACACATTTAACACTAAAAGAAACCATTAAAACTCATTATCCATCATCAAAATGGATTATCTTCTTCTATAACTCAAAACTAGTTTACAAAGAACAATACCTACAAAAGAGATGAAGCAAGACTAACGGAAACTCGAATCCTTACTGTTGGAATTAGTAGCAACTTGATCTCTTCAAAGCTTCAAAGGTTTGAGGGTGTTTGTATATACGTATGTGTGTTTGTGTGAGTTTTGAACTCACTGGAAGAACAAGAAAAGAAGAGAGAGTACACCGTCTTTGGTGGTCTCTTTAATCAAACACGGTATTTTGTTCCCCTTTTCAACTTACAACTAATCCCCCGTTTACCCGTTTTAATTAACGAGGATATATTTGGAACCATTATCTAAAGCCATTAATTATTTTATAACTTTTACCATTTAACCTCAACTTTCATCTAACACCTCATATATCCCCTTTTAACCAACTAACAACATAGGCTAACATTATATGACTTAACTAAGACCAAAGTACAAACAGTTGTACACAAGGTACAACTAGGTACTACTAGGCCCATTTTTAGGATGTTACAAATCTACCCTCCTTAAATAGGATTCCGTCCTCGGAATCCTGCCACTGCTACAGTTACAATTACTAACCACCAACAGACTGATTACAATAAGCAATACCTTTAAACACACTTACCATCAGCTAGAGGATTACGACATCAATTCAATTAATCTAGTTAACTTGGACCCGCAAGTTTTATAAAGTCAGTCTCTTAACTCTAGCATATCGAGATTCATCTATTTGTAACAGCACAATTATGCACAATGAAAGAGGATCAGACCTCTTATACTCCTACTATCACTACAGTTCAACTTGTCGTTACATGAAATATCTTCCATATAGGAACGTATCTACAATTTCACTTACTACCATAGTCACATGTTTCGTTATAATCTACCACCATTGTTCTACATTAAACAACAACCACAAGCGATACAAGAATCACTTATATAAAATTGTACTTATTTCGACTAACTACAACGTTAACACTACACATAAAGTACTCTTTACATTCACACCAACCAACGTACTCGAATGAGAGTTTTCTATGACCGCTTCCAAAGTTTACATAACACTTCAACTATTTAGGGCACTCCGAAGAGTCGTGCCCAAACTGACTACATTCATAACAAAACTTACCTAAACACTATGTAGAATAATGACATGGAAGTCCACATGCTTAATAAACTTTCTCTCTATACCTACACTCTCCATTATAATTTTTACCACTACATCTCACATGCAACTCTTGGTCTAGACCTTCCAGCTTTAGCTTGTATTTTCATCTTCTTGTTTTCTTCATTTCATTCCTCTCCCAACATATCAACTCTTTATTAATATAGATACCAAATATCATTCACATCCTACGCTCTTACCAATTCCATCTTTGGCATACTAGACAACTTCAACTATCTGTATTAATACTTATTCTTTCTTACTATATCAATTGAACTTCTCTTATTACCATCAAAGCTATTCTTTCTGTTACTTACAACAAATATCATTTAACCATTCATTTCCCACTTATCGTATTCATGATGATTATCACTATTATTACTTAGCTTTATCTAACAGTTCTTAGCTCTCTCACAATCTTCATACACATAATAACTATTAATATACTTTTCAACTTAGCTCCAAACTTTACTAACAAAATCAACAAAATAGTTAGCTCTCATCGTTTCCTTCTCATTACAACATATGACCCGTAGGTCAACAGAACCCATATAACTTTTCTATAACCGAGAATCTCGACCCTTGGGTTGTAGAATTAATCAATTTCGATTTCGGCGCTTTAATCTATACCGGATACGAAAGAAACAAGGGTGGGAATATGGTATCATCAATATTAATAGCAACTTAAGAAACACGATCAACAACTATTATCACTTGATATTAACAAACTCGACTTTAAGTGGGTAGTACACCTAGAAAACAGATACTTATGACCTTTTACCAAACTACATAACTATAGCCACAAAAACAACTATCTCTTGAATCAACGAGTACACCTATAACAATAAAATCATCAAAGAAAAACACCGCACTACTTCTTTTGTCAATTTTGTTTCTACTACTCGTAACTCTCTCCCTTTATCACAGGGAGTACTTTCCCGTTTGACCAGACAAAGTTCTGTTTATTCTCCTATTTTACCTTGCAGTACAGTTCAAAACTTTATACCCTAGTTCATAACACTTATAACATATACCCGGTTTAAACTCACATTCCCACAAACTTCCATATCTTTATATTCTCATCAAGTAACAACTGGGGTACAAACCTCATTCTAATGGTAAAAGTATTGACAAAACTTTTCATAGTTCTATCTCCTTTTTTGGGATTATTAAACTCACGCTCTATGCGTTCTGTATCATAGTTGGTGCAATATTAATCATCATTCTCTCACAGAATTGTTCTCAAGTTAACGTATCCAACACCTTTCTACTAACCGAAAGTTTCACAGCATTCCACCACGTAACAGCACTACCCTTTAACTTACGCACCGCGTATTTAACAACATATTCCGGTTCATAATCACATAACTTAAATATCTTTTCCATATCCCGAAGTTACCGTATAGCAGCAATAAAGTTAACATTACCTTCAAACTTATTGGGTTTACCAGAAATTTTTTTCTGGAAAGTACCGTGCTCACGAATAGCACCGTCAGTCGTCTGATACAACAACTCCTTCGTTAACTGCAATTCCTCTTCGAAATATTTAACGTAAGTCTCATGTCCGTGTTCAAGCCTCAGACCATCCGAATAGCAACAAGAAACTTCGTCTCCCGCTTTTAAAGGAACGCGAGACATTTCATTACCTACTTGATTAATAACTTTTCTGGTAAAGAAATTCTAATCAACTTTTTTTAGAACATAACATCTTAGCATTTTGATTAACGAGCCAATCCATACCAATAATGACACCATAACCAGTAATCGGCACGAGGGTTAGGGAAACAGTAAAACAACATCCGTCAATGGTAACGAAAACTTGAGACACTTGGGAAGTAACAAAAACTCGATTACCATTAACAACTTCCACTTTAATAGGATTTCTAACTAAGGTAATTAATAGTTGCCATTTATCACAGAAGGTATTAGACACAAAGCAGTAGGATATAAACATCCTTATCCACATTACTCGAGGAACAGACCCTTTGATTCAACTTCTATACCAAAAGAGAAATACTAGGTATAACTCATGTAACTTAACATTTAATAAATAACAACATTATTCTAACATATAACAATTCACATATAACGCTCATCACACCCCAATACCACCCAGGGAACACTTAATAATGATCGGGCCTGGGTTTGAGATTGAATACTCCTCAAAGTACACAATTCCCTCAAACCAACGCTCTGATACCAAGTTGTAACGCCGTGGGTTTTCAGAAGCTTAATTAATAAAATATAATTAAGACACCAATTGTTTAACTAAAAGATAGCGTTTAACAAACACAACGGAAGTATTTAACTAACGAAATATACGAAATGTAGTATAAATTTTAACAAAATACCTAACGGTGTTACCGAACATCGGCCAACCATTAATAAACATCAGAGTAAACAAAAGCATGAGTAAGAAGTTTTCCCCAAAATTTACCAATGAGATAACCATAGCATGGCACCCTTCCTCACGATCAACTATATACCTGCACATAGGTGGGTTACATGAAAGGAGGGGTTAGCTATAAATAGCTAGTGAGCAACGATTAAACATAGTATCATAACAAAAATATCATAGCATGCAAGGCATATTGCAGATCATCAAACAAGTCTACCCTAACAGCTAGCGATGTTCCGGTATAGCCAGGAGGAGTCACATCTTGCAGGGTTGCAAGCCCAGCTCAATGATCCAAACTGGGGGAACCGAATACATCTATCATATTGCGCCGGTGGGGGAGCGGGTAGCAGTCCACCATTGCATTAACGAGCGGGGATGTCTGTGAGAGCCCCTAACGAGCGGGGAGATCAGTGAAAACTGAGAGCCCCTAGTTGACTCACGGAGGTTCTGCAGAACCAAAGATTTGCGATCGTCGAATCACCGTACCCCAAACAGCTAACAAAGTGCCGGCACGAACACGTATTGGCCTACAAAAGCCGTATCATAACGAGGTTGGCCTAAAAAAGCCATATCATATTAAGGTTGGCCTACAAAAGCCCATATCATAGCAAAGTTGGCCTACCGAAAGCCATTGCATAGCAAAGTGGCCTACAAAAGCCCATAGGATAACAAAGTGGCCTACAGAAGCCCATAGCATAACAAAGTGGTCTACAAAAGCCCATAGCATCAGCACATATCGAATCATATCATAATTGGCCTACTGAAGCCTAACATATTAACGTATCAACTCAGAACACAACATAACATTTTCATACCATTTCGTATCTTATAATAACATAACGTATCATACCATTTCGTATCTTATCATAACATATGTGTCCATTCAACTTTAACAACACCATGATCATAACACCACGTTGATGTTTGATAAACACTTAACTATAGCATGCGATTAACACAGTTGGCCTACTTAAGCCATAACATAAGAAGTACATATCTAGCATATCCTTTTAACAATACAAACGCAATATCTCACCTTAGACTTGATATAACAGTCTTATTATGATGCCTAAGGTTAACCGGTACTCACCTGCCATGTGGTCGCATGGACCTCTGTTACAGCAAGCTTCGTCCCTGTTCAAACACAGACCTGCAACTTCAACTTTTACCACTCCAAATCGATATAAACTCAACTTTAAATGTATAAACATCAGTTTTGACACCCATATGAACTTATAAACACATTTAACACTAAAAGAAACCATTAAAACTCATTATCCATCATCAAAATGGATTATCTTCTTCTATAACTCAAAACTAGTTTACAAAGAACAATACCTACAAAAGAGATGAAGCAAGACTAACGGAAACTCGAATCCTTACTGTTGAAATTAGTAGCAACTTGATCTCTTCAAAGCTTCAAAGGTTTGAGGGTGTGTGTATATACATATGTGTGTTTGTGTGAGTTTTGAACTCACTGGAAGAACAAGAAAAGAAGAGAGAGTACACCGCCTTTGGTGGTCTCTTTAATTAAATGTGGTATTTTGTTCCCCTTTTCAACTTACAACTAATCCCCCATTTTCCCGTTTTAACTAACGAAAATATATTTGGAACCATTATCTAAAACCATTAATTATTTTATAACTTTTACCATTTAACCTTAACTTTCACTTAACACCTCATATATCCCCTTTTAACCAACAACATAGGCTAACATTATATTAGTTAACTAAGACCAAAGCCAATTTTTAGGATGTTACAGTGTGATGGGACTAAAATCTGGGCAGTGGAGGAGGGTGCCACCAAGGGTGTTCAAAAGAATCCGAATCCAAACATTCGAATCTCCTATCCGAAATTATCCGAAAATTCGGATATCCGAATTTCAAAATTCGGATATCCGATATGCGAAATATCTTTTTTATTATTTATGCTTATACTTCTTATTTATTTGATTTTTTAAATATATATAGTTTTATATACATGTATTTTCATTTTGAAGCATATTTGAGCTACTTTTGGTAGTTAAAGTTTAAAATATGGGTATTTAGTAATTATATTTGTAACACCCCAAGTTTGGAAATATTAATTGTAAATTAATATTGATTTTATAGAATTTATTTCTTAAATATAAGATACGAATAATAAATAGAAGGACCAATTGTAGCAAAAATAAGTAAGAGGGATTAACACCCTCATTGTGAAACCTATTATATTAATGAAGGATAGACCAAAACACACACATTAGAATGTGATCTGAAGTATATGTTTGGTGTGTGTGTGTGTGTGGGTTCTTGAAGGTAGAGAGAGAAACAACTTTTAGTGAGAGAAAGTGAAGATCAAGAGAGACTAAGCCATGCATGTGCAAGATTTAGCATGAATCAAGTGTTGTTCTTCATTTATAATAAGTTTTAGAAGCTATTCTTCATTAAGGTCAGATCTAGAAAAAATACACTTAGTGTGCTTCTTGGTGTGAGAGAAAGTTAGAGAGAGAAAGTGCTTAAATCAAGGATTTAAGCAAGGATTCTTGCATACATGTGAAGATCAAGTGTTATTACAAAGATTTCAGCATCAACAAGTGATGAACACAAGAAATCAAGGTAAGAAATCTCTAAACTCATGTGTTCTTATGTTCTAGAGAGAGAAAGTTTGATTTAAGCTTGGATTTGAGTTGCATGTTATGTTTTTATGAGGATTTGGTGTTTATACACCTAATAGAACATGTATTAATTGTTGCATGTCAAGATTTGAAGTTAGAAGTGGTTATTTTTGAAATTTGTATAAATGGTACAAGTCTTTAAAGCATGAGATTGAGTTAAATGATTAGAATGGGTTAAATTGGTATTGTTTGTATAACCACTTTGAAATTTAATGTATTGGTATCAAATTGAGGATTCACACGTGTTAGAAGAGTATTTTGAATGCCAACAAATCTATATTTGAAGTATTTCAAGAATTGGGTTTGCAATAGGTTGAAATTACACATTTTTTTATATAAACCCGTAGCATTATTCTACACAGGACAACATGTCTTATCAATTTTTTAAAAATCATTAAAAATCAAAGAAAAATCAATAGGGTCGTACTATATATCGTTGGAAAGGTTTGGATGTCTAGTTTCTTTCTTATGTTGGACATAGAAGCTAGTTCGGTACATATGATGACTAAAACTACGAAATAATATAGAAGGGTCAAGTTGGAAGTATACATTTTTGTATAAAAGTTGAGATTTTAGATGATTTGAACTACGAGACTCTTTAGCAGACTTGGAAAGCTTTAATGTTAAGTTTTTGTTAATAATGAGGATCTTTTATGCCACTTAATGCAAGTGTGTTGCTTGGTTGATTTGCATGAGCTAAGTTTGACTAAGTAATGTTGTTATTATACTTGTTTAGACTTATAAATTTACTATTGCTTGGATATGGTTGTGAGTATTTGGGTGTTGGTTCTCATCACACCAACAGGTGAGTATACTTGACCTTCTCTTACAATGACCATGTTGTATGAATGGTATGCATATGTGATTTATGTGCTCCTTAGAGCATTTGAGAAAATGTGCTCCTTAGAGCATTTGAGTATTTTCCTTGGTACCAAGTGTGGAGATGGGGTTTCAATATTTATTATTGGATCCTTTGAGATTATTCGTTATGTAAATCATTATACTTATGTGTGATTGTGTCTGTTTGTTAGGTATGCTCACTAAGGAATCTGGTAATCAGAGTTGTTACCATATTTTTCAAGTGGTAAAGAAAAAGATAATGGCAAAGCCCCCGCTCCAATGAATTGATGGATAGAAGATGGCTCCAGAATGTTTTAAAACTCCACGTCTTTTGAACACTATTAATGATGTTTCTAAGTTTGATAGCAGTCGGCCATAACTATTGTGATTTGAACAAATTCTCTATTTTGTATATCCTTTTATTTAGGTTTTTATATTACCGAATGTAGTTTGATTATAAAATTTGCTTAATTTTTTTTTTGGTCTTTACAACTTGGTATCAGAGCCTAGTTTTAAGAGATTTAGATAATGCATGAGTAGTAATCTATAAGCTTTTTCAGACTCTTTCCCCCTCTTCCAAGTGCTTGCTTGTTTTGTACAGGGATGAAGATGATGTTCAGTTGCAGTAATTGGTTTAATGCCGTTTTCTGAGACGGTAATTGTAAGCCTGGTGACTTCTCAACTGTTTTAAGTCATTCTGATTAGTTAAGTTGTTAAGTTTTTCTATTTATAATATCAAGCTTATAAATTTGTCTATGGTTTGTTAATGAACACCAGAAAAAAACTTACAAAAATCTTTATGATTGTGACATGCTCGCTAGTGAAGTTTGAAGTATACGGTTTAAAAACTCTATTGATGGATTTGATAATTGTTAGGCAAGAATATGTTTACTAATGAAAGTTGTATGCATAACAAAAATTTTATAAATTATAGGTTGGGTTCAATAGTAAATACCATATTAATAATAAAGTAAAAGTATATTCTAAAAAACTAGAAAAAATTCTATAAATATGGAAAAAGAATTCTAAAAATATGGAAAAAAAATTAATTGAGAGAAGAGAGAGAAAATTATATATATATATATATATATATATATATATATATATATATATATATATATATATATATATATATATATCCAGGGATAAAAATAATAATAATAACAATTATTTTGAAAAATTATATGAATTAAAATAAAATATTTAATCTATTTTTCGAGCATCTTAATTGATTTTATATATATTTATTAACTAATAATATATACATTTTGTTAAATACGACTTAGAGTGATTATAATAAAACACTTCGCCTTTACAATGTGGTTTATAATAACGGTTATAAATCTATTCTTAAAGTATGGTTGTAATACTACCCGAATTATAGACACTTACACGTGTCACCCTTGAGTGTCTTATGACATTGGATGTAACTCCTTGGTTTGGTGACTATGCACACTAATCTAACAAACTCTCACTTCTGATAATATCGTCTTGATTACACTGATAATATTTCAACAACTGAGGCTTTTTCTTCTTCATTGTCGGGGTCAGAAGGTCGATCATGTTCAATATCGAAGCCTTTAAACAAACTCAAAGCCTTTTAACTGAAAGATAAGGGTTACTATACTAGTATCACTACTGAAACTTCAATAAACAATTAGGGTTTATTTCTCCAAAATGTATTAAACTATACACCAAATGTTAATGTGTATATCCACCTTTCAAAAATATTATTGTGTGTATCAAACTTTCAAAAAATGTGTTTTTTGTGTTTTAAACTTTCTATTGTATGTACTAAACTTATACTTTTTTTGTTTTTTTATGTAATCAAAATACATACAATAACACACTTTTTTAATGTTTGATACACACAATAACATTTTTGAAAGGTGGATACACACATTAGCATTTTAGGTATAGTTTAATATATTTTGAAGTAGTAAACCCTAAACAATTATTTACCCTCTATTTTTGAAAGGCTAATGTTCTTTAATATGTGTTTAACTTTATATGTTTGCTATTATGTGTATTGAACTTCAAAAGTTTCCATTATTTGAATCAAACTTTTAATTTGTTGCTATTGTATGTATTAGGTTACATAAAAAAGAAAAGAAAAGTTTAAATTTAGTAAATACAATAAGAAGTTTATGCATACAATAGCGCCAGATTAAAAGTTTGATTCACATAATAGTAACTTATAATGTTCGATAAACACAATAGGCAAAAGGTGTAAGTTAGATACATTTCAAATAACTTTACCCTTTATAAATAACTAATATAACGAAAATATGTACCATATTCTGCTCAAACTAGCAAATCGGCCTAATAACTTTCAAATCAACTTAGAAACATAGTGGAAGTTATAACCAATCTATGATTCAAGACTCTAAAGAGTCCAAATGTTATTTTGTACTTTTCATTAATGTGAGACGGGTCAGTTCTGGTTACCTTTTTCTCTTTACCGATTCTGTTTAGCTCTTCCAGTACGTACTCTTTAATCTTGGAATTTTGACATAATGAATATAAATCCCCAGATACATCATTTGCACGGGCCCACGTTTCAAGGGTGTGCTTATTTGGGTTCACAATAGCAACAAGGCATGACTCAAAGCTATTCCCATATACCCATACCTAAAATTGGAAGAAACATTACTTCATGTCAATTATAAGCAACAAAATTTTGTTTCCTTTGCAACAGGAATAGAATAAGCTAGTAACTTATTTGTTATAACAGTCAAGATAATCGTTTTAAAACAAAATTGTGATACGTTTAAAATGCTATATATAGGTTCATCCAGAATATGCATATTTATTAATTTGCGTATATGAATCAAATTATATTATCAAAATTTAAAAGGCATACTTCATCGATAGCAGGAAACAAATCCAAAATGTTCTTCAAGTTTTTAGCTGCTACATATTCTCCTTGCGCGAGCTTAAAAATGTTTTTCTTGCGATCAATAACTTTCATGCTTCCATCGGGTTGCCACTCACCAATATCACCTGAAACATATAATAAACGAGTTAATTCCTATCCGCGCGTTGCGGCGGGAATTTGGAATGAACAAAATTAACATTTCAACACAAATATTCTAAAATAGAACGAAAAATTAAAACATTTAAGATTATGATACGCTATTTGATCATATTCAAAATCGATTTAGGTTTTATTTCTTTTATTATATACAACATAAATATCATTACTTCTTACATTTCATAAAAATGTTTCAACGAACATATTTGCTAGTCTGCAAGAGGCGAGGGATTGTAGTAGAAATGCACAAAAAAATAACTAAATGCCATGAGCTTGTTAAACCATTTACATCATTTCTTGCCACTTGGCCGTATTTGCAAACATTTTTTAATTCTCAAATATATTATTGTTTTAACGAAAAAAACAATAAAACTATTATAATGTTGTATTTAAAAAAAGTAAAACACATTTGCTAGTTTGCTAAGTGCGAAAGATTATAGTAGAAATACAGAAAAAGAATAAAAGAACAAAATGACATTATCTGTGTGTTTAAACTCCTAAACCAAAAAAAGAAAAAAAAAGAGAATGCTGCAGTCAGGTTTTGAACACAGGACATGCAACTTAGTTTTTACAAATCTTACCACTACACCAAACTCGAGCATTATTGCATTAAGCAGCTAAGTTATTTTATATAGTATAACTTTACCAGGGGTTACTGTTTATTCACCTCGTACATGTTATATATATATAATGAGAAATATACCCTTTATGTACCGAAAGGCAGAAAATTCAAAATATAAAAGTCTTGAAACATTCTTATAGGAAGACCTGTATGAAACCATCCATCAATCAAGACCTCTTTTGTAAGGTCTTCACGTTTGTAGTATCCTGAAAACAACGTATCCCCTCGTATGCATATTTCTCCACATGGTGTGCTTGACAGAGCATCATAATTCATTTCAGGAAACGAGCATCCAAATTTGGTAAATGATCCAGCACAAGTCTCGGTCAGGCCAAAGTGAGATTTACAGAGATTATATCATGTTGATTAGTCATGATAAAAAGGTCAAAATGTTCAAATCATGCCACCGCTAACATTTATATAAAGATGGAAAAATCTACGGGTTGGGTATCAAGCCAAAATTAGTATGAGTCAAAATAGGTTGGGTTAACATGAAACACCTTTTGTCATATTTTCTTTTATATATATTTACCTGCTTGACACATTATACTTAAATATACCAAGAATCTATCCAAATTGTAAGTAGATGGGTCTAAATTGCCACCATTATTTACCACAATAAAGACAGAATAAAGGACAAGGAAAAGATGATATGGGAGTTGATATACATGTTAGAATTTAATGTATATCTCTTAATTGCTTGTCCAGATTTTGTTTGAATTAAAGTTTAGTTTTGATGGACATGCATGTGTCCATGTTGATGAATCTGTTTGTGCTTGGGTATTATGATCAATCCGATTGTACACTTCCTTTATGATTCCTTTTTGTTCCAAGTCACTGATGGTAAATGAACAAAGTCCAGAATTACTTTAAGAAATCGTATGTATGTCTTATGTTGTGTACAATCAGGGACCACACCATGTATTTATAGGTTTGGTATGAAAACTGCCACTAAACCATCATAATGATAGTTTCTACCCCAGGAATTCCACACATGTAATTTTCAGTCCCTACACTTTGTATTAGATACATATATGTATGTATATATTGTTTTGTCCACAACCTAACAATTTCCCACTTGGACTATACAATCATATACTTACATAGTCAACACTGTATCTAAACTTAATTACACGTGTAAGTAAACTTTTTAAAGAAAGTTATCCAAATCAATCTCGTCCATTAGTCATAATAACACAAGAACCAAGGAGGCATTCGTTGTCGTTATGCAACTAAACCCACAATGATTACTGATGTTATATCAACTAAATGACATAGATTAAGTGTAGGTGTGTAGCATGGAAATTACATGTCAAATGATATACACATGCCTATTTCCAACTGACCCAACTTTAACCAAATGAGATTAGAGTTCAAAATAAACTGAAACTTTAAAACCGTATATATGATCATATATAAAAATATTCTGAGCATGAGTATACAAATCTATAATGAAGTTAAAGACCATCCATTGACCTTCTACCCATATGATTCACATGCTCTTGAAAAATCATGGGTGGCAGTGCCTTTGTAAGCGGATCCGCAAGCATAGATTTTGTCCTTATATGCTCAATACCTATGTAACCATTTTGAACTCTTTCCTTAACAACAAGAAACTTTATGTCTATGTGTTTAAACTTTGACTAGCTTCTGTTGTTCGAATAGAGGATGCAACACTGTTGTCACAGTATAACTTTAGTGGTATTTCTACACAATCGGTTACTTGCAGTCCCATAATGAAATTATGCAGCCATACTGCTTGATTTGATGCTTCATAACATGAAACAAATTCGGCTTCCATAGTTGAGGATGCGATAAGTGTTTGCTTTGAGCTTTTCCACGATATCGCTCCCTCAGCTAAAAGATAAATATATCCTGATGTCGATTTTATCTGTCTTGGCATCCAGCAAAGTCGGAATCAGAATACCCAATGATCTCAAGTTTTTCCGACCTCCTGTAAGTGAGCATATAGTCCTTTGTTCTCTGAAGATACCTCATTACTCGTTTGGCTGCAACCCAATGTTCTCTTCCTGGATCGCTTTGATATCTACCAAGCATTCCCACTATGAAGGCCAAGTCCATAAACTTGGAATCAACCTCATTTTTCGGACATTGCTTTAAGCTAAACTTATCTTCCTTAGGAATAGGAGTATCATATGGCCTACAATTTTGCATGTTAAACCTTTCTAGTACCTTTTCGATGTATGCCTTTTGTGATAATCCCAGGATTCCTCGTGAGCGATCATGATGAATATGTATACCAAGCACATATGACGCTTCACCAAGATCTTTCATATCAAACTGCTTTGAAAGATATTTCTTGGTTTCCCGAAGCATCTCCACATCGCTACTAGCAAGCAAAATGTCATCAACATACAGAACCAACAAGATAAATCTCTTCCCACTGATCTTATGATACACACAGTCTTCAACAGGGTTCACCCTAAAGCCAAATGAGAGAACCACTTGATGAAACTTTTGGTACCACTGACGAGAAACCTGTTTGAGCCCATAAATGGATTTCTTTAGTTTACAAACCATTTGGTTTCCTTCTTTTGAAGCAAACCCCTCAGGTTGTGTCATATAAATAGTTTCCTCAATGTCTCCATTGAGAAAAACTGTCTTAACATCTATTTGATGTAGCTCAAGGTCGAAATGTGCTGTAAGTGCCATAAGAATTCTAAAGGAATCCTTTGAAGATACTGGAGAAAAAGTTTCCTTATAATCAATGCCTTCATTTTGAGTAAATCCTTTAGCAATAAGACGAGCCTTATATCTCTCCACGTTGGCTTGCGCATCCTGCTTGGTTTTAAATACCCATTTACAACCAATTGGTTTCGCATTTGGAGGCAATTGTACGAGATCCCAAACGTCATTGTGTTTTATAGATTGGATTTCCTTATCCATGGCTTTTATCCAATTTTGAGAGTTAGAACTTTTGGTTGCTTGGCGGAAAGTGAGAGGATCACTTCCCACTAAGTCAACATATTCTCCATGTTCTTGGAGAAATACAACATAATCATCGGAAATTGCACTTCCCCTTTCTCTCATGGATCTTCTTAATGGCACCGAATTCTCTTGATTTTGAGGATGTTGAATTTGACTTTTGTTAGTGCATACATGGTCACACATTAAGAAATGCACTCCTTATTTTGATGATGATAAAAATATGAATAAATAATATTATTGCTTATCAAATTTATTCATATGTTCATATGTTACATTCTTTAAAGGTTAACAAACCTAAAAGTAATGATCAAGTGTTGAACAAATATAGTGAAGAATTTTATTCAACAAGAAAAGAAGAAAACAAAATGAAATGAAACATTCAGCCTTCACGGTCGATCCCACGGTCGACCGTGAATCAACCGTCGCTACACAGCCCACAACTTTTAAACACTGTTCTTCTTGAAGTCAACCGAACTCATACTCAACAAGTGAAGATGAATTCTTCAAAGCCGATGACGAAGAAATCTACAAACAAGAGTTTGAAATATACGAGCTTACAATTAAACAAGTTTAAGTTTTTATAAAATTATTTTTATAAAAACTTCTATAAAAATTAACAAACTTTTTATAAAAATCACAAGCTTGGTTAAATAAGTACAAGACTTATTATTTTGGAAAATACTAAACACAATCTTTCTATCAAACAATACAACACCAAATTTAGTAAAAGGAATCTTTCAAAGAAGTAAAAGTTCAACATGCTTTATGCATTTGGCTTCTAAACTTCCTATTTGGTGTTTAAATTCAAACATAAGAAGTATGGCACCAACCCACCTTTTCCTAAGTTCCTTTTCAGCATATTTTTATGGTAAAATAGGTTTTGTGTGGTTTTGGTAAAAGGCCAATGTCTTTATTTTCAAGGCTCAAAAAGTTCCAGCATGCTGACGGAAGATGCCACGGTCTGGACACTTTTTGAACTTTCACCTTTTTCCTTATTTAAACCAACTCAAGTCTTGTAATTTCACTAAGCTCTTGCAATCTGAAATATGGAGAATACATATAAGATCTTGTAAGCTCATATACTTTGATATTACTCAATCTTTCAAGATCAAGATCCAAGCAAGAGTAAAAGTCATCAAAGTTCAAACATTACAACATCATTCATATATTTTGTAATAGTGTAAGGATCAACTCTAGCCTTTCAAATTAGAGTGAAGTGAGGATTATCTCTAGCCTATAGAATTACAGAGAAGTGAGGATTAACTCTAGCCAACATAATTAGAGTGAAGATAAGCACATCTTAGCCTTGTTTGCAAGAGAGAAGATTATTTCTTGTAAGCTAAAGAGAGAAGTTGTAAAGGTTATCTCTACCTTCAAAGAGAGAAGCTAGTGGAGCAAACTCTTAGGGGGTGAGGCCAAGGAGTGGATGTAGTGCAAGTTTGTTAACACTTGCATGAACCACTATAAATCTCTTGTCTACTCTTGGTGATATCTCTCTATATCTACTCTCTTTAAATTCTTGCAAATATTTGTTATATTGTTATAAACTTCAAGATTAATCCTTATAACAAAACTTACAAGTTTTTATAAGTGTAAAAATTGGTAAACTAAGTAAAAGAACCTATTCACCCCCCCCCTCTAGGTTCCAACAATTGGTATCAGAGCAAGTTGCTCTAAAATTTTTGTAAAAATTGTTTTGAGATACAACTTGCTTTATAAGTTTTTGAGAAAACAATTTATTACAAAAAAATCTTGAGTTAGATCCATGAACTTAGAGGATAACCTAAGATTGGGGGTTTATATGGCTACTTTACCCATGTTTATTGATTATACATTTTTAGGTTAGAAAACCTACATGTTGACTTTCTAAAATCAATAGATTATGACATGGGTGATTTTATTGAAAGTGATTTTGACGAAAATGAATCACTAAATAAGCAAACATTGATATTTATTCATAAATCTCTTAAGGAAAGTAAATATGAATATATGTGTTCTTACACTTGTGCCAAGAGATTATGGAATGATATAGGTAAACTTGAGGAGCTTGAAGCAAGAAGAAATGAAGAAAAAGAGACATCAAGAGAACTTGCTTGCTTCATTGCTTTTGAAGAAAATAAGATATCTTTCATAAATGATACTAGTAGTAAAGATTACTTACATAATCTTTATCAGCTAAAAGATAAATATGATATGTTACTTGATATTAATTCAAAACTCATTAGCAAGACCAATGATTTGAAAAATGTTGAAAATGATCATCTTAAACTCAAAGCTCTTAATGAAACTTTGGTCAAAGAAATAAATGAGTTAAGAGAATCCAATATCATGTCACAAAGTTGCTCTACTTGTGTGGATTTCAAAGAAAAGAATGTTAGAGTTCAACAATCATCAAGTGACAAGGAAGGTCTTGGGTTTTCAATTGAAACAAGTAACATATCAACAAATCTATTAGAACCAATCAAATGTGTGAAAGAAAAGGCAAAAGAAAAAATCCAGATACCTCACGGTCGATTCACGGTCGATGACGTGCATCTTCCGTCAGCACGCTGGAATTTTCAAAAGTTTGAAAAATACACTATTGCCTCTAGTTCTTTCATTGGTATGCTTAAGGTTGGAAGTAATAAACAAATGATAAAGTCTTATACTCCAACTTCAAGGCATGAACAAGGTTTCTAGATAACACCAAGGTGGATCAAAGTAGGTGTTTTTGATATTAACAATCCCCGGACCCATGAAAAAATAGGTACCACACATATGAAATATGTTTGAGTTGTAGGTTGCAATTGAGGTTGAATATCATTCTTGATGCAACTTGAAATCTTGTGTGGATCAAAGACTTGGATATTAAATCATCAAGAATAATGCTTTGAACAACACTTGTGAAACACGATCAAGATAAGTTTCTCCATCACTTCTCAAAGGTTTATATGTTGACATCTATGTGTTGAAAGTGCCATGAGAACATATGTGAAGCTACTAGACATGTTCAAATGTGTTTAGTATATCTATAGTTTTATTAAAATTTGGTTTGATATGAAAATAAATAAAGGGTAGCAAAAGCATTAATAAAAGACATAAGAAAATATGTTATGTATCATAAAATGCTTCATCAAATACTAAAAATATCATAAAATTTTCATGGCTTATTAAAAAGGTTTAAGATCACACTTTGTACTAGAAGAGTATGACAAAATATTAGGAATTACTTGGAATTGGAAATTGTACAAAACACATCATTTTAAGTTTAAGTCTTGGGATCATTCAAGAAAAGATATATATATATATATATATATATATATATATATATATATATATATATATATATATATATATATATATATATGGAAGGGTTCATGCGAAAACTGTTGTTAGCGCGAGAACCAATCTCAACCGTTCCTTGGATATGGGAAGTTAAACGGATGGAGAGTGTGGAGAAATAGAGTGTGGCAGGGTGCATGTGAGGAATTCATGGGTGGGAATGACATAGAAATAAGGGGAATTGCATGGCTCAGATTGGTTCTCACGGTTCTCGCACTAAGAATGGTTCTCGCATGAACTTTTTCCTATATATATATATATATATATATATATATATATATATATATATATATAAATATATCCCCAAGATTTTATTGATATGTGTACCTATTGAAAAATTCCTAAGATATTCTAACAATAATGTGTGTGAAGATAATTATTTAAATTTGCTATGAAAATCGAAAAGTATCGATATAAAATTAGCTTATGTTTAAATGACTTGTATTGCATGACAAGGTAATTAAATATGGAAGACATAGAAATACTTATCAAATGCCTAAATGACTTGCAAAGGTCAATTCATACTCATGTAAAATGATTTTTGATTGAGTTACAAAGTTGAACTATGTGGTGCTATAATGACATATTAATTATACTCATATCATTTGGACTTGTATTTTACATCATACAAATTTAACTTGAAGTCCTTCTTGATACATGCAAGACAAACATTAAACTATCTTGAAGATCATTATATATTAAACTTGTGAAAATTAATAGTTGATTGTGAAAATAATTCTAGATGTATGGTTACATAAAGTTAGAATATTTAAACTACATCTAAACAAGAGTATTTTTTTATAGTGAGAAATTTTGTACTTAAAGATAATATTGCATATTGATGAATAATATTTCAAAATTTGATATACCATGCTTATGTTTATCACATTCTCTTAAATGAGTATATGCAATACTTGTATTTCTCACTAAACATGTTTTTGACTAAAAGTCTTTAATATGATTTGAAAATATGTGTTATATATTTCTATATATATGGAAATATATGCTCAAATAATAAATTATTTGTCAAAAATTGATGGTTTGCTTCAAACCCATGAATTTCATTGTCATATACTTTGTTTGGGTTTAAGTGATTAAACAACTAAATTGGATTTTATCATAAGTAACATTGTCTTAGAATTTAAAAGATATCATATTATAACTAAGACAACTTACTTTGATAAATAATAATTGAGGCTTCATAAAAATGGTGCTCAAAAGTTATACACGTGCTTTAAAATTAGTTAAGATATATTAAAGAAATAATATTTCAAACACACAAAAATTGTTGGTGAGATAGCAATATCAAACCTTAATCAAACCTATCTATTAAGTAAAATAGGATTTGATGTTAACAAAACCATATATTCAGTTTTGGACTTAGATTGATGAAAAACATGTGTTGTTTTTCTATCTGAGACTTAAAGAATTTCTAAGTAAGAAATGTCAGCTGACGAATCATAGTGTCAGCTGAACACTGAATATCAGCCAAAGGACCAGCTTCAGAAAGATCAGCTGAGAAGAAAAGATCAGTCAAAGAAGCATCAGCTGAGGAATCACACTGGATCAGCTGACGGCCTAGAACCATCAGCTGATGAAGACTTCAAGGTCAGCTAAGCAGTCAAGGATCAGCTGACACAATCACAAGTTATCAGCTGATGCCTTCCATCTGTCAGATAAGGTATTTACTACTTATCCAATCTTCTCTTTTATGAGCTGACTATCCTCAAATGATTAGCTGAGCCCTTGGGAACAACTGACAGTTGAGTTAATCAGTTTATTAGCTGCTGCTACGATTTGTATTATCAGCTGAGCAATTTGATCAGCTGAGCAAGTCTAGTCAGCTGAGTCTTTCACACTTATCCTTAGCTGAGCAAAATTATATTTGTAGTTCAGTGTCTGTTAACTGAGTCTTTATTGTATATCTCAGTTAATAGCTTTTCTATGTAATATTTTCTTAAAGTCAAAGGCAGAACATGTGTTGTTCTTATTATGCCTTAGAACTTTCTTTTGTAAAAGTACTTAGCACTTTTTGGATCTACAATGATACAAAAAGGATAGATCTTTATCCCCTGGAAAAGGAGAAAGATACTCTTGAAAAGAAGATCTCGAAGATATGATGTTAAGTATGGCTGGCAACTCCATATTTGGTAAAGTCAAATCTTCAGAAAGCATGGTGTCGATTAAAGCACAAGCATGGAAGGATAAGATTACTTTCTCAAGACATAAAGGTAGTAATTTAATAATATAATAATAGATAGTGGGTATACTCATTACTGAAAAGTATGTTCACTTTACACACTTTGTGTATAAAGTTAACTTACTTTTTCACCCACTAACTTTATCTATTATAATATTATTAAACCAAGTACCTTTGTCTCCTTCTCTCTTCATCAACCCGGACACACTTTGCTTATATATATTCATGCATGAAAACATGCTAAAAAAAGCGAATGCGTTGAAAAGCACTGAAATCTCATAAGTTGAGAATTAGAAGAGTTAGCATTTTACTTTCAGTGTAACAAACTTGTTCATGTGTTGAACGTCTTAGACATTAGTTGTTTAAGATTAGCATTGTCTATGTGTTAGACAAAATTAGTTGTCACCTTTTATTGAACTTAGATTTTCCGCATCTAGTTCATGTAATTCTTGATTAACGTCAATAAGAATTATATAAAAGTAAACCGTGTGTCTCTTAAATTTTAATTTGCTAAAGTTTGTATTCAACCCCCCTTCTACAAACATTTGTTGTTGTAGTATCCATTCGGGACCAACAACTGGTATCAGAGCAAGCTAGATAATCCATATCTAAGATCTGTTTTGCTTACTCTTCAACTGCTTCTACCCCACACTACAAAATGGCCACTTCTGTTGCTGCCTCTAATGGTCTTCTAACAATGGTTCACTCACAAGGTGTCCTATATTTGATGGAGAGAACTTCTCTCTCTGGAAGAGTAGAGTTCTTCTCTATATGTCAAGCCTTGATGATGTGATGCTTAAAACTGTTACTGAAGGTCCTTATGTTCCTTCCTCAACTATCCAAGTAACTGAAGCAACTGATGAAGCTCCTGCTGTTGAAAGACTGATTATAAAACCTATAAATCAGTGGTCTGATGAAGACAAAAGGCTTGTTAATCTTGATGTTAAAGCAAGAACAGCCTTAGTCTCTGCACTACCAAATGATGTCTATCATCAAGTTCTTAACTGTAAATCTGCAAAAGAGATGCTAGACACTTTGACTGTTGCATATGAAGGCACTGAAGAAGTGCAGGAGAACAAGAAACTCCTTCTAGTTAGAGAATATGAGTTCTTCTTTGCTCATAAAGGTGAAAGTCTCACTCAGACTTACACCAGGTTCAACTGCCTCATTAATGACTTAAGAAGGGCAGATGTTCACAAAAGCAATAAGGAACTTGTAAACAAGTTTCTAGACTCTCTCCCAGAATCTTGGGATCATTTTATCACTGTGCTTAAACATGGTGAGAAAATCAAGGGTCTTTCACTGGTTGGTTTATATGGAAATCTTATGAATCATGAACAATCAGTGAAACAAAGGAAACTCTCTACCAAGGATATGAAAGAGGCTGCAAAAGCTCCAACTACTGCCCTTGTATCTAAGGATATAAGATCTAGGAGTTTTGCTGCAGTTGTGGATGAGTCCAGTGATGAGGAGAAAGAGGATGAATCTTCTGATGAAGAGCAAGTGGCTGATGGGGATGAAGTTCTGGAGAACATGGACAGCATTGAAGCTGCTGTTGAGCAGGCTGCCATGTTGGTTAAAAGGTTCAAACCTTTCTTGAAAAGAAAGGGTGTCAAGAGGTTTGAAAGGAAACCCTTCAAAGGAGAAAGAGCCATGTCAAAACCAAAGGCTTCTGAAGGTTGTTTCTCTTGTGGCAAGACTGGTCACTATGCCAGTGAATGTAAGTCCAAAGGAAACACAGGCTTCAAGGGTTCCTCAAACTCAGACAGCAAGATTGATTATGAAGCCAAATATAAGAAGCTTCTTGCTGCTGTCCTTGACAAGAAGAAGAAGAAAGCTCAGAACAGGGTGTTGGTTGCTGAAGAAGAAGATTGGGCTGAGGAAGATCTCTCAAGTAATGAAGATGAGGTCCTCACAGCTCAGTTCAGTTTGATGGCCAACACAGCAAGTACAAGTTCCTTTGATGAGGATATGAAGAAAGCTGCTAAAGCTTGTACTTCTCCTGACTGGGATCCTTCTTCTATGTATCAGGGTCTGAACACGTGGTATCTTGACAGTGGATGTTCAAGGACCATGACAGGTTGTAAAACTTTGCTTAGTAACTACAAGAAGGAAAAAGGTCCAAGAGTAACCTTTGGTGATAATAATTGTGGGCAAACAAAAGGCTACAGAGAACTTCATAATGGGAACCTAACTTTATCCAAGGTATCATATGTTAAAGGACTTAAGTATAATCTCATCAGCATAAGTCAGTTATGTGATGGTGATCATAAAGTCCTCTTTACAAAGACAGGTGGTTCCATTTTAGATCAAGAAGGTAAAACAATAATTTGTGCAAAGAGAACCAAGGATGTATATACTCTTGATATGTCCTCTGGTGATCCATCCAAGTTAACCTGTTTGTATACCAAGTCTGTAACTGACACAAACTGGTTATGGCACAAAAGGCTTTCCCATTTAAACTTCAAAAACATTAACAAGTTGAGCAAGGGTGAACTAGTGTCAGGACTACCTTCACTGACGTATGTTAAGCCTAAACCTTGCTCTGCCTGTGAGAAGGGAAAGCAGCACAAGACTTCGTTTCCATCTAAGCAAGCCTTCTCCATTACTGAACCTTTCTACATATTGCACATGGATCTATTTGGTCATGTTGCTACTTCTAGTATTGGTGGAAGTAAGTATGCATTGGTAATGGTTGATGAATTTTCAAGATACACTTGGGTCATCTTCCTAAAAGCAAAGAGTGAGGCTGCTGAAGAGATTATAAGCTTTATTAGAAAGATGGAAGTGCTTAATGGCAATCTGGTAAGGATGCTTAGAAGTGATCATGGAACTGAATTTAGAAATCAAACTCTTGAAGGTTTCTGTGATGAGAAAGGAATATCTCAAAACTTCTCTGCTCTAAGAACTCCACAACAGAACGGTGTAGCTAAAAGAAGAAACAGAACTTTGATTGAAGCTGCAAGAACCATGCTGTGTGAGAGTGGGTTAGGATTCAACTTCTGGGCTGAAGCTGTCAGCTGTGCATGTTTTACTCAGAACAGATCCCTTATAATAAAGAGGCACAACAAGACTCCCTATGAAGTGCTCAAGGGAAGGAAGCCCAACATCAGCTTCCTACACATCTTTGGGTGTCAGTGTTTCATTCTGAACCAGAAAGATCAATTGCAAAAATTTGCACCAAAAGCTGATGAAGGTGTGTTTGTTGGATATTCTGTGATCTCCAAAGCTTACAGAATTTACAACATCAAAACAAAGGTCATAGAAGAATCAATCAATGTAAGTTTTAATGAAAATGACTTTGTTGCTTCCTGTTCTACTAATCCATCTACAGGTGAGGAATTTAATGATCTGCTGAATACTGAAGACAACATTCCAGTATCAGCTGATCCACTCCCATCAGCTGATCCAATCTCATCAGCTGACATAGATGACTTAGATGAACCTGTTCCAAACTTACAAAATACCTCTGCACATTCTATCCTAAACCAACCCACACTTTTATTAAATGAAGGGAATCATGATTCAACATCAATGGACTCTAATTCCATATCAAACATTCCTTCATCAGTAGAAGTCTCATCAGATTGTAATCAAGAAATTATGTCAGCTGATCAACCAGAAGTCTCATCAGCTGACCCAAACCAAAGATTTTCAACTTCCAGAATCCAAAATGTCTACAAGGACCTCAGAAATCATCCAATTGATCAGGTCATAGGTAACATAGAAGCACCTGTACTAACAAGATCAAAAGCTTGTAACTTCTGTTTATATACAGGTTTTGTTTCTATGATTGAACCAAAGAAGGTAGATGAAGCTCTAACTGATCCTCACTGGATAAATGCCATGCAAGAAGAATTGGCTGAATTCACAAGAAACAATGTATGGACTTTGGTGCAAAGACCAAAGGACAAATCCATCATTGGCACTAAGTGGGTATTCAGAAACAAGATGGATGAACAAGGGCTGATCATCAGAAACAAGGCAAGATTAGTTGCTCAGGGGTACTGTCAAGAAGAAGGTATTGATTATAATGAAACCTTTGCCCCTGTTGCAATACTTGAAGCAATAAGACTATTTCTTGCTTATGCTGCCTTCAAAGACTTCAAAGTATTCCAAATGGATGTTAAGAGTGCCTTCTTAAATGGTGAATTGAAAGAAGAGGTGTATGTCAAACAACCTCTAGGTTTTGAGGATACAAGCAAACCATATCATGTATACTTCTTGAACAAAGCTTTGTATGGTCTGAAGCAAGCTCCAAGAGCCTGGTATGATACCCTCTCTTCCTTTTTGACCAATAAAGGATTTATAAGAGGAAGCATAGATAGCACCTTATTTATAAGAAAATTCAAGGGTGATGTGATTCTTGTACAGATTTATGTAAATGATATAATATTTGGGTCTACAAATGTTGATCTTTGCAAAAAGTTTTCCAAACTCATGTCTGATAACTATCAAATGAGTATGATGGGTGAATTAAACTATTTTCTAGGTCTTCAAATTAAACAAGAGGTTGATGGAATTTTCATTCATCAAACAAAGTATGTAAATGACTTACTTAATAAATTTGAGTTTGAAAATTGTTCTTCAATGAAAACACCCATGTCCACTGTCTTAAAGCTTGGAAAGGACACTGATGGTAAATCAGTGAACATTACAGCTTATAGAGGTATGATAGGGTCTCTTTTGTACCTCACTGCAAGTAGACCAGATATTATGTTTTCTACATGTCTTTGTGCTAGATACCAAGCAGATCCCAAAGAATCTCACTTAGCTGCAGTTAAAAGAATTTTCAGGTATCTCAAAGGAACTCCTAATCTAGGTCTTTGGTACCCCAAAGACTCTGATTTTGAGTTAGTTGGATACACTGATTCTGACTTTGGAGGTTGCACACTAGACAGAAAGAGTACATCTGGGGGTTGTCAGTTATTAGGTGGAAGATTAGTCAGCTGGTCAAGCAAGAAACAAAACTCTGTTTCAACCTCTACAGCTGAGGCAGAATACATTGCTGCCGGAAACTGTTGTGCTCAATTGCTATGGCTGCAAAATCAACTACTGGATTATGACTTATAGTTTGAAAACTCCCCAATTCTGTGTGACAACACAAGTGCTATATCTATCTCTAATAATCCTGTTTTGCATTCAAAAACTAAGCATATTGAAATCAGACATCATTTTCTTAGAGATAATGTGCAGAAAAAGAAAGTTTCAATGCATTATATCAACACTGATGTTCAATTAGCTGACATTTTTACAAAACCTTTGGATGAGTCTCGGTTCAACTTCCTAATATCCAAACTTGGCATGTTAAATTTGTAATATATTCTCTTCTTAGGTAGTTAATTGTGTGTGAGAAAATAATTTTATTTGTGTGTGAAATGAAGTACTTATCTAAGCTTCTACATATTTTACTTATGGTAGATCAGCTAACAGAATTATGTCAGCTGACGATCATAAGCTGACACTATACCTCAGCTGATAAACCATCAGCTAAGACTTAGAAGCTCAGCTATGTGAATTCATTAGCTGACACTTATTTTATCTCAACATGGATCAGCTGACACTCTCATCTGTCAGCTGATGATTTTCAAAAGTCAAAAATATTGTGTCCCTACACCTATTTTATTAATTTCTCATGTGTATTTATTGTGTTACTAGGTTATTTAATTTAGTTTATTTGTCCGTTTATTGTCTGTGTATTTAATTTCTATTCCGTTTATTACCTTTTTGCATAAGTGACAGTTACTTTTTGCAAAATATTTGTGTAACAGTTTAGGTTTCCAAGGAAGATTTAAAGGTGTATTCGAGCGGTTATTCATTTGTCCCCAGATGTTTTACCATACCATTAAATATCAATTTTGAAAAATTAAAACATCTGTTGTTGGCTAGACAGATGAGTGCGAGAGCAATGTTGCTCCCAAACTCATTCCAGCCCGTTCTCTTAGGGCTTATGCACTGCTGGAGAGTATGGATAATGAACTTCCAGTGTGCGCAAAACTGCCCTTTGTAGAAGGTACCCTTACCCCCGGGGCCCTCATACCCAAGTTTTAGTAACTCAATGTGTAGATATTCTAATGCAACCGAATCAGAATACTCACCATTAAGATCATTCAGTTGTAGTGCATGGCGAATAGTGTCTTCGGTTATAGAAACCTCCATATCATCAACAGTTGTAGAAATCTGTTGCACTCCATCAACTTCTTGGACTTTGGCATTCTTCCAGAAGTTCTCAATATGTGAGGTATAGATTGTGGGGTTGACAATTAGAGCATAATGAATGTTTGATACCGTAAGATAATCAATCATGACGTGGAAAGCGTCAAGATTGTGTGGTTTTTCAAGATAAGCGATCACATTGTGCTCTTTGACAAATGGAAGAGGAGACATTTTGATTTCGATTTCTGAGAGTTGTTGAGAGTTAGGGTTTGTTAGTGATCGAAGTTCGTTTTGGACGTGTGAGTTGCTTAATAAGGAGGGAATTGCTATTCAAAAGTTGACGGACAAAATGAACTAACAGTTGAGGAACTATGTTCATAAGATGTAACAATTGTTATTCAAAAGTTAACTCCCTTTTGTTTGATCATTTATTTGGATTAACAGTTGTTTAGTGTTTACAACTGTTCTTATTTCTCCCCCTTAGTTGACGAATTTCTCCCCCTCAGTTGCACATGAACTTTTCCTAACAGTTGCCGAAGCCATATGCTAACAGTTCAAAACTGTTAGTATTGATTGAAACAGAAATGTGCAACTGTCAAACAAACTTTTAGCTCATATATGTCAAATGCTGAAGCAATAATAACAAATCATTAGTGAACACAGTCATCAACAAAAGATATATTTTATTCAAGATAATCACAATTGAGCTACAATAATTTTGAGAAAACAATACTGTCTTTTGCTATAGATCTAAACACAGCTTATAAGAACTGTCTTAACTCCGAGATCTACATGTGACAAATTATCGTTAACATTTTGTATCATCAAATCTGAACTTTAAGGGAAGACAATCATCATCACATTCTTGCTCGAGAATGTCTTCATTATTTAAGAATCAAGTTCAGAATAGCCTCTACAGTGCCGCCATAGCCTTACTAAGAAGCCTGTCTTCAAAGAATGGTCATGTAATGCACAAGCCATTGTTGGTACTGCTTATCTAATTGTGCAAGGTCGTCTCGTAGGTGTGGGAGAACAATGATCTACACCGTAAGTGTAGAAAACTTTCTCCGTGAACAGTTGACATGCCTTAAACAATTTTCAAAACATACAACCCACCAATGGGTGTGCAGTAGACCTTCTCATCATATGTACCACCAGAGACGATTGTCATAATTTGCCTCTTGGAAAGATGGTGAATGATACTAAGTTAACATCAGTGGAACTAGTCATCTATTATAATGACTTCCACTGCATCATCATCCGAGGCCCTCTGGTGGTTATGAGTATTATATCTTCGAACATTGAACCACACTACGGAGTTTGTAGTGCCTGCCAGGTTCAAGACGAATCTTAGACAACATGGTGTAGGCAATTCATGGAAGAGAGTGAAATTTTCAAAATCACCTCTTATACGAATATGATCAATTGGTTTATTTGGCCTACGTGGATCTGGATGCTATGTCAAGGTGAACCTATCTCGATCATCATGCATCTCAAGAACACATGATGAGTATTGCCAAAGCTCATGCATTCTTACAAATGGGGCAGGGATGGTTACATAACTTTGTCTAACATTAATATCTTTGAAGTTTATGAGAAAGAAGTTAGTAGCCATTTGCAGAGAGAAGTGTGTGCAAATGTAGGTGTGATTTGTGAAGTATGGGTGCAAGGCTATTTATAGAGAAACTGGGAGGCATTAATGTCCATTAATAGCCATTAATGACCATTAATGTCCAGTAATTTCCATTAATAGCATGCAGTGACTTGTCATATCAAATTCACTATATTACAAGCAAAATGACTCACCTTTATCAGTCTGGAACTGTTGATTCAAGAAATTGAATTTACCTTTACCTCTTAACAGAGACAGTCACGGGTGTGAAAACTGTTTGTGAGACAGGTCATCAGATATGTCCAAAACTGATGTGAAATTGCATTTCCTTCTCTGAATACTTAAATGACAACAGTTGTTAGAAAACGTAACTAACAGTTGCAAACTGTTAGTGTGAAAAACATGGAATAATGAACAACTGTTAGTCCAAGTTAATCATTCCAATGTTGGAAATCAAAAAGTTGAATCTGCTCATATCAAAAGCTTTAGTGAACAAATCAGCTAATTGATCATCAGTATGAATTTTCATAACTTGGATTAATCTCTTTTCATTGCAGTCTCTTATGAAGTGAAATCTGATTTCAATGTGCTTGGTTTTAGAATGCTTCACTGGATTATTAACTATGCTAATAGCACTGGTGTTATCAACATAAATAGGGGTATTTAAGAAAGACAAACCATAATCCAGAACCTGATTTTTGATCCATAACACTTGTGAACAACAGCTTGATGCAGCAATATATTCAGCCTCAGCTGTTGAAGTTGAAACTGTTGTTTGTTTCTTGCATTGCCATGAAACCAGCCTTGATCCAAAGAATTGACATCCTCCAGTGGTTGATTTTCTGTCCATATTGGCTCCACCATAGTCACTATCAGAATATGCCACCAAATCAAAAGGTGAATCTTTAGGATACCAAAGTCCCAATTTTGGTTGGCCTTTGAGGTATCTAAAGATACTCTTTACAGCAAACAGGTGTGACATCTTTGGACTGCATTGGAACCTGGCACAAACACAAACAGCAAACATTATATCAGGTCTAGAAGCAGTTAAGTACATTAATGAACCAATCATTGATCTATAGAGGTGTATATCAACATCCTCTCCCTCAGAATCGGCTCCCAACGGTTTGTGTGTCTCCATTGGAGTACTTGCCAGCTTCACATCTTGATAGCCAAACTTATCCAATATGTCCTTGACATACTTTGATTGGCTTAGAAAAATACCAGTGGGCTTCTGTTTGACTTGTAATCCCAAGAAAAATGTGAGTTCACCCATTGAACTCATCTGAAACCTTTTGTGCATAATGACTTCACATTCTTTGCACAAGCTGTCATTAGTGGATCCAAAGATTATATCATCAACATAGATTTGAACAAGCAAAATCTCTGTTTTAACAATCTTTGTAAACAATGTTTTGTCAATTGTGCCTCTCTTAAAACCATTCTCAAGGAGATAGGATGATAATGTCTCATACCAAGCTCGAGGAGCTTGATGTAGACCATATAGAGCTTTATCCAACCTATATACCTTGTCAGGGTACTTTGAGTCTTCAAAGCCAGGGGGTTGACACACATATACCTCCTCATCAATAGTTCCATAGAGAAAAGCAGACTTGACATCCATTTGATACACCTTAAATCCTTTGAAGCTTGCGAAAGCAAGAAATAGTCTAATGGCTTCAATCCTTGCAACAGGGGCAAAAACATCATCATAGTCTATTCCTTCCTCTTGTGTGTAGCCTTGTGCAACCAGTCTTGCCTTATTCTTGATTACAATCCCTCTTTCATCTTTCTTATTTCTGAACACCCACTTGGTGCCAATTACTCTTTTGCCTCTTGGAAGCTCAACCAACTTCCAAACTTGCTGAATTTGAAATTGTAAGAGTTCTTCTTGCATTGCTTCCACCCATGAAGGGTCTTTCAATGCCTCAATTGCTTTCTTTGGTTCTATTTGAGATAGAAAGCAGGCATTCACTTCAAATTGGGCAAGATCCACACCACTGTTTTCATTTTGCAGCATATTCCTTGTTCTGATAGGAGTGGTTGGATCACCAATTATTTGTGATATTGGATGAATCTTGTGAACTCTTGATGTAGGAATGTTTTCTTCAGTCAGTTCATTCCCTAGATTAGACAAATCAAACTCACATTCACTTGAAATTTCAGGATACACTTGATCAGTGACTGTTTGGGATGCAGAGTCAGTGTGTTGTTGAGGATCATGAGATTCCATGTCCTTTGAAGATTCAGCATCAAACAATGGATCAACAGCATTGGAGAACTCTTGTTGAAGCAAAGGAATCACAACAAAGTCTTCAGTAACTTTGTTTGAACCAACAGTTGTTGGTTTCGAGCTAACAGTGTCAAAACTGTTCGGGTTGGTGGAAGCTGTCTGATGATTTTCATCAGCAGTTGTTGGGGTACCTGTAGCTGTTTCAGTAGAGTACTCAAAAGAAAGAGATTTAGACAATGCATCAATATCAAATAACCAATCAGGTCCATGAATTGCAATATTGATCCTATTCTCATTGAAAGAGACATTCATACTCTCTTCTATGATTCTAGTGACATTGTTAAAAACTCTATAAGCTTTACTTTGAGTGGAGTATCCTACAAAGAAACCTTCTTCAGCCTTACTCTCAAACTTGCCTAATTGGGATTTGGTATTAAGGAAGTACAAGGACACCCAAATGGTTTGAAGAAGTTGATTAAAGGTTTTCTCTTGAGGAACAACTCATAAGGAGTTTTCCCTTTGGACTTGACTACTTGTACTCTATTCTGAACATAGCAGGCAGTGTTCACTGCTTCTGCCCAGAATGTCATTGGAAGCCTAGAATCAGCTAACATGGATCTAGCAGCCTCTATCAAAGTCCTATTCCTTCTCTCAGCAACTCCATTCTGTTAGGGAGTCCTAGGGGCACTAAACTGTCTTTCCATACCTTTACTTTCACAAAAACTGTTTAGTTCATAGTTCTTAAATTCAGAACCATTGTCAGATCTAATGACTTTCACCTTCAAATCAGATTGATTTTCAATTTTAAGAATAACAAGAACTATAAAATCCTAATTTCACAAAATTTGCGTAGTAAATGGCAACAAAATGCACACAGCAGAATGTACTAAGCAAAAATTTGCACAAAGCAAAATTCATACACCAGAATGCTAAACGAATACCTTTCGTCATGCCCTTACATGCACTACGCACGATGTGAGCTGTAACTCGTGCTTAGTAGGGTTCCATTTCGCATGTAATGAGTTTCTCATCTATGAACCTTAATTACTGTTAGTATTGCACTCAGCAATAAACTGTCAGTAACTTCAAGATCACTTATAAACATTTAAGCAAAACACATCAAAGTGAGATGAAGGAAATGTGTAACATCCTCAAATGGGCCTAGTTGTCTATACCCTCGGTACGTTCCGAATCTCGAGTTTATTAATAAATATTAGAATTATTATTAAAATAATTAAGAAATCATGATAATAAATATTATAAAGAAAATAGATAAATTTAATAAAATATTAAACGGTTTTGAATAAGGATTCCGAAAATATCCCCGTTAGTTGAAATGGGTAAACGGGTATTAAGTTGTAAGTTGAGAAGGGGAACAAAATACCCCATTTGGATAAGATTGGAGACCTTAAGTCGGCCTCCCTTCTCAAATACACAGACACACGCATACACACCAACACATACCTCTCATTCATTGTTCTTGAATCTTGAAGCTAACTCACGGGAGAGATCATAAGGATTAATTCTAGCATCAATTCAAGCTTATAATCTGTTCATAGTCCGAGAATCAACAGCTCCTTTCTCTTTGTAAGTCCATCTTCTCCATCTTCTTCATTGTTCTTGAGTTAGGTCAAATTTAGTCAAACCCGAATTTGGAATCAAGAAATGATTCTAGGTGTTCCAATCTGTTTCTAAATCATTTCTAAGTGATTAGAATCCAAGTTCATGAATTAAAATGGTGATTTGAATTAAATTTCATGAAAAGCTTGAAATGGGTCAAAATGGAAGAATTTGATCATATACCTTCAATCTTTGGTTTGATGTTGTTATATGTATGTTTTTGGATTCATTTGGATGTCTAAAATCATATGGAAACACTGGAAATTGGATTGGGATTGCTGGAATTGGGTTTGGATTGCAAATGGACTGAACAGGGGGCTGTTTCTCGCACACTGACTGTAAATTGGTTACTATGGCCGTAGTAAGTTTTCCCTACGGCCGTAGGAGGGTGTTCTATAAATTGGTCCTACGGCCGTAGGACATTTTTACTACGGCCGTAGGGACTGTCTGTTATGAACAGTGCACTGTTGTGCTGTTTTTCGACGTTTTGTCGTACGGGATGCTCGTTTAGGATTCTATTTAGTCTAATGGCATCATTAGGGGTATCATATTAGTTTTTTAGTTAATGTACTTGTGTGAAGTGACTAAACACGAGTATTATCTTATAGGTAAGCTGTACGACCCGGAAGAAGAGCGCGACGATCACGATTATTGTTTGCTTTAGTCTCTAGCCTCACAGGTGAGTATAGGATAACATACTAATTAATATAATCGTATTACATGTTATTTGTATGTGCAAGTAATTCCATGAAATGTACTTAACACTGTTGTATGCTTGAAATGCATACTGTATGCTATATTTATGCATGACATACGTAACCATTGAATCATGATTATAATATGATATGTATGAGCGCTATGAGGCCCTGAATGGGTCAATTATGTGTTTGTGATCGGATCCGAGATATGGGGGCTATTTGTAGTCCTTGAACGAGGCCAGACTGCGGTCTGGGATGCCTTGAGGCCTGCAGGTCGATGATAGCGTCAACGGTACCTAGATAGGTATTTAGGGTTTGGCTAGCCCAATGTTCCTTGTGCGATGAGGGGGATCAACTGATTGTTGTACCCCATGGAGTCTATGGCTCCATAACGCAACGGTGGACCGCTACCCGCTCACCCACCCGCGCGGTTGATGTGTCTGGTTTCCCCAGTTAGGAGTGTTGAGCCGGGCTCGCTACCCTGCAAGATTATGCTTCCTTCTGGCTGTGCCAGCTCATCGCGAGATGCTAGGATAGCACTGTTTGATATATTGATGATATGTGATATATTTATATTACTGAATATGCTATCTTATGCTCACTAGCTTTAATTAGCTAACAGATACTCTTCCCATGACTGCAGGTAACACTTAGGCGCGTGTGCTTTGGGTACCTGCTGGTTATTAATTGTCTTTTGGAGGAACACTTGTTTTGTTACTTTTATTACTGTTTATGTTTGTATAAACTTGGTTAAGTG
The DNA here is from genome assembly GCA_947179395.2 of Pulicaria dysenterica. Taxonomy (NCBI): domain Eukaryota; kingdom Viridiplantae; phylum Streptophyta; class Magnoliopsida; order Asterales; family Asteraceae; genus Pulicaria; species Pulicaria dysenterica. The sequence continues at coordinate 43,527,428 of OX359294.1, forward strand.
GTCGGTGAACAGTTTAGTAACACCAACTGATCTTTTGTATACTGTGGCTGATTTTTTTGTTGTAATTATAGCCACTTTTATAATTCCGCTGCTGTTAATGAGTTTTGAAAAACAGGTTTGGCTTAAGTTCTGTTTATAAACGGATCCATGCAGTTGGATTCTTGAATTTCTATTATTAAAATGAAAAATCTGGTTTTCAAAAGCGAGGTGTTACAAGTTGGTATCAGAGCCTAGGTTTGAGTGAATTGGGTACTTGTAAAAGTATTCAGTTTCAAACCCAGGCCCGACCATTGTTTAGTGTTCCTCGGGGGGTCATGGGGTGTATGAAAGAGTGTTATATTCTTGAAATGCTATTGTTTACTTGCTTGTTATGTTTGTAAAATATGATAAAAAGTACTAAGTATGTTATTTATGTTTTGTTTGGCCAGATTATTTACAAGAATAACATGGCTGAACATAGAGATAGAGAGGCTTACATAAGAGATTTAGAGGCTCGTTTAAAAGCTTCTGAGAAAAGAGTGTTGGTGCAACCAGTGGCAGAACCCAAAATGTCACCAGATCTTAAAATTTTCCTATCTTGTCAGCCACCTACCTTTGAAGGTAGCATGGATCCAAGTGTTACTGAGAGGTGGATCCGCGAGATGGAGTTAGCTTTCGACAACAGCAGTTGTAAGGAATCCAACAAAGTGGGATTTGCTCGGAAGCAGTTAAGGGGTAATGCAATGACATGGTATGATACTGTGATCTCGTCCACGCCAGCAGAGGTGAGAGCTACATATACTTGGCCAGATTTTGTGGGAATCCTCCGAAGTAAGTATTGTTCAGATCAAGTGATGGATAGATTGGAGGAGGAGTTCATGGCATTGAAAAAGGGTGATAAACCAGTTGAAGACTTGATCGAGCGGTTTTCTGATAAGATGAGATTTGTGAATCACTTACTGCCAGATGAGAAGTCAAAGATAAAACGGTTTGCAAAAACTCTTCCACCGGATTATCGAGCTTCAGTTAGGAGTGCTCTGTCATTAGATATCACGTTCGAGATGGCGCGGCAGTATGAAAGCGATCACGCACAGAAAAAGGAGCCTACTAGTGGGAACTTTAAGAGGAAGTTTGATCAGTCTTCAGGGTCGAGAAATTGGAGTGGTGGGTCTCGGCAACAACAGGGGACTCAGAAGTATAACCCGTCTACTACTCCATGGTGTTCCCAATGTCGTACTTATCATACTGGTCATTGTACCCGGGATACAGCCCGTTGTTACAAATGCGGGCAGAAGGGGCATTCTACTGATGCTTGTCAATTTAAAGGAAATGTTTGTTATAAGTGCTTCAAACCGGGACATCGCTTGTCTGAATGCAGATCAAGTCAGGGACGGGGACCAGGAGGAGCTGGAGGGTCATTGTCGGGTCCGAAAAAGGAGAATGCACCACGAGCAGCTGGCAGGGCTTTCCAGATGACGGCTGACGAGGCTAAGACAGCAGGTGATGTTATTACAGGCACATTCTTAATTAATTCAATGCCTGCATGTATTCTGTTTGATTCTGGTGCTACTTACTCTTTTATTTCTCCTAAATTTTGTGAAAGAATTCAACTTCCTAGTTCTCTTATGACAAGTCCTGTTGATGTGGAAGTTGCTGATGGTAAGTTAGTGCCCGTTACTTCATCAATTCCACAAGCTTCGCTTGAAATTGACAGTCATAGTTTTCCGATATCTTTGGTGCTTTTACCTATCTCTGGTTTTGATGCGGTTGTCGGCATGGATTGGCTTGTTAATCAAAATGCTGAAATTCTATGTTCTAAAAAGCTAATCAAAATTCCTCTACCAAATGGGTCATATGCTATGGCTCGTGGTGAACGGAGGAAATCTGAAATTCCTTTGATCTCAGCAATTAAAGCTCACAAATCAATAGCCAAAGGGTGTGAATTATATTTGGCTCGTGTGATTGATACAAAAATGGAAAAGAAAGCTGTTAGTGACATAAGGGTGGTGTCGGAATACCCTGATGTCTTTCCTGACGAATTACCTGGATTGCCTCCGATACGAGATGTAGAATATCAAATTAATCTTGTTCCAGGTGCTACACCTGTGGCAAGAGCTCCTTATCGTCTCGCTCCGTCTGAAATTCGCGAGATGATGACTCAAATTCAAGAACTCCTTGATAAAGGCTTTATTCGTCCCAGCTCTTCGCCTTGGGGAGCTCCAGTCTTGTTTGTTAAAAAGAAAGACGGGACGATGCGTATGTGCATAGACTACAGGGAGTTAAATAAAAGAACAATAAAGAATAAGTACCCTCTTCCTCGCATAGATGATTTGTTCGATCAGCTACAGGGTGCTACTTGTTTTTCTAAAATTGATCTTCGGTCTGGTTATCATCAAGTTCGGGTACGTGAGGAGGATATTCCTATAACAGCTTTTCGAACCAGATATGGGCATTACGAATTTCTGGTGATGCCTTTTGGTTTGACAAATGCTCCGGCTGTGTTTATGGACTTGATGAATCGTGTATGTCGCCCTTTTCTTGACAAGTTCGTGATAGTATTCATTGACGATATTCTCATATATTCCATGTCTGAGGCAGAACATGAGACTCATCTTCGTGTGGTTCTTGATACTCTTTTACGCGAGCATTTATATGCTAAATTTTCTAAGTGTGAGTTCTGGCTTGAAGAAATACATTTCCTTGGTCATGTTATATGCAAGAATGGTGTAATGGTTGATCCAGTCAAAGTCGAGGCCGTGATGAATTGGGGAGTTCCTAAAACCCCATCTGAAATCAAAAGCTTCTTAGGACTTGCTGGTTACTATCGGCGTTTTATTCAAAATTTCTCCAAAATAGCAGGTCCTTTAACTAAACTCACGCGAAAGGATGTTGCTTATGATTGGTCTGCTAAACAAGATAAGGCCTTTCAAACTCTGAAACAGTTGTTGTGTCAAGCTCCAGTTCTGACCTTACCCAACGGGTCAGAAGACTTTATTGTTTATTGTGATGCTTCTTATGCAGGTTTGGGAAGTGTCCTAATGCAGAGAGACAATGTTATTGCTTATGCTTCCCGGCAATTAAAGCCTCACGAGAAGAACTACCCAACACACGATCTTGAATTGGTTGCTGTAGTATTTGCTTTGAAACTATGGCGCCATTATCTTTATGGCACTAAGTGTGTGGTATACACAGATCATAAAAGCCTGCAGTATGTTTTCACTCAAAAGGAGCTTAATATGAGACAACGGAGATGGTTAGAGTTGATCAAAGACTATGACTGTGAAATCAAATATCACCCGGGAAAGGCGAACATTGTAGCAGATGCATTAAGCCGAAAGGGCTCTTCGGAGAGTGTCAGATTCATAAAACTTACTATTGTATCTGATATCATCACTCGGCTTAAGGAGGCGCAACATGAGGCTTTGTTAGAGGCTAACTTGAAAGCAGAAACAATGAATAAACTGAAGGATCAACTGGAAGATGACAACCGTGGGCTAAAGACTTTTAAATCCCGAATCTGGGTGCCTAGCCTTGGAGGAAACCGTGATCTAATTCTCCAGGAAGCTCATAAATCAAAGTTGTCTATTCACCCTGGATGTATTAAAATGTATCATGATCTTAAAGTGCTGTACTGGTGGCCCACATTGAAGCGAGATATAGCTTCACATGTCGAAAAATGTCAAACATGCGCACAAGTCAAAACGGAACATCAAAAGCCTTATGGTAATTTGCAGCAATTACCGATTCCAGAATGGAAGTGGGATAATATTACCATGGATTTTGTCACTAAATTGCCCAAGACTTCAAAGGGGCATGATATGATCTGGGTAATAGTCGATCGTCTCACTAAGAGTGCACATTTTCTTGCAGTCTGCGAATCTTGGTCTATGACTCGCCTTGCTCAGTTATATATCAACGAGATTGTATCTCGCCACGGTATTCCTTTGTCAATTATTTCTGATAGGGATACTCGTTTTGCATCGAACTTTTGGGCTAGTCTTCAACGAGAGCTTGGTACTCGTGTTCATTTGAGTACCGCATACCACCCCCAGACTGACGGACAGTCCGAAAGGACTATTCAAACTCTTGAAGATATGTTACGCGCGTGTGTACTTGAATATGGTGGTTCGTGGGATTCTCATCTACCTTTGATCGAATTTGCTTATAATAATTCGTATCATTCTAGCATTGGTATGCCACCGTACGAGATGCTTTATGGTAGGCGTTGTCGTACCCCTACTTGTTGGCTAGAACCGGGAGAGAAACAATATGCAGGACCTGATTTGGTTCAAATTACAGCCGATAAAGTCAAAGTTGCACGTGAAAAGTTAAAGGCGGCTCGTGATAGACAGAAGATGTATGCTGATTCGAAACGCAGACCTGTTACCTTTGAAATTGGTGACCGGGTATTCTTAAAGGTTTCTCCATGGAAGGGTGTAATTCGGTTTGGTAAGAAGGTCAAGCTAAGTCCGCGTTACATTGGTCCTTTCAAGATTCTTGCCAAAGTCAACGAGCAGACTGTATCTTTGGAATTGCCTCCAGAATTGTCAGGTATTCACAGTACTTTCAACGTTTGTTATCTGCAAAAGTGTAAAGTAGAGGAAGATCAGATTTTGCCTCTACAAGACCTGAAGGTTGATTCTACCAAGCGATTGGTGGAAGAACCGATTGAAATATTAGACACTAAGGTCAAACGGTTGAGGAAGAAGAACATCCGATTGGTCTTGGTCAAATGGAAACACAACCTTGGGTCAAACTTGACGTGGGAGAATGAGGATAACATGAAGGCCCGATATCCCCACTTGTTTACAGAAGAGCAGATTCCGAGGACGGAATCTTCTTAAGGGGGGTAGATTTGTAACATCCTCAAATGGGCCTAGTTGTCTATACCCTCGGTACGTTCCGAATCTCGAGTTTATTAATAAATATTAGAATTATTATTAAAATAATTAAGAAATCATGATAATAAATATTATAAAGAAAATAGATAAATTTAATAAAATATTAAACGGTTTTGAATAAGGATTCCGAAAATATCCCCGTTAGTTGAAATGGGTAAACGGGTATTAAGTTGTAAGTTGAGAAGGGGAACAAAATACCCCATTTGGATAAGATTGGAGACCTTAAGTCGGCCTCCCTTCTCAAATACACAGACACACGCATACACACCAACACATACTTCTCATTCATTGTTCTTGAATCTTGAAGCTAACTCACGGGAGAGATCATAAGGATTAATTCTAGCATCAATTCAAGCTTATAATCTGTTCATAGTCCGAGAATCAACAGCTCCTTCCTCTTTGTAAGTCCATCTTCTCCATCTTCTTCATTGTTCTTGAGTTAGGTCAAATTTAGTCAAACACAAATTTGGAATCAAGAAATGATTCTAGGTGTTCCAATCTGTTTCTAAATCATTTCTAAGTGATTAGAATCCAAGTTCATGAATTAAAATGGTGATTTGAATTAAATTTCATGAAAAGCTTGAAATGGGTCAAAATGGAAGAATTTGATCCTATACCTTCAATCTTTGGTTTGATGTTGTTATATGTATGTTTTTGGATTCATTTGGATGTCTAAAATCATATGGAAACACTGGAAATTGGATTGGGATTGCTGGAATTGGGTTTGGATTGCAAATGGACTGAACAGGGGGCTGTTTCTCGCACACTGACTGTAAATTGGTTACTACGGCCGTAGTAAGTTTTCCCTACGGCCGTAGGAGGGTGTTCTATAAAAATGGTCCTACGGCCGTAGGACATTTTTACTACGGCCGTAGGGACTGTCTGTTATGAACAGTGCACTGTTGTGCTGTTTTTCGACGTTTTGTCGTACGGGATGCTCGTTTAGGATTCTATTTAGTCTAATGGCATCATTAGGGGTATCATATTAGTTTTTTAGTTAATGTACTTGTGTGAAGTGACTAAACATGAGTATTATCTTATAGGTAAGCTGTACGACCCGGAAGAAGAGCGCGACGATCACGATTATTGTTTGCTTTAGTCTCTAGCCTCACAGGTGAGTATAGGATAACATACTAATTAATATAATTGTATTACATGTTATTTGTATGTGCAAGTAATTCCATGAAATGTACTTAACACTGTTGTATGCTTGAAATGCGTACTGTATGCTATATTTATGCATGACATACGTAACCATTGAATCATGATTATAATATGATATGTATAAGCGCTATGAGTCCCTGAATGGGTCAATTATGTGTTTGTGATCGGATCCGAGATATGGGGGCTATTTGTAGTCCTTGAACGAGGCCAGACTGCGGTCTGGGATGCCTTGAGGCCTGCGGGTCGATGATAGCGTCAACGGTACCTAGATAGGTATTTAGGGTTTGGCTAGCCCAATGTTCCTCGTGCGATGAGGGGGATCAGCTGATTGTTGTACCCCATGGAGTCTATGGCTCCATAACGCAACGGTGGACCGCTACCCGCTCACCCACCCGCGCGGTTGATGTGTCTGGTTTCCCAGTTAGGAGTGTTGAGCCGGGCTCGCTACCCTGCAAGATTATGCTTCCTTCTGGCTGTGCCAGCTCATCGCGAGATGCTAGGATAGCACTGTTTGATATATTGATGATATGTGATATATTTATATTACTGAATATGCTATCTTATGCTCACTAGCTTTAATTAGCTAACAGATACTCTTCCCATGACTGCAGGTAACACTTAGGCGCATGAGCTTTGGGTACCTGCTGGTTATTAATTGTCTTTTGGAGGAACACTTGTTTTGTTACTTTTATTACTGTTTATGTTTGTATAAACTTGGTTAAGTGGTCGGTGAACAGTTTAGTAACACCAACTGATCTTTTGTATACTGTGGCTGATTTTTTGGTTGTAATTATAGCCACTTTTATAATTCCGCTGCTGTTAATGAGTTTTGAAAAACAGGTTTGGCTTAAGTTCTGTTTATAAACGGATCCATGCAGTTGGATTCTTGAATTTCTATTATTAAAATGAAAAATCTGGTTTTCAAAAGTGAGGTGTTACAAAATGTAAACAGAACAAATCACACTAAGAGAAAATAGAACATACTAGAACTCTTTTTGTATTTTTCTAAACAGAAACGAGATAAAAATGCAAACTATTAACAACTTATTTTTGGAAATCTAAATTCAACTATTTAAAAACTTAAAAATAAAAGACAGAAATGAAAATAACTGAAATGAAATTAACTCAGAATAAATTTGCAAAAGAAGTAAATTCCTGAAAATTAAATCTTTTTGTGAGAAGGTTCCAGTATGGAGTCAGTACTAGCTCGTCTATACTCAGTAATCATTCATTTCAGAACCTTGGGCATAAACATACTCTTAAACTCTGTCTGTCAACCTATCTTTCTTCAGATAATAACAGATTTTGTTTTAACATTTTCAGATTGTCTAGACTGGATACATGATTAAGACTATCTCTTTCAAAGTCTCACAGTATTTTGATTCACTCAGTAGGTTGCATAACTTAATTACCAAAACCACCATGCTTATGTGATATGTTAATTTGTCAACGCATTTTATGCTCTTTGACATGGAGGTCGATTTTTCACCTCTCTAGACATTTTTCTTGCTGAGCTTTTGTCAATGCATTTTATGCTCTTTCACAGTTTATCATGATAGATCAATGTATCTATATCTTTTGACATTCTCAAATTGGGGTCAATTTTTCACCCTCTTTTACATATAGCTCAATGTCATTTAACACATTAGGCATGGTAACAGGCGTGTGCATCAAACTAAGTCATTCTCAACTGTTATTGACTTATAGACTTGGAATGTCTCGATAGCTTAAATCTATGATTGATTTTCACATGCATAACCATTTATCAGTCTAGACTTTCCTTATATGTCTTACACACTATCTGTTTCTTATCTGATTCAACTAGATTTTCAGACAGTTTTCTCAAAAGTATGTATGTGCCTTCAGTTCTAATTTTACTAGACGATTTTGTATTGAGAACCAGTGTGCCATCACTCTCCATCTAGGTTGGATCAACTTCCTTTTTTTTTCTTTTTTTTTTTATGTTTTCTGATTTTTTTGTATTTTCTATGTTTTCTGATTTTTTTGTATTTTCTATGTTTTCTGATTTTTTTGTATTTTCCATGTTTTCTGAACTATCTCCCCCTAAAATACTAAAGAAACTAAAAACTAAGAAAATATAAACGCAAAGACACACAGAAAATAAACACAAAGACAAAAGAACAATTTAGTCACACAGAAAATAGACACACAGTCACAAATACCTCACACTTGATTATAGCGGTTGACACCCTTCACATAGAAGAAATAATTAGAAAGCATTAGGAACCCAAGCCCGAATAGTCATGGGTTTCCCGTCTTCTCCAATCACTGGAAGTTTCATCCAAGTTCCAGTCTTCTCAGCAGCATTGCTGAACCTGTCACTCGAATCCTTAGGCATTTGAACACACAGTTTGTTAGTCCACTTAGAAGTCTGATTGAGCGAAGATTTTCTTTTGCTAACAACTTCGGGATTTTAGATTTTCTTATGGTATCCCCGTTTGTCCTTTGATGCTGAACTGGAAGAGTTGAGTTTTGATTTTTTTTAGTAAACGTTTTATTCTTTTGATAAGTCTCAACTTTCCTGTTACAGCGCTGATGTGGCTGCTGATCACACTCGTAACTGAGGTGACCAGGTCTCCTGCACACATAGCAAATCCTGTCTGGATATTGCTTTACAGAACCTTTCGACATCCTTTGAGATCGATACCCTAACCCTTGATGTTTGGGTAAGATTTTGACCTCTTGGTATGGACGGGTATCAGGAGACTTTACACCCTCCTTTTCAAATTTCCGAAGGGCATCGTGGATACGATGCATCAACGGATCTTTGACATTAGAACTTGCCAACAGTTCTCTCATTCCTGGTTCAACCTTTTTAATTTCTTCTTGCTGAATCTCATTCTTCTGAGGCCCACCCACATTCTCGTGTAACTTTAAATCCTCTTTTGGGGTTGATGCAGAAGATTCATCAACCTTTGTGAGTAGTGGGTCAGATTCAGAGTGAACATCATCATTCACCAGTTGATTTAACACTGGTGGTGGACATTTAGAGTATAGCTTTTTGTTCTTTTCTGAATTAGTACCTTGACCTCTCTGATCGATTATGTACTCAAATAAGTAAGAAGACGTGGAATAACTTTTGAGTTTTTGACTCAGAGTCTCATAATCGACCTTTGAAGTAGCAAGGTCTCGTTTCAACTTATCAATCTCATTTATGTAAAACACTATAGCATCCTGTTTATTTAACAGAGCCACTCCTAGTTCATTCACCTGTTTTCCTAGACTTTCATTCTTTTCTTTTAACTGTTTTTCCCTTTCTTTTATTAACAGGTTTTTATCTAACTTAGATGTGAGCTCTGAAATTGTAGACTTTAGGAACACTATCTGTTTTACATAATCATTACAAGAACCACAAGGTAAGCCAAAAGTACATACCTTTTCCTCGGATGATTGACCATAACTGCACACCTTTTGGTTTGACTCGTTGGCACGAACTTTCACTGGTGTCTTTTCTGCAGCTGGAACCGAGGTTGGTTCATCATCAATGCTGGCAATTGATTCTTCTTCACTTGAGTAACTTTCTGTCTCGGATTGAGAATCTTCGTTCAACACATGAACATTTGCCACATTAATATCAGCACTATCATTCCCAAATTGTACTGACCAGTCAATTCCTTTGTCCTTTTGAACAACTGCCATTGCCTTAGCCGGTTTTGGAGTTGATTCAGACTTTATGGTTGAAGAGGAAAATGATCTACTGCCAGGACTGGTTTTGAAAGGATACTTCGGTCCCACACTCTTCGGCTTATCACATTCTCTCGCGAAATGACCTTTTTCACCGCAATTATAGCATGTTACCGCAGACTTATCAAAACCAAGTTTGGTATCCTTTGTAGCTGATATTTGCTTTCCTATTCTTTTCTCATATGCTCTCGCCCTCCTGACTAAGTTAGCATATGACCAGAGGATATCTTGTCTTTCCATCTCATCATCATCGATCTGGTCATAGTCCTCTTGTGTCAGATGAGCATTACCAATCTTCCCCTTCAGTAGATCATCATAAGAGGAGACTAGCGCACTTAGCATGCTCATATGTGCTGTTACTTCATCCGCACTCCCATATTTGAAATGCTCGGCATTGAATCCAGAAGTAGACACAGTATAGGATGGCCCAGAAGATGAAGCTTCAGATGTAGATCTGCCAGATTCATTTACATTCCTCACATAGGCAGATTGTAAGGGGGCATTTGAAGAAGTGGATGACGATACAGGTGTTCCAGAGTAGTAGAGAGAAGGATTTTGTTGATAACCAGACATGGAATCCAAATTTTGTTCCTCCTGCTCTTGCTCTTTCAACTTTGTGATGAAATCATTTAGATCCATCCCGTCAAAACCACCACTGTTCTTCAGTATCATAATATATGGCCGCCAGCTCTTGGGCAAGGCTTTTGCCAAAATTTCCACCTGCTGCTTCTCTGGAACAGTAACACCCAGACTGTCCAGTTCACTAAGAAGATGATTATATCTTGTAATGAGAGAAGGAAGTTTTTCATCTCTAGTAGCCATGAAATGATCTAATTCCTTTCTCAATTGACTTGCTTTCAATTCCTTGAGGGCGGCATTTCCCTCATTTCTCTTCTCTAGTGCTCTCCACAGGCTGTGGGAAGTTTTATATCTTCTGAATTGATGGAAGATCTCATTTGGAATAGCCTGGATTAGTTGAGCATAGGCCTTCTTCTCTGCATCATGACTGCTCTTCTGTTCAACAGTCATTCCATCATAGGGGGTTTCAATATTTCACTCCCCCTTGGGAACCATATAATCGGTGCTTATTGCTCTCCGAAGTCTACAGTCAAGGCCATCGAGGAATATTTCGAACCTGGGCTTCCACATAGGATAGTCTTCCATGGTTAACAGTTTAGGTACTTTATTGGCACTCCCCATTTCACTGTCTAATAATAAGTTGTTTAAAACTATTGTCTGTTTTGATGCCATTTCAGTAATCAAGAGCTGAGAACACACAGACTGAAATTAGGATTTTATAGACCACACAGATTCAATACGCACGGAGTGGGAGCTACTACGCAAATTTTGCTGTGTGAGTTCTTAGTACATTCTGCTGTATGAATTTTGCTTTGTGCAAATTTTTGCTTAGTACATTCTGCTGTGTGCATTTTGTTGTCATTAGATTGATCAATCAAAGCACAAGGCTCTGATACCACTTTGTAGGACCGTGGGGGATGGGGTTCTACACTAAACTAAAACACCCTTACGCTAGGACTGATCTAGGATGAGAAATAGTGCGGAATTTCTATTTCCCAAACCTCCTAAGGATTCTAAGATCTGCTTAGGTGTCCGGCACACAGTAACACACAAAAAGAACTAAGAACAACTCTAAGAACTCACACAGAGATGCTTAAGGCTGCCCTTGGTTTTCGTATTGATCACTAAGATTACGAATTACGAGGTCAAAGTCGCGATTACTAAGGCTTAAGGTCGGATAAGGTCAATGTCGTACGATAGAAAGTGATTATGCGTAGTTACAAAACGATTACCGACGCTAATGCGGGGTTAAGCTCTATTTATAGAGTAAAATCTTCACTACGCACGTGGTGCAGAGCACTGCGTACGTAGTCGGTTCAATACGCACGACCTTAAATATTTTAAAGTTAATTAATTACCTATTAACCGACTTAATCACCACGTGCGAGTTGAGCTTCACAACGCACGTAGTGGACTCACCACGCACGCAGTGAACACATCACGCACGTGATGAACTTTCACACAGACTTAAACTTCCAAACTCACATCAACACATGATTAAGTACTTGTAAGCTTAAGATAATCACATAGAATCACTAAGAATGTATATACATGCAAACCATTAATCAAAACACATTTGAATTAATAAACTATGAAAATATTTTATTGATATGAACTAGGGATTTACAAATATGCGCCAACAAACTCCCCCTAAGACCTAGTTCTATCAATAACCATTGCACTAAGCAAAAATTCCACAAAGTAAAATGCACAAAGCAAAATGCACATAGCAGAATGCATACAACAAAATGCACACAGCAGAATGTACTAAGCAAAAATTTGCACAAAGCAAAATTCATACAGCAGAATGCTAAACGAATACCTTTCGTCATGCCCTTACCTGCACTACGCACGATGTGAGCTGTAACTCGTGCTTAGTGGGGTTCCATTTCGCATGTAATGAGTTTCTCATCTGTGAACCTTAATTACTGTTAGTACTGCACTCAGCAATAAACTGTCAGTAACTTCAAGATCACTTATAAACATTTAAGCAAAACACATCAAAGTGAGATGAAGGAAATGTAAACAGAACAAATCTCACTAAGAGAAAATAGAACATACTAGAACTCTTTTTGTATTTTTCTAAACAGAAACGAGATAAAAATGCAAACTATTAACAACTTATTTTTGGAAATCTAAATTCAACTATTTAAAAACTTAAAAATAAAAGACAGAAATGAAAATAACTGAAATGAAATTAACTCAGAATAAATTTGCAAAAGAAGTAAATTCCTGAAAATTAAATCTTTTTGTGAGAAGGTTCCAGTATGGAGTCAGTACTAGCTCGTCTATACTCAATAATCATTCATTTCAGAACCTTGGGCATAAACATATTTTCTCAAATTCTGTCTGTCAACCTAACTTTCTTCAGATAATGACAGATTTTGTTTCAACATTTTCAGATTATCTAGACTGGATACATGATTAAGACTATCTCTTTTAAAATCTCACAGTGTTTTGACTTACTCAGTAGGATGCACAACTTGAGTACCCAACCACCATGCTTATGTGCTTTGTGATTTTGTCAATGCATTTTATGCTCTTTGACATGGAGGTCAATTTTTCACCTCTTTTGATAATTTCTGTTGAGCTTTTGTCACTGCATTTTATGCTCTTTGACAATTCAACACTAATAGATCAATGTAGCTTTTGTCACTGCATTTTATGCTCTTTGACAATTCAACATTGATAGATCAATGTATCTATTTCTTTTGACATCTCAGATTGGGGTCAATTTTTCACCCTCTTTTTACATTTTGCTCATTTTCATCTAAGCACATTTGGCATGGTAACAGGTGTGTGCACCAGACTAAGTTAGTCTCAACTGTTATTGACTTGTAGACTTGGAATGTCTCGATAGTTTGAATCTTTGATGGATTTCCACATGCGTAACCACTTATCAGCCTAGACTCTCATCATATGACTTACACGCCATCTGTTTCTTATCTGATTTAACTCAAATTTTCAGACAGTTTTCTCAAGAATATGTACATGCCTTCAGTCCTAATTTTACTAGACATACTTTGTATTGAAAGCCAGTGTACCATCATTTTCCATTTGAGTTGGATCAACTTCTCATTTTTGTTTTTCTGATTTTTTTTTTCTATGTTTTCTGATTTTTTTGTATTTTCTATGTTTTCTGATTTTTTTGTATTTTCTATGTTGCACCTATCTCCTCCTAAAATACTAAAGAAATAAATACCTAGAAAATAGAAACGAAAAAACACACAGAAAATAAACACAATGACAAAAGAACAATTTAGTCACACAGAAAATAGACACACAGTCACAAATACCTCACACTTGATTATAGCGGTTGACACCCTTGATAAATAATGTTTTGTCGATGGTTCCTCTCCGGTACCCATTATCAGTCAGATATTGAGAGAGGGTCTCATACCATGCTCTTGGTGCTTGATGAAGCCCATACAACGCCATATTCAGCAAGTATACTTTGTCAGGATGAATAGGATCTACAAACCCCGGAGGTTGGTTGACATACACCGTCTCCTGAATTTCTCTTGGTGCTCTGATACCACTTTGTAGGACCGTGGGGGATGGGGTTCTAAACTAAACTAAAACACCCTTACGCTAGGACTGATCTAGGATGAGAAATAGTGCGGAATTTCTATTTCCCAAACCTCCTAAGGATACTATGATCTGCTTAGGTGTCCGGCACACAGTAACACACAGAAAGAACTAAGAACAACTCTAAGAACTCACACAGAGATGCTTAAGGCTGCCCTTGGTTTTCGTATTGATCACTAAGATTACGAATTACGAGGTCAAAGTCGCGATTACTAAGGCTTAAGGTCGGATAAGGTCAATGTCGTACGATAGAAAGTGATTATGCGTAGTTACAAACGATTCCCCACGCTAATGCGGGGTTAAGCTCTATTTATAGAGTAAACTCTTCACTACGCACGTGGTGCAGAGCACTGCGTACGTAGTCGGTTCAATACGCATGACCTTAAATATTTTAAAGTTAATTAATTACCTATTAACCGACTTAATCACCACGTGCGAGTTGAGCTTCACTACGCACGTAGTGGACTCACCACGCACGCAGTGAACACATCACGCACGTGATGAACTTTCACACAGACTTAAACTTCCAAACTTACATCAACACATGATTAAGTACTTGTAAGCTTAAGATAATCACATAGAATCACTAAGAATGTATAAACATGCAAACCATTAATCAAAACACATTTGAATTAATAAACTATGAATATATTTTATTGATATGAACTAGGGATTTACAAATATGCACCAACACTTTGGAGACCGGTATTCATCCCCTCTCTCAATGGTATTATTTATAGACCTGTTGTATTAAAACCGGTCTCTATGTAACTTTTTTTTTTTTAAATACCATAATATATGGATACAGTGTATATATGCTATTAATTGAGTTGAGAATATATAAAAACAATAATATAAGACAAAACTAACTTATTATTTCATAAACAACAAAGATATACTTATAAAAGAAAGTATCAATATATGAGTGCAAAGTCCCAATGGAAGTAGACGCGACATCGTCAACGCATCATTAAGTTCCTCATATTTGTGGTAGAAATGCGAAGTCCTTAAACTAACCAAAAACATGAGATTAACAGTTCAAAGAAGACAATTTTCACTTGCGGTATGTTTTCCAATAACGATAAACAAAAGCCAAGGACAATCGCTATTAAGAGTGGGTTTGTATTTGAAGGATCATGTTTTCTCTCATGCTCAACTATATGTTGCTTTATCTAGAGTTAAAAGTAGAGAATGATTAAAGATATTAATCTTAGATAAGGAAGGTAAAGTTAGTAACAACACAACTAATGTTGTGTACAAAAAAATATTTTCCAAATTTATGATCTATATCTGATTTTGTATTTCATTTCCTTAGTAATTGTTCTATGTGTTCTTTTATATTCTATAAGTTATCTATAACCAACCGTGTAATACACGGGTCACTAAACTAGTATATATATATATATATATATATATATATATATATATATATATAGTGGGAGGTTCATATGAGAACAATTAAATTAATTGAGAATGGGAGACTAAATCATAGCCGTTTAATTTCCCCTCTTTTAATGTCATTGCCCACCCATTAATTCCTCACATGCACCCTGCCACACCATATCCCCTCACGCTCTCGATCCATGAATTCCACTTACAAAATGAACGGCTAAGATTGAATCTCCCATTCTCAATTAATTTATCATTCTCATTTGAAACTTCCCATATATATATATATATATATTAATTTAGATGTGATTGATTAAGTGAATAAGGATTTTAATTTCGAGATAGAAATGGTAAAATTAATATAGTCTTCATTTCTATAGTGTATTATAATCTTTCGTGCATGCCCTGACCAAATTTTTATATACAATACCATGGCAACTAAAGCTTAACATCTATACTACAATAACAAAAAGAAGTCAACTCCTACAAAAACCCAAAAGTACCCTAGCTACATCTGATATATATCCTTCAAGGCAAGCAGGTTCTTTACCTGTACGTATGAAGAATTACACAGCAAAATAGCCGGAAAAACTATTACAGTTTGCGAATTATTATCAAATATTTCGGACAAACAAGGTAACGTGTAATGACTTCTCTTTTATTTACATATCCAATTTGTCAAAATTGTCTCTTAGGCTACCAAGAGGTCTCTTAGAACCTTAGTAGTTTGAAGCTGAAACATATGATTATTAAGAGTATTAGGCCACCAAGAGGTCGACACGTAGAAGTATCATTTGGAAGCATTGGGTAAGTGTCTGGAGATGGCATAACACAGTTTTCACCAGCAAAGTAAATGGTTCTTGGCAAAGCCCAACCATTGTGAAATGTGAATGTTTTTCGGTCCTTGGATAGAAGTATCTCTGTGGAGACTGAGCCCACTTGATCCTCATCTGCGTTCAAGAGTTCGGTATTGTAGTAGTCTAAACCCCAAAAGAGTGCTACATCATCTGCAACAGTTAAGTTTGTAAAAATAGAGAACTTGAAGAAAGATAAACGCGCAGAGGATAGATGATGGATGGGTTTACGAGACAAACGAGTCAACCGGGCTTATTTTTCTTTTAATTAATGAGCTTTTTTTCGGCTTACATTCTGAATTTCGGTCATATTATAACTTGATATAAGAAAATAAGCCGAGTTTATGAAAAAGAAGCTAAAAAAGTATGCTAATAAAAAAATAAGCCGGAAAAATATGCCCATAATACGCTAAAACAAACACCCCTTATATATATTTTTACCGATAGAAATTCATTAATATTGTTAAGATAATATAGCTTTATGTTTTATAAAAAAGACTTTTATTCGGACCCTTTTTTCTTTAGGAAAAACTTTGATTTGATCATAATGACCAGTTTGAGATAAAACACAACCGATTCGACCCGTTTGTATGTAAATGGGTCGAAACGTACACTTTCAAGATCAAACATGTATGCTAATTTTCGACTTTAATTACACATTGACAAAGAAAACTCTATGCGTTTTGTAAAATTATGTATTATGGTAAAATTTACCTGAAATCCCAGCAGTATGGAGCAAAGTGGTGTTGAAACTGTATGTAGTTGCGGGCTGACTGAACCCAGGATGATGAACCACCAAGTTCCAGTTAGTGTAGTTTTTGTTGTAATTTAGATTTGTAACTGTGAGCTTCACCCTCCAATGATCCAAGTAGTTGCTTTTAATATGCCAGTGGACTCTAATTGGACACATATGATTTGTACATCTCACGACATCCAAACTAGCCATGGGTTCGGAATTACTCGAACCACTGTTCATTGAAGACATATACTAATATGAATCAATGTACAAATCAAAGAAATTGAGTACTAGCACGTATGGCTATGGATGCTGCAAACAGACTAATATCAGTTAATTAATGTACATTAGAAACAAATAGCTTGGTAACCACCACCAAGGTGGCCTAGTGATAAGGCGTCCCGCCCTCAAAGAGGTCACGGGTTCAAACTCACTAGGTAAACATCTTGGGGGTGGCGAGGGAAGGGTAAGAAATCGGTCACGGGAATACCCCGGTTAGGCCGCGTACATTTGAGTCAAAGACTCGCCCTCCCCGGATAACCTGAACACGGAAATTCTCTCCGTTTTTAGAAACAAATAGCTTGGTATGATTTTGCTATAAACACTATATTTTAAACCTACCTAATACAAGATAATGTTTTCTTGTCTGCTGGTCTGCATCCACAGCTGCATTGAGGGCATGTTGTGATTTCCGGGCTATAAAATGTCGACAATGAAACACAACATATCGGTATTTTGTTAGCCAAGAAGCTAGAGTACGTGCAAGTCGATTTCCATGTTCCTGAAAACCATTGTCATTATTAGGTAAATGATATTAAGATTTAGCGTAGGATGAACAACAGAAATCGTTGTAAGATTCTTACTAAAAACCTCTTCTTCTCTCCTTCCTCCAACAACAGTAGAAACCGTTGGCACAGTTTCTTGAATAGAGCTACAAGTATACCCCGGTCCAGATGTCAGTAATGTAAGATTTTCTGGCATCTGGACCCGCGAATTTCCTTGTAAGTTACCGACAACAATGTCAAAAGAGGAAGATGATTGTGGGGGATTGATAGCCGAGGCGGCAAGAAGGCCGCCACGACAACAGTTCTCTGGCGAGTTAGGATCTCGGGTATCCGGCGTTAGATCAACAATCTCGGGGGTTTGCATACAGGAATGTGGTATCTCATCTTTGAAGCCAGAGCAATTCCCTCTATGAGTTGCAATAGCACCCGATATTGACCAAATTATCTCATTTTTTGTCCATGTGAATCCCAGCTTCCATCCCGGTTTGTCGATTTGACGATATTGGTAGTAGTTTTGGATACTTACTCTCGCCTAAATCAACCAAAATAACATGATTTAGGTTCTTGCCTAAGCTTAAAAACAAATTTTATCATTAAAAATGCGCGAATCACATAGTTTCTGTATAGTTATTACTAGAATACTTACCACATAGCCATCATTAGTCCAACGAAGTATGTCGAAAGTTACTGTAACATTTCCATTTGGATCTAACGGGTCGTAGCAATCTGCAGCAATTAAGATGAGCACAGTTGATTAGTTTTCCGCTCCACAATCGAAACAATCTAGCATCAATACAACAGAAAACTAAGATCGACACCTGCGAAACTGCAAATCGCCAACAGCAACGCCAAAATTAATGGAAAACACCATCTGGGCTCCATTTTTTTCGGTATCAGTAAGTTAAGAAGAAGAAGAAGGTTGTAAAGGTATGAGACAAATTAATAACAAAAAATATATCTTCCAAATTACAATGGTATCTAGGAAATGTCATCTGCTTGTTATACATGCCAAAAATTTGGCTTGAATAAGCCAAATATCATTGATTACATCACCAAATGATAAACAAGACAAAGTTCAAGAGATGAAGATCTCACTCTATATGAGGTTATCCATTATCAAATTAGATTATTAGAACCATATATATTGTTCTCATCAATGGGCAAGTAATAACGATTTAGTGTTATCGCACTTTCCGACGATCAGTCTGTACGTCTTTTTCGACATCCAAAAGCATTTCTAGGATGAACATCGAAGATTCCTTAAATTCGAGGAATCTTTAAGCTTCCGGCAATCGTGGAATCTAGTAGTAGACTATACAGATCAAAAGAAATGATGCTGCTGTCTATAAGATTTTTTATAAGACATTCAGATCATTAAGTTATTCTCACCTGAACTTTGTTAACATCGACTTGTATATAATAAAGTAAACATTTAACTCTTATGCCAATATATCTGAATTTAACATCCATAAAAACTTCATAGAATGATGGCATGTTCCCTTCTCACTTTAGTTGTTCCATAAGGTATAATTAGTTCAGGGATTTTATATAAACCAAGACTGAAATTTGGGTCGGGTTCGGTTTAAGAGAAAGTATAACATTTAACTCACGTGTAGAGAACCAACCAGGGCTGGAAATTCGCGTCGGGGGTGTTGAATAATAGGTAGTGTCATCGTGATTTAAGTAAATCCAATAACGAATTTAATTTATTCAAATTTATCTATGACTACTTATTTTGGTAGAACCTCGATTGGGCTAAAATGTCATCGTGATTTTTGGTGGATATTCAAGGTATTAATATAGCCCACAAGGGTTGTGGACCAACATTCATGCATATTTGTTACGATACGAAATTGGATTGAGCCACCGTTAAAAATACTTGGTAGATTATGTTATAAGTATTTATCACATAGGTCGTCTTAAAACCTGAGGTATTTGGTTTTGGATACGAGACATCGGATTACTTAGTGCGTTCAACGGCACACCGTAAATGAGTAGTCATAAATGGCGTATCTAGATTTAAAGGAAGCCATGTTCGCAATTGCAAATACGCAAGATGGGATTTGCACCTCTTCGAGATATTTGTAGGCCCTTTACTGATTAAAACTGATAAAGTGCATGGTATGCCTAAAACTGATTTTTTTTCTTTGTCGTTTAACACTCAGTTGAAATCTGATAGTCAAGAAATAATTTTGAGTATCGTAGTTGACTTTATCCATGCTCAAACTCTTAATTGAAATATTGTGTTGCAAAGGAAAAAGCTTAAAGTATACCCATTTCATATAGTTGTTTTATGAAAAGTTTGTTTCTTAATATCATATCACCTACTCGGGTATAAAAGTTATTATGGTCTAGTTACCCTAAGTGTTTCACTAGGGTCCTGCTGTAACATGCGTCCCACATCGGTTGGAGAGGGAAACGAAACATCCCTTATATAGGGTGTGGATACGTCTCCTAGCATGAGGCCTTTTGGGTTGTTCCACACTGGAAACAAAACCGTGAGCCAGAGGGCAAAGCGAACAATATCGTGCTACGGGGTTTGGGTCGTTTGTGTCCGAAGGGGGGAGGATCTGTAACATCCGTCCCACATCGGTTGAAAAGTGGAACGAAACATGCCTTATATAGGGTATGGATACCTCTCCTAGCATGAGGCCTTTTGGGTGGACTATTCCACACCAGAAACAAAACCGTGAGCCAGTGGGGCAAAGCGGACAATATCGTGCTACGGGGTTTGGGTTGTTACACCTGCTTAGGTTAGTGTAATCAAGACGATATTATCGAATTACACAAGTGAGAGTTTGTTAGATTAGTATGCATAGTCACTAAACCACCAGAGAGTTACATCCAATGTCATAAAACACTCAAGGGTGACACGTGTAAGTGCCTATAATTCGGGTAGTATTGCAACCATACTCTAAGAATAGATTTATAACACACAGTTATTATAAACCACATTCTAAAGGCGAAGTGTTTTATTATAATCACACTAAGTAATATTTAATAAAGGGTATATATTATTAGTTAATGAATATATATAAAATCAATTAAGATACTCGAAAAACAAATTAAATATTTATTTTAATTCATTTAGCTTTTCAAATTATTTATTATTATTTATCGTCGGATATATATATGGGAGGGTTCATGCGAGAAGCGTTTTTTTTTGCGAGAAATGGGAGAAACAATTTTAACTATCGATTAGTTATTGATCTTGTGATTCACAATTAATATTTTTTTATTTAATTCAAAAGGATTAATTAGTAAACAAATATATTTTCTCTCTCTTCTCTCAATTAAACTTTTTCAATATTTTTAGAATTCTTTTTCCATATTTATAGAAATTTTCTAGTTTTTTCGAACATACTTTTACTTTATTATTAATACGGTGTTTACTACTCAACACAACCTATGATTTACAAAAATTTTGTTATGCATACAGTCTTCATTAGTGAACACATACATGCCCAACAATTATCAAATCCATCAATAGAGTTCTAAAAATTTATGATTCAAACTTCACTAGCGAGCATGTTACAAACATAAATATTTTTGAAAGTTTTTTTTATCCGGTGTTCATTAACAAACCATAGACAAATTTTAAAGCTTGATATTATAAATTGAAAAACATAACAACTTATAATGTTCAACAATGAAAAAATTTAACAAATTGTACTTACCTTCAACAATGAACAACCTAAAATTAATATAAAGCAAGATTAAAAGATTCCGAGATCACTTATAAACAAAAGGGTTAAAGCCATCAAATAGCTGTATACTTTTCCCATTTACCATTGTCGCACGTCTGCTTCATTTTTTACACATGTAGCAAGTGAACTTATAAAAACGTTTTAATGTTAGGATTGCAACCAGGGAACCGACCGACGATATTGTCCGCTTTGGGTTTCCCCTCGCGGCTTTAAAACATGTCAATTGGTAAGAGTAAGATTCACCCTCGTTATAAGGAGGAAGAATTTCCCTTGCCTCACCAATGTGGGATGCTCCTGCATTGCTACAGGAGCGTTGGGTTTAAGAGTCGCGGATTTGACCGGCTCGAGGGAACGATGAGCCCCATAAACCCAATATCCCCTCCCCCCCCCCACATTGGTGCGGCCCCCCGGCTCTGATACCAATTGTTAGGATCGCAATCAAGGAACCGACCAACGATATTGTCCGCTTTGGGTTTCCCCTCACGGCTTTTAAACGCATAAGTTGGTAAGAGTAAGATCCACCCTCCTTATAAGGAGAAAGAATTTATCTTGCCTCACCAATGTGGGATGCTCCTGCATTGCTACAAGAGCGGTGGGTTTAAGGGTCGCAGATTTGACCGGCTCGAGGAAACGACGAGCCCCATAAACCCAACAGTTAATATGCCCATTCTGTTTATTTTGACTTGCTATAGCAGGTCACCTTCCCCCTTCTCTTCTTCACCTTAAAATCGAAACTTTAAACCCGAAATTCTCCTTTTATATACTTAATGGAAATTAATTATTTCTGAGTCTATTGAAAGATAATCGAGTTGTCTATAATATAATACAAAAAAAATCCGACTAAAACAAGTCTAATATG
Organism: Pulicaria dysenterica; assembly: GCA_947179395.2. Lineage (NCBI taxonomy): Eukaryota > Viridiplantae > Streptophyta > Magnoliopsida > Asterales > Asteraceae > Pulicaria > Pulicaria dysenterica. Next base: position 43,549,674 of record OX359294.1, read on the forward strand.
AGTTAAATGAACAAAATACCGTAATGGTTCTTAATGGGTCATACCCGACTTTAATTAACAATTTCTATGCCTATACTTGATAAAAATTCATGAATTTGGTGTCTTTTGAAAGGTAAAAAGATTATATAAAATAATGGGTAAAAACAATTATGTAAAATGAGTAAGAGTTGAGCGAAAAATGAGTTTTTTCTACTCTGTTTTTAGTTTGAAATCGAAGAACAATCCGACACTTTAATCTCAAAAATCTCCATTAATAAATTATGAAAGTTTATGATTCTTAATCCTATGGAAAGGTAAACGTGTGCGTCGCCGGAACCTACGAAAAACAAGGCATGCACAATCGAATGAACTTACAAGCGGTGGCGTGTGCATCGACGGGACCTATACAGAAAGCATCGGCGGCGCGTGCATCTGAGAATGGACATCGGTGCACACAGGGACAAAAGTAGGTAGATGCGACGATGAAGGATTAGCGTTCCACTGCTTTAAAGGGGGCGGCGGAGAATTAGGGATCTTGAAAACGATTTAGGTTCGACTGCTTCAGATGAAAACTGTTATGCATCGGCGGTTGCAGGGGGAAAATGAATGGAGGCAGTGGTCGTACATCGGCTGTTCTAATTCTAGGTTTTTGAAACACGGGAGAACAAACAGACGTGGTGTATTTGTTTAAAACGTTGGAGAGGGAAATGTAATGTGCCTATTTTACACTTTTAACAAACGTGCCACATGTCAACCCCTGATTACTTCTTACCATTTTTACCTTTATTTTCTATTTACTTGAACCTAGTTCGGCAGAGTTATACTAAGAGAAAATTGTAAAGAGAAATCTCAAGCTTTGGATCTAACAAAAAGTCAAAAAATTACAAAAATCACGTTCCAGAATTAAAATTTTAAGGGCAATTTTGGAATAATGAAAAAGAAAAAATCCTTAATTTTTGACGGTCGACGGTGTCCTTCCATAAACTTGACCAGCGGCGGTGTGGGCATCACGAAATGCACAACCGAATGAACTTAACTAGCGGTGGCGTATGCATCGCTCGACATACAAAAAAAACAGCGGCGACGTGTGCATCGCCGGAGCCTACGAAAAGCAGGGCATGCACAATCGAATGAACTTACCAGCGGCGGCGTGTGCATCGACTGGACCTACACAGAAAACATCTATGACGGGCGCATCTGAGAATGGACATCGGTGCACAGAGGGACAAAAGTAGGTAGGTGCGACGACGAAGGATTAGGGTCGCCTGCTTCAATGGGGGGCGGCGGAGAATTAGGGATCTTGAAATCGATTAGGGTCCGACTGCTTCAGGCGAAGACTGCGATGGATGGAGAAAATGGATGGAGGCGGCGATCGTACATCGGCTGTTCTAATTCTAGGTTTTGCAAACATGGGAGAACAAATAGACATGGTGTATTTCACTAGTACAAAAATGACCTTTAGTCACACCAAAAAAGTGTGACCGTATGCCTACGGTCACACTTTTTTTTTCATTAAAAGTGTGACCGAAGATCGTGCCATTTTAGGCATATTATGGACACACGAAAATTTAGTGACCATATCATATAAAAAATGTGACCGTAGCTAAAAGGTGTGACGATAGGGTATTGTCTTTTCATTCTGAAATCAAACAATTCATCCGAAAGTGTGACAAAAAACCTTTTCTAGACACACAATTTTGTTATTTGAGTGACTGTTGTTCAGTCTATGGTCACACAAGTCTATTATAAGCGTTGTTATTGTTTAGTTTTTAGTCACACTTAAATACTTAAAATGTAGCTGAAACCGTTTTATGGCCACACAATTTTTTCAAAAGTGTGACTATCTATAACCTACAGTCACACGAACGTTGTAACATCCTACCTTACCACAACACAAGCAATTCTCATGGGTCACCCATCCCTGGATTGCTCCAGCCCAAGCACGCTTAACTGCAGAGTTCTCATGAGATGTGTCATGCTTGTGGTCCTTACACGCGTTGTGTCATGAAAAGCCAAAGTTTACTTATAATCCCATCAAAAGTGTAACCGGACTGTTTTGGAAAAAGTGTGACTAAATGTCATTTTTGTACTAGTGTATGACCGTATATATATATATATATATCTATGGTCTCTTATAAAATCCATCACAAATTTTATTCTCATATTAGTGGCATATCATGGCATTTGGTAACACTTTTTACAAATGTGCCTAGTAATGGTTACGTTTTTATATTTAAGTATGACTAAAGGTATTTACTTACTATACAATTGTCACGTTTTTATGTTTAAGTGTGACTAAAAATATTTACTTACTATGCAATTGTCACGTTATTATGTTTAAGTATGACTAATGGTAATTACTTACTATGCAATGGTCACACAAGGTAAATATAATGTGACTAAAACTATGACAGAATTTAAAAAATGACCTATAGTCACACTTTAAATCAAAAGTGTGACTTTTGTCTGTTTTGGAAAAAGTGTGATTAAAGGTCATTTTTGTACTAGTGTGTGACTGTATATACATCTATGGTCTCTTATAAAACTCATCACAAATTTTATTCACATATCATGATATTTGGTCACACTTTTTACGAGTGTGGCTTGTAATTGTCACGTTTTTATGTTTAAGTGTGACTAAAGGTATTCATTTACTATGCAATTGTCACGTTTTTATGTTTAAGTGTGACGAAAGGTATTTACTTACTATGCAATGGCCACACAAACAAAATATAAAGTGACTAAAAGTATGACAAAATTTTAAAAATGACCTATAGTCACATTTTAAATCAAAAGTGCGACTTTGGTTTGTTTTGGAAAAAGTGTGACTAAAGGTCATTTTTGTACTAGTGTTTGTTTAAAATGTGGGAGAGAGAAATATAATGTCCCTATTTTAGACTTATAACAAACGTGCCACGTGTCAATCCCTAATTACTCCTTACCCTTTTTACCTTTATTTTCTTTTTACTTGAACCTAATTCGGTATGGTTATACTAAGAGAAGATTGCTACAAAATGTAAGGAGAAATCTCAGCCTTTGGATATAACAAAACGTCAAAAAATTACGAAGATCACGTTCTAGAATTAAAAAGTTAAAGGGAAATTTTGGAAAAATGAAAAACAAAAAATCCTTAATTTCCGGCGGTCGACGGTGTCCTTCCATAAACCTGACCAGCGGCTGCGTGGACATCACGAAATGCATAACCGAATGAACTTAAATAGTGGTGGCGTGTGCATCGCTGGACATACGCAAAAAACAGCGGCGGCGTGTGCATCACCGGAACCTACGAAAAATAGGGCATGCACAATCGAATGAACTTATCAGCGGCGGTGTGTGCATCAATGATGAACTGTTTTCGTATGTGAACCGCAAGAACCAATCTGAGTCGTCTAATTGCCCCTCCTTCAATGTCATCACCGACCCATGAATTCCTCACATGCACCATGCCACACTTGATCCCTCCACACTCCACATCCATGAATTCCACTTTATCAAATCAACGGCTAAGATTGGTTTTCGCAGTTCTGGTACGAAAAACAGTTCTCATTTGAACCTTTTCATATATATATATATATATATATAGAGAGAGAGAGAGAGGGGGGGGAAGAAGTTAGTTTGAGAACCGTAATTAGTGCGAGTACCGCGAGAACCAAGATGAGCAGTCCAATTCCCTCTACTTCTATTTCATTGTCCACCCATGAATTCATTACATGCACCATGCCATACTATATCCCTCCACGCTTTCCATCCATGAACTTACCCTATCCAAGGAACAGCTGAGATTGTTTCTCACGGTAGTCGCACTAAAAACGGTTCTCAAACGAACTCTCCCATATATATATATATATATATATATATATATATATATATATATATATATATATATATATATATATATATATATATATATATATATATATTCACACATACCATGTAATCGAACATAAACGAATCTTCACGAACATAAATGAACGACGGGACCTTTGTTCATATTCGTTCATTTAACAAAACGAGCAGAATTTTTTGTTCGTGATTGTTTGTTTATTAAATAAACGAACATAAACCAACTTCCAGCCGAACAATTCAAGAATGGTTCACCGAACGTTCGATTCAGTTACAACCCTACATGTATGTATATATTTTTCGACTCTACGGTTTTCTTGATTGATGGTTTGCGGATTTGTTTTTTTATTCTATGAATTTCATGGATCTTACTTCTTGTTCTTGGATTTTTTTCCATTGTTCCATGCCTTCATTAATTTGTTGTTCTGGATTTGTTCATCAATCGATTGTAGGATTTGAATTTGGGTCTTTGATTGTTCATCCAAATCTTTACAGATCATGAATTTTCATTTATCGTTCATGTTGTGAAAATAAGAATGAAAGATTTATTCACTTGTTCCGGATCTTAATTTATGTGTTCATCATTGCATGTTGTTCACTTTTTCCATATCTTCATTTTGATTCTTTGTAAAAGATGAAGATGAATATTCCTCATGAAAGAATTACTAGTGTGGTGAATTAATAAATAAAGGACGTGGTATTAAAAATTTTAAAAAAAAACTACCGCTTACCTTGTGTATATGTAATCAAATTTATTAAATACTAAGTTATTAGATTTCAATATATTAATAGGTTAGTATGAAAGTTTGACATAATATTAAAAATAGGGCAAACTGCTTCATAATACAATGAACTTTCACTAAGCTACCAATATATACAACGAATAATTTTTTTTTAAATTTAATACAAGCAACTCTAATATAACTCCCATTGTATGCAATTTGTAACAAGCAGGTTACAGGTCACTTTATGAATTTTTATTTAATTTTTTATTTTTTTATTTTATGTTCATTATTTGTTCTTCAAATTCAAGAACATTTAACTCCAAGAACATTAACATCCAAGAACATTTATTTTATACTCAATTAAAATCTAACATTCAAACCTCAATCCGTAAAGAAATTATACATCCAAACAACAAACCCAATTAACAAGCCATCATACATATCAAAGTCAAACAAAAAACCCAAATCATACATATCAAATTGAAAATGAACTATAACATTCAACCCCAAGAACATTCAAGAACATTTTTACATAGTGTTCTTCATATCCAAGATCATAAACTAAGAATCAAATCAAATGTTCAAATCAAAAATCAAATCTAGAAGATTCAAGCCCAAACATACAAATAACAGAATGCTAATCTTTACCAATGGCACCTTCAGATCTGAATGAAGAGAGAGAGAGAGAGAGAGAGAGACAGAGAGAGAGAAACCTGTGAACTAAATCGATGGTGGTTGAAGGTTTGTTTGCTTTGCAACTCATCTTCTTCAGATTATTTGCTACTTCGTGGTGGTGGTTGTGTCATAAACCCTAATATTTCGATCGAACATTTGAAGGCGGCTGTGGCAGAAACCCTAATCAATCTACGGTGGCGTACCAGTTAAGGGCGGCGGCGGCGGTTCAAAACCCATAAGCGATGTTGGTGGTTTGCTGCAAATGGCGATGGTTGTGGATCTTCAAGGGGCTGAAACGGCGGCGATGGTGGTTTGGAGAAACCCACAAAACGGAGAAACCCTAACTAGTGGTTTGCTGCAAATGGCGGTGGCTGTTGAAGGTCGCCGACGAACAAGATCAGCGATGGCGATGGGGTGGTTCAATCTTGACAACTCTAACTCCTTGTACATGCTTGAAGGAGATGAAGATGGACGTGGGGGGTGGGGGGGGGGGGGGGGGGGCTATTTCTTGAAGATTGGGTGGGTTTCATTTGCAGATCTTGAAGTTGCTGTGTTTTTTTTTTCCTAATTAAAAGATAAAAATAACAATAAAAAACAAGGTAACCGGTTGAAAAAGTATAGGTGACCTGTTATAACAGGTCACTTGCATACATTGTAGGAGAAATTGAAGTTGATTGTATTTTTTTTTTAAATTTTAAAGTTCGTTGTATACATTGGTAGCTTAGTAAAAGTTCATTGTATTACCAAGCAGTTTGCCCTTAAAAATATGTAAAGTTAGATATATTTTGGTAAGGGAAGTAATTGTTTAATTATGTTTAATTAAAGTAAAAGAAATGGTAAAACCATCACACCATCATGTCAAATTTTTCACTCACATTAGTTAACCCTAGTGTGCTCACGTTCATCGCTCCCACCACACCAAAATCCGAGACAACTATTACCCTACTAATTAATAAAAATACTAAGATAATAAAGAAAGAGAGATTCTCATCATTGCCTTGCTATCAATCTACCATGCCATCTCCTGCATTGCAAAACCCACGCCCATCCACCACCATGCAACAATGTTGTAAACTCGGATTCCAAGGCTGGGCACTTACAAATTAAAGAACTCGTCGAGTACTCATGACTTGGTAGATGACCTTGTCGAGTTGAGGTGAATAGGACTTAGTACTTGGTTCTAGTCAAACCCCACTTCAACTAACCAAGTATTCGTCGAGTACTCAATGCTCGGTACATTTATTTCTTTTTTAGATAATAATTAATGATTAAGGATCAACTAATTATGATTAGTTAGTTGAATTCAACTTCAACCTTGTTAAGCGTCACCACCATCACGTATACAACCACTGCCACCATCTTCACCGCAACCAACTCCGGCCACCAATAACAAAAAGAAAATCCAACACATCTACAATATAAAAAAAACAAGCATATCCAACCTAGTTTTTTTTACCAAAATTAACTAATCTAGTTAATCCCTTCCTTCAACCTTGGTACTGCCATTGTAAGCCACTGCCTCTACCAAAATCAACCCAAATCAAATACAAAATCAAGATAGTTTTATAAAAATCGAACGAAAACAACTTTGAAAATAAAAAATTTGATATTGGAGCATAAGGAATTCAAAATCAACCTAAAACCTAAATTTCATAAAATAATCAACATTTAGACATGAAATCAAACAAATTCATCACTAAAAAAAACTACACCTTTACAAGTCGATCAACAAAAACTCTAAAAACAAAAAATCATACTTTTCAAATTGACTAACATATAGAACTTGAACAAAAATCTAGAAATCCTAGATCTATATCATTCTGACACCACATTAGTTCTTAGGCATCTAAGAACCCTAGTTCAAAATAAAGAACAAAAAGCTAAAAAGATAGAAGGGTTTTAAGGAGATAGTAATGCTATCAAAGGAAAAGGAGATTGATGATGGTGATGTGGTTGGTAATGGTGCTGTAATGATTAGCCAAGCAGAGGTGTGTGTTTGAGTATGTGAGTCGTTGGAGGTGCATCAGAGGTGGTGTATGTTTGAGTGTGTGCTTTGTCTATGGAGGTGGTCGTCAAATGTACGTGACTACCGGTGTGTGAATAGAGAGAAGATGAATGTACTAGAGAGAGAAATGTATGTGTCTGGAGAGAGAGAGAAACGTAAATGATACTGAATGTTGAAAGAGATTTTTTATCTATTTTAAAAATAAACATTAATTAAAAATATAATTGAAATCAGTTAAAATAAGAAAAATTATGAAATTAATAAGAATAAGGTCTTTTGGTTATTTCAAGTTGAACCAATGATGCAAGAAGCTCGGATCATGAGAGACCAAACCTTTAAAAATTGCGACTCAAAGACTAATTATATAATTTTGAACAAACAACTAGGAAAAAAAATTCTAATTTTTGTTTTGACCGGGAAAAAAATTCTAATTGACTCTTAATTATATGTTTAATTAATGCAATCTAAATGTCATAATAACTCTTAGGTCCCCTCATTCCAATATCTTTAATTATATGTTTAATTAAATCCCCTCATCTAAATAATTTCAATCCGAATACTCTTTGCCTAATCTCGCTACATTCCTCTCGACCCCTCCATAACTGCAATAGCGCCTAAAGAGTTCTACAACATCATCACACAACCGCAATGGAGCACGCAAAACCCTCCACACTTCCACGACATGAGTGGGTCTCCCAACAAGCCCCTCCTCCCCCGAGACTAGTAGGTGAAGTGGAGGTAGATGGCGGTATGTGTAACGCCGTGGGTTTTCAGAAGCTTAATTAATAAAATATATTTAAGACACCAATTGTTTAACTAAAAGATAGCGTTTAATAAACCCAGCGGAAGTATTTAACTAACGAAATATACGAATTGTACTATAAATTTTAACGAAATACCCAACGGTGTTACGGAATATCGGCCGACCATTAATAAACATCAGAGTAAACAAAAGCATGAGTAAGAAGTGTTCCCCAAAATTTACCAATGAGATAACCATAGCATGGCACCCTTCCTCACGATCAACTGTATACCTGCACATGGGTGGGTTACATGAAAGGAGGGGTTAGCTATAAATAGCTAGTGAGCAACGATTAAACATAGTATCATAACAAGAATATCATAGCATGCAAGGCATATTGCAGATCATCAAACACGTCTACCCTAACAGCTAGCGATGTTTTGATATAGCCAGGAGGAGTCACATCTTGCAGGGTTGCAAGCCCGGCTCAATGATCCAAACTGGGGGAACCGAATACATCTATCATATCGCTCCGGTGGGGGAGCGTGTAGCAGTCCACCATTGCATTAACGAGCGGGGATGTTTGTTAGAGCCCCTAACGAGGGGGGAGATCAGTGAAAACTGAGAGCCCCTAGTTGACGCACGGAGGTTCTGTAGAACCAAAGATTCGCGATCGTCGAATCACCGTACCCCAACAGCTAACAAAGTGCCGGCACGAACACGTATTGGCCTACAAAAGCCATATCATAACGAGGTTGGCCTACAAAAGCCATATCATATTAAGGTTGACCTACAAAAGCCCATATCATAGCAAAGTTGGCCTACAGGAAGCCATAGCATAGCAAAGTGGCCTACAGAAGCCCATAGCATAACAAAGTGGCCTACAGAAGCCCATAGCATAACAAAGTGGCCTACAAAAGCCCATAGCATCAGCACATATCGAATCATATCATAATCTGCCTACTCAAGACTAACATATTAACGTATCAACTCAGATCATAACATAACATTTTCATACCATTTCGTATCTTATAATAACAAAACGTATCATACCATTTCGTATCTTCTCATAACATACGTGTCCATTAAACTTTAACAACACCATGATCATAATACCACTTTGATGTTTAATAAACAGTTAACTATATCATGCGATTAACACAGTTAGCCTACTTAAGCCATAACATAAGAAGTACATATCCAGCATATCCTTTTAACAATATAAACACAATATCTCACCTTAGACTTGATATAACAGTCTTATTATGATGCCTAAGGTTAACCGGTACTCACCTGGTAGTCAAAGACGATAGATGTATCACTCAATATCTTCCGGTCCTTCTGCAATACCTAACACAATAGGTTTAGGCTCAATTACCACTTTATATCAACTAATCTCAGCTTAAACATGATTTCATAAACTTCCAACACAAGACCCCTGCTTGCGGCCGCATGTACTTTCCTTGCGGTCGCAAGGACCCTTTCCCAACAATCCAACGCTTATGATCACAAGGGAATCCCTTATGGTCGCAAACATGGTTCTTTGGTTGGTTACGACCGCAAGTTATGTACCTACGATCGTAGACCACATTTCCTTCGCTCGTAAGCGGTAAACCAACAAAACAACCCCTTTGCGGTCGCATGCCAAATGCATGCGGTCGCATGGACTGCATGCGATCGCATGGACCTTCCATGCGGTCGCATGGCTTTTTGGACTGCTTGCGGTCGCATGGACTTTCCATGCGGTCGCATGTACCTCCCATGCGGTAGCATGTACCTGCCATGTGGTCGCATGGACCTCTGTTACAGCAAGCTTCGTCCCTGTTCAAACACAGACCTGCAACTTCAACTTTTACCACTCCAAATCGATATAAACTCAACTTTAAATGTATAAACATCAGTTTTGACACCCATATGAACTTATAAACACATTTAACACTAAAAGAAACCATTAAAACTCATTATCCATCATCAAAATGGATTATCTTCTTCTATAACTCAAAACTAGTTTACAAAGAACAATACCTACAAAAGAGATGAAGCAAGACTAACGGAAACTCGAATCCTTACTGTTGGAATTAGTAGCAACTTGATCTCTTCAAAGCTTCAAAGGTTTGAGGGTGTTTGTATATACGTATGTGTGTTTGTGTGAGTTTTGAACTCACTGGAAGAACAAGAAAAGAAGAGAGAGTACACCGTCTTTGGTGGTCTCTTTAATCAAACACGGTATTTTGTTCCCCTTTTCAACTTACAACTAATCCCCCGTTTACCCGTTTTAATTAACGATGATATATTTGGAACCATTATCTAAAGCCATTAATTATTTTATAACTTTTACCATTTAACCTCAACTTTCATCTAACACCTCATATATCCCCTTTTAACCAACTAACAACATAGGCTAACATTATATGACTTAACTAAGACCAAAGTACAAACAGTTGTACACAAGGTACAACTAGGTACTACTAGGCCCATTTTTAGGATGTTACAAATCTACCCTCCTTAAATAGGATTCCGTCCTCGGAATCCTGCCACTGCTACAGTTACAATTACTAACCACCAACAGACTGATTACAATAAGCAATACCTTTAAACACACTTACCATCAGCTAGAGGATTACGACATCAATTCAATTAATCTAGTTAACTTGGACCCGCAAGTTTTATAAAGTCAGTCTCTTAACTCTAGCATATCGAGATTCATCTATTTGTAACAGCACAATTATGCACAATGAAAGAGGATCAGACCTCTTATACTCCTACTATCACTACAGTTCAACTTGTCGTTACATGAAATATCTTCCATATAGGAACGTATCTACAATTTCACTTACTACCATAGTCACATGTTTCGTTATAATCTACCACCATTGTTCTACATTAAACAACAACCACAAGCGATACAAGAATCACTTATATAAAATTGTACTTATTTCGACTAACTACAACGTTAACACTACACATAAAGTACTCTTTACATTCACACCAACCAACGTACTCGAATGAGAGTTTTCTATGACCGCTTCCAAAGTTTACATAACACTTCAACTATTTAGGGCACTCCGAAGAGTCGTGCCCAAACTGACTACATTCATAACAAAACTTACCTAAACACTATGTAGAATAATGACATGGAAGTCCACATGCTTAATAAACTTTCTCTCTATACCTACACTCTCCATTATAATTTTTACCACTACATCTCACATGCAACTCTTGGTCTAGACCTTCCAGCTTTAGCTTGTATTTTCATCTTCTTGTTTTCTTCATTTCATTCCTCTCCCAACATATCAACTCTTTATTAATATAGATACCAAATATCATTCACATCCTAAGCTCTTACCAATTCCATCTTTGGCATACTAGACAACTTCAACTATCTGTATTAATACTTATTCTTTCTTACTATATCAATTGAACTTCTCTTATTACCATCAAAGCTATTCTTTCTGTTACTTACAACAAATATCATTTAACCATTCATTTCCCACTTATCGTATTCATGATGATTATCACTATTATCACTTAGCTTTATCTAACAGTTCTTAGCTCTCTCACAATCTTCATACACATAATAACTATTAATATACTTTTCAACTTAGCTCCAAACTTTACTAACAAAATCAACAAAATAGTTAGCTCTCATCGTTTCCTTCTCATTACAACATATGACCCGTAGGTCAACAGAACCCATATAACTTTTCTATAACCGAGAATCTCGACCCTTGGGTTGTAGAATTAATCAATTTCGATTTCGGCGCTTTAATCTATACCGGATACGAAAGAAACAAGGGTGGGAATATGGTATCATCAATATTAATAGCAACTTAAGAAACACGATCAACAACTATTATCACTTGATATTAACAAACTCGACTTTAAGTGGGTAGTACACCTAGAAAACAGATACTTATGACCTTTTACCAAACTACATAACTATAGCCACAAAAACAACTATCTCTTGAATCAACGAGTACACCTATAACAATAAAATCATCAAAGAAAAACACCGCACTACTTCTTTTGTCAATTTTGTTTCTACTACTCGTAACTCTCTCCCTTTATCACAGGGAGTACTTTCCCGTTTGACCAGACAAAGTTCTGTTTATTCTCCTATTTTACCTTGCAGTACAGTTCAAAACTTTATACCCTAGTTCATAACACTTATAACATATACCCGGTTTAAACTCACATTCCCACAAACTTCCATATCTTTATATTCTCATCAAGTAACAACTGGGGTACAAACCTCATTCTAATGGTAAAAGTATTGACAAAACTTTTCATAGTTCTATCTCCTTTTTTGGGATTATTAAACTCACGCTCTATGCGTTCTGTATCATAGTTGGTGCAATATTAATCATCATTCTCTCACAGAATTGTTCTCAAGTTAACGTATCCAACACCTTTCTACTAACCGAAAGTTTCACAGCATTCCACCACGTAACAGCACTACCCTTTAACTTACGCACCGCGTATTTAACAACATATTCCGGTTCATAATCACATAACTTAAATATCTTTTCCATATCCCGAAGTTACCGTATAGCAGCAATAAAGTTAACATTACCTTCAAACTTATTGGGTTTACCAGAAATTTTTTTCTGGAAAGTACCGTGCTCACGAATAGCACCGTCAGTCGTCTGATACAACAACTCCTTCGTTAACTGCAATTCCTCTTCGAAATATTTAACGTAAGTCTCATGTCCGTGTTCAAGCCTCAGACCATCCGAATAGCAACAAGAAACTTCGTCTCCCGCTTTTAAAGGAACGCGAGACATTTCATTACCTACTTGATTAATAACTTTTCTGGTAAAGAAATTCTAATCAACTTTTTTTAGAACATAACATCTTAGCATTTTGATTAACGAGCCAATCCATACCAATAATGACACCATAACCAGTAATCGGCACGAGGGTTAGGGAAACAGTAAAACAACATCCGTCAATGGTAACGAAAACTTGAGACACTTGGGAAGTAACAAAAACTCGATTACCATTAACAACTTCCACTTTAATAGGATTTCTAACTAAGGTAATTAATAGTTGCCATTTATCACAGAAGGTATTAGACACAAAGCAGTAGGATATAAACATCCTTATCCACATTACTCGAGGAACAGACCCTTTGATTCAACTTCTATACCAAAAGAGAAATACTAGGTATAACTCATGTAACTTAACATTTAATAAATAACAACATTATTCTAACATATAACAATTCACATATAACGCTCATCACACCCCAATACCACCCAGGGAACACTTAATAATGATCGGGCCTGGGTTTGAGATTGAATACTCCTCAAAGTACACAATTCCCTCAAACCAACGCTCTGATACCAAGTTGTAACGCCGTGGGTTTTCAGAAGCTTAATTAATAAAATATAATTAAGACACCAATTGTTTAACTAAAAGATAGCGTTTAACAAACACAACGGAAGTATTTAACTAACGAAATATACGAAATGTAGTATAAATTTTAACAAAATACCTAACGGTGTTACCGAACATCGGCCAACCATTAATAAACATCAGAGTAAACAAAAGCATGAGTAAGAAGTTTTCCCCAAAATTTACCAATGAGATAACCATAGCATGGCACCCTTCCTCACGATCAACTATATACCTGCACATAGGTGGGTTACATGAAAGGAGGGGTTAGCTATAAATAGCTAGTGAGCAACGATTAAACATAGTATCATAACAAAAATATCATAGCATGCAAGGCATATTGCAGATCATCAAACAAGTCTACCCTAACAGCTAGCGATGTTCCGGTATAGCCAGGAGGAGTCACATCTTGCAGGGTTGCAAGCCCAGCTCAATGATCCAAACTGGGGGAACCGAATACATCTATCATATTGCGCCGGTGGGGGAGCGGGTAGCAGTCCACCATTGCATTAACGAGCGGGGATGTCTGTGAGAGCCCCTAACGAGCGGGGAGATCAGTGAAAACTGAGAGCCCCTAGTTGACTCACGGAGGTTCTGCAGAACCAAAGATTTGCGATCGTCGAATCACCGTACCCCAAACAGCTAACAAAGTGCCGGCAGGAACACGTATTGGCCTACAAAAGCCGTATCATAACGAGGTTGGCCTAAAAAAGCCATATCATATTAAGGTTGGCCTACAAAAGCCCATATCATAGCAAAGTTGGCCTACCGAAAGCCATTGCATAGCAAAGTGGCCTACAAAAGCCCATAGGATAACAAAGTGGCCTACAGAAGCCCATAGCATAACAAAGTGGTCTACAAAAGCCCATAGCATCAGCACATATCGAATCATATCATAATTGGCCTACTGAAGCCTAACATATTAACGTATCAACTCAGAACACAACATAACATTTTCATACCATTTCGTATCTTATAATAACATAACGTATCATACCATTTCGTATCTTATCATAACATATGTGTCCATTCAACTTTAACAACACCATGATCATAACACCACGTTGATGTTTGATAAACACTTAACTATAGCATGCGATTAACACAGTTGGCCTACTTAAGCCATAACATAAGAAGTACATATCTAGCATATCCTTTTAACAATACAAACGCAATATCTCACCTTAGACTTGATATAACAGTCTTATTATGATGCCTAAGGTTAACCGGTACTCACCTGCCATGTGGTCGCATGGACCTCTGTTACAGCAAGCTTCGTCCCTGTTCAAACACAGACCTGCAACTTCAACTTTTACCACTCCAAATCGATATAAACTCAACTTTAAATGTATAAACATCAGTTTTGACACCCATATGAACTTATAAACACATTTAACACTAAAAGAAACCATTAAAACTCATTATCCATCATCAAAATGGATTATCTTCTTCTATAACTCAAAACTAGTTTACAAAGAACAATACCTACAAAAGAGATGAAGCAAGACTAACGGAAACTCGAATCCTTACTGTTGAAATTAGTAGCAACTTGATCTCTTCAAAGCTTCAAAGGTTTGAGGGTGTGTGTATATACATATGTGTGTTTGTGTGAGTTTTGAACTCACTGGAAGAACAAGAAAAGAAGAGAGAGTACACCGCCTTTGGTGGTCTCTTTAATTAAATGTGGTATTTTGTTCCCCTTTTCAACTTACAACTAATCCCCCATTTTCCCGTTTTAACTAACGAAAATATATTTGGAACCATTATCTAAAACCATTAATTATTTTATAACTTTTACCATTTAACCTTAACTTTCACTTAACACCTCATATATCCCCTTTTAACCAACAACATAGGCTAACATTATATTAGTTAACTAAGACCAAAGCCAATTTTTAGGATGTTACAGTGTGATGGGACTAAAATCTGGGCAGTGGAGGAGGGTGCCACCAAGGGTGTTCAAAAGAATCCGAATCCAAACATTCGAATCTCCTATCCGAAATTATCCGAAAATTCGGATATCCGAATTTCAAAATTCGGATATCCGATATGCGAAATATCTTTTTTATTATTTATGCTTATACTTCTTATTTATTTGATTTTTTAAATATATATAGTTTTATATACATGTATTTTCATTTTGAAGCATATTTGAGCTACTTTTGGTAGTTAAAGTTTAAAATATGGGTATTTAGTAATTATATTTGTAACACCCCAAGTTTGGAAATATTAATTGTAAATTAATATTGATTTTATAGAATTTATTTCTTAAATATAAGATACGAATAATAAATAGAAGGACCAATTGTAGCAAAAATAAGTAAGAGGGATTAACACCCTCATTGTGAAACCTATTATATTAATGAAGGATAGACCAAAACACACACATTAGAATGTGATCTGAAGTATATGTTTGGTGTGTGTGTGTGTGTGGGTTCTTGAAGGTAGAGAGAGAAACAACTTTTAGTGAGAGAAAGTGAAGATCAAGAGAGACTAAGCCATGCATGTGCAAGATTTAGCATGAATCAAGTGTTGTTCTTCATTTATAATAAGTTTTAGAAGCTATTCTTCATTAAGGTCAGATCTAGAAAAAATACACTTAGTGTGCTTCTTGGTGTGAGAGAAAGTTAGAGAGAGAAAGTGCTTAAATCAAGGATTTAAGCAAGGATTCTTGCATACATGTGAAGATCAAGTGTTATTACAAAGATTTCAGCATCAACAAGTGATGAACACAAGAAATCAAGGTAAGAAATCTCTAAACTCATGTGTTCTTATGTTCTAGAGAGAGAAAGTTTGATTTAAGCTTGGATTTGAGTTGCATGTTATGTTTTTATGAGGATTTGGTGTTTATACACCTAATAGAACATGTATTAATTGTTGCATGTCAAGATTTGAAGTTAGAAGTGGTTATTTTTGAAATTTGTATAAATGGTACAAGTCTTTAAAGCATGAGATTGAGTTAAATGATTAGAATGGGTTAAATTGGTATTGTTTGTATAACCACTTTGAAATTTAATGTATTGGTATCAAATTGAGGATTCACACGTGTTAGAAGAGTATTTTGAATGCCAACAAATCTATATTTGAAGTATTTCAAGAATTGGGTTTGCAATAGGTTGAAATTACACATTTTTTTATATAAACCCGTAGCATTATTCTACACAGGACAACATGTCTTATCAATTTTTTAAAAATCATTAAAAATCAAAGAAAAATCAATAGGGTCGTACTATATATCGTTGGAAAGGTTTGGATGTCTAGTTTCTTTCTTATGTTGGACATAGAAGCTAGTTCGGTACATATGATGACTAAAACTACGAAATAATATAGAAGGGTCAAGTTGGAAGTATACATTTTTGTATAAAAGTTGAGATTTTAGATGATTTGAACTACGAGACTCTTTAGTAGACTTGGAAAGCTTTAATGTTAAGTTTTTGTTAATAATGAGGATCTTTTATGCCACTTAATGCAAGTGTGTTGCTTGGTTGATTTGCATGAGCTAAGTTTGACTAAGTAATGTTGTTATTATACTTGTTTAGACTTATAAATTTACTATTGCTTGGATATGGTTGTGAGTATTTGGGTGTTGGTTCTCATCACACCAACAGGTGAGTATACTTGACCTTCTCTTACAATGACCATGTTGTATGAATGGTATGCATATGTGATTTATGTGCTCCTTAGAGCATTTGAGAAAATGTGCTCCTTAGAGCATTTGAGTATTTTCCTTGGTACCAAGTGTGGAGATGGGGTTTCAATATTTATTATTGGATCCTTTGAGATTATTCGTTATGTAAATCATTATACTTATGTGTGATTGTGTCTGTTTGTTAGGTATGCTCACTAAGGAATCTGGTAAT
This sequence comes from Pulicaria dysenterica, assembly GCA_947179395.2. Classification (NCBI taxonomy): domain Eukaryota; kingdom Viridiplantae; phylum Streptophyta; class Magnoliopsida; order Asterales; family Asteraceae; genus Pulicaria; species Pulicaria dysenterica. The sequence goes on from OX359294.1 coordinate 43,566,900, forward strand.
CAGAGTTGTTACCATATTTTTCAAGTGGTAAAGAAAAAGATAATGGCAAAGCCCCCGCTCCAATGAATTGATGGATAGAAGATGGCTCCAGAATGTTTTAAAACTCCACGTCTTTTGAACACTATTAATGATGTTTCTAAGTTTGATAGCAGTCGGCCATAACTATTGTGATTTGAACAAATTCTCTATTTTGTATATCCTTTTATTTAGGTTTTTATATTACCGAATGTAGTTTGATTATAAAATTTGCTTAATTTTTTTTTTGGTCTTTACAACTTGGTATCAGAGCCTAGTTTTAAGAGATTTAGATAATGCATGAGTAGTACAGGGATGAAGATGATGTTCAGTTGCAGTAATTGGTTTAATGCCGTTTTCTGAGACGGTAATTGTAAGCCTGGTGACTTCTCAACTGTTTTAAGTCATTCTGATTAGTTAAGTTGTTAAGTTTTTCTATTTATAATATCAAGCTTATAAATTTGTCTATGGTTTGTTAATGAACACCAGAAAAAAACTTACAAAAATCTTTATGATTGTGACATGCTCGCTAGTGAAGTTTGAAGTATACGGTTTAAAAACTCTATTGATGGATTTGATAATTGTTAGGCAAGAATATGTTTACTAATGAAAGTTGTATGCATAACAAAAATTTTATAAATTATAGGTTGGGTTCAATAGTAAATACCATATTAATAATAAAGTAAAAGTATATTCTAAAAAACTAGAAAAAATTCTATAAATATGGAAAAAGAATTCTAAAAATATGGAAAAAAAATTAATTGAGAGAAGAGAGAGAAAATTATATATATATATATATATATATATATATATATATATATATATATATATATCCAGGGATAAAAATAATAATAATAACAATTATTTTGAAAAATTATATGAATTAAAATAAAATATTTAATCTATTTTTCGAGCATCTTAATTGATTTTATATATATTTATTAACTAATAATATATACATTTTGTTAAATACGACTTAGAGTGATTATAATAAAACACTTCGCCTTTACAATGTGGTTTATAATAACGGTTATAAATCTATTCTTAAAGTATGGTTGTAATACTACCCGAATTATAGACACTTACACGTGTCACCCTTGAGTGTCTTATGACATTGGATGTAACTCCTTGGTTTGGTGACTATGCACACTAATCTAACAAACTCTCACTTCTGATAATATCGTCTTGATTACACTGATAATATTTCAACAACTGAGGCTTTTTCTTCTTCATTGTCGGGGTCAGAAGGTCGATCATGTTCAATATCGAAGCCTTTAAACAAACTCAAAGCCTTTTAACTGAAAGATAAGGGTTACTATACTAGTATCACTACTGAAACTTCAATAAACAATTAGGGTTTATTTCTCCAAAATGTATTAAACTATACACCAAATGTTAATGTGTATATCCACCTTTCAAAAATATTATTGTGTGTATCAAACTTTCAAAAAATGTGTTTTTTGTGTTTTAAACTTTCTATTGTATGTACTAAACTTATACTTTTTTTGTTTTTTTATGTAATCAAAATACATACAATAACACACTTTTTTAATGTTTGATACACACAATAACATTTTTGAAAGGTGGATACACACATTAGCATTTTAGGTATAGTTTAATATATTTTGAAGTAGTAAACCCTAAACAATTATTTACCCTCTATTTTTGAAAGGCTAATGTTCTTTAATATGTGTTTAACTTTATATGTTTGCTATTATGTGTATTGAACTTCAAAAGTTTCCATTATTTGAATCAAACTTTTAATTTGTTGCTATTGTATGTATTAGGTTACATAAAAAAGAAAAGAAAAGTTTAAATTTAGTAAATACAATAAGAAGTTTATGCATACAATAGCGCCAGATTAAAAGTTTGATTCACATAATAGTAACTTATAATGTTCGATAAACACAATAGGCAAAAGGTGTAAGTTAGATACATTTCAAATAACTTTACCCTTTATAAATAACTAATATAACGAAAATATGTACCATATTCTGCTCAAACTAGCAAATCGGCCTAATAACTTTCAAATCAACTTAGAAACATAGTGGAAGTTATAACCAATCTATGATTCAAGACTCTAAAGAGTCCAAATGTTATTTTGTACTTTTCATTAATGTGAGACGGGTCAGTTCTGGTTACCTTTTTCTCTTTACCGATTCTGTTTAGCTCTTCCAGTACGTACTCTTTAATCTTGGAATTTTGACATAATGAATATAAATCCCCAGATACATCATTTGCACGGGCCCACGTTTCAAGGGTGTGCTTATTTGGGTTCACAATAGCAACAAGGCATGACTCAAAGCTATTCCCATATACCCATACCTAAAATTGGAAGAAACATTACTTCATGTCAATTATAAGCAACAAAATTTTGTTTCCTTTGCAACAGGAATAGAATAAGCTAGTAACTTATTTGTTATAACAGTCAAGATAATCGTTTTAAAACAAAATTGTGATACGTTTAAAATGCTATATATAGGTTCATCCAGAATATGCATATTTATTAATTTGCGTATATGAATCAAATTATATTATCAAAATTTAAAAGGCATACTTCATCGATAGCAGGAAACAAATCCAAAATGTTCTTCAAGTTTTTAGCTGCTACATATTCTCCTTGCGCGAGCTTAAAAATGTTTTTCTTGCGATCAATAACTTTCATGCTTCCATCGGGTTGCCACTCACCAATATCACCTGAAACATATAATAAACGAGTTAATTCCTATCCGCGCGTTGCGGCGGGAATTTGGAATGAACAAAATTAACATTTCAACACAAATATTCTAAAATAGAACGAAAAATTAAAACATTTAAGATTATGATACGCTATTTGATCATATTCAAAATCGATTTAGGTTTTATTTCTTTTATTATATACAACATAAATATCATTACTTCTTACATTTCATAAAAATGTTTCAACGAACATATTTGCTAGTCTGCAAGAGGCGAAGGATTGTAGTAGAAATGCACAAAAAAATAACTAAATGCCATGAGCTTGTTAAACCATTTACATCATTTCTTGCCACTTGGCCGTATTTGCAAACATTTTTTAATTCTCAAATATATTATTGTTTTAACGAAAAAAACAATAAAACTATTATAATGTTGTATTTAAAAAAAGTAAAACACATTTGCTAGTTTGCTAAGTGCGAAAGATTATAGTAGAAATACAGAAAAAGAATAAAAGAACAAAATGACATTATCTGTGTGTTTAAACTCCTAAACCAAAAAAAGAAAAAAAAAGAGAATGCTGCAGTCAGGTTTTGAACACAGGACATGCAACTTAGTTTTTACAAATCTTACCACTACACCAAACTCGAGCATTATTGCATTAAGCAGCTAAGTTATTTTATATAGTATAACTTTACCAGGGGTTACTGTTTATTCACCTCGTACATGTTATATATATATAATGAGAAATATACCCTTTATGTACCGAAAGGCAGAAAATTCAAAATATAAAAGTCTTGAAACATTCTTATAGGAAGACCTGTATGAAACCATCCATCAATCAAGACCTCTTTTGTAAGGTCTTCACGTTTGTAGTATCCTGAAAACAACGTATCCCCTCGTATGCATATTTCTCCACATGGTGTGCTTGACAGAGCATCATAATTCATTTCAGGAAACGAGCATCCAAATTTGGTAAATGATCCAGCACAAGTCTCGGTCAGGCCAAAGTGAGATTTACAGAGATTATATCATGTTGATTAGTCATGATAAAAAGGTCAAAATGTTCAAATCATGCCACCGCTAACATTTATATAAAGATGGAAAAATCTACGGGTTGGGTATCAAGCCAAAATTAGTATGAGTCAAAATAGGTTGGGTTAACATGAAACACCTTTTGTCATATTTTCTTTTATATATATTTACCTGCTTGACACATTATACTTAAATATACCAAGAATCTATCCAAATTGTAAGTAGATGGGTCTAAATTGCCACCATTATTTACCACAATAAAGACAGAATAAAGGACAAGGAAAAGATGATATGGGAGTTGATATACATGTTAGAATTTAATGTATATCTCTTAATTGCTTGTCCAGATTTTGTTTGAATTAAAGTTTAGTTTTGATGGACATGCATGTGTCCATGTTGATGAATCTGTTTGTGCTTGGGTATTATGATCAATCCGATTGTACACTTCCTTTATGATTCCTTTTTGTTCCAAGTCACTGATGGTAAATGAACAAAGTCCAGAATTACTTTAAGAAATCGTATGTATGTCTTATGTTGTGTACAATCAGGGACCACACCATGTATTTATAGGTTTGGTATGAAAACTGCCACTAAACCATCATAATGATAGTTTCTACCCCAGGAATTCCACACATGTAATTTTCAGTCCCTACACTTTGTATTAGATACATATATGTATGTATATATTGTTTTGTCCACAACCTAACAATTTCCCACTTGGACTATACAATCATATACTTACATAGTCAACACTGTATCTAAACTTAATTACACGTGTAAGTAAACTTTTTAAAGAAAGTTATCCAAATCAATCTCGTCCATTAGTCATAATAACACAAGAACCAAGGAGGCATTCGTTGTCGTTATGCAACTAAACCCACAATGATTACTGATGTTATATCAACTAAATGACATAGATTAAGTGTAGGTGTGTAGCATGGAAATTACATGTCAAATGATATACACATGCCTATTTCCAACTGACCCAACTTTAACCAAATGAGATTAGAGTTCAAAATAAACTGAAACTTTAAAACCGTATATATGATCATATATAAAAATATTCTGAGCATGAGTATACAAATCTATAATGAAGTTAAAGACCATCCATTGACCTTCTACCCATATGATTCACATGCTCTTGAAAAATCATGGGTGGCAGTGCCTTTGTAAGCGGATCCGCAAGCATAGATTTTGTCCTTATATGCTCAATACCTATGTAACCATTTTGAACTCTTTCCTTAACAACAAGAAACTTTATGTCTATGTGTTTAAACTTTGACTAGCTTCTGTTGTTCGAATAGAGGATGCAACACTGTTGTCACAGTATAACTTTAGTGGTATTTCTACACAATCGGTTACTTGCAGTCCCATAATGAAATTATGCAGCCATACTGCTTGATTTGATGCTTCATAACATGAAACAAATTCGGCTTCCATAGTTGAGGATGCGATAAGTGTTTGCTTTGAGCTTTTCCACGATATCGCTCCCTCAGCTAAAAGATAAATATATCCTGATGTCGATTTTATCTGTCTTGGCATCCAGCAAAGTCGGAATCAGAATACCCAATGATCTCAAGTTTTTCCGACCTCCTGTAAGTGAGCATATAGTCCTTTGTTCTCTGAAGATACCTCATTACTCGTTTGGCTGCAACCCAATGTTCTCTTCCTGGATCGCTTTGATATCTACCAAGCATTCCCACTATGAAGGCCAAGTCCATAAACTTGGAATCAACCTCATTTTTCGGACATTGCTTTAAGCTAAACTTATCTTCCTTAGGAATAGGAGTATCATATGGCCTACAATTTTGCATGTTAAACCTTTCTAGTACCTTTTCGATGTATGCCTTTTGTGATAATCCCAGGATTCCTCGTGAGCGATCATGATGAATATGTATACCAAGCACATATGACGCTTCACCAAGATCTTTCATATCAAACTGCTTTGAAAGATATTTCTTGGTTTCCCGAAGCATCTCCACATCGCTACTAGCAAGCAAAATGTCATCAACATACAGAACCAACAAGATAAATCTCTTCCCACTGATCTTATGATACACACAGTCTTCAACAGGGTTCACCCTAAAGCCAAATGAGAGAACCACTTGATGAAACTTTTGGTACCACTGACGAGAAACCTGTTTGAGCCCATAAATGGATTTCTTTAGTTTACAAACCATTTGGTTTCCTTCTTTTGAAGCAAACCCCTCAGGTTGTGTCATATAAATAGTTTCCTCAATGTCTCCATTGAGAAAAACTGTCTTAACATCTATTTGATGTAGCTCAAGGTCGAAATGTGCTGTAAGTGCCATAAGAATTCTAAAGGAATCCTTTGAAGATACTGGAGAAAAAGTTTCCTTATAATCAATGCCTTCATTTTGAGTAAATCCTTTAGCAATAAGACGAGCCTTATATCTCTCCACGTTGGCTTGCGCATCCTGCTTGGTTTTAAATACCCATTTACAACCAATTGGTTTCGCATTTGGAGGCAATTGTACGAGATCCCAAACGTCATTGTGTTTTATAGATTGGATTTCCTTATCCATGGCTTTTATCCAATTTTGAGAGTTAGAACTTTTGGTTGCTTGGCGGAAAGTGAGAGGATCACTTCCCACTAAGTCAACATATTCTCCATGTTCTTGGAGAAATACAACATAATCATCGGAAATTGCACTTCCCCTTTCTCTCATGGATCTTCTTAATGGCACCGAATTCTCTTGATTTTGAGGATGTTGAATTTGACTTTTGTTAGTGCATACATGGTCACACATTAAGAAATGCACTCCTTATTTTGATGATGATAAAAATATGAATAAATAATATTATTGCTTATCAAATTTATTCATATGTTCATATGTTACATTCTTTAAAGGTTAACAAACCTAAAAGTAATGATCAAGTGTTGAACAAATATAGTGAAGAATTTTATTCAACAAGAAAAGAAGAAAACAAAATGAAATGAAACATTCAGCCTTCACGGTCGATCCCACGGTCGACCGTGAATCAACCGTCGCTACACAGCCCACAACTTTTAAACACTGTTCTTCTTGAAGTCAACCGAACTCATACTCAACAAGTGAAGATGAATTCTTCAAAGCCGATGACGAAGAAATCTACAAACAAGAGTTTGAAATATACGAGCTTACAATTAAACAAGTTTAAGTTTTTATAAAATTATTTTTATAAAAACTTCTATAAAAATTAACAAACTTTTTATAAAAATCACAAGCTTGGTTAAATAAGTACAAGACTTATTATTTTGGAAAATACTAAACACAATCTTTCTATCAAACAATACAACACCAAATTTAGTAAAAGGAATCTTTCAAAGAAGTAAAAGTTCAACATGCTTTATGCATTTGGCTTCTAAACTTCCTATTTGGTGTTTAAATTCAAACATAAGAAGTATGGCACCAACCCACCTTTTCCTAAGTTCCTTTTCAGCATATTTTTATGGTAAAATAGGTTTTGTGTGGTTTTGGTAAAAGGCCAATGTCTTTATTTTCAAGGCTCAAAAAGTTCCAGCATGCTGACGGAAGATGCCACGGTCTGGACACTTTTTGAACTTTCACCTTTTTCCTTATTTAAACCAACTCAAGTCTTGTAATTTCACTAAGCTCTTGCAATCTGAAATATGGAGAATACATATAAGATCTTGTAAGCTCATATACTTTGATATTACTCAATCTTTCAAGATCAAGATCCAAGCAAGAGTAAAAGTCATCAAAGTTCAAACATTACAACATCATTCATATATTTTGTAATAGTGTAAGGATCAACTCTAGCCTTTCAAATTAGAGTGAAGTGAGGATTATCTCTAGCCTATAGAATTACAGAGAAGTGAGGATTAACTCTAGCCAACATAATTAGAGTGAAGATAAGCACATCTTAGCCTTGTTTGCAAGAGAGAAGATTATTTCTTGTAAGCTAAAGAGAGAAGTTGTAAAGGTTATCTCTACCTTCAAAGAGAGAAGCTAGTGGAGCAAACTCTTAGGGGGTGAGGCCAAGGAGTGGATGTAGTGCAAGTTTGTTAACACTTGCATGAACCACTATAAATCTCTTGTCTACTCTTGGTGATATCTCTCTATATCTACTCTCTTTAAATTCTTGCAAATATTTGTTATATTGTTATAAACTTCAAGATTAATCCTTATAACAAAACTTACAAGTTTTTATAAGTGTAAAAATTGGTAAACTAAGTAAAAGAACCTATTCACCCCCCCCCTCTAGGTTCCAACAATTGGTATCAGAGCAAGTTGCTCTAAAATTTTTGTAAAAATTGTTTTGAGATACAACTTGCTTTATAAGTTTTTGAGAAAACAATTTATTACAAAAAAATCTTGAGTTAGATCCATGAACTTAGAGGATAACCTAAGATTGGGGGTTTATATGGCTACTTTACCCATGTTTATTGATTATACATTTTTAGGTTAGAAAACCTACATGTTGACTTTCTAAAATCAATAGATTATGACATGGGTGATTTTATTGAAAGTGATTTTGACGAAAATGAATCACTAAATAAGCAAACATTGATATTTATTCATAAATCTCTTAAGGAAAGTAAATATGAATATATGTGTTCTTACACTTGTGCCAAGAGATTATGGAATGATATAGGTAAACTTGAGGAGCTTGAAGCAAGAAGAAATGAAGAAAAAGAGACATCAAGAGAACTTGCTTGCTTCATTGCTTTTGAAGAAAATAAGATATCTTTCATAAATGATACTAGTAGTAAAGATTACTTACATAATCTTTATCAGCTAAAAGATAAATATGATATGTTACTTGATATTAATTCAAAACTCATTAGCAAGACCAATGATTTGAAAAATGTTGAAAATGATCATCTTAAACTCAAAGCTCTTAATGAAACTTTGGTCAAAGAAATAAATGAGTTAAGAGAATCCAATATCATGTCACAAAGTTGCTCTACTTGTGTGGATTTCAAAGAAAAGAATGTTAGAGTTCAACAATCATCAAGTGACAAGGAAGGTCTTGGGTTTTCAATTGAAACAAGTAACATATCAACAAATCTATTAGAACCAATCAAATGTGTGAAAGAAAAGGCAAAAGAAAAAATCCAGATACCTCACGGTCGATTCACGGTCGATGACGTGCATCTTCCGTCAGCACGCTGGAATTTTCAAAAGTTTGAAAAATACACTATTGCCTCTAGTTCTTTCATTGGTATGCTTAAGGTTGGAAGTAATAAACAAATGATAAAGTCTTATACTCCAACTTCAAGGCATGAACAAGGTTTCTAGATAACACCAAGGTGGATCAAAGTAGGTGTTTTTGATATTAACAATCCCCGGACCCATGAAAAAATAGGTACCACACATATGAAATATGTTTGAGTTGTAGGTTGCAATTGAGGTTGAATATCATTCTTGATGCAACTTGAAATCTTGTGTGGATCAAAGACTTGGATATTAAATCATCAAGAATAATGCTTTGAACAACACTTGTGAAACACGATCAAGATAAGTTTCTCCATCACTTCTCAAAGGTTTATATGTTGACATCTATGTGTTGAAAGTGCCATGAGAACATATGTGAAGCTACTAGACATGTTCAAATGTGTTTAGTATATCTATAGTTTTATTAAAATTTGGTTTGATATGAAAATAAATAAAGGGTAGCAAAAGCATTAATAAAAGACATAAGAAAATATGTTATGTATCATAAAATGCTTCATCAAATACTAAAAATATCATAAAATTTTCATGGCTTATTAAAAAGGTTTAAGATCACACTTTGTACTAGAAGAGTATGACAAAATATTAGGAATTACTTGGAATTGGAAATTGTACAAAACACATCATTTTAAGTTTAAGTCTTGGGATCATTCAAGAAAAGATATATATATATATATATATATATATATATATATATATATATATATATATATATATGGAAGGGTTCATGCGAAAACTGTTGTTAGCGCGAGAACCAATCTCAACCGTTCCTTGGATATGGGAAGTTAAACGGATGGAGAGTGTGGAGAAATAGAGTGTGGCAGGGTGCATGTGAGGAATTCATGGGTGGGAATGACATAGAAATAAGGGGAATTGCATGGCTCAGATTGGTTCTCACGGTTCTCGCACTAAGAATGGTTCTCGCATGAACTTTTTCCTATATATATATATATATATATATATATATATATATATATATATATATATATATATATATATATATATACATATATCCCCAAGATTTTATTGATATGTGTACCTATTGAAAAATTCCTAAGATATTCTAACAATAATGTGTGTGAAGATAATTATTTAAATTTGCTATGAAAATCGAAAAGTATCGATATAAAATTAGCTTATGTTTAAATGACTTGTATTGCATGACAAGGTAATTAAATATGGAAGACATAGAAATACTTATCAAATGCCTAAATGACTTGCAAAGGTCAATTCATACTCATGTAAAATGATTTTTGATTGAGTTACAAAGTTGAACTATGTGGTGCTATAATGACATATTAATTATACTCATATCATTTGGACTTGTATTTTACATCATACAAATTTAACTTGAAGTCCTTCTTGATACATGCAAGACAAACATTAAACTATCTTGAAGATCATTATATATTAAACTTGTGAAAATTAATAGTTGATTGTGAAAATAATTCTAGATGTATGGTTACATAAAGTTAGAATATTTAAACTACATCTAAACAAGAGTATTTTTTTATAGTGAGAAATTTTGTACTTAAAGATAATATTGCATATTGATGAATAATATTTCAAAATTTGATATACCATGCTTATGTTTATCACATTCTCTTAAATGAGTATATGCAATACTTGTATTTCTCACTAAACATGTTTTTGACTAAAAGTCTTTAATATGATTTGAAAATATGTGTTATATATTTCTATATATATGGAAATATATGCTCAAATAATAAATTATTTGTCAAAAATTGATGGTTTGCTTCAAACCCATGAATTTCATTGTCATATACTTTGTTTGGGTTTAAGTGATTAAACAACTAAATTGGATTTTATCATAAGTAACATTGTCTTAGAATTTAAAAGATATCATATTATAACTAAGACAACTTACTTTGATAAATAATAATTGAGGCTTCATAAAAATGGTGCTCAAAAGTTATACACGTGCTTTAAAATTAGTTAAGATATATTAAAGAAATAATATTTCAAACACACAAAAATTGTTGGTGAGATAGCAATATCAAACCTTAATCAAACCTATCTATTAAGTAAAATAGGATTTGATGTTAACAAAACCATATATTCAGTTTTGGACTTAGATTGATGAAAAACATGTGTTGTTTTTCTATCTGAGACTTAAAGAATTTCTAAGTAAGAAATGTCAGCTGACGATTCATAGTGTCAGCTGAACACTGAATATCAGCCAAAGGACCAGCTTCAGAAAGATCAGCTGAGAAGAAAAGATCAGTCAAAGAAGCATCAGCTGAGGAATCACACTGGATCAGCTGACGGCCTAGAACCATCAGCTGATGAAGACTTCAAGGTCAGCTAAGCAGTCAAGGATCAGCTGACACAATCACAAGTTATCAGCTGATGCCTTCCATCTGTCAGATAAGGTATTTACTACTTATCCAATCTTCTCTTTTATGAGCTGACTATCCTCAAATGATTAGCTGAGCCCTTGGGAACAACTGACAGTTGAGTTAATCAGTTTATTAGCTGCTGCTACGATTTGTATTATCAGCTGAGCAATTTGATCAGCTGAGCAAGTCTAGTCAGCTGAGTCTTTCACACTTATCCTTAGCTGAGCAAAATTATATTTGTAGTTCAGTGTCTGTTAACTGAGTCTTTATTGTATATCTCAGTTAATAGCTTTTCTATGTAATATTTTCTTAAAGTCAAAGGCAGAACATGTGTTGTTCTTATTATGCCTTAGAACTTTCTTTTGTAAAAGTACTTAGCACTTTTTGGATCTACAATGATACAAAAAGGATAGATCTTTATCCCCTGGAAAAGGAGAAAGATACTCTTGAAAAGAAGATCTCGAAGATATGATGTTAAGTATGGCTGGCAACTCCATATTTGGTAAAGTCAAATCTTCAGAAAGCATGGTGTCGATTAAAGCACAAGCATGGAAGGATAAGATTACTTTCTCAAGACATAAAGGTAGTAATTTAATAATATAATAATAGATAGTGGGTATACTCATTACTGAAAAGTATGTTCACTTTACACACTTTGTGTATAAAGTTAACTTACTTTTTCACCCACTAACTTTATCTATTATAATATTATTAAACCAAGTACCTTTGTCTCCTTCTCTCTTCATCAATCCGGACACACTTTGCTTATATATATTCATGCATGAAAACATGCTAAAAAAAGCGAATGCGTTGAAAAGCACTGAAATCTCATAAGTTGAGAATTAGAAGAGTTAGCATTTTACTTTCAGTGTAACAAACTTGTTCATGTGTTGAACGTCTTAGACATTAGTTGTTTAAGATTAGCATTGTCTATGTGTTAGACAAAATTAGTTGTCACCTTTTATTGAACTTAGATTTTCCGCATCTAGTTCATGTAATTCTTGATTAACGTCAATAAGAATTATATAAAAGTAAACCGTGTGTCTCTTAAATTTTAATTTGCTAAAGTTTGTATTCAACCCCCCCTTCTACAAACATTTGTTGTTGTAGTATCCATTCGGGACCAACAACTGGTATCAGAGCAAGCTAGATAATCCATATCTAAGATCTGTTTTGCTTACTCTTCAACTGCTTCTACCCCACACTACAAAATGGCCACTTCTGTTGCTGCCTCTAATGGTCTTCTAACAATGGTTCACTCACAAGGTGTCCTATATTTGATGGAGAGAACTTCTCTCTCTGGAAGAGTAGAGTTCTTCTCTATATGTCAAGCCTTGATGATGTGATGCTTAAAACTGTTACTGAAGGTCCTTATGTTCCTTCCTCAACTATCCAAGTAACTGAAGCAACTGATGAAGCTCCTGCTGTTGAAAGACTGATTATAAAACCTATAAATCAGTGGTCTGATGAAGACAAAAGGCTTGTTAATCTTGATGTTAAAGCAAGAACAGCCTTAGTCTCTGCACTACCAAATGATGTCTATCATCAAGTTCTTAACTGTAAATCTGCAAAAGAGATGCTAGACACTTTGACTGTTGCATATGAAGGCACTGAAGAAGTGCAGGAGAACAAGAAACTCCTTCTAGTTAGAGAATATGAGTTCTTCTTTGCTCATAAAGGTGAAAGTCTCACTCAGACTTACACCAGGTTCAACTGCCTCATTAATGACTTAAGAAGGGCAGATGTTCACAAAAGCAATAAGGAACTTGTAAACAAGTTTCTAGACTCTCTCCCAGAATCTTGGGATCATTTTATCACTGTGCTTAAACATGGTGAGAAAATCAAGGGTCTTTCACTGGTTGGTTTATATGGAAATCTTATGAATCATGAACAATCAGTGAAACAAAGGAAACTCTCTACCAAGGATATGAAAGAGGCTGCAAAAGCTCCAACTACTGCCCTTGTATCTAAGGATATAAGATCTAGGAGTTTTGCTGCAGTTGTGGATGAGTCCAGTGATGAGGAGAAAGAGGATGAATCTTCTGATGAAGAGCAAGTGGCTGATGGGGATGAAGTTCTGGAGAACATGGACAGCATTGAAGCTGCTGTTGAGCAGGCTGCCATGTTGGTTAAAAGGTTCAAACCTTTCTTGAAAAGAAAGGGTGTCAAGAGGTTTGAAAGGAAACCCTTCAAAGGAGAAAGAGCCATGTCAAAACCAAAGGCTTCTGAAGGTTGTTTCTCTTGTGGCAAGACTGGTCACTATGCCAGTGAATGTAAGTCCAAAGGAAACACAGGCTTCAAGGGTTCCTCAAACTCAGACAGCAAGATTGATTATGAAGCCAAATATAAGAAGCTTCTTGCTGCTGTCCTTGACAAGAAGAAGAAGAAAGCTCAGAACAGGGTGTTGGTTGCTGAAGAAGAAGATTGGGCTGAGGAAGATCTCTCAAGTAATGAAGATGAGGTCCTCACAGCTCAGTTCAGTTTGATGGCCAACACAGCAAGTACAAGTTCCTTTGATGAGGATATGAAGAAAGCTGCTAAAGCTTGTACTTCTCCTGACTGGGATCCTTCTTCTATGTATCAGGGTCTGAACACGTGGTATCTTGACAGTGGATGTTCAAGGACCATGACAGGTTGTAAAACTTTGCTTAGTAACTACAAGAAGGAAAAAGGTCCAAGAGTAACCTTTGGTGATAATAATTGTGGGCAAACAAAAGGCTACAGAGAACTTCATAATGGGAACCTAACTTTATCCAAGGTATCATATGTTAAAGGACTTAAGTATAATCTCATCAGCATAAGTCAGTTATGTGATGGTGATCATAAAGTCCTCTTTACAAAGACAGGTGGTTCCATTTTAGATCAAGAAGGTAAAACAATAATTTGTGCAAAGAGAACCAAGGATGTATATACTCTTGATATGTCCTCTGGTGATCCATCCAAGTTAACCTGTTTGTATACCAAGTCTGTAACTGACACAAACTGGTTATGGCACAAAAGGCTTTCCCATTTAAACTTCAAAAACATTAACAAGTTGAGCAAGGGTGAACTAGTGTCAGGACTACCTTCACTGACGTATGTTAAGCCTAAACCTTGCTCTGCCTGTGAGAAGGGAAAGCAGCACAAGACTTCGTTTCCATCTAAGCAAGCCTTCTCCATTACTGAACCTTTCTACATATTGCACATGGATCTATTTGGTCATGTTGCTACTTCTAGTATTGGTGGAAGTAAGTATGCATTGGTAATGGTTGATGAATTTTCAAGATACACTTGGGTCATCTTCCTAAAAGCAAAGAGTGAGGCTGCTGAAGAGATTATAAGCTTTATTAGAAAGATGGAAGTGCTTAATGGCAATCTGGTAAGGATGCTTAGAAGTGATCATGGAACTGAATTTAGAAATCAAACTCTTGAAGGTTTCTGTGATGAGAAAGGAATATCTCAAAACTTCTCTGCTCTAAGAACTCCACAACAGAACGGTGTAGCTAAAAGAAGAAACAGAACTTTGATTGAAGCTGCAAGAACCATGCTGTGTGAGAGTGGGTTAGGATTCAACTTCTGGGCTGAAGCTGTCAGCTGTGCATGTTTTACTCAGAACAGATCCCTTATAATAAAGAGGCACAACAAGACTCCCTATGAAGTGCTCAAGGGAAGGAAGCCCAACATCAGCTTCCTACACATCTTTGGGTGTCAGTGTTTCATTCTGAACCAGAAAGATCAATTGCAAAAATTTGCACCAAAAGCTGATGAAGGTGTGTTTGTTGGATATTCTGTGATCTCCAAAGCTTACAGAATTTACAACATCAAAACAAAGGTCATAGAAGAATCAATCAATGTAAGTTTTAATGAAAATGACTTTGTTGCTTCCTGTTCTACTAATCCATCTACAGGTGAGGAATTTAATGATCTGCTGAATACTGAAGACAACATTCCAGTATCAGCTGATCCACTCCCATCAGCTGATCCAATCTCATCAGCTGACATAGATGACTTAGATGAACCTGTTCCAAACTTACAAAATACCTCTGCACATTCTATCCTAAACCAACCCACACTTTTATTAAATGAAGGGAATCATGATTCAACATCAATGGACTCTAATTCCATATCAAACATTCCTTCATCAGTAGAAGTCTCATCAGATTGTAATCAAGAAATTATGTCAGCTGATCAACCAGAAGTCTCATCAGCTGACCCAAACCAAAGATTTTCAACTTCCAGAATCCAAAATGTCTACAAGGACCTCAGAAATCATCCAATTGATCAGGTCATAGGTAACATAGAAGCACCTGTACTAACAAGATCAAAAGCTTGTAACTTCTGTTTATATACAGGTTTTGTTTCTATGATTGAACCAAAGAAGGTAGATGAAGCTCTAACTGATCCTCACTGGATAAATGCCATGCAAGAAGAATTGGCTGAATTCACAAGAAACAATGTATGGACTTTGGTGCAAAGACCAAAGGACAAATCCATCATTGGCACTAAGTGGGTATTCAGAAACAAGATGGATGAACAAGGGCTGATCATCAGAAACAAGGCAAGATTAGTTGCTCAGGGGTACTGTCAAGAAGAAGGTATTGATTATAATGAAACCTTTGCCCCTGTTGCAATACTTGAAGCAATAAGACTATTTCTTGCTTATGCTGCCTTCAAAGACTTCAAAGTATTCCAAATGGATGTTAAGAGTGCCTTCTTAAATGGTGAATTGAAAGAAGAGGTGTATGTCAAACAACCTCTAGGTTTTGAGGATACAAGCAAACCATATCATGTATACTTCTTGAACAAAGCTTTGTATGGTCTGAAGCAAGCTCCAAGAGCCTGGTATGATACCCTCTCTTCCTTTTTGACCAATAAAGGATTTATAAGAGGAAGCATAGATAGCACCTTATTTATAAGAAAATTCAAGGGTGATGTGATTCTTGTACAGATTTATGTAAATGATATAATATTTGGGTCTACAAATGTTGATCTTTGCAAAAAGTTTTCCAAACTCATGTCTGATAACTATCAAATGAGTATGATGGGTGAATTAAACTATTTTCTAGGTCTTCAAATTAAACAAGAGGTTGATGGAATTTTCATTCATCAAACAAAGTATGTAAATGACTTACTTAATAAATTTGAGTTTGAAAATTGTTCTTCAATGAAAACACCCATGTCCACTGTCTTAAAGCTTGGAAAGGACACTGATGGTAAATCAGTGAACATTACAGCTTATAGAGGTATGATAGGGTCTCTTTTGTACCTCACTGCAAGTAGACCAGATATTATGTTTTCTACATGTCTTTGTGCTAGATACCAAGCAGATCCCAAAGAATCTCACTTAGCTGCAGTTAAAAGAATTTTCAGGTATCTCAAAGGAACTCCTAATCTAGGTCTTTGGTACCCCAAAGACTCTGATTTTGAGTTAGTTGGATACACTGATTCTGACTTTGGAGGTTGCACACTAGACAGAAAGAGTACATCTGGGGGTTGTCAGTTATTAGGTGGAAGATTAGTCAGCTGGTCAAGCAAGAAACAAAACTCTGTTTCAACCTCTACAGCTGAGGCAGAATACATTGCTGCCGGAAACTGTTGTGCTCAATTGCTATGGCTGCAAAATCAACTACTGGATTATGACTTATAGTTTGAAAACTCCCCAATTCTGTGTGACAACACAAGTGCTATATCTATCTCTAATAATCCTGTTTTGCATTCAAAAACTAAGCATATTGAAATCAGACATCATTTTCTTAGAGATAATGTGCAGAAAAAGAAAGTTTCAATGCATTATATCAACACTGATGTTCAATTAGCTGACATTTTTACAAAACCTTTGGATGAGTCTCGGTTCAACTTCCTAATATCCAAACTTGGCATGTTAAATTTGTAATATATTCTCTTCTTAGGTAGTTAATTGTGTGTGAGAAAATAATTTTATTTGTGTGTGAAATGAAGTACTTATCTAAGCTTCTACATATTTTACTTATGGTAGATCAGCTAACAGAATTATGTCAGCTGACGATCATAAGCTGACACTATACCTCAGCTGATAAACCATCAGCTAAGACTTAGAAGCTCAGCTATGTGAATTCATTAGCTGACACTTATTTTATCTCAACATGGATCAGCTGACACTCTCATCTGTCAGCTGATGATTTTCAAAAGTCAAAAATATTGTGTCCCTACACCTATTTTATTAATTTCTCATGTGTATTTATTGTGTTACTAGGTTATTTAATTTAGTTTATTTGTCCGTTTATTGTCTGTGTATTTAATTTCTATTCCGTTTATTACCTTTTTGCATAAGTGACAGTTACTTTTTGCAAAATATTTGTGTAACAGTTTAGGTTTCCAAGGAAGATTTAAAGGTGTATTCGAGCGGTTATTCATTTCTTGAGCTTTCAAAATTCCCAAAACACTCTTTCTCTCTCAAACTTTCAAACCCTAAACTCTCGTTGCTCAAACTTCATTCACTCTGTAATCATGGTGATCTTCAACCCTGCAACTTCTCCAAACGCCATTGCTGGTGAAAATGTCACACCAAACTCAGAAATCACCATTCGTCCAAACAACTTTATAATCAACACTGAAATTCCCACAAATAAATCAAACCAGAGATACGAACCAATGGTAGCATTCTTAAATGCTCATCCCCTGTTTCCATGTCTCTCTGCCCATCCGTTCTTCATCTTTCCAAACATCATCGGTGAAATGTGGTACACTGCAAGGTACCATACGGATCAAGAACTCATTACCTGTACATGTCTAAATGGCACAATCAACATCAACATCAATATCAATACTCTTCGTCAAGCCATCTCTCTGCCCAACTTAGCTCCATATCAACCTTTTGCTCAAATGGATCAAGTCTTGGAGGTCTTACCCCTGATTGGCTACAATGAAGCTGTCACCCATGGTCAATACAAGTTGTCTGTGCTGGGACACCCATGGAAGTACCTGGCAAGTGTAATCACTCGGTGCTTTGGCCATAAGTCTGGAAGCTTTGACCAAATGAATCAAACAGAACTGATGATTCTGCACGCCTTGGTCACAGGGAGGAATATTGACTTTGCTCAAGTCATATTCTCGGAGATGGTGGACAAGATCACTCTTGGCACTGCAAAGAAATCCACCAGAACTATTGTTCCCTATATCAGGTACCTAAGCTTACTTGTACTTCATCATCTTCAATGGGAACAATACACTGGGATTGCTGCTATTTTGGACATAATGACCATACCACAAATGGGTCAAAAGATCTTTCATCTGATAAGGGAAGATCAGGGTCCAGCAATCACTGCACAGATGCAAGAGCTTATTGATATTGCTAATGATAATGATGAGGAGGAAGTGCATGAAGAAGAAGTGGCTCATGATTCTGAGTCCCCTGATGTTGTAACTGAGGAAGTGGCTCAATCTGTTACTCATGATGAAGCCATATTTGAAGGAGAAAATTTAGATGACAGTGATGGTGGTAATGGCCATAATGATGATACTGGTGGATTTTACATGAGAGATGAGCCTTATCAATCTAGTTCTACCTCATCCAGTCAACATGGAATGCCATTACAAATGTTTCCCTCTAGTTCATCTACTTCAAAGAGGTCCGGACATCTAAGCACAGATGAAAGTGATGAAGAATCTGATGATGATTCTCCAAGTAGAACTCTTGGAGGTACTATTGCCTATCCCAACCCTGATCAACAACAAGGATCAAGTGACTCTGTTCATAGAGCACCAAGTAGTGGAAATGAAGATGTCCCTGATGATGAAGAAGTCTCTGATAAGCTGGAGGAACTCATTGAGATTAGCAAAACAAGACACATCACAGGTACACTATCAATCTCTGAGGACACTCATTTGGTTGACCCCACCAATGAGAACCCATCCTCATCTCTAATTGTAACACCCCCACAACTGCTAAGCTCTAGTCAACTCCCAACTGTTGCTAGTTCTACTCCCTTAGTAACCCAAATAGAAACAAGGTCAATAGAGATGGTGCATACTGCACTTATCTCAGAGGAAATGCACACTGCACCTCTGACCTCAACTCCTATAGCTACCTCTTATTTTGAGGGGGAGCTCATGGAAGTTGATATAACCCTACAACCAGTTGGTGTGTCCTCACAACAGGGCACATCTGTAAATATGGGATTGCTGCAATCTGGGTCACCCTCCCAACAGGGTGATACCATTGAAAGACAGACCTTCTCCCAAGGTCATACTGTGTCTACACCTCAATTGAGTCAAGTCCATCCCCTAGTAAGTTCACAACAACTTGCTACTGTAATAAGGGATACCCCTTTGAGTGCAACCCTCACTCACACTCACTTACTTGCACATGTTTTTGATTCAATTCTTACACATACTAGTGCACTACCTGTCAATACTGGTGGCATAAACCAGTCATTAGTACAGGGTACAACTTCTGTTCCCAGTGATCTTAGGCCTCTATACCAAGGTCTAAGTGAGGGACCACAATCCATTCCAGTTCAAAGCACAATTTCTCAATCAATTCCAACCCAACCCATTACCTCTACTACTTCTGAACCCTCACCCCAACTACTTCAAACCTTATTATCTATCTCTCAAAAGATGGATAGTCTTCAAGCCTCCTTTACCTCTTTCCAAACTCAAACAGAAACTCAAATCTCTCACCTAACCAATGAGATTGAGTCACTTAAAGCAAACCAACCCAAACCCCAACCCACCCCTGCCTCTGTTGATTTTTCCCCTATTCTTACCAAACTAGATCAACTTCTAAACCAAACCTCTGCTCCTATTCCTGCACCCTCCCCTCCTATACCTGCCCAAACCAATTCTAACTTAAACCATACCATTTCCAATCTCCTTTGCCAACTCAAAACCCTTAGACCCTCACCCCCTGATATCTCCATTACCATTC
Source organism: Pulicaria dysenterica (assembly GCA_947179395.2). NCBI lineage: Eukaryota > Viridiplantae > Streptophyta > Magnoliopsida > Asterales > Asteraceae > Pulicaria > Pulicaria dysenterica. The sequence continues at coordinate 43,587,074 of OX359294.1, forward strand.
CTGAATCTCTTCTCACTATCCCCTCTCTTCTAAAATACATTGATACTGAGGTAACTAGGTCCATCTTTTCTGCCAAGATAAGGCACAGTGATACTCTGAGAGAATTCTCCAATCTCACCGAAGCTATCAACAGCCTAAAACCTCTTATATCAACTTCCGTTCCTTCTTTCTCTCATATTCCCTCTCACCTTAGACACTCAACATCACCTTTCACTCAGCCTCCCATACCCACTGCCTCACCTTCATCCTCAACCATACCACCCTTTACCTCTACACCTACCCCCAACTCCTTATTCTTTCACCACTCCTGATGCCCCTGCAAAGCCTGCTGTTTTTCCCTCCTCTAATGATGACAAAAAGGGGGAGAAGTCAGTTAGGACAAAGTTATTTTTACAAGCAGATGATGCATCAACCCCCGATGAAATAGGATCAGCTGTTGAGGGGGAGAATAAATCTGAGGGGGAGCAACCTACTCAAGAAGAGCAGAAGCCAAATAGAAGGCTAAAGCAAATGGCTAGAAGGACAAAGAAATCAAAGCAAGGTGAATCCTATGCTCCAATTGAACTACCATCTGAGGATTCTGATGATGATGATGAAGATGAAATGCCTTTGTCCTCTATGTTCAACATAAGGAAGCAGATCTCCTCCACTACAGCTCCACCAGTCCAAGCTTCCTCTCCAGTTCAATCAAGTCAACCAACTCCCAGCAGTTCATCAAGAAGAAAAGTAAAGAAGATAATGACTGCTGAGGAGATTGAAGAAGAAGAAAGAAGAGAGGAAGAGCTAAATCAAGAAGATGAGAATCTCAGAGAGTTAAGTGAACTGGCTGCTGCTCTTGGTTCAACCATTGAAGAAGTTCTAAAATCCAAAGAGAGACACCAGGATTTCACTACCACTGAGGATCTTGCTGCTGTAGTTGGTGTCACTGATGATGAATTGAGAGAATTACAAGAAGAAGAAATCATCATGCTATCCTCTCAATCACATCCAACACAGGTTGCATCACAGCAAGATGATCCTTCTGTCAAGAAAGTTCCTAAAAGAGGAAGAACTCACAGAGAAGCCATTCAAGCATTGCATGAGTTCAACTTTGGAGTTACAACTCAGCAATCTGAAAGGGAAGCTACTTGACATGTTCAAATGTTGACATCTATGTGTTGAAAGTGCCATGAGAACATATGTGAAGCTACTTGACATGTTCAAATGTGTTTAGTATATCTATAGTTTTATTAAAATTTGGTTTGATATGAAAATAAATAAAGGGTAGCAAAAGCATTAATAAAAGACATAAGAAAATATGTTATGTATCATAAAATGCTTCATCAAATACTAAAAATATCATAAAATTTTCATGGCTTATTAAAAAGGTTTAAGATCACACTTTGTACTAGAAGAGTATGACAAAATATTAGGAATTACTTGGAATTGGAAATTGTACAAAACACATCATTTTAAGTTTAAGTCTTGGGATCATTCAAGAAAATATATATATATATATATATATATATATATATATATATATATATATATATATATATATATATATATATATGGAAGGGTTCATGCGAAAACTGTTGTTAGCGCGAGAACCACGAGAACCAATCTCAACCGTTCCTTGGATATGGGAAGTTAAACGGATGGAGAGTGTGGAGAAATAGAGTGTGGCAGGGTGCATGTGAGGAATTCATGGGTGGGAATGACATAGAAATAAGGGGAATTGCATGGCTCAGATTGGTTCTCACGGTTCTCGCACTAAGAATGGTTCTCGCATGAACTTTTTCCAATATATATATATATATATATACATATATCCCCAAGATTTTATTGATATGTGTACCTATTGAAAAATTCCTAAGATATTCTAACAATAATGTGTGTGAAGATAATTATTTAAATTTGCTATGAAAATCGAAAAGTATCGATATAAAATTAACTTATGTTTAAATGACTTGTATTGCATGACAAGGTAATTAAATATGGAAGACATAGAAATAATTATCAAATGCCTAAATGACTTGCAAAGGTCAATTCATACTCATGTAAAATGATTTTTGATTGAGTTACAAAGTTGAACTATGTGGTGCTATAATGACATATTAATTATACTCATATCATTTGGACTTGTATTTTACATCATACAAAATTAACTTGAAGTCCTTCTTGATACATGCAAGACAAACATTAAACTATGTTGAAGATCATTATATATTAAACTTGTGAAAATTAATAGTTGATTGTGAAAATAATTCTAGATGTATGGTTACATAAAGTTAGAATATTTAAACTACATCTAAACAAGAGTATTTTTTTATAGTGAGAAATTTTGTACTTAAAGATAATATTGCATATTGATGAATAATATTTCAAAATTTGATATACCATGCTTATGTTTATCACATTCTCTTAAATGAGTATATGCAATACTTGTATTTCTCACTAAACATGTTTTTGACTAAAAGTCTTTAATATGATTTGAAAATATGTGTTATATATTTCTATATATATGGAAATATATGCTCAAATAATAAATTATTTGTCAAAAATTGATGGTTTGCTTCAAACCCATGAATTTCATTGTCATATACTTTGTTTGGGTTTAAGTGATTAAACAACTAAATTAGATTTTATCATAAGTAACATTGTCTTAGAATTTAAAAGATATCATATTATAACTAAGACAACTTACTTTGATAAATAATAATTGAGGCTTCATAAAAATGGTGCTCAAAAGTTATACACGTGCTTTAAAATTAGTTAAGATATATTAAAGAAATAATATTTCAAACACACAAAAATTGTTGGTGAGATAGCAATATCAAACCTTAATCAAACCTATCTATTAAGTAAAATAGGATTTGATGTTAACAAAACCATATATTCAGTTTGGGACTTAGATTGATGAAAAACATGTGTTGTTTTTCTATCTGAGACTTAAAGAATTTCTAAGTAAGAAATGTCAGCTGACGAGTCATAGTGTCAGCTGAACACTGAGTATCAGCCAAATGATTAGCTTCAGAAAGATCAGCTGAGAAGAAAAGATCAGTCAAAGAAGCATCAGCTGAGGAATCACACTGGATCAGCTGACGGCCTAGAACCATCAGCTGATGAAGACTTCAAGGTCAGCTAAGCAGTCAAGGATCAGCTGACACAATCACAAGTTATCAGCTGATGCCTTCCATCTGTCAGATAAGGTATTTACTACTTATCCAATCTTCTCTTTTATGAGCTGACTATCCTCAAATGATTAGCTGAGCCCTTGGGAACAACTGACAGTTGAGTTAATCAGTTTATTAGCTGCTGCTACGATTTGTATTATCAGCTGAGCAATTTGATCAGCTGAGCAAGTCTAGTCAGCTGAGTCTTTCACACTTATCCTTAGCTGAGCAAAATTATATTTGTAGTTCAGTGTCTGTTAACTGAGTCTTTATTGTATATCTCAGTTAATAGCTTTTCTATGTAATATTTTCTTAAAGTCAAAGGCAGAACATGTGTTGTTCTTATTATGCCTTAGATCTTTCTTTTGTAAAAGTACTTAGCACTTTTTGGATCTACAATGATACAAAAAGGATAGATCTTTATCCCCTGGAAAAGGAGAAAGATACTCTTGAAAAGAAGATCTCGAAGATATGATGTTAAGTATGGCTGGCAACTCCATATTTGGTAAAGTCAAATCTTCAGAAAGCATGGTGTCGATTAAAGCACAAACATGGAAGGATAAGATTACTTTCTCAAGACATAAAGGTAGTAATTTAATAATATAATAATAGATAGTGGGTATACTCATTACTGAAAAGTATGTTCACTTTACACACTTTGTGTATAAAGTTAACTTACTTTTTCACCCACTAACTTTATCTATTATAATATTATTAAACCAAGTACCTTTGTCTCCTTCTCTCTTCATCAACCCGGACACACTTTGCTTATATATATTTATGCATGAAAACATGCTAAAAAAAAGCGACTTCGTTGAAAAGCACTGAAATCTCATAAGTTGAGAATTAGAAGAGTTAGCATTTTACTTTCAGTGTAACAAACGTGTTCATGTGTTGAACGTATTAGACATTAGTTGTTTAAGATTAGCATTGTCTATGTGTTAGACAAAATTAGTTGCCACCTTTTATTGAACTTAGATTTTCCGCATCTAGTTCATGTAATTCTTGATTAACGTCAATATGAATTATATAAAAGTAAACCGTGTGTCTCTTAAATTTTAATTTGCTAAAGTTTGTATTCAACCCCCCTTCTACAAACATTTGTTGTTGTAGTATCCATTCGGGACCAACAAAAAAGAAAAAATATAGCAGACATATTTACTAAACCACTTAAGAAAGAAGTAGTTGATGCAGTGAGATTTGGTTTAGGAATGATTGAACATGTTCCCTTGGAAATAAGTTTTATTATGTGAAACTTTTCAAAATTGTGCTTCCCAGAAGGTCCACGGTCGAAGCACGGTCGCAGCCGTGTATCGACCGTTGGTCCACTGCCCAAATAATCAAATTGAAAGTGAAAACTCGCGGTCGATGCCACAGTCGACCGTAGATCATCCGTCGGGTACCTGACGGATTCCAACCCTATTTTGCCTTATTTCTCTCTCCTCTCACCACTTTATCACCTTACCCATATTCCCTACAAAAACCCTAGCCGCCATTGTTGCTTTGTCACCCAAAAAGCATAAAACTCATTGCAAAAAAACACAAGAATTTACCTTATGATTGAAACTATGGTCGAAGCTCGGGTCGGATTCATGGTCCATCTACAAGTGAAGGCTTCTTCATTCTCGATCTCTCACTTGATTCTTGAATCGTCCTCTCAAAAGGTAAAATTCCTCACCAATTGTTTCTACTTTATCTTCTTGGGCTCAAATTTGCACACACATCTAACATGAATTATGTATGAACATTGTTGTGTAAAGATTTAGCCTTGTGACTATGAGTTGTAAATATTAAAAGAAGAACGAAGGAAAACTAATATGATGAAAAATGGGTTTGTGACAAAATAAAACTGATATATATATATATATATATATATATATATATATACACACACACACACACATATACATACTTTTGCTCTCAAAGGTATCAAACTCACTTGTTTTTTAAAAGATAAACAAATAAAGAAAAAGTGAACAGGTGCTTCAAGGTCGATACACGATCGATACTGTACATCGACCGTCGGCCCTCTGGAATCTTCACAATTAGAAGTCAATCAGGTGTTCCATGGTCGAACCACGGTCGATACCGTGGTGCGACTGTGAGCTTGCTGTAACTTTTAATATTTCTATTTAAGGCTCATACATAGGTCTACACTTGCTTAATTCTTGTCATTCATAATCACCCACCTCTAAATCACTTAATCACCTATTACTTTGAAACTTATACAAACTTTTTGAACATCATTGTAAACAATCATGTTTATGTTACTAAAATGCTATGCCTAAACCTTTGTGCATTAAATATATTATATTACCTTGGTTTAGTGCAACAATATGCTAACATGCAACTCCTTATGATGTTAAAGTTTGAATATCTTGTCTTGGGCTCAAATTCTAATAACTTAATTCAAAAAGTCAAGACTATTAGTAAAGGTGATAAACTAATTAAACTTGCAAAGTCATAAAATGATTATTATGAAGTTAAGATAAGATTACATTAAATAAATAGGGACATGCTTATATCTTATACACTTCACAATTCAAAGTAATCACACACTAAAAGTTGAGCTATGACATAAGGGTTTGATAAATCATTTGGTCAAACATTTCATGTGTTACTCTTAAAAGAACTTACTAAGTAATTGCATGCATGAAGAAATAAAGTTAATTTACACAAACCTCATGCCTAAATTCTATATCATATATGGTTTGAAAAGGTAAAATGCTTGCATGCAAGTTATATGTGGTGCTCATAATCTCTTGTTCACATCAACAAGAGATGTCACTAAAATAACAATACATGTTAAATGATAATACCTTGATTCTTGTTTGACATATCCTTGTTCTTCAAGTTATCAAATTACATATGTGATTATTACATAAACTATTGCTAACATATGTAACATTATGATATGTCATACATGCTTATCAATTCTTAAATAAATATCATGCAATTACTAAACAAATATGAAATTGTGGTCAAGCTATCTTACACATGGATTTTTCATATAAGATCACTATCAAAAGAGTCTTTGAAATAAGTTTGTGATGAAAGATATATGAAGATGATTACATGGTGAAGAAATATAAATTAACACATTTTTTGTTGCAAGTGGTTCTCTCTTACTATCTTGTCATGGTACTTAATGAATTACTCTTTGTAATCAAGATAGTAAAATTAGATGACAAATTATGCCTCATATAAGAAATCATGTTATTTGTCATCTTGATATGTGCTTGAGTATTCCTATGTACTTAAATGACTATCACATGTGTCACACGCTTAATTTAACTATCACTTGACACATGAATCTATGAGGTATATGTGCATAAATAATGATTATAGTATATGTATTGCACACTTTTGTACTCATGAGAACACTTTTCATCTTAATCTTGTTGAATATTGAATACACATAAATGGAAAAGAAAATTTGAATATAAGATAAAATAACAACTAAACTTATACTTAAGCCTATTTGATCTATCAAAAGAAGATAAACTTAGGTAATCATGAACCAAACATGTAACTACAAAATCTTTGTTTGACTTGCTTGAAATTAGAAAACTTTTGCGTAGTTGTAATAATGTGAGTATATTTTAGTGTGTATACGTAGGTATAGAATTAACTTAAAATATGTAATACTTGAGAAATATACATATCAATGTTGATTGTAATCATGAAAAGATCAATTCTACATCAAATTTGTCATGATATGTTGATCTACATATACAATGAATTATTCTTTGAAGATCAAGATAATATACATAAATGACATCATGTGCTTCTTACATAAAATCAAAATAATTGTTAATTTAGTGCACACATTGGTTACTTACTTGATTAAACTATACATGCTATATTCATTATCTCATCATGAAAAGATGAAAATCATAAGTGGGCCTACGTGCACTAAAATACTGATGAAAGTATAAACAAAGGTTGATCTATAAGATTACGGTCCAAAAAATGATTAAATCTTCATTTGCTACATAATGTATATGAATAAATATCAATTAGAAATGAATAAACTAATATTGAGATAATCTCCACAATCTAGAGCTAAGAAATTTTGGATACTTAACTTAAGATTAGGTTTGTGGATTTTGGTTGTCCCTAACATCATTTGCATATTTTAAGGGGGAGTCACATACTAAAAAGAATATCTCATATATATATTTTTTTCACACCTTCACTTCCTATTATTTACATAAATACAAGATAATGATGCATAAATCTCTCATGATTCATACTTGAGTATATTTGATTTTTCCTAAATTAAGTTTACGAACATATTTTTGTATATCTTGTACTTGTGTTGCTTTGTCTATCTTTTGTCAAGTGCTAGCTCAAAAGGATCATAAATCAAAGGGGAGCATCATCATAAATTATATACTAGATCATAGGGATCGTAAATCATGGGGGAGCTTTGATCAAGGGGGAGCTTCATCACATATTTTGTGCTAGATCAATAGGGGGAGAATAATGTTCGTTTTTGATTCGACAAAAGGGGGATAAGAATGTAGATATGCAACATTGTTAACATCAATAAATTTGTGTAGCAATATTGATTAGATGTTGCATATTTTGTCATTATCAAAAAGGGGGAGATTGTTAGTGCATACATGGTCACACATTAAGAAATGCACTCCTTATTTTGATGATGATAAAAATATGAACAAATAATATTATTGCTTATCAAATTTATTCATATGTTCATATGTTACATTCTTTAAAGGTTAACAAACCTACAAGTAATGATCAAGTGTTGAACAAATATAGTGAAGACTTTTATTCAACAAGAAAAGAAGAAAACAAGATAAAAAGAAGCATTCAGCCTTCACGGTCGATCCCACGGTCGACCGTGAATCAACCGTCGCTGCACGGCCCACAACTTTTAAACATTGTTCTTCTTGAAGTCAACCGAACTCGTACTCAACAAGTGAAGATCGATTCTTCAAAGCCGATGACGAAGAAATCTACAAACATGTGTTTGAAATATATGAGCTTACAATTAAACAAGTTTAAGGTTTTATAAAAATATTTTTATAAAAACTTCTATAAAAATTAACAAACTTTTTATAAAAATCACAAGCTTGGTTAAATAAGTACAAGACTTATTATTTTGGCAAATACTAAACACAATCTTTCTATGAAACAATATAACACCAAATTTAGTAAAATGAATCTTTCAAAGAAGTAAAAGTCCAACATGATTTATGCATTTGGCTTCTAAACTTCCTATTTGGTGTTTAAATTCAAACATAAGAAGTACGGCACCAACCCACCTTTTCCTAAGTTCCTTTTCAGCATATTTTTATGGTAAAAATGGGTTGTGTGTGGTTTTGGTAAAAGGCCAACATCTTTATTTTCAAGGCTCAAAAAGTTCCAGCATGCTGACGGAAGATGCCACGGTATTGTGATTTCACTAAGCTAGGTTGTGTGTGGTTTTGAACTTTCAACTTTTTCCTTATTTAAACCAACTCAAGTATTGTGATTTCACTAAGCTCTTGCAATCTGAAATATGGAGAATACGTACAAGATCTTGTAAGCTCATATAATTTGATATTACTCAATCTTTCAAGATCAAGATCCAAGCAAGAGTGAAAGTCATCAAAGTTCAAACATTACAACATCATTCATATATTTTGTAATAGTGTAAGGATCAACTCTAGCCTTTCAAATTAGAGTGAAGTGGAGGATTATCTCTAGCCTATAGAATTAGAGAGAAGTGAGGATTAACTCTAGCCAACATAATTAGAGTGAAGATAGGAACATCTTAGCCTTGTTTGCAAGATAGAAGATTATTTCTTGTAAGCTAAAGAGAGAAGTTGTAAAGGTTTATCTCTACCTTCAAAGAGAGAAGCTAGTGGAGCAAACTCTTGGTGAGTGAGGCCAAGGAGTGGATGTAGTGCATGTTTGTTAACACTTGCATGAAACACTATAAATCTCTTGTCTACTGTTGGTGATATCTCTCTATCTCTACTCTCTTTAAATTCTTGCAAATATTTGTTGTATTGTTATAAACTTCAAGATTTATCCTTATAACACAACTTACAAGTTTTTATAAGTGTAAAAATTGGTAAACTAAGTAAAAGAACCTACTTACCTCCCCTCTATGTTCCAACAACTTTCTTGCTCTTCTAGAATGGGTTGATGAGCAACTTGATGATCTTGATGCACATTATGATCATCTTGTTGGGCAGGAATTATGACATTGTCTTGTGTTTCTATAGGATATTGTTGAGATACATTAGGAATAATAATTTGATCGTATTCAAAAACATCATTAGGAATAGAAGCTACTGAATTTTCCTCAAGAACAAAGTCATTTAACTTATCTTCCCCCCCCCCCAAATTCAATATCCTCAAAGAATCGAGTATTTCCCGTCTCAAAGAAGGTTCGAGATTTTGGATCATAGAACTTATATGCTCTTCATCTTTTGGCATATCCTACAAAATAACTACTAACAGTCCTTGCGTCCAACTTCTTTTCATTAGGCCTGTAAGGTCTAGCTTCAGCTAAACAACCCCAAACACGTAAGTGTTTTGGGACTGGTTTCTTACCCGTCCATAATTCATAAGGGGTTTTAATAGTAGCTTTTGTAGGAATTCTATTGAGAATATACATTGCAGTTTCTAAAGCATCTCCCCATAGAGAATGTGGTAAATGAGTATGACAAATCATACTCCTAACCATATCTTTTAGAGTCCTATTCCGTCTCTCAGCTACACCATTCATGGTTAGTGAACCAGGCATGGTGTATTGAGGTACAATACCAGACTCGTCAAGGAACTTAGCGAAAGAGCCGCGTCATTGTTCACCTGGTCCATCATATCTACCATAATATTCACCTCCACGATCAGATCTCACAACTTTGATAGTTTTGCCTAGTTGATTCTCAACTTCGTCTTTAAACTACTTAAATGCTTCAAGAGCTTGTAACTTCTCGTGTATGAGATAAAGATAACCATAACGAGAGTAATCATCAATGAACATAATAAAATACCGTTGACCATTCCAAGAAGCTGTTGGGAATGGTCCACATATATCGGTATGTATTAGTTCTTAAACGTCACTAACCCTATTAGCACTTAAATTTCTCTTGTTAGTAATTTTCACCTTTATGCATTCAACACATACATTGTCATCATGTTCATGAAATGCATCAAGAATTCCTTATGACACAAGCTTATCAATTCTTTGTTTAGAGATATGACCCAAACGCTTATGCCATAGCGTGAAAGAATTCTCATTTGGAAACTTACACTTTGTACCTTTAGTTTCAGTGTTATGGGACTCATTGACTGAATGGATTGTATCAAGTAAATATAAATTGTGCTGATCTGATAATTCAGCACTACCAAGAAAAGTAAAATTTAAATATAAACTACATTTTCCATTCTTAGTTATAAAAGAATATCCTTCTTTGTCTAATACAACAAGTAGAAATAAAGTTTCTTCTAAAAGTAGGTATTATAAAAGTATTCTTTAATTCTAAATACAATTCAGTACATAATAAAAATTTGAAGGTCCCAATGCCTATGACTTTAACCGGTATTCCTGCTCCCATGTAGATGTACTTTTGATCATCACTGGGCTTTCGGTAATTCAGGCAACCCTGCATAGATACACTTATGTGAGATGTTGCACCAGAATCCAACCACCAAGTGTATCTAGGTACTAAAACTAAATTTACTTCAGTAGTAACAAGAGCGAAAGACTTACCTTTCTTTACACGCCAAGCGTGGTATTTCGGGCAGTCTTTCTTGAAATGAGAAGCTTCCTTACAGAAGTAACACTTCTTTTCCTTCTTCTCATCCTTAGTACCCTTACGCTTTTTCTTTGACTCGGAATTTGGAATGTATTTGCCTTTCCTTTTCTTGTTGGTGTTTGAAGTTGATGCAAAGTGAGCACACTCAATCTTGTGTTGTTTCATCCTATCTTCCTCTTGCACCAAATGTGAGATAAGCTCATTAAGTGTCCATTTGTCCTTTTGACAATTGTAACTTACCTCAAATTGGCTAATTTGATGGAAGGGAAATCAACACTAAATGAACAAGTAAGTCAGTTGACAATTCCAACTTTAGTGTTTTCAACTTGCTCGCAAGATGAGACATTTCAAGAATGTACTCCCTTATGTTTCCATTATCCTTGTATTTCATAGAGACAGACTTTCTTAAAGTAGAACTTGTCTCAGCCTTTTCGTTTTGTGCAAAGCGTTCTTCAAGGATACTTAGAAATCCTTTTGCATCATGTACTTCATTTAAACCGTCCGAAAAAGTCTCAGGGATTGCATTTCTCAGAATCATTAGACTAACGCAGTTAAAGCGTTCCCATCTTTCGAAAGTTTTCTTGTCCCCAGGAGAACTTTCTGAAGTAAGAGCAGCGGGATTGGGAACCCTTAATGCGAAGTCGAAATCCATGCATCCCAAGACCATAGTCACTTTATTTTTCCAAGTCTTAAAGTTTGTGCCATTGAGCACTGGAATGCTATTGATAGTAGAACTAACCGAAGTAGCATTCAGAACATGGGCTGTATCCATAAACTGAACAAAAATAAACTCACTAACATGTATACTATTGATATTCAATGTTGAAAGAAATCAATGCAATATTGTATCTAGTCTTTGGACAAAGAGACAATATTGCAACATAGTTTTACCTAGAAGCTAAATAATAACCAAATAATCATAAAATCCAATTAAATGTTAAGTCTTCCGTTGGACCGACTTTTTACATTTAATGACGGATATTTATAATTATTAAGTATGATTTCTTTATGATTATCAATCATTAATAATAATGACCTTCCTTTGAGCCGATCATTATTAACTAAAAACCAAATAGTAATCCGTGTCAAATAATTAACACAATAGAGGTTACTTTGGTAACATTTTATGTTAATTAATTAATATGGATTATTAAAAATCTACAAGAGATTAAACAGATTCCATAAATCCAATTTATAAAACCCATATTTAAATCCCATGTTAATAATAAAAAGACCTTTAATAAGTTAGAAATAATCATGGATTTAATATTTTAAAAATTACTTATTTAAATGGATGTTGTCCTTTCTTAACCTCTCTTATACGGCTCACATGGCAGAGAAATCAAATCACTAGCTTTTCCTTTTTATACTTAATTTATGGTGGATTTAAAATTTCAAGAACCAATGTCCCCTTTTATTCAATAGATACGGTGGGTAAATTCACTTCAAGAACCGAGAAGCCTTTGGGTTTCTCCATACGCATCCCTTTGGCTTCCCTATGTTCTCTCATTTGAAAAAGAGTTAATTGGTCAAATGGTCCTTTAACTTATGGGTTACAGCCATTTTCGTCCTTTAACTTTAAAAGTAGTAATGATCGTTCTTTAACTGCCATTTTCATGCCATTTGGGTCCTTATTAACGTTAGCTGTTAGTTATCCCTGTTAAGTCAGGTGCATTCTGATCTTTTTACCATTAATTATATAACCTTTTTTAAATACAAATATATATATATATATATATATATATACACACAAAAACACAACACTCTCGCTCTCATCTCCTTCTCCTTCTCTCTCTCTTTGATACTTCTCCAACAAGACTCTCTCTCTCTCCATCTCTCACTCCCACCACCACCCACCTCCGGCGCAACTCACTCAAGCACCGCCTCCCTCCGTCGTCAACCTCTGAGTACAGTCACTCAAGCAACCCTTCTATACCCACCCTCTCTCAGTCTCCACTAACGCCGCAAAGCCCACCACCATCACCAGCGATTGACACCGCCACCGCCACCGCCCAACACCGCAAAGCCCAACGCCGGTTCTTTCACTCTACGTACACTACGCACTCTCTCTTCTCTCTCTCCATCTTCAAACGAGAATGGAAGCCACCACTACCACCGCACTCATCCGCCACAACTGCCCTAGAACCGCCACCGCCATCGCTAACTCATGTGAAACCCTAATCTATGCTACAAAATGAATTGGTGGTTGATAGAGACACTGAAAACCCTAATTACGATCAAGAAAGCCCTAATTATGATCAAGAAAGCCCTAATTGGTGATCGACAGTGGTGGTTTTTTTTACTGATTATGGCACTTAAATTACAAAGTCTTTGGAGAGAAATATCACTAGCAAAAGCTCAAAGCTCATGAATTGCAGCGGAATTTTAGTAAGCAACACCAAGACTTTATAATGTCCATCATATTCGACCAAAAAATGTTCTCAAACAACACTGCAATTGACCTCAGGAAAGCCCTAATTTTGGGTTCCGCTACAAAATGAATTCATTGTTTTTGAGAGAACGATCGTGTTTTTCCGAGAACAGATTTGGCGGTGTGTGTTTTTTCAGAGAACAGATTTGTTAGCGTGTGTTTTTTTCAGATACCGATTGCAGTAGTGGCTGGTTGTGGTTTCCGGTTGAGGGTATGATAGAGAGACCGAGAGAGAAAGCACAGTGAGAGTGAAAGAGATTTGACAGGTGGTTTGACCAAGTATTTATTATTTATCTTTAAATAATATCATTAATTAATTATAAAATGAATAAAAGTTAAAATAAAATAATAAAATAAGAATATAAGGGTAAAATTGTCATTTTACCCTGATTTAACGGAGAAAGTAAACGGCTAACGTTAATAAGGACCAAAATGACATGAAAATGACAGTTAAAGGATGATCTTTACCACTTTCAAAGTTAAATTACGAAAATGACAAAAACCCCCGAGATAAATGATCATTTGGACAATTAACTCTTTGAAAAACAACCACGGTGGTTTCTTCCTCTTTCAAAAACTAGGGTTTTCCCCTATTCAAATCATATGACCGGTTGTCTTCTTCCTTCGGTGCACCACTCCTCTCGGTGGTCACTGTTCCGTTTCCCAAAAGGAACTAGGGTTCCTCCCTTTATCCGCCGCTTCGTACAGTTCCTTCTAGGGTTTAACTCTGTTCGATCGTCTTCTTGACGGTGGTTGCGAAAGTAATGGCGGTGGCGGTTATGGAGGATCACCGTAGTAACGGTAGTGACGCGAACAACCACCATCGGTGCAACCATAAACGGCGGTGGTGCCGGTTATAACCGATGACAAAATCGGAAAGTAGAAACGGTACAGTAACCGCTCCTTCCTTTTTCCGATTGTCTTCTCTGGCTCCGGCCTCGGTATGCTTTCTTTCTAAGGGTGCCGGCGGTGGTAGTTTTCTTATGGCCGTCGCCGGGTATCCTATTTCCGACAAAGAAAACAAAACCCCAAATGATGTTCTGATGGGTGTTCGGTCTTGATTCTTTATCACTGTTATTTCTTGAATCTTTATTTAAACACGATAAATGATGTATTTTGGTGTTAAAAACCAAAAATCTGATATCAAGTTTTTTATAGAAATACATTGTGTAATCGGTCCTTAATTTGTCAATATATCATCTGTATCATGATACTTTCCTAGTATGATTAAACCAGTATCATGATTTCTTTCTATAAATTCAGAATCATCAAGAACATCTGTTTTCATTCTGTCGATAAATTCTGGGATTATCATAAAACAGATCTTTAATTTTATTAAAAAACCTTTTTCAATCAGATTATGAGAAAACAAAGTGCATTTGCAGAAAACAAAAGTTTGATGATTCTGTTCTACGATAAGTAATGATTTCAAACAAAATCTGAGACATATGGCTCTCATACCAATTGTTAGAATTTAATGTATATCTCTTAATTGCCTGTCCAGATTTTGTTTGAATTAAAGTTTAGTTTTGATGAACATGCATGTGTCCATGTTGATGAATCTGTTTGTGCTAAGGTATTATGTTCAATCCGATTGTACACTTCCTTTATGATTCCCTTCTGTTCCAAGTCACTCATGGTAAATGAACAAAGTCCAGAATTACTTTAAGAAATCGTATGTATGTCTTCTGTTGTGTACAATGAGGGACCACACCCTGTATTTGTATTTATAGGTTTGGTATGAAAATTGACACTAAACCATCATAATGACAGTTTCTACCCCAGGAATTCTACACATGTCATTTTTAGTCCCTACACATTGTATTAGATACATATATGTATGTATATATTATTATGTTGCTTTGTCCACAACGGCACAACCTAACAATACAACCTTAGTGAAAGGGTGGTGATCCTCACACAACAAATTTTAGTCATGCACAACAATGTACAAGCAGTTACTACACATAGTACAGGTTGATGCTGCATAACATTGTTGTGCATGGACCACTTTTGTTGTGTGAGGATCACCTCCCTTAGTGAAAACAATCTTGTCACTTAATATTGATGCCTCTTCGTGTTTACTCCCACCCTTCATATAATGCAACTTACTGCATATATTTAAGCAAGCAATAGCATATTAATGACAAGGAAATAAAAAGCGAAATATTTAATATCCTCATATACATGTTTGGGTGGATAAAAGTACTGTCTGAAATGGGAAAAAGCTTCAATTGGGAAAATTGGAACCAACTTTGGTTAGATTTTAATCGCACATAGCCAGTTTTTTGCCCCAAAAAAACACTTCAAACTTACATTGTAACTTGTAAGAGATCTGAGGCAACTTTCAACCACTACAGCAGATAACTTGTATCTAAGTGCACCACCAGTGTGAATTTAACGAAATGGCCAGCATGGTGTTCTTTGAAAGTTGTGAGAATTTATATTAGTTTTTTTTTGTTGGAATAATTGTAAAAAAAACTATAGTTAGTATTATTAGTTTTATTGTAGTTAGTATGTAAAAAATAAGAATAATGTGTTACACTGTGGGATGCCACCGGCGATGCCGCCGTCACGGCCAACCGCCGCCGTTCACCGACGTCGTCCACCGCCGTCATCTGACGGAGAACCACCAGTAGCTGCCGGAAAAACTGTCTCACCGGAGATCTATATATATGTAACAAATATGAACGTTTTCAGTAGTTTTTGGTGTCTGTGTGGCACTGGAGTTTGTACAGATTCTATGAAATAGTTTGATATCGTTTTTTCAGTTTATAAGAAAGATTTACAAGTTTAAGTTTGAGAGTGTTTTTGTGTTTTTGAAGTTTCGATCCTATCATTTGGTATCAGAGCCGATGTTAAAGGCATTCATCATTTACCAAATAAACAGAAACCCACAAAGAATAGGAAACCGGGATCTTCGCCGGAAAATCAAAAGAAGAACACCATGAGAGGGGTTTGATTGTTCATCACAAGGGATTCCAGAGGCGGCCATAGAAGAATTACCACCGCGACACCAAAAAAAAATGAAAAGGTACTTACAAGATCCGCACATCGGAGAAGATGACCGGAGACGCACCCAAAAAAATAGGAGGCAGAAAGCGTCGAAAGGCACAAACAAATCGAGGGTTACTCGATTGGTACCACAGACGAACGGGGTAAGCGGCAACCACCGGAACACCATCGGAGTTTTTGTTTTTCTCTCGGTGAAGAAAGCGTCGACATGGCAGAAGTGACGCAAAGGCAGAGAGAGAGGTAACCGCAGAAAAGGAAACGGCAGACGAACCAAAAGGGGAGTCTTTTCAGTTTTCAAGAAACACTCTTTATGTTTTCAAAATGAACTTATTAAAAAAAGGCGGATAAGTATTAGGTGTTAGATTATGTGCACAGATAGATAACACGTGTCATCGTGTCCAATGCTATAATACACTAAAGGATCACACTGTTACACACCCAATAAGAACCAATTGGATTTTACCAAGTTATGTGTGGAAATAATTGATTAGTTAATTAATTATTGAGAGGAAAAAATAATAAAAGTTATTTATTATTTAAAAAGAGTAATTAATATTTAGTTTAAATATTAATTAGACTAGTTAATTAATAGTTATTAATTAATTAGAAGGTTCAAGGGTATGTTTTGCAATAAGTTAATAGTTTAATTAAAGTTGGACTTTAATTAAATGGGCTTGGGCTTAATGAGGTTATTATCTATATAGACAACTAATTGTAAAAAGGACAAAACCCTAATCCCTCCCTCTCCCTCTCCCTCTCCCTCTCCCTTCGTACGGCCGAACCCAACACCCCAAGGGGGTGCGATCAACGCACACACCACACGCATACGCGGATCGTTTTTGGTCGTTGGTGAAATCCTTGAAGCGATCTAGCAGCTTGTTTAAGGTGGTGCAGTAGCGGTGTTCTACCTTTAGCTTTCTGGAATCAAGTTTTGATCATCATAAAGGTGTAACCCTAAATCTACTTCTTTGAGTTTTATGTTTCCCTTATGAATTAGATGAGATCACTACAAGGGGGGTTTTTATTATTTATTCCTCTATGCATGTTAAATCTGTTTTCAACCCCTAAAAACCCTTCATTAGGCTGGGCGTTGTACCAGCGGGTAAACCTTGGGCTAAGCTTGGGGTAGCAAAGGAACACCAAAACGCCATTTGGGGGTTCCTGGCGGGTTCACACGTTCGAGTTAATTTACTCGAGAAAGAAAGCAACCCCCCACCCCCTTCCAAAGACGGTCAAATTGCAATAAGCGAACGACGTCGTTTGTAATTTGCTTTATTTTTGCTAATATATTTGTCACATGAAAGGTATTTTTTTCTGATTTATTGTTGACATGAACAGTGAACCAATTCATATATTTTTTAATTACATTCATATACTACAACCTACCAAATGTAATTACATTCATATCAAGCATTTATATTAGAGATAGTATCTACCAAATGTTATTAATGGATTTTCTTTTTAAATTTCGAAATACTAGTTTTAATTAATTTTATATTTTTATTTATTAAATAAAATATTATTTAGTTAAATAATTAATTGTTAAATTGAAAATAAAATTTAAAAAGTGAAAAGGAAATGAAAAAAGGAAAATGATAGGTACAACACTTGTTGGGGGTAAAGAAAAGGAAAGGGGAGTGAATCTAATGTGATGCTGATGTGGCTGTGGGTAAGGAAAGGGAAAAGGATTGGTACAACGCATAGCCTTAAAGGTTTTAAGATGGGAGGTGATTTGTATACAACAATAATTTGCCATACTCAACAAAAGGAGCTTGATTGGATAATTATACCCTTGAACATGTGGATATAAATAATTAACAATGAGATTTTGAGGGTATAAATGTCATAATTGTTGTATATGGTAAAACAGTTTTGTGTACAATTCAATTCCCTTTTAATATAGGGGCAAATTGCGCGAAAATACAACAAACTATGCCTATATTGCCATTGTATACAACCAACTTCATTTTTTATCAAAAAATACAAACAACTTTAATTTTTTTTTCATTGTATGCAACTGGTAACCTCATTATCAGGTTACCGGTAATTTCTTTTTTTTATTTTTTGAATTTTTTTAATTGGGATCTTCATATGCTGTTGGTGTTCTTCAAGGTATTATTCAAACTTTCATTCAATAGTTCTTCAAGGTGATCAAAATCGTAGTTAGTGAGGAAGAACAAATCAAAACAAAATCAGTTGATAACTACAACAACCAATTACAGATCTTGAAGCAACAAATCTTGAACAAGAACTACATGAATCAAACCCAAAAAATCAAACCCACAAGAACAAATGATTACACATAATCGAACCCACAAGAATAGATGAAAGAAGTGTAGCAAAAGCAAAATCCCTTTGTTACCTTCAGATCTGGAAATTCTCGAAATTCAGACCCACCACAGTGTAGCAAAAGCAAAATCCACAAGAACAGATGATTACACCACCGTAGGTCGACTTCAGATCTGGAAATTCAGAATCACCACCGTTGACTTCAATAATCACCACCACCGTAGGTCTCCTTCTCCGCCTCCGCCTTCAATCCACCACCATCGTCGACTTCAGATCTACACCACCACCGTCGCCTTCAAACTCACCACCACAGTCGCCTTTAAGCTCACCACCACCGTCGAATTCAGATCTGAAAGTCACCACCACCGTCACCTTCAAACTCACCACCACCGCCGACTTCAAAATCCACCACCGTCGAGTGAGAGCTCCGAAAACAGCCGCCGCTTTAGGGTTTCTTGTGTGTTCTTCAAACAACAGCCGCCGTCCAGATCTGTCATCTTCGATTTGAAATCCACCACTGTCGAGTGAGAGCTCCGAAAACAGATGCCTCTTTAGGGTTTCTTGTGTGCTTTTCAAACAACAGCCTTCTCTTGGTGAGTTTAAAGGTGACGGTGGTGGTTTTGTTTGAATCTGAATCAACCATTCAATGGGTCTTTTGCTTGAATCTGAAAGAAGCATTCAAGTTGAAGAACAATATTTATTTTTTTAATTAAATTAATTTTAAAATAAAAAAAGAGAAAAAAACCGGTTGGTAACCTGATATGATATCACAGGTTAATTGCATACAATGAAAAAAAAATTAAAGTTGTTTGTATTTTTTGATAAAAAATGAAGTTGGTTGTATACAATGGCAATATAGGCATAGTTTGTTGTATTTTCGCTCAATTTGCCCTTAATATAGTGGCTACAAGTTTCAAGATTTTATTATAGGGCAAAATGCGCGAAAATACAATAAACTATAGCGAAATTACCATTGTATACAACCAACTTAATTTTTTATCAAATAATACAACAAACTCTTAGATTTAGGTCATTGTATGCAGTTAACCTGCATTTGCAGGTTACCAGCCGGTCAACAAGGGACTATTATTATTATTATTATTATTATTTACACAATAAGCATGTTGGAGGAGAATTCCAGATCTCATGTTTGGTTCAGATCGGCGATCATGTTTGGAGGAGAACTCTGAATTTCTTGTTTGTTATGCGAAGACAAGTTACATAGATTTAGGGTTTTGACTGCAGATCTCAAGAGGGCGATTTAGGGTCTTCGTATGTAAATCTCAAGGGGGCAATTTAGGGTTTTGAATGCAGATCTCAAGGGGACGATGGCGGTAGTTTGAAGGCTTGAGACGGCGATGGCGGTGGTTTTAAGGTTTGACGGCGGTGGTTTAAAGGTTGAAGGCGACGGCAGATCTCAGACGGTGGCGATGGAGATTGAAGGCGACGACGATGGCGGTGGTTTAAAGGTTGAAGGCGACGGCGTTGGTGGTGGGTTGAAGGCGGCGTTTTAGGGTTTTCCTTTGCAGATATGAAGGTGGCGATGGAGACATCATTTGCAGATCCGAAGGCGGCGATGGATATTTAGGGCTTTCTACATCAGGTTTGTTTGCAGATCTGGTTTTCATGGTTCATTTGCTACATTTAGGGTTTTCTACATCAAGTTTGTTTGAGATTCATCTAGTTTTCATGTTTCAGCTTCATCTTGGTTCATTCACAGATCTGGTTTTTACTTGGTTGATTAACTTTGAGATTCTTACAGATCTTGATTGTTTAGAATTTTCCTTGCAATTCATGAAGTTATGGTTCAAAATGTTTAAAAAGTTTCAACTTGTGTTTGGTTTGATTTGTCTTTTGGTTTGCTTTTTAGTTAAGTTATGAAAAACATATGAAGTTTTGAAGATGACTCAAGAACATCAAGAACATATAATTATCTTAATTAAAAAAATTTAAAATTAAAAGAAATAACCGGCTACCTGATTAAAAGGTAACCGGTTGTATACAATGAATAAAAAAGTAAAGTTGGTTGTATACAATGATTAGAAATTAAAGTTGATTGTATACAATGATAATTTCGCTATAGTTTTTATATTTTCGCGCAATCTGCCCTAAAGAAATTCAAATTAAAAGTTTTTCATTTTGTTTGATAAACCAACGTAATCAATTTAAAGTTTTAATTTATAATCTTTTTTTGAAAAGCAAAATATTTGATTATAATTTATGTTACAGTTTTTTTTTAGTTTTAGTATAAGGTTTTTATTTCCAAGTTAATTACAATTTAAAAAAAAAAGTTTAATTAAAAGAAGGATTTATAAGTTTTTAAAGTTTTCTAAAATTAAAGGTTTATTTATATTTGATGAATCTGTCGTTTTTAAAAATAAAGTTTTAAGTGAAAGCATTAAAGATTTTAAGTTTTTTAAGGTTTAAAAGTTTTAAGCATATCAATAAAAACGTTTGTTAAAGATTTTAAAGTTTTAAAGTTTTAAGTTTTATTGAGTTTTAAAGATTACTAAGTTTTAAAGATTTCAAGAGTTTTTTGAGTTTTTTTTGAAGTTTTAAAGGTTTCAAGTTTTAAGGTTTTATAAGTTTTTATTGAAAAGGTTTGTTAAGTTTTTCAAAGTTTATTAAGTTTTTAAAGATTATTAAGTTTTTCTTAAAGTTTTCAAGAGTTAAAGTTTTTAAAGATTGTTAAAGTTCTTAAAGAGTTTAAGTATTTAAAGATTGTTAAGTTTTTAAAGGTTTATAAAGTTTTGAAAAAAATTGTTAAGTTTATAAAGATTTAAAGTTTTTCAAGTTATTAAAGGTCCTTAAGTTTGTTAGTGGTTTTTAAAGTATTTAAAGTTTAAAAGATGTTTAAAGTTTTGTTTTGCAAGGTTTATTATAGTTTTTTTTTAGGTTTTATAAAGAATAAAGTTTTTACAAAAAGGGTAATCTTTAAGGAATTAAAGTATGCATTGATGAGATAATTTAAAGAAGAAATAAGTGACATTGAAAGTGATGATGACATGGATGAGAGATGTAGACCAAAGAAATTTCAACAACTTGATCTTATCAAGAAGAAGGCGATCATTGAAGTAAACAAGGAGTTGATGATACAATCAACAAGTTTTATGTTCAATAAAAGTTTACAAGCTCAAAGTTTCAAGATTTCAAGGAAGTATTCAAATATTCAAGTTTTAAAGATCGGAGAGTGAAGACCCTTTGACAATTAGGGGGGAGAATGTTGGAATAATTGTCAAAGAAAACTATAGTTAGTATTATTAGTTTTATTAATTTGTATTTAGTATGTAAAAAAATAAGAATAATGTGTTACACTGTGGGACACCACCGGCGATGCTGCCGTCACGGCCAACCACCGGTAACTGCCGGAAAAACCGTCTCACCGGAGGTCTATATATATATATATATATATATATATATATATGTAACAAATATGTATGTTTTCAGTAGTTTTTGGTGCCTGTGTAGCACTGGAGTTTGTACATATTCAATAAAAAAGTTTCATATAGTTTTTTCAGTTTATAACAAAGATTTACAAGTTTAAGTTTGAGAGTTTTTTTGTGTTTTTGAAGTTTCGATCCTATCATTTTTAATGGGTTCTTAAAAGTATGAGATTTTTATCAAATAATTTGGAAGTATGATGGTTTTTTCTGAGAAAAAAATGGTCTTGAAATAAAAATTTGACTCAAATTGTCGGTTTAAAACAGTAAACCAACGGTTTTCACCTAAAAAATGTAACAAAAGTTGGTGCATAATTGATAGAAGAAATTTTGTTAGTATCATACATTCCCGTTTCTTCTATCCTCCTAATAATCTCTCGCTAACTAATGATAAACCTCTTTAATTCTTGGATGGTTAGTATCATCTACTGTAAAAACTTGCACTCGGTTATCAACTTCAATCCAACTTCAACCTGGATTCTTCCTTATCCCCTTATCTCTCATAACTCGTCTTATATAATAAACAAACTCCTGATTTCCCGAATCCAAATAAAGATTAGCCAAGAGAACATAGCTTCCAGAATCTTCGGCATCTAATTCTACAAGATTCTTCAAAGCTGTTTCTGCCATTGTTGAATTGCCATGAACCCTGCAGGCACCGAGTAAAGCTCCCCAAACAACAACATTTGGTTCCATTGGCATTTTATCGATTAAATCTTTTGCCTTTTCGACAAGCCCTGCACATCCGAGTAAATCCACCATGCATGCAAAATTTTACAATAAAGATTACACGTCAGTTGTAACTTAAAGTTTGTTATCTTTCTGTTTGTACAATTAGCCTGTTAGATTAGTTGTTAGCTTTGTCCTCTTGTATATATAGCATCAGATTGTACCATTTTCAATTCATTCAATGAGAAAGATCATCTTCTTCTCTCTAAGCTCTCTGATCTTAATATGGTATCAGAGCTAAATTCCGCTTAGCTCATCTCATTTCTTCTCGTTTTCACTTCTGTACATTCAAATAATGGCAGAATCTCCAAACAATTCTGAAGCAATTTCATCTAATTTCAACGATCCGTATTTCTTGCATCACTCAGACAATCCTGGCCAGATTCTTGTCTCAAAGCTTCTTACTAGAGATAATTACAATTCATGGAGCAGGTCTATGATGATTGCATTATCTATGAAGAACAAAATCGGATTTATCGATGGATCGATTTCTAAACCGGATGCTCAAGACATTAATGGCACTATGATTTGGAATCGCAACAACAATATGGTAATTTCCTGGATTCTGAATTCTGTTTCAAAAGAAATTTCAGCTAGCGTTATATTTGTTGAATCTACATATGAAATTAGGAACGATTTGAAAATACGCTTTGAACGAAGCAAAGGTCCTAGTATCTTCCAAATTCGACGAGATCTGATGAATTTAAATCAGCATCAAGATTCCATAAGTGTATATTTTACAAAGTTGAAATCGTTGTGGGAGGAATTGGCTAATTTTAGACCTAATTGTACATGCAACAAATGTGTGTGTGGAGGAGTTAAGAACATTCATGATTATATTCAATGAGTATGCTATGGGGTTTCTAATGGGATTGATTGATTCTTACACTCAAATCACAGGTCAAATACTTCTTATGGATCTTATTCCACCACTTAATCTTATCTTTTCTCTTCTTATTCAAGAAGAGAAACAAAGATTTGTTGGAGTTAATATACTGAGCATCCTGTAGCATTTAATGTCAATAAAGTTTCACAAGACAACAACACTAAGAAGGATCGTCCGTTTTGTACAAATTGCAAAATACCAGGACATACCATCGAAAAATGTTATAAAGTTCATGGTTATCCTCCGGGTTATAAGTTTACTTCAAAGGTCAATAATGTTACTGATTCTCAATTTGTTCAGAATTCCAATTCTAACATTGAAGATGTAGTATGTTCATTCACAAAAGATGAGTGTCAAACTCATTGCTGCTCTTTCGAGTCACCTCACTTCTGTTAATATGGCTATTACTTCTTCGGATGACTATTCACGTATATGTTGTTCTTTATCCACATCTTTTACATCTGTTTCAATCTGGATTATGGACACAGGGGCCTCATGTCATGTTTGTTATGATGACACATTGATGATTAACAAAAGAAAAGCTCATAATTACAATGTAGCTTTGCCCAATAAAACTATGATTAAAGTTCAAACTATTGGAGATATCTTATGGATCCTATTCCACCACTTAATCGTATCTTTTCTCTTCTTATTCAAGAAGAGAAACAAAGATCTGTTGGAGTTAATATACTGAGCATCCTGTAGCATTTGATGTCAATAAAGTTTCACAAGACAACAACAACACTAAGAAGGATCGTCCGTTTTGTACAAATTGCAAAAGACCAGGACATACCATCGAAAAAATGTTATAAAGTTCATGGTTATCCTCCCGGTTATAAGTTTACTTCAAAGGTCAATAATGTTACTGATTCTCAATTTGTTCAGAATTCCAATTCTAACATTGAAGATGTAGTATGTTCATTCACAAAAGATGAGTGTCAAACTCATGGCTGCTCTTTTGAGTCACCTCACTTCTGTTAATATGGCTACTACTTCTTCGGATGACTATTCATGTATATGTTGTTCTTTATCCACATCTTTTACATCTGTTCCAATCTGGATTATGGACACAGGGTCCTCATGTCATGTTTGTTATGATGACACATTGATGATTAACAAAAGAAAAGCTTATAATTACAATGTAGTTTTGCCCAATAAAACTATGATTAAAGTTTAAACTATTGGAGATATTCATTTGGGGGTTCTATTGGTTCTTCAAGATGTATTAAATGTACCTGAATTTCGGTTTAACCTCTTATCTGTTGGGAACATTACTGCTGATAAGAAGTTGTTTATTGCATTCCATTCGGACATTGCCATTATTCAGTAGGAATTAAGCAGGAAGATGATTGGCAAGGGTGATAAGCATGCAGATTTATATGTGCTGGATATCAAGAGTTTAGATAACACACATGTTTGTTTTCCAGTTAATGTACGTTGTTTTCTTTTCATGTTTGGCATAATCGATTTGGTCTTCCATGTGACACCAAACTATCTTGTATCAAGAAACATTTGGAGAATAAAAGTACTTTAATTTCTTCGAAAAATGCTCCATGTTATGTTTGTCCTCAAGCCAAACAAAGAAGATTACCATTTTATCTGAAAATAATATGGTAGCTAATCCATTTGATCTAATTCATTGTGATACATGGGGACCATATCACATTGCTTCACATCAGGGACATCGTTTCTTTGTTACTATAGTAGACGATTGTACACGTTTTACATGGGTTTATCTCAATAAACACAAGTGTGAAGTGCAAGCTATCATTCCCAAGTTCTACAATCTGATTCTTAATCAATTCAATGTCAAGATTAAGAAATTTCGGTCTGATAATGCTAAAGAGTTGCAGTTTACAGAATATTTTGCTGAAAAAGGAATATTACATCAGTTCTCTTGCGTTGAACGACCTCAGCAAAATTCTATCAACATCTCCTAAATGTCGCACGAGCATTATATTTCCAGTCCAAAGTTCCTGCTCATATGTAGTCTGAATGTGTTCTAACTTCCACATTTTTAATTAATCGAACTCCTTCAAAGCTCCTTGACCACAAGTCACCATTTGAAGTTCTCTTTTGTGCTATACCGGATTACAATTCTTTTCGTGTTTTTGGTTGCCTTGTGTAACACCGGGTTTCACGAGTTTAAAATCAGCAATAATTTAAGCTTTTTAAGTTATGTTTATCAAAAGCGTGTAGCGGAAACTAAACACTGATTATAAAATATAAAGTGTTGTTATCCGACTTGGCAATTAATAACATCAAAAGCCAAGTCTCAAAACGAACCGGTATTACCGTACTACTAACCGACCATCGGATCACAAGTAAATAAGCATAAGGTAGTGTTCCAAGAAGGTAATTACAACTACCGACACGGACCCGCCTCACCAGGCTGCCTAATCGTGATACCTGCGAAAAGGGTAAATCATGAACCGGTTAGCTACACTAGCTAGTGAGTGCAGGTTGCACATAAGTATCAACAAGCATGCTATCATATCACAGGAAAAGCACACAGGGCTATCCTATCACATCGTGGAGTGCCATCATGTCAGTAGGAGTCATATCTCGCAGGGTTGCAAGTCCCGCTCAACGACTCCAACTGGGGAATCAGCAACATCTAATCCACACTGGTGGGGGAAGCGAAGTGCAGTCAACCCAACGCGTTACGGAGCCACCTCGGCTCAATTCCGGATCTTGATCATAAACCAAGACCCCTAGGTTGTCAAGGAACGGCAGTCTTGCAGAACCTGAGACACGACGTGCACCACCAAGCCACCGTTGATCCCCAATAACCAGCCATCTATGCCCTAAAAGGATCCAGCTACATTCCGCAGCTGACCTCAACCGTGTCGGAAACTATAAACAGTTCCCCGAGTGTCCGGACATAAACACATAAACAAATAGCCGATCCAATCAGGATCCAGTTGCATGCATGCATAATATAAGGGTTTATCAGTTAACACTTAACATTCTTCGTTTAAAACACGCGTCAAAAATCTTTCAACACTGGACAGGGTCCTACGGCTGCAGAGGATATGGCCTACGGCGGCATAAGACTAAATAACCCTTCTACGGCTGTAGGGAACATCCCCTACGCCCGCAGGGTCCCTTTTTTAATAAACAAGGTCCTACGGCCGCAGGGACTTCCCCCTACGCCAGCAGAAGCTGTTCTTTGGGTTCCTACGGCCGTAGGTTATGTACCCACACCCGTAGGATTCGTTCCTTCACCCATAGGTGGTAAACCACATAAAACACCCTCCTACGGCCGCAGGAACCACTTACTACGGCCACATAAGGCTTAATTTCAATAATCCTGAAAATCACCCCTCTATGGCCGCAGAAACCTTTTCCTCAGGAACATTCCCCTACGGCCGTAGGAAGGTCTTGCACAGCAGACTTCGTCCCTGTTCATGGACAGACCTGCAAGTTCATGTTTTTTTACCTTTAATTCGACTCAAACTCAGTTTCTATTGTTTATATACTTCATTTGACACTTAGGGAAGTTTACCAACATGTTTTTATACCCAAACCCACATCAAAACACCATTAAAACACTTCATCTCTTCCAACTACTCAAGAACAAGGGTTCAATGGAAGAACACTTACTTTTTGGTGATTCAATGATACAAGAACATCTATTAATGCTTGAATCTACTACTGGAATCACACTCAAGTTAATCCTTTCTTAATTTCTCCTTTTCAAGTTCAAGGGTTTGAGAGCTTTTTGTGTATGTACGTATGAGAGTGTGTATATGGTAACATGTATGTGTTTGAATGTATAGCCACAGGGGATAAGAAGCTACAGAACCGACTTTGAGGTTTAAATATTAAACCTCGGGTATTTTATTCGCGTATTCAACTTACAACTTGTCACATGCTAACTCGTTTCAACTAACGGGGATATCTACGGAACCATTACGCGAAATGTTTAATATTATGTCAACACTTTTATGTAACACCTCACATATCCACTTTAACCAACTAATAACATCGGTTAACAACTAAAATACTTAATTAAAGTTAAGGAACAACCATCTAATCACAAGGTACAACTAGGCACAACTAGGCCCATTTTCAGGATGTTACAATTCTACCCTCCTTAAAGAGGATTCCGTCCTCGGAATTCAACCTCGATCACACACATAGTCATAAACTATTTTGACGATGCTGCATTAAGCAACAACCACAATTGATACGAAAACTATCAACACATAACTTTAGTTATTTCACTAATTGTAACGTTACAGTACACTAAACATACACGTCATACAGGAAGCATATTTTACATTCACATCAACTTACCTATTCCACTAAAACTTCTACAACCGTTTCTAAACTTACACAACATTTCAACTAGTTACGGCACTCTGATGAGTCGTGACCGTACTGACTACATTCGTAACAAAACTTACCTAAACATTATTTAGCAAAGTGTCCCGGAAGCCCACACTTGTAACAAACTTTCTCTTAATATCTGCACTCTCTAGCATGATTTTTACCACATATCTCGCATACAATTTTAGGTCTAGATCCTCCAATTTCGGTCTGCGTTCTCGCTTTCTTAGTTCCCTCGTCATCTTCTTCTTTCAACCTTTGAAATTCTTCTCGAACCGCGCTTTTTACCTCTTTTCTCATTTCCGTTATAATTGACGGCATGTTTCTACGAAAATATTTATCAAACTAGTCAGACATAACCTCTCGGAGATGCCACGTAGGTATAGCTCCACGTCTATTCCCATATACAGAGATATGGTCAAATCCAAGTTCTTCTCACGTGTCTCCTCATTTTCAGCTTGCTAATTTATGTTTCTATACATATCTCTGCAACAAAAGAACTTAATCAGTATAAAGACAACTTCACTATAATTATTCTTTCTTAATAAACCATTTAAGTTTCACTTAATATCATCCCGATTATACTTTCACACTTCTCGTCTTAATTACCTTAACTTTTACATTAATTAAAACACATATTTATTAATCATTCACTTTAATCAGTTGTGTTTATACTTGCTCCTTTTAGTTTCCACAATACGTACTAACAAACGAGGGTGGGGAAACTAATCACATCAACAACAACAATAGCTTAAGAGAACACAATTAATAACTGGAACAGTTTCACTACTAACTATTTCTACTTTAAACGAGTTCGTCAACAAAGAACATACACCTACGGTTTATTACAACATTCCAGATACGCGAAACAAGTAACTCTTAGGTCAACTATCACACTTACTACAACAAGAATACAAAATTACAACATTACGAACACAAAACAACTAACTCTTAGACATACTAGTACATCCACTACAACACGGCTATTAAGGAAAACACCCTCAACTATTTTTGGGGACGCCCTTCCTTTGTCATTGGGAGCGCCTGCATTCTTCGGCTAGATGAAGATCCACTAGCTCTCGCACTCTGACCCGTAGTACAATCAACGATCTCGTGCCCCGGGTTATGACACTTAAAGCATACACTTTCTTCAAATTAACATTCTAACGCTAGGTGTCCCTTCTGTCCACACCTTAGAATCTGGTAGTAGCTTTAGTACAATCTTCGGTGTGATAAGTGCGGCATTTACAACACCAAGAACCATCACACTTCGGCCGTTTCGAGGAACCAGATTTAGAGGTCAACCGAACCTTCCTCTTCCGATACTTGTTCACATGTTCGCTTTTATAACGAAGACGCTCTCTTTAAATCTGTAGTGCTATCTCAAAGGCTTAGTTCATGCTAGTAGCGGTTCTAACACAAACACGATGTCCGATCGGCAGCATGCTTGCAAACTTCCATATCTTGGCATTCTCATCTAGCAATAATCGTGGAACAAACTCCATCTTATCTTTGAAAGCATAGATTAAGTCTTCCATAGGTTTATCCCCTTTTTGAAGCTCGTTAACTTCTCGTTCCATACGCTCCACGTCATAATCAGTACAATATTTTACCGTCAACTTCTCATGAAACTGCTCCCACGTCAACGTATCCAACACCTTCTTACTAGCCGAAACTTTCACGGCGTTCCACCACGAGACAACACTATTTTTCAATATATGTATTGCGTATTCCACACGATATTCCAGTGCACAGTCACATAACTAAAAAATATGCTCCATCTCTTGCAGCCACCAGATAGCAACAGAAAGATCATCGCTGCCATTAAAGCTAGGAGGTTCACAGGAAAGAAATTCCTGGAAAGTACTGTACTTATCATCTCTCTATTTAATCGAATGGAACAACAACTCTTTTGTCAGGCGCAGCTCCACTTCCAACCGTCGAACGTAAGCCTCTCGCTCTTGCTCATGCTTCAAGCCCTCATAATAGTGGCGAAAAGCTTAATCTTCCGCTTCAAGACGAAGGCGAGCCATTTTATCTCTCACTTGCACAACATCTTGCTCAACACTAGCTTGCTGACCCGACATTTCAGCTTACTACTGGTAAAGGAAGAAGTATGTAACGTGCGACTTATTCTCAAACCACTAACGCTACAAGTTAGTTCACAACACACAATAATCACACAATGCTCACACTCAACCCCAATCATCCCGTAAGGAACACTTAACGATGGTCGGGCCTGAGTTTGAGATCAAATACTTTTACAAGTGCCCGATTCCCTCAAACTTATGCTCTAATACCTAATTGTAACACCGGGTTTCACGAGCTTAAAATCAGCACTAATTTAAACTTTTTAAGTTATGTTTATCAAAAGAGTTCAGCGGAAACTAAACACCGATTATAAAATATAAAGTGTTGTTATCCGACTTGGCGATTAATAACATTAAAAGCCAAGTCTCAAAACGAACCGGTATTACCGTACTACTAACCGACCATCGGATCACAAGTAATTAAGCATAAGGTAGTGTTCCCACAAAGTACTTACAACTACCGACAGGGACCCGCCTCACCAGGCTGCCTAATCGTGATACCTGCGAAAAGGATAAATCATGAACATGTTAGCTACAGTAGCTAGTGAGTACAAGTTGCACATAAGTATCAACAAGCATGCTATCATATCATAGGACAGGGCTATCCTATCACATCTCGGAGTGCCAACATGTCAGCAGGAGTCATATCTCGCAGGGTTGCAAGTCCCGCTCAACGACTCCAACTGGGGAATCAGCAACACCCAATCCACACTGGTGGGGGAAGCGAAGAGCAGTCCACCCAGCGCGTTACGGAGCCACCTAGGCTCAATTCCGGATCTTGATCATAAACCAAGACCCCTAGGTTGTCAAGGAACGGCAGTCCTGCAGAACCTGAGACATGGCGAGCACCACCGAGCCACCGTTGATCCCGAATAACCAGCCATCTAGGCCCTCAAAGTATCCAGCCTCATTCCGCAGCTGACGTCAACCGTGTCGGAAACTATAAACAGTTCCCCGAGTGTCTGGACATAAACACATAAACAAATAGCCGATCCAATCAGGATCCAGTTGCATGCATGCATAATATCAGGTCAAGTTCTACCCATACTGGATGAATAGAATATACAAATACGCTAAAACATAGCATACACATGATTCACGGTACATACCTTTATTCACTGACAATAGAACACTATAGCATGGCATATCACGTTATAACATAACTTACGTACACACATTTAGAAGCACCAATTACACATTTAAAACACACAAAGGTTAGCACTACTTATTGAGCCTCATGGGAAATTGGTACTCGCCTTAAGGTCACAATAAGTTAACACCACGATCAACGGCTTCCGGAGCACCTAAGACATCACATATACACGGGGTTATCACTTAACACTTAACATTCTTCGTTTAAAACAGGTGTCACAAATCTTTCAACACTGGACAGGGTCCTACGGCCGCAGAGAATATGGCCTACGGCCGCAGAAGACTAAATAACCCTTCTACGGCCGTAGGGAACCTCCCCTACGCCCGCAGGGTCCCTTTTTTAATGAACAAGGTCCTACGGCCGCAGGGAATTCCCCCTACGCCCGCAGAAGCTGTTTTTTAAGTTCCTACGGCCGTAGGTTATGTACTCACGCCCGTAGGCTTCATTCCTTCACCCGTAGGTGGTAAACCACATAAAACAACCTCCTGCGACCGCAGGAACCACTTACTACGGCCACAGGAGGCTTAATTTAATAATCCTGAAAAACACCCCTCTATGGCTGCAGAAACCTTTTCCTACTGCCGTAGGAACAATATGGCCCCTACAGCCGCACGAACATTCCCCTAAGGCCGCAGGAAGGTACGACACAGCAGACTTCGTCCCTGTTCGTGGACTGACCTGCAAGTTCTCGTTTTTGACCTTTAGTTCGACTCAAACTCAGCTTCTATTGTTTATACACTTCATTTGACACTTAGGGAAGCTTACCAACATGTTTTTATACCCAAACCCACATCAAAACACCATTAAAACACTTCATCTCTTCCAACTACTCAAGAACAAGGGTTCAATGGAAGAACACTTACTTTTTGATGATTCAATGATACAAGAACAGCTACTAATGCTTGAATCCACTACTGGAATCACACTCAAGTTAATCCTTTCTTGATTTCTCCTTTTCAAGTTCAAGGGTTTGAGAGCTTTTTTGTGTATGTACGTATGAGAGTGTGTATATGGTAACATGTATGTGATTGAATGTATATCCACAGGGGATAAGAAGCTACATAACCGACTTTGAATTTTAAATATTAAACCTCGGGTATTTTATTCCCCTACTCAACTTACAACTTGTCACATGCTAACTCGTTTCAACTAACGGGGATATCTACGGAACCCTTACGCGAAACGTTTAATATTACGTCAACTTTCACATTAACCTCAACTTTTATCTAACACCTCACATATCCATTTTAACCAACTAATAACATCGGTTAACAACTAAAATACTTTATTAAAGTCAAGGTACAACCATCTAATCACAAGGTATAACTAGGCACAACTAGGCCCATTTTCAGGATGTTACAAATCTACCCTCCTTAAAGAGGATTCCGTCCTCGGAAACCAACCTCGATCACACACAGTCATAAACTATTTTCACGATGCTGCATTAAGCTACAACCACAATTGATACGGAAACTATCAACACAAAACTTTAATTATTTCACTAATTGTAACGTTACAGTACACTAAACAATTGGAATCTCATCAAATAGTTATATCACGTGATGTAATTTTTCATGAAACCATATATCCATTTCATATTTCATATTCTTCCTTTTCCATTGACAACTTTCCTTTAGTTGTTCTACCCAAAGTTCCTGTTACTACACCAGATGTCACTTTTTCTAATCGAGTTCCTTCATTTGTTGATCATACTCCTTCATTTGTTGATCCCACTGTCACTAATGATCCTATTCATTCAAATCCAAGACGATCATCAATGTCTCATCATCCACCCTCTTATTTACGTGATTTTCATTGCAATCAAGCTTCTGCAGTTGAGGATAATAAACCATATGCTTTGTTTAAATATTTGTCTTATGACAACCTATCTCCTAAATACAAAGCATTTGTATTAGATACCTCATCTCATACCGAACCAAAACTATTTCATGAGGCTGTCAAACATCAAGTTTGGAGGGATGCGATGAAACTTGAACTTGATGCCATGGAAGCTAATAATACATGGAGTGTTGTTCCTCTTCCTCCAGACAAGAATACCGTTGGCTACTGTTGGATTTTTAAAATTAAACACAAGGCTCATGGAAGTATAGAACGATATAAGGCACGTCTTGTTGCTAAAGGTTTCACACAACAAGAAGGGGTAGATTTTCTGGATACTTATTCACCAGTTGCCAAATTAGAAACTGTTAAAGTGTTACTTGCTTTGGCTGCTCAAAACTCTTGGCCCTTAATGCAACTTGATGTTAATAACGCGTTTCTTAATGGTGACCTTGAAGAAGAAGTCTATATGGACATTCCTATGGGCTATCTTAGTAAGGGGGACAATTCTACGACGCCTAAACTTGTATGCAAACTTCATAAGTCCATATACGGGTTAAAACAGGCTTCGAGGCAATAGTATGCAAAATTCTCTGCATTCATGTTGTCTGAAAGATTCACACAATCTAAAGCGGATTATTCTTTATTTTTCAAAGGTCATGGGGCTGATTATGTTGCTTTACTTGTATACGTTGATGACATCGTGATTACTAGTGCTTCATAATCTAGAATTGCAGCTTTAAAAACAAGACTCATTTCACATTTCAAACTCAAAGATCTTGGACAGTTAAAGTATTTTCTTGGTCTTGAAATTGCAAGGTCTTCCAAAGGAATATTTGTAAGTCAAAGGCACTATGCATTACAACTCCTTGAAGACACTGGGCTTCTTGCTGACAAGCCTCTTTCTTGTCATATGGATCCAAGACTTCGATTATCCAATCAAACAAGTCAGTTGCTTGATGACCCTTCTCCATATCGTCGACTGATCTACTTGACTATTACAAGGCCGGATATTGCCTTTTCTGTTCAAAATTTATGTCAGTTCATGAGTGCTCCTCGAATTGATCATATGACAGCAACCATGAATCTTCTTAAATACATTAAAAACAGTCCTGGACAAGGAATTTTTCTGTCAGCTACCTCTTCAACTCAATTAAAGGGTTTTTCTGATTCAAACTGGGCTACATGTTCGGATACTCGAAGATCAATTACAGGCTATTGTGTATTTCTTGGGGATTCCCTTGTTTCATGGCGTTCTAAGAAACAACCCATTGTTTCACGTTCTTCTACTGAAGCTGAGTACCGAGCAATGGCGTCAACCACGTGTGAGCTAGTTTGGCTTAAAAAATTACTGCATGACTTCGATATTAACCATGATGCGCCTGCCTTAATGTTCTGTGATAACACGTCAGCTGTTCGTCTTGCTACAAATACAACTTTTCATGAACGGACTAAACATATCGAAGTTGATTGTCATTATATTCGTGATAAAGTTGTTGACACCATCGTTAAGCTCATGCCTATTCGTACCCAACATCAACTAGCTGATTTACTAACTAAGCCTTTGCCAAAGTCCAAGATGGCTCCTCTACTGGATAAAATGGCATTAACAAAAAAATTTGGTCTCTAATCTTGAGGGGGAGTTTTACCCTAAAGATTACACGTCAGCTGTAACTTAAAGTTTGTTATCTTTCTGTTTGTATAGTTAGCCTGTTAGATTAGTTGTTAGCTTTGTCTTCTTGTATATATAGCATCGAGAAAGATCATCTTCTTCTCTCTAAGCTCTCTGATCTTAATACAAAATGCTCGCATGTTAAAGAAATATCATGATCTTTAATTAGCATATCAAAGTAACGTTGACCTTCGGATACAAGTCCCGAGTGGCTACAACATGAAAGAACTGATATGTAACTTATATTATCGGGCTTTATTCCAGACCCAATTATTTTCTCAAAAGTATGTATCACTTGATCACCTTGACAAATTTGAGCATACCCCGCCATCATTGCATTCCAAGAAGTTAAATTTTTTGCAAGAATTGAATCAAAAGTTTTTTGTGCATCTCCAATACGCCCGCACTTTAAGTACATGGTAATAATACTATTTCTAACCGAAACATTAGAACCAAACCCAAATTTATCAGCTTGAGAAACAATTTGGTTCCAAGTAATAGCATAGCTGCATTTGCACAGGCAACAATCGAACTAACAAAAGTAATCCAATATGGTGTAACTCCTTCTTGTCTCATTAGAACAAAAATCTTGAGACCCTCTTCCCAATATCCATGATTTATATATCCTGCTAACATTGAGTTCCAAGATACAACATTTATCTCTGTCATTTTATCGAAATATTCTCTAGCCTTTTCAGTATTACCTTCTTGAAAGAATGACGTGATCATGGTTGTCCATGATATTATATCTTTATGTGACATCCATTCAAATGCATGATTTGCACTCCCAATGTCATCACATTTAGCAGACATTGTAATAAGAGCATTAGCTAGAGGGGTCAAGTAGTTAATACCAATTACGATTGAATATGCATGGATTTGGGTTCCAACGTGAATATCCTTATTATCACAACAAGCTCCAAGAACAGTTGCTAGAGTAAATTGATCAGATGGCACATGTATCTCCTTCATTTGTTTAAATAATAAAAAAACCTCCTTTTCGATCCTGGAATGTATTGCTCCACCTATCAATGACGTCCATGATACTATGTTATGATCTTTCAAATCATTAAATATCTGGCGTGCTTTCTTAAAGCACCCACTTTTGGCATACATGTCAATTAGACTGCTGCCAACATATGCATCAATGCTTTCTTGTAATCTTATAACTCGGCCATGCAAGTGGGCTCCCTAGCTAAGTTCATGTATGCTAGTACAAGCACTAAGATCGCTAGCATATGTCATGGAATTTGGTCTAAAACCTAGACAACACATGTCGACGAACATATATAGCTAGTGTTTTCATGACATTTCCATGCTTAGTCAGTATTGAAATGATCATGTTCCAAGAAACGACATCTCCTTTAGGCATTTGATCAAATAATTCCAATGCCGTGTGAGACCCATACAATTTTGAGTAACCATAAATCATAGAGTTCTAAGAAAACAAATTTGGGTTCGGCATTCTTAAGAAAACATGTTCAGCTATATTTGGCATGCCACACTTGATATACATATCAATCGTTGAAGATTCAATAGAATCGTCACCTAAGAACTGAAACTTTTGAGCTAAACCGTGAATTTGTATAGCGAGGTTATGACTTTTTAGGCTAGAGGAGGCTTTCATCACACAAGAGAAAGAGTATGCATCAGGAACACACTCAAAACATCGAACCATAGAAATAAATGCCTCGACAGTCTTATTTGGCAAGTTGTTACGCAAATAACCAAACATCATGGAGTTCCACGAGCTAACATCCCTCTCGGGCATTTCATCAAGCACCTTCTTTGCACATGTAAGCCAACCTGAATCTATTAGCCCCTCAATCATCGTGTTCCATCTAAACACGTTTTTTAACTCAATCTCTCTAAAGACCAATGACGCATCATCGATCAAACCACAACCAGCGTACATGCCGATTAAATTGTTCTGGACAAACGTTGAAACGTCAAGCCCTATTGTAATCAGCTGACAATGAAGTCCGCGAGCCAAGGGTCTCGACTGAGTTCTTACGCATGTTTTCATAGATTCATAAAACTTCGGAGATAGTTCCATATAAGATCAATATGGGTTTTTGTGTGGAGGTATAGTTGTTGAGAGATTTTTGTATTGGGTCGACAAAAGGCGACGAATGATATAGATTAATAAAGGACGAGAGAAGCCGGAGATCACAAGAGATTGGAATTTAAGGTTGGGGCTTTATTGTTCATTTGATTGATTTCATCAACAAGTTTCTGCAACTGCAAGAGCGATGATAAGATTATGTAGCCGAATTCTAGAGCACCCACCTATGAAAAACGAAAAAGAGTAAACATTTGAAACAAATGTATATATTAGAATTATTGAAAACAGTAATTTTGAATTTTGAGGGACATTTGTAAATAAGCATGTACATAAAATGATAATGTTAACGTTATTACATAAGTTACACAAACAATATTTTTTTTCTTCTAAGTTTTATACATTTATCGAAGACACTAGTTAAAGCCGTTATTTTAGCTTTGTAACTAAAACAGTATGTCGAAAAACTCAAGAACCCTAACTGGAACATCTACAATCCATCATAATTGAAGTTGTTGATTTTTCATAAGTAAAACCGACCATAACCGACGAATAAAGAAAATTGAAGTAGAAACTTTAGCTTCATAAGTTAAATTGTATGTCAGAGAACCTTAATTAAAGCAGTTTGATGAACAAAATCCAAGAACCCTTATCGAATTAAACGTAATAATTTCTAGTTTATGAAAAAATTAAAACAATGTAGAAAGCAAAACACGGATTCGAACCTGTCTAAATTAAACGATGTCGAGAAGTGGGAAAGAGTAAAGCGGCAGAAGCAAGGGAAATGGCTGTGATGATATTCACAAAAGCACACCCTCAAATCGCATAGACCCTTAATCTCCCTCGGAACTCAGGCTCGATCGAATAGTCCCTCGAATCGAACATCATAGACCCCGTAATCGACATTGGGCCCTTGAATCTAGGGCTGGTGATTACTTTTCAAAGTTTATAAAAAATGACACGAACCGATATCAATATGGTAATAGAATAGTGAACCTAATGATCCGATAAAAGTAAAATAAAAAAGGTTTTTTTAATAAGATTATGGAAACACTTAGCATTTACTCTCTTTCTTTAAGTTTTATCATTAGTTTATCAATTTTTAAAATGAATAATGTCCTTATCGCTAGTAATATCTATTTCTTGTCATTCATCTCTTGATCTCGAGTCTTATTGTCTCGTTATTTTCTTGTGATTGTTGTCTTCCATACAATCTCACGTGGATTGGTCGACCATTGGAAGAATTTCATAGTTAATTATTGGGATTGTACAACTTCAAATTTGTATGTAGAATTTATATTTTTCCGTTAGTGATTCATTGTTTTTGCTGTGATTAACTACATATTCTAAAACCAGAAAAATACTTGTTCAACACATTTAACAGAAAATGGGTCAACACGAGAAAAAATGACATGGCTCGAACATGATACTAAAATCAATGGGTCAAAAGCGAATGGACACGGTAAACTACACCAACACGATAACCCGAAGAATCATCCCTCAAAGGTTGAATGAGTGTGGACTACGTGAGATAGGTAGGACTTAACAGAACCCTAAGATTACTAAAATCTGGAATCTGTGCACAAGACTGGCAGTTGAGTAAAACAAATAAGACAAACAACGCAATTTACTCAGCGATCAAGAACGGTTGACAAAGTCCAAATCTGTAAACATTGTCTCTCACTCCCCGCCGCTGTCTACTCTTGCTCACCCTGACAATAAATTTGTAATATTGAGGTACATGAACTTCTAATCCTAATACGTAATTTGGTTGAAATTAAAAGGAGTTTATGGTTATTACTTCTTATTTTGGTATATTGAGAATTTCAAATTGGTTATTTGACTGAAAACTTGATTATAGTTTGATAAATTATTTTTAATTTGGGTGAAAACTAGGCATATTATGTAAATCTAAAGTTATGTTTTATGTTATACTAGCTATTCATTACACACAGGAGCGGACCCAAGATTATTTTTGGGGACCCGTGGCACCATAAAATGGCAAAAATAAAACTATTTAAGATTACGAGTGTTGTTCAGAGTTTTTTTTCGGGTTTCCAGTTAATCGGGTCGGGTTAATGACGTTTAAGTTGTTTTACGGTATTTTAAGGCTAAAATCTAAAACAAAACTTAATTTATATGGAACTCTATAGTCTCGCTTAAGATGAATCCTTTCCACGCTATCAAAGTCATATGGACACATTTAATTTAAATACTAACATTTAGCAAGGCTTTAGTGTTCATCTACAGTATATTAATTATATGTATCTGAAAATCGAATTCTAGAACAACAGTATTGAGATAGCCTAGCGGTTAAGGCATTCAAATAGTTGTTTCCTATAGGGTTACTTGTTCTATACTTAGTTGTTGATTTTTGCAATTTTTGCTTCCTGCTTTGTTGTATAAAGGGTAAAGGACCATACCCATTTCTAATTATCTTTATGTTGGAACCTAGAGGGCGGGGGGGGGGGGGGGGGGGGGGGGTGAATAGGTTCTTTTATTTAGTTTACCAATTTTTACACTTATAAAATTTGGTAAGTTGTGTTATAAAGAATAATCTTGAAATTTATAGCAACACAACTAATATAATAATTTTAAAAGAGTAGAGATAGAGAGATATCACCAAGAGTAGACAAGAGATTTATAGTGGTTCACGCAAGTGTTAACAAACTTGCACTACATCCACTCCTTGGCCTCACCCACCAAGAGTTTGCTCCACTAGCTTCTCTCTTTGAAGATAGAGATAAACCTTTTACACTTCTCTTTTTAGCTTACAAGAAATAATATTCTCTCTTGCAAACAAGGCTAAGATAAGCCTATCTTCACTCTAATTATGTTGGCTAGAGTTAATCCTTACTTCTCTCTAATTTTATAGGCTAGAGATGATCCTCACTTCACTCTAATTTGAAAGGCTAGAGTTGATCCTTATTTCACTCTAATTTGAAAGGCTAGAGTTGATCCTTACACACTTATACAAATAACATAATATATAGAGATGAAGATTTGCTCTTGAAGACTTTGCACTTTTTCTCTTGATCTTGAAGATGGTCTTTTTGTGTGGAATATAAGCTCACAAGATCTTGTATATTTTCTATACTTGTCAGATGTCAAGAGTTGGTTTGAAATGAAGACATTAGCTTGTTTAAATAACCAAGGAATGACAAAAAGAAATTTTGTCCGGATGCCCCACGGAAGAAGCCACGGTCGACCGTGCATCTTCCGTCGCAGGTCTGGACAACTTTTTGGAAGTTCAAAATATGAACGTTGCACTTTGTATAAAACCATACTCAAACATTTTTTGCCATAAAAAATCATTAGAAAAAATATTTAGAAAAGTCCCAAGTTGACCTATCAAAAGAGTTTGAATTCTTTATGCAAATTTGGAAAGTTGGAAGGATTTGCAAAAATGATGTTGGATATTTACCACATATAGAAGATGCTTTTCTAATTTTAGTCTTGTGTCAATTCAATGCAAAATCATGTTTAGTTTTTTACATAATAAGAAATAATTTGTTTTATTATAATTTGTCTTACAAGACAAATTAAATAAAAGTTTGGAATTACTTTTATAAACTATATGTGTGACATATTTACAAAAGATTTGATAAAATATTCTTTTGTCAAAATTATTTGTGAACTCTTATATTTATTAATCGCCTTTAAAGATTCCATCTTCAATTGTCGAGTATGAGATCGGTTGACATCAAGAAAGACGATGTTAAGAGATGACGTTTGTGCGGCGACGGTTGATTCACGGTCGACCATGGGATCGACCGTGAAAGTTGAATGTTTGCTTTTATCTTGTTTTCTTCTTTGCTTGTTGATTTGAAGTCTTCAATTATTTGTCATTCACTTGATCATCTTAATTTTAGGTTTGTTAACCTTTAAAGAATGTAACATATGAACATATGAATAAATTTGATAAGCAATAATATTACTTGTTCATATTTTTATTATCATCAAAATAAGGATGCATTTCTTAATGTGTGACCATGTATGCACTAGCAATCTCCCCCTTTTTTGATGATGACAAAATATGCAACATTTAATTAATATTGCTACACAAATTTATTCATGTTAGCATGTTGCATATCTACATTCTTCTCCCCATTTTGTCAAATCAAAAAGGAACATTCTTCTCCCCTATTGCTACACAAATTTGAAGCTCCCCCTTGATCAAAGCTCCCCCTTGATTTACGATCCCTTTGAGCTAGCACTTGACAAAAGATAGACAAAGCAAAACACAAGTGCAAGATAAACAAAAGTATATGCATAAACTTAATCAAATATACTTAAGTATGAATTATGAGAGATTTATGCATCATTATCTTGTATTTATGTAAATGATAGGAAGTGAGGGTGTGAACAAATATATATGAGATATGCTTTTTGGTATGTGACTCCCCCTTAAAATGTGCAAATGATGTTAGGGACAACCAAAATCCACGAATCTAATTTTTAGATGAATATCAAAAATTTTCTTAGCTCTAGATAGTGGAGAGTATCTCAATATTAGTCTATTCATAACTAATTGATATTTATTCATTTTCATTATGTAGCAAGTAAAGGTTTAATCAATGTTTATACCAAGATTTTATTGATAACCTTTATTTCTTGATGAGTATTTTAGTGCATGTAGGCCCACTTATGATTTTCATCTTTTCATGATGAGATAATGAATGTATCATGTATAGCTTAATCAAGTAAGTGACCAATGTGTGCACTAAATTGACAATTATTTTGATTTTATGTATGAAGCACATGATGTCATTTGTATATTATCTTGATCTTCAAAGAATAATTCATAGTGTATGTAGATCAACATATCATGAGAAATTAGATATAGAACATAGATATTTTTCTCAAGCATTACACATTTTGAATTAATTCAATACCTACGTATACTATACTCCCATCATTACTAGTAAACAAAAGTATTCTAATTTCATGCAAGTTAAACAAAGATTTTGTAGCTACATGTTTGATTCATGATTACTTAAGTTTATCTTCTTTTGATAAATCAAATAGGCTTAAGTATAAGTTTACTTGTTATTTAATCTTATATTTAAATTTTCTTTTCCATTTATGTGTATTTAGTATTCAACAAGATTAAGATAAAAAGTGTTCTCATGAATACACAAGTGTACAATACATATACTATAATCATTATTTATGCACGTATACCTCATAGATTCATGTGTCAAGTGATAGTAAATTAAGTGTGTGACACATGAGATAGTCATTTAAGTACATAGGCATACTCAAGCACATATCAAGATGACAAGTAACATGATTTCTTATATGAGGAATAACTTGTCATCTAATTTTACTATCTTGATTACAAAGAGTAATTTATTAAGTAACATGACAAGATAGTAAGAGAGAATCACTTGCAACAATCAATGTGTTGATTTATATTTCTTCACCATGTAATCATCTTCATATATCTTTCATCACAAACTTATTTCAAAGACTCTTTTGATAATGATCTTATATGAAAAATCCATGTGTGAGATATCTTGACCATAATTCATTACATGATAATTATTCAACACTTGATGAGCATGAATGACATATGATAATGTTACATATGTTGAGTGATATTTCATGTAAGAATCACATATGTAAATTAATAACTTGAAGAACAAGGATATGTTAAATATGAATCAAGGTATTATAATTTAGCGTGTATTGATGTAAACAAGATATTATGAGCACCACATATAAATTGCATGTAAGCATTTTTCTTTTTCAAACCATGTGAGATATAGAATTTAGGCATGAGGTTTGTGTAAATTAACTTTATTTCTTCATGCATGCAATTACTTAGTAAGTTCTTTTAAGAGTAACACATGAAATGTTTGACCAAATGATTTATCAAACCCTTATGTCATAGCTCAACTTTTAGTTTGTGATTACTTTGAATTTTGAAGTGTATAAGATATAAACATGTTCTTATTTATTTAATGTAATCTTATATTAACTTTATAATAATCATTTTATGACTTTGCAAGTTTAATTAGTTTATCACATTTACTAATAGTCTTGACTTTTTGAATTAAGTTATTAGAATTTGAGCCCAAGACAAGTATTCAAACTTTAACATCATAAGGAGTTGCATGTTAGCATATTGTTGCCCTAAACGAAGGTAATATAATTTATTTAATGCACAAAGGTTTAGGCATAGCATTTTAGTAACATAAAAATGCTTTTATTAGTTTGTTTACAATGATGTTTACAAAGTTTGTATAGGTTTTTAAAGTGATAGGTGATGAAGTGATTTAGAGGTGGGTGACGATGAATGACAAAGACTAAGCAAGTATAGATCTATGTATGAGCCTAAAATAGAAATACTAAAAGTTACAACAAGCTCACGGTCAAGGTCACGGTCGACCGTGGTTCGACCGTGGAGCACATGATAGATTTAGAATATTGAAATTTTTCCAGACGGTCGACGGTCGATGCACGGTATCGACCGTGTATCAACCGTGAAGCACCTATTCACTTTTTCTTTGTCACAAACCCATTTTTCATCATATTAGTTTTCCTTCATTCTTCTTTTAATTTTTTTACAACTCATAAACACAAGGCTCAATCTTTAAACAACATTGTTCATACAAAATTCATGTTAGATGTGTTCAAATTTGAGCCCCAAGAAGATAAAGAAGAAACAGTTGGTGAGGAATTTTACCTTTTGAGAGGAAGATTCAAGAATCAAGTGAGAGAACGAGAAAAAAGAAGCCTTTACTCGTAGGTGAACCATGAATCTAACTCGGGCTTCAACCATAGCTTCAAACATAAGGTAAATTCTTGTTTCTTGTAATGAGTTTTAGGCTTTTTGGGTGACAAAACAACAATGGCGGCTAGGATTTCTGTGGGGAAGATGGGAAAAGTGATAAAGTGGTGAGAGGAGAGAGAAATAAGGCCAAATAGGGTTAGCCCGTCAGGTACTCGACGGACGATCCACCGTCGACCGTGGAATCGACCGCGAGTTTCTTATTTCAATATGATTATTTGGCAGTGGACCCACGGTCGATACATGGCTTCGACCGTGGTTCGACCGTAGACAGTCTGGAAGCACCATTTTGAAAAGTTTCACATAATCAAACTTTATTTTGTAGGAAACATGTTCAATCATTCTTAAACCAAGGTTCATTGCATCAACTACTTCTTTCTTAAGTGATTTAGTATTTAAGTTCACTATATTATTACATTTGTTGTGTGTTTGAAATATTATTTCTTTAATATATATAACTTTAAAGCATGTATAACTTCTAAGCACCATTTTTATGAAGTCCCAATTATGATTCATCAAAGTAAGTTGTCTTAATTTGTAATATGATATCTTTTAAATTCTAAGACAATGTTACTTATGATAAAATCTAATTTGGCTCTTTAACTACTTAAACCCAAATAGTGTATGTGAAAATGAAATCCATGGGATTTAAGTAAACCT
This sequence comes from Pulicaria dysenterica, assembly GCA_947179395.2. Classification (NCBI taxonomy): domain Eukaryota; kingdom Viridiplantae; phylum Streptophyta; class Magnoliopsida; order Asterales; family Asteraceae; genus Pulicaria; species Pulicaria dysenterica. The sequence continues at coordinate 43,631,404 of OX359294.1, forward strand.
TTAATTCTTTGACAAATAATTTATTATTTGACTATACATTTCAATATATAGAATTATATAACATATATTTCAATATCATTTAATGACTTTTAGCCAAAGCATGCTTTGTGAGAAATTCAAGCATTGCATATAATCACTTAAGGCAATATGATGAACATGAACATGGTATGTCAAATTTTAAAATATTGTTCATCAATATGCAATTTTAACTTTAAGCACAATATTTCTCACATTCAAAAGCAAATACTCTTGTTTAGATGTAGTTTTGTATATTCTAACTTTATGAGACTATACATCTAGAATTATTAATCAACTATCAATTTTCTCAAATTTGTTATTTAATGATTTTCAATATAGTTTGATATTTGTCATGCATCTATATGGAAGAGCTTCAAGTTATTATTTAAATCACAACACCAAGTAATATGGGCACAAGTAATATGTCATTTTAACGCCATATAGTTCAACTTTGTAACTCAATCAAAAAGTATTTGACTTGAGTATGAATTGAGCTTTGAAAGACATTTAAGCATTTGATGAGTATTTCTATGTCTTTTGTTAATGCTTTTGCTACCCTTGATTTATTTTTATAGCAAACCAAGTTTATGTAAAGCACTAGATACAATAAACACATTTAAACATGTCAAGTAGTTTCACATATGTTCTCATGGCACTTTCAACACATAGATGTCAACATATAAAGACTTGAGAAGTGAAAGAGAAACTTATCTTGATTGTGTTTCACTAGTGTTATTCAAAAGCATTATTCTTGATGATTTATCATCCAAGTCTTTCATCCACACAAGATTTCAAGTTGCATCAAGAATGATATTCAACCTCAATTGCAACCTACAACGCAAACATATATCATATGTGTGGTACCCATCTTTTCATGGGTCCGGGATTGTTAGTGTCAAAAACACCTACTTTGATCCACCTTGGTGTTATCTTGAATCCTTTATAATACAAAGTGTTCATAGAATCAATAGTTTTATGAGAACGTCTTGATCTTTGAATTACATTTGATTTAGGTTTTTTAAAACCAAGTTCATACCTTGAAATTGAAGTATAAGACTTTATCATTTGTTTATCACTTACAACTTTAGGCATACAAGTGAAAGAATTAGAGGCAATATTGTATTTTTCAAGTTTTTGAAAATTCCAGTGAGCTGACGGAAGATGCACGGCGGATTAGGTACCTGGATTTTCTCTTTTGCCTTTTCTTTCACACATTTGATTGGTTCTAATAGATTTGTTGATATGTTACTTGTTTCAATTGAAAACCCAAGACCTTCATTGTCACTTGATTATTGTTGGACTCTAATATTCTTTTCTTTAAAATCCAGACAAGTAGAACAACTTTGTGACATAATATTGGATTCTCTTAACTCATTTATTTCCTTGACCAAACTTTCATTAAGAGCTTTGAGTTTAAGATTATCATTTTCAACATTTTTTAAATCATTGGTCTTGCTAATGAGTTTTGAATTAATATCAAGTAACATATCATATTTATCTTTTAGCTCATCATAAAGATTATGTGAGTAATCTTTACTACTAGAATCACTTATGAATGATACCTCATTTTCTTCAAAAGCCATGAAGCAAGCAAGTTCTCTTGATGTCTCTTTTTCTTCATTTCTTCTTGCTTCAAGCTCCTCAAGTTTACCTATATCATTCCATAATCTCTTGGCACAAGTGTAAGAACACATATATTCATATTTACTTTCCTTAAGAGATTTATGAATAAATATCAATGTTTGTTTATTTAGTGATTCATTTTCATCAAAATCACTTTCAATAAAATCACCCATGTCATAATCTATTGATCTTAAGAAAGTCAACATGTAGGTTTTCCATCCTAAAAATGTATAATCAATAAACATGGGTAAAGTGGTCATATAAACGCCCAATCTTAGGTTTTCTTCTAAGTCCATGGATCTAACTCAATATTTTTTGTAATAAATTGTTTTCTCAAAAATTTACAAAGCAAGTTGTATTTCAAAACAATTTTTACAAAAATTTTAGAGCAACTTGATCTGATACCAATTGTTGGAACCTAGATGGGGGTGAATAGGTTCTTTTACTTAGTTTACCAATTTTTACACTTATAAAAATTAGTAAGTTGTGTTATAAAGAATAATCTTCAAATTTATAGCAACACAACTAATATAATAATTTAAAGAGAGTAGAGATAGAGAGATATCACCAAGAGTAGACAAGAGATTTATAGTGGTTCATGCAAGTGTTAACAAACTTGCACTACATTCACTCCTTGGCCTCACCCACCAAGAGTTTGCTCCACTAGCTTCTCTCTTTGAAGGTAGAGATAAACCTTTTACACTTCTCTTTTTAGCTTACAAGAAATAATCTTCTCTCTTGCAAACAAGGCTAAGATAAGCCTATCTTCACTCTAATTATGTTGGCTAGAGTTAATCCTTACTTCTCTCTAATTTTATAGGCTAGAGATGATCCTCACTTCACTCTAATTTGAAAGGCTAGAGTTAATTCTTACTTCACTCTAATTTGAAAGACTAGAGTTGATCCTTACACACTTATACAAATAACATAATATATAGAGATGAAGATTTGCTCTTGAAGACTTTGCACTTTTTCTATTGATCTTGATCTTGAAGATGGTCTTTTTGTGTGGAATATAAGCTCACAAGATCTTGTATATTTTCTATACTTGTCAGATGTCAAGAGTTGGTTTGAAATGAAGACATTAGCTTGTTTAAATAACCAAGGAATGACAAAAAGAAATTTTGTCCGGATGCCCCACGGAAGAAGCCACGGTCGACCGTGAATCTTCCGTCGCAGGTCTCGACAGCTTTTTGGAAGTTCAAAATATAAACGTTGCACTTTGTATAAAACCATACTCAAACATTTTTTGCCATAAAAAAATCATTAGAAAAAACATTTAGAAAAGTCCCAAGTTGACCTACCAAAAGAGTTTGAAATCTTTATGCAAATTTGGAAGGTTGGAAGGATTTGCAAAAATGATGTTGGATATTTACCACATATAGAAGATGCTTTTCTAATTTTAGTCTTGTGGCAATTCAATGCAAAATCATGTTTAGTTTTTGCCACAATAAGAAATAATTTGTTTTATTATAATTTGTCTTACAAGACAAATTAAATAAAAGTTTGGAATTACTTTTATAAACTATATGTGTGACATATTTACAAAAGATTTGATAAAATATTCTTTTGTCAAAATTATTTGTGAACTCTTATATTTATTAATCGCCTTTAAAGATTCCATCTTCAATTGTCGAGTATGAGATCGGTTGACATCAAGAAAGACGATGTTAAGAGATGACGTTTGTGCGGCGACGGTTGATTCACGGTCGACCGTGGGATCGACCGTGAAAGTTGAATGTTTGCTTTTATCTTGTTTTCTTCTTTGCTTGTTGATTTGAAGTCTTCAATTATTTGTCATTCACTTGATCATCTTAATTTTAGGTTTGTTAACCTTTAAAGAATGTAACATATGAACATAAGAATAAATTTGATAAGCAATAATATTACTTGTTCATATTTTTATCATCATCAAAATAAGGATGCATTTCTTAATGTGTTACCATGTATGCACTAACACTTTACTTGCTTGTAATTTTCAGTAAAAGTACAAAGCCATCTCTTCTCCTCTGTCTGAATTAAATCACTACATCTCCATCACTGCAAAGGCAGCTCTGTTTTAGTCTCGAAAAATCGAGGCACCGATTTGTTTTTTGTCAAAATCAATGGCAATTTTTACTTTCTCGAAATCTCTCAGCGCTCTGAAAGGTTTCTTCGACCCTCAAATCTATTAGATTATGTAACTCCGCAACTAATAACATTACACGAGAATGATATAAATAGACTACAAACGGTGAAACCCTAATGGGCCTGGGCCCAATCTAGTGGACTCCATATATCCTAATACTCCTCCGCAGTTTGAGCGGAGGTTTCAGAGATTGCCCTCTTGATGTAATGAGATTTCAGAGATGGGAAGCCCTCTTGATGTAAAGATATTGCCGGCGACAGTCGAGGAAGCAGCAGATCTGGAGAAGATCGGTGGAGGCGTTTTTCCGGCAAGGCTAGTGGCATCGCGGGAGGCTTTTTTTTTTTTTTTTTTTGAAAGGAGATGATAGAAGAGATGAAGAAAGAAGATTTGAAGAAAGAGAGATTAGAGAGATGGCCGGAGAATTGAAGGAGAAGTCCGGCGAGAACGGCGCCGGAAAATTTTAGGGTTCCGGCGATGTCGTTCTTTTTCTTTTTTTTTTAATAGACATATATAACTAGAGAGAGGGAGAGAGTTTAGATATATGCATGGAGATGTATAAAAGGTGGCCGGAAAAGTGAAGGGTGGCCGGAAAATAGAGGGGAGGCAACAGATAAAGAAGTGAGATAGTTTGATCGCTGGAAAGCTTAAAGGAGAAGTCAACTCTGGCGAAGATGGCGCCGGAAAAAGATAGGGTTCCGGCGGGAGGGATCAGTAGAGCCTAGGCTCTGATACCATATTAGATTATGTAACTCCCCAACTAATAACATTACACGAGAATGATATAAATAGATTACAAATGGTGAAACCCTAATGGGCCTAGGCCCAATCTAGTGGACTCCATATATCCTAATAAAATCTGCCACCATCTACAGCATCGCCTCAGCCATTATGTCTACGGGTTACACTACTGTATTCGTCGTAGTCTTGCACTGCCTCCACCACTTTCGTAACAGGTAATATCATTTTTCCTTCTCAATTTGTTCTCCATCTATACTCCTTTTTTATAAGTGTAAGTGTCTTGCACTGCCTTTCTTTTTCAGAAGCAGATTTGTTAATATTCATAACCTGTTTATGAGAACCTTGGCAGGAAAAGATTGATATCCTTAAAATTTAAACGTCACACGGTTAAGGTTTGTACATCCAATCTCCATATGTGTTAATACTACCATCATTTGTAGATATGCATATATGTAAATATGGGTACCGTTAGTAATTGCAACTTCAACTTCAGTGACTGTTAGTAAATCAAATTTAAAATCAATGCATACGGTTAGTAGTTTTTATTTAGAGTAAATTACACCGTTCGTTCCTGTGGTTTGCTATAAATTACACCGTTCGTCCCTGAACTTCATTAATTACATTAGGCGTACCTAAGGTTTAGGTTTTGTAACGTCCATGGTCCCTGATCCAGTTAAAAAGACTAAAATACCTTCACCCCATTTTTTAAATCATTTTCTTTATTTTAAAAACTTATAAAACTTAAAAACAAATATTTTAATAATAAAATAAAAAAATAAACCCCCCCTTTTCCTCACGTCTGTCCCGTCTCTCTCTCTTCGTCTCTGTGTACGACGCCGGCTCCCCACCGCCGCTCGCCACCGGCTGTCGCCGGAGAAGACCCACCACCACCATACCGCCGCTAGCCGCCTCTCTTCGTCTCTCTTACGCCCCCTTATGACGATTTGAAGATCGAAGACCGATGACGATTTGAAGATCGAAGATCGATGACGATTTGGGGTTAGGGTTTTGGCTTTTCAATCGGATTTATCACAAGAGTATGAAGAACAACCACCCTGTTGTCACAAAACAACCAGTGCTGCCAAATCCTTAATGCCTAAATTGCGTTTGAGAAAACCCTAAATCGCCCAAATCCTTGTTAACAATATCTGAAACAAATGAAGGATCGGGGTTACGATCTGAAACCCTAAATCTTACATGGTTTCTTTGTTCTTTGTTCTTTGTTCTTGTTCGATTAGTTACAGATCTGTGTGTGTTACCGACCTTGTTCTTGTGTTACCGACCTTGTGTGGCTGCTAGATTTCGTGGCCTACGGTGGTAGTGGTGAAGGGTTTTGTGAACCTGACCAAACCACCATATGACTCAAACTCGTCAAACCTGGGTTTGATTCCACTGGTTCAATCCTAAATGCGGAACTGGATTGAACACAACCCTTTAAACCCCAAAAAGGGTTAGGATCTTTAAAACTTTAAATGATCAACATAGTTTCTATCAAACAATCCACAGATAAGGATATAGAAGTATATCTGATCAAAACCTTTAGGATTGCTAAAGATAGTCCACCACTACTGCACCTCCTTGGAATTGGCTGCTAGACCGCTCCTGGATTACCAAAGCTTCAAAAACTCGAAACCTTAAGTATGTGTATGTGTGCGTCGATCACAAAAATCAAAATCGAGAACACCTTGTGTTCTTGTTGCTTTGCGATCGAAAGAGAGAGAGCCGAGAGAGAGGATGCGATGAGAGGGAGAGGAGAGAGTTGGTGGCTAGGGTTCTCTTCTTAATCCTTGTTATCTTATGTTTAATCCTTAAGGCTTAAGGATATTTATAAGGATTAAATGGACCTAAGCTCGTTTAATTAAAAGCCCACTGGTCTTAATTAAACTTTCAACTCTTCTCACTTTAGCCCCTTGGACTTTACTAATTAATTAATTAACTATTAATTAACTGGTCCGTTAAATATTAAAACTTAATATTTAATTTCCTTTAAATAATAAATAACTATTTATTATTTATTTCCTTAATAATTAATACAAACTGATTAATTATTTATATCTTTTTTTTCAATAATTAATACAACTGATTAATTATTTACTTTTCTCTTTTAATAATTAATCTAACTGATTAATTATTTCCACAGATTTATGGTGTAATCCAACTGTTCCGTATTGGGTGTGTAGCAGTGTGACCCTTTAGTCTCTTATTACATTGGATACAATGTGCCCATTAATTATCTCTGCACATAATCTAACAGACTCCCACTTGTGCCAGATAAGTAATAGTTACTGCACATTATTAGCCTAAGGAGGTCCCTAGCCAGACACTTAGGGTAACCAGGTTATAAGAACTCTTATACCCCAAAGTAACTTGTGATAAAATTTCATAAGCAACCTGCTTAGAAGTAACCAGTTATAAACTAACTGTTTATAAACTAAATTATCATAAACTCCCTATTTATGAATAGGTACGTTTTTATATATACAAACTTGCATATATATATATATATATATATATATATATATATATATATATATATATATATATATATATATATATATATATATATATATATAAATATATATAGGTTTGTCCCTTGTAGCGTGATATTTCATTTTTGAGCATGAGCATGGAGAAGGTCAACTCAGAGACTCAAAAAATTTGTTCATGACATACTTGATTTAAAAAACTGCGTGATAAATAACAAAGAACATATCAGTTCGTTTGGGCACGGCCGTGCACTTACCAGTTTCTCTAATCAGTCAAGGGGCCCAGAAATATCTCTTATAAAAAGAAGGTGCAATTACCATCTTGCATATTTGCATTTGGCAACACGACTGCCACTGAATCTAGACACGCCGCTTATGACCACCCTGTTACGGCGTGGCGTTAGAACGCGCTAAGAAGACAACAGTTACCGCATCCCAAACCAAATACCTCAGGCTTAAGGATAACCTATGTGATAAATACTTTTGACACGAAGTATTTTTCACGGTGGGTCAATCCAATATTCGTAACCCAAACGAATATCCGTAAATTTTGGTCCACAAAAAAAACGCTCGCAACTATATTCGATAAAATATCGAATCTACCCCAAAATTACGATGACTTTATAGCCCTATCATAGTTCCCACCACGATAAGTAGTCACGGATAATATTTTGAATAAACCTAGTTTATTCCTGGATGAACTAAAAATACAAAATTGTGAAGAACAATGAAACTAATTTCTACACCCTTTCATATTCCGCCCTGGAATAAAGATGTATAATTTCTACCATTTCATTGACTCGATTCACGGTGTATATCTGAATTAGTTATTACTTTTACATTGTAAATTATCACAGATTACAAGGAAAAATTAATATGATTATAAACCTAAAACTCAAGACTAGCACCCTAAAGTACTCTTTCTTGGTTTAGCTAGAAATCGTTCTTGCAACCTAAGAACCATTCTAGACTTACTTATTTCATAAAATTCCTTAAACTTGGAGAAACTGGAAATAACTCCAAAGTTTCTGATTTTACAAAATAACTTCCTTTGTAATTAAAACTTTAATTACACTTGTAGATATACTGGATTTTATAATCCCTTTTAAATGATAAACCGTCTTACATCTACTTGTAAGAAACTTGAGATTAGATTCCCTGTGTAGGCCAACACTAATCTAATATCACTACTAAGAATGTTAAAGAACATCCTATTTTATCATTTCTAACGTTGACTACCAACAACATTTAATTAAGCTGACTTACTGAACTTAATGAGTATAACTTTTATTTAAGTCTTAACTTGACTCAAAAATCTTGCAATGATATTTTTATTGAGTACCTCTCAATAAATCATGCATTCCTTGGATTAGTTCTTTCTCAAGAACTTACTATTTTAGATAACCTCTAAAATCATCCGATAATTATATACCCTAAAAGTTCAAACTTGTATTTATCATACTTGTTAAAGAATATTAACTCTGATAAATACATTAGTCAGATGCTCTCACTATCTTTTATGAAAAAGTACATTACTTTAAAACATCCTTTTAGGCTTAGTCAATCCTTGACTAATATGCCTAAAAAACTTATGTTCCAAACACTTGTTTTAAACTTTTAGTTTTTGTAAGAAATTTATTTGTTTTATGAAACCAAAAACTTGGATCTCCCATATATCCATCTTTCCAATTACGGAAAATTGTTTCATTAAACTTACCATGATCACAAGTATGAAACACTCATGATGATATTTTAAATTTCTTTTCTTAAAACATTTAGTATAAAAACTCCCTTGATTATAATAACTATTATAATCACTTTTATACTTTCTTAAACGTTTTATCAAAAACTACTTTACCTGGAAATAATGACTATTATTTCCATATGTTCAAGACTTTGAACATTCACTTTTCATAAAATCTTAAATACTTGTTGAATTAGAAAAACTATCTAATCTTATAAACAAAACTTGTTTATACAAGTATTTGAATAGTGAAGCCAGCATTTATATAACTACAACAAATCACAACATAAGATTATTATGAATCACCAATCAAGTCAAGACTTGACTTGTTGGTACTCTTTTAGTCACAACTAGACTAATCCTGATTCATAAAACAAGAACACGTGCACGGATATGAACTAAATAATTAAAATTTCCATAAACTCAAAACAAAAGTTTCCATAAACAATTAAGATAAAAGGTTTAAATAAACTTAAAAGAGTTTAATAGACTAGGAAATATGCATATTAAAAAATATCCGTAAGCTGCACGTGGGATTTCTTCATGCTGGGCCGCATTACTTTCCATCCCCTCTTGCAATAAACGATTGCAAGACATTAGGATACTCGTAAAAACTTTTACAAGTGAAAAGTTACAAAGAAGCTATTCACACGATACCTGAGAGGCCAGCCTTTCCACCTGCCTCGTGACCCTTCGGGCAATCTCTTTTCCAGTGCCCGACCTCACCGCCCTTGAAGCACCGATTCTCGGTTCTTGCTTTGTTCGGATTCGGCTTCTTGCCCTTGTTGTCGTTATTAGCCCTGGGTGCACTCTGGCTGGGCTGGGCCTTGCCCTTTCCCTTTCCGTTGCGCCCCTTCCTCTTCTTATGCCCGCCATGACCCACCATGAGAACATCCTTATACTTGGTCCCGATACTCTGCTCAGCTATCTTGAGCATTGAGTGCAACTCAGCCACATATTTCTCCATGTTGTTCATGTTGTAGTTGACTATAAAAGGTTTATAGTCATCTGACAGCGAGTTGAGTATCGTATCCGTTGCTAGCTGCAACGGTACTGGGTGCCCAAGTCTCTCTAGGTGGTCCATGTAACCTTTCATTTTCATGACATGGTTACTGACCGAGGTCCCCTTAGCCATCTTGCACGAGTTAAATGCCTTGGTGGCATCATAACGCTCTGTGCGAGCTTGCTCCTGGAACATGTCCCTCAGCTGGTGGATCATGTCATAGGCAGGAGTCTCCATCATGCTAGACTGCAACTCTGGACTCATAGTTGCAAGCATGAGGCAGCTGACATCTAGGGCGTCATTGGAGCGCTTCTGAAAAGCCTCCCTGACGTCTGCCCTAGCATTACTAACAGGAGGATTTCCTAGAGGTTGTTCTAGGACATGCCACTTTCTCTCGTGCCTAAGCACGATGCGGAGATTTCTCTCCCACGTGAGAAAGTTAAGACCGGCAAGCTTGTCCTTCTCAAGAATGGAGCGGAGAGAGAGGTTGTTAGTACTAGTAACGTTGGTTGCCTTCTACAAATTAAAAGCTTGGTTTAATTAGTAATTGCAGATAAACTTTCTAATCATATATCATCAAACCCATAAATAATATATATTAGACCTAGGACCCATATTTCACATACTTGACGCAAGGTTTGGGCACTTCCCGCCAAGTCATGCTATTTCTGGTAGGTAACACCCTGTACCAATCGTACCTAACTAATACGACTCCTAGAACCTCGTAGAGCACTTAGACCCAGTCTAGTATGTTTAACTCTACTCTAGTGCTTTTTGGGCCGGGACTCCCGATTATCACCAAAATAGATCGCACTACCTAAGACAGCATGAATTCTGGCCGGGACTCCCGATTATCGCAGAATCTTTCATGCCCTTTCCCGCAATGGTTTGAACCCAGATGCCCAAGGTTTGGGCACTTCCGACACCCGAGTACCGTTTGTTAGTGCATAATTGTAAATCCCTAGTTCTTATCAATCCAATACATACATGTTTACTTGAAATGTTAATTCAAATGTGTTTTGATTAATGGTTTGCATGTTTATACATTCTAAGTGGTTACTTATGTTTGTCTTAAGCTTACAAGTACTTAGTCATGTGTTGATTTGTGTTTGGAAGTTTAAGTATGAGTGAAGAGCATCACGTGCGTGATGAAGCTCACTACGTGCGTAGTGGATCTCACTACGTGCGTGGTGAGGTAAATGATTAAAGTTAAATTAATTATTATTAAAACACCCGGTACGTGCGTACTGGACTAACTACGTACGCAGTGCAGAGCATTACGTGCGTAGTGGAAATAAATTAAGGAAATATACGTTTTCCATACTATAAATACGTATTAACCTCGTATTAGCAAAGAGAATGGTCGGGTAATCGTCCGTAATCGCATATAACTACCGGAAATCGACCTTAAGCCTTAGTGAGCCTTCGTAATCGTACGTTTAACCTCGGTAATTGCGAACTTAGTGTTAATCTCGAATCCAAGGGCAGCCTTAAGCATTCTGTGTGAGTTCTTAGAGTTGTTGTTGATCCTACTCTGTGTGTTCTTCGTGTTAACTGTGTGTCGGGCACCTAAGCAGATATTAGAATCCTTAGGAGGTTTGGGAAATAGATATTTAGCACTATTTCTCATCCTAGATCAGTCCTAGCATTAGGGTGTTTTAGTTTAGAACCCCCACGGTCCTACAAAGTGGTATCAGAGCCTTGTGCTTTGATTGATCATTTTTCCTTAGGTTTCGTGATCTAGGTGTCGTTTAGGCTTGTTAGCTTTGTCCTTTTTCCGTGTTTTATCGTTCGTTTTAGTTGAAAACAGGTCATTCTTTGCGTTAAAAAGGTTTGTTTTTACGTAAATTAACCTTAATCGTTGCAGTTTAATCGTGCGAAGTGCCTTTCATTACGTGCGTATTGATCTTCAGTGCGTGCGTATTGGGTGGTTGGTCCTCTAGAATCTTCGGTAGCCTGTGTGTCTGCGCGTGCGTAGTGGGTCATCAACACGTGCGTAGTGCTGCTCACTTCGCACGTATTGAGTCTGTGTGTTAAATCTTTTTCTTAAAAAACCATTTACGTGTTTCGTACGCAGTGAATCCATTTCGTGCGTACTAGGTCCCCATTCCGTACGTACCTGAGTCTGTGTGACCTTTTGTCAGTCCGGACGTAGTACAGTTTACTACGTGCGTAGTGTGTTCACTTCTTGCGAACCATTCTCACTTCGTGCGTAGTGTTTACGTTTGTTTTAGGCTTTAATCATAATGTCTGACATGAGTGTTATGGCTACCAAACAAACCATAACTGCCCTAAGTAACTTAATTATGGATAATGAACAAGGAGGTATTAACAAAGTGCCTAGACTGTTAACCATGGAAGACTACCCATTCTGGAAACTACGTTTTGAAATATTTATCGATGGGGTTGATCCACGGTTGCACCGGGCCATTTCTACTGATTATATCGTTCCTAAAGGTGAAGGGAATATCGAAGTTCCCTATGATCAGATGAGTGACGATCAGAGGAAGGCTTATGATGCTGAGAAGAAAGCCTACTCTTATTTGATCCAAGCCATTCCTAATGGGATCTTCCACCAGTTCCAACGGTATAGAACGTCACGTTCCTTGTGGAATGCGCTACAAAAGAGGAACAAGGGGAATGCATCTCTGAAAGAGCTTAAGGCCTCACAGTTGAGAAAAGAGTTTGACCACTTCACCTCATACGTGAATGAAAAGCTTCCAGATCTGATCAACAGATACAACCATCTTCTCAGTGAAATGGATAGTTTGGGGGTGCAGATCTCAGAAAGACAACAAGTATAGACTTTGTCCAAGGCACTACCCAAAAGCTGGAGGCCGTTCATTATGATTCTTAAAAATGGTGAAGGTTTTGAGGGCATGGATCTGAATGACTTCATTACTAAGCTGAAAGAGCATGAACGGGAGGAGCAAAATCTGGACAGATTGAGCAGCTATGTGCAAAATCCCTCATTATACTGTACTGGACCCATTGCTTCTCCAGTCACTTCATCAAATGCTCCACTGCAGACAACCTTTACATCTAACGTTTGTTCTTCAAGCAAGTCTGCTCCTGAAACTACAAGTGGACCACCATATTCTGCTCCTTCAAGCAAAACGTCTATGCCTGCCTTAAACACTGAGCATTTCAAGCATGACAGCACTGAAGAAGTAAAGGAGCATATGGGGATGCTTAGTGCTTTGGTCACATCATATGATGATCTGCTAAAGGGTAAAATCGGAAATGCCTACGTGACTCAGGAAGATTATGACCAGATAGACAACGATAAAATGGAAAGACAATACATTCTATGGTCCTATGCTAATCTGGTAAGGAGAGTAAAGGCCTTGGTCAAGAGAACTGGGATGCAGATTATAGCAACTAAGGATACAAAGCTGGGCTTCGACAAATCAGCTGTAACCTACTACAACTGTGGCGAAAAGGGTCATTTTGCAAGAGAATGTGAAAAGCCAAAGAACTCAGGACCCAAGTATCCATTCAGGACATCTCCTGGAAAATCATCAACTTCCACTACCCCAAAGAAAGCTGAAACATCCCATGAGGGATCATCTAAGGCAATGGTGGTTGTTCTGAAAGATGAGGGGATACACTGGTCAGTACACTTTCAAGATAATGATGCTTTCGAAGTTGCTGAGACCAACCTGGCCAGTGTTCAAGATCTGAATGATGATTCACAATCTGAAGCAGATAGTGTGCAGGAAGCTGATGATGAATTTGTTGCCAGTAAGGAAGACTCAGTGATGCCTACTGATGAGTACAATGTCAAACCAGTTTCAGTGCCAGCTGCCGAACCAACGCCAGTGATTGTTCAAACCAAATCAGAAGATCTTAAGGCGTGCATGACTGGCAAACCTGCTGATTCAAAGGTAAGTAACAATTCTGGCATTCCTTGTGCTTCGTGCAATGACTATGTGCAAAATATTTTATCTTTGAAATCTCAAGTCAGTGATCTTACCTCTAAATTGCATGAAAATTCAATCATTAAAGGTAGGGAAAAGACACTAAAAGATAAAATTGAAAGCCAGAACAAACAGATTAGAGAACTAGAGGTAGCATTGCTAAACAAACAGGATGCAATAGTTTTCTACATCAATCAGATAGATATACTGAAGCGAGATCTTGCTAGTTCTAAGGTAGATTATGAGACTTTAAATCAGAAACTGAAAAGTTATTCAACTTCATCTTATCTTTTTGAGCACATAATCGACCGGAAACCTCAAGGTTCCGATTCAGAGAAAAACAAAAAGGCATACACTAAATGTCCACCACCAGTTTTGAACCAATTGGTGAAAACAGATGTCTTTTCTGAAGCTGACCAACTTCCTCCTAAGGTTGATCAATTTGTTGCATCAACCTTAACATCTGATTTAAAGTTAAAAGGGAAAGTTGGTGAGCCTCAGAAGAAATAAGTCAAACAAGAAGAAAAGCCTGAATCTGGTATGAGAAAACTTCTAGGCAATTCTTCTGGACAAGGCACGTTAATGAAAAATGTGCAAGCAGCACTCCGAACCATAGAAAAGGAGGGTGTAAAGTCTCCTGCAACCCGTCCTTATGAGGAAGTTAAAATTTTGCCAAAACAGTGTGGTTTAGGAGTAGAGTCAAAATGTCAAGTTAAGCAAAAAGTGCCACATAATCCTGCAAAACATCAGTCAAACAGGATTTGTTATGTGTGCAGGAGACCTGGTCACCTCAGTTATGAGTGTGATCAGCAACAACAGAGCTGTAATGGGAACGTTGATTCTTTTTCTGAAAATTTTCAAAGGAACAAAATGTTTAATCAAAATAATCAAAGATCAACTCAACATGTTCAGCCACAGAGGACTGTTGGGGAAACATCTAGTAAACCCAAAAGTCCCGATGTCTGTCAAAAGGGGAAGGAAACACTTCACAAGGTGATTAATACTTCTAGTGTTTATCACAAGAATTCTCCCCGTCACGACTTTAAGTGGACCAACAAACGTGAACCCAAAATGTCAAATAGTTCAGATACCAATGCAAACTTCAAAGCTACTGGTATTTGGATTAACATGCCAATTGTTGGAGAAGATGGGAAACCCATGACCATTCGGGCTTGGGTTCCTAATGCTAAGTAACTTTTTACTCTTTGTGCAGGGTGCCCAGGTTTTTGTTCTTAGTGAATGAAAATGGGATGAAAACCAAGTGTGAGGTCGTTTCTGATGATGCAACTTAATGTTCTTTTTCTCGTATTTGTGCCTGTGTGGCTATTTTCTGTGTGTTTATTTTCTGTGTCTGTGTGTCTCTGTTCGTGGTATATATTTCTTTTAGTATTTTAGGGGGAGATAGGTGCAACATAGAAAATACAAAAAAAATCAGAAAAACATAGAAAATACAAAAAAAATCAGAAAAACATAGAAAATACAAAAAAAATCAGAAAACATAGAAAATACAAAAAAAATCAGAAAACATAGAAAATACAAAAAAAAAAATCAGAAAACATAGAAAATACAAAAAAATCAGAAAAACATAGAAAAACATAGAAAATACAAAAAAAATCAGAAAAACATAGAAAATACAAAAAAAAAATCAGAAAAACAAAAAGGAGAAGTTGATCCAACTCAAATGGAAAATGATGGTACACTGGCTTTCAATACAAAGTATGTCTAGTAAAATTAGGACTGAAGGCATGTACATATTCTTGAGAAAACTGTCTGAAAATTTAAATCAAATCAGATAAGAAACAGATGGCGTGTAAGACATATGATGAGAGTCTAGGCTGATAAGTGGTTATGCATGTGGAAATCCATCAAAGATTCAAACTATCGAGACATTCCAAGTCTTCAAGTCAATAACAGTTGAGACTAACTTAGTCTGGTGCACACACCTGTTACCATGCCAAATGTGCTTAGATGATAATGAGCAAAATGTAAAAAGAGCGTGAAAAATTAACCCCAATCTGAGATGTCAAAAGAAATAGATACATAGATCTATTAGTGTTGAATTGTCAAAGAGCATAAAATGCAGTGACAAAAGCTCAACAGAAAGATCTATTAGTGTTGAATTGTCAAAGAGCATAAAATGCAGTGACAAAAGCTCAACAGAAATTATCAGAAGAGGTGAAAAAGTGACCTCCATGTCAAAGAGCATAAAATGCGTTGACAAAATCACAAAGCACATAAGCATGGTGGTCACAAAGCACATAAGCATGGTGGTTGGGTACTCAAGTTGTGCATCCTACTGAGTGAGTCAAAACACTGTGAGATTTTAAAAGAGATAGTCTTAACCATGTACTCAGTTCTAGATAATCAGAAAATGTTGAAATCAAATCTGTCATTATCTGAGGAAAGTTAGATTGACAGACAGAAATTGAGAGAGTATATTTGTGTCTAAGGTTCTGAAATGAATGATAACTAAGTATAGATGTGCTGGTACTGATTCCATCTTGGAACCTTCTCACAAAAAGATTTAATTTCAGTAATTTACTTTTTTCAAATCGTTTTAGTGTTTTCATTTCTGTCTCGTAGTTTTTAGGATTTAATTTGTTAACAGTGTGCATTTTCATTTTCTTTATTTTCAGAAAAATACAAAAAGATTCTTGGTGTGTTTCTTGTGTTTTCGTGTGCTTAAAAGTTTATGACTTGCATTGAAGTTACTAACCGTTGTGTGCTGAGTACAGGATCATCAAGAAAAATTCTGTTTTTATATGAGAAATTCAATCCGCACGAAGTTCAATCATTTCGCACGAACTGTAAAACACAACGTGCGCTGCCTAGTCATATTTCGCACGTGGTGAGGTCCATTGCGTGCGAAGTGAAGTGTCATTTTAGGTGTGTACTTCAGGCAACAACATGCGAAGTGAAATCACTTCGCACGAAGTGAAAGGGAGTATATAAGCTTGTTTCGTGCGTATTCCTCATTACGCATTCAAAATTTCTACAGTACATCTTCACTTCTCTCTCGATTTGGATTTTGATTTCTGTGTTGAAAGAGTTTTTCGCTCCATCTGTGTGATTCGCCTTTGTGTCGTGATCAATTTGGTATGCTTTTTGCTTCAATCTAACGGTTGGATCTAAAGTTATGGTCTTGAAGTTACTGACTGTTTATTGCTGAGTGCAGTACTAACAGTATCAAGATTCGCATGTGAGGATTTCAGATCATGCGTAATGAAGCCTCTGCACACGAGTTACAACTCAACACGTGCGTAGTGCAGGTAAGGGCATAACGAAAGGTATTCTTATATTTGTTTGCTTTGTGCATTTTGCTTTGTGTATTTTGCTTAGTGCAAGTTTTGTTGATAGAACTAGGTCTTAGGGGGAGTTTGTTGGTGCATAATTGTAAATCCCTAGTTCTTATCAATCCAATACATACATGTTTACTTGAAATGTTAATTCAAATGTGTTTTGATTAATGGTTTGCATGTTTATACATTCTAAGTGGTTACTTATGTTTGTCTTAAGCTTACAAGTACTTAGTCATGTGTTGATTTGTGTTTGGAAGTTTAAGTATGAGTGAAGAGCATCACGTGCGTGATGAAGCTCACTACGTGCGTAGTGGATCTCACTACGTGCGTGGTGAGGTAAATGATTAAAGTTAAATTAATTATTATTAAAACACCCGGTACGTGCGTACTGGACTAACTACGTACGCAGTGCAGAGCATTACGTGCGTAGTGGAAATAAATTAAGGAAATACACGTTTTCCATACTATAAATACGTATTAACCTCGTATTAGCAAAGAGAATGGTCGGGTAATCGTCCGTAATCGCATATAACTACCGGAAATCGACCTTAAGCCTTAGTGAGCCTTCGTAATCGTACGTTTAACCTCGGTAATTCCGAACTTAGTGTTAATCTCGAATCCAAGGGCAGCCTTAAGCATTCTGTGTGAGTTCTTAGAGTTGTTGTTGATCCTAATCTGTGTGTTCTTCGTGTTAACTGTATGCCGGACACCTAAGCAGATCTTAGAATCCTTAGGAGGTTTGGGAAATAGATATTCCGCACTATTTCTCATCCTAGATCAGTCCTAGCATTAGGGTGTTTTAGTTTAGAACCCCCACGGTCCTACACAGTTTAACAGTCAAGGTGTACCATTAGGTGGGTAGCACACAGATCTAAGATTTTTCTTAGGTTTTAATTAAGTTCGATGAAAAACTTAGTTTTTCCGGTTTTTGAAAAACCATTTTAAAACTAAATGTTTCAAAAATACGATTTATATGTGTACCTGAACTAGGTACACAAAACGGCTTTTACAAGTTCCAAACTTATAACCTTGACAAAACTATAAATTTTAAAAATTTAATTAAGTCATATCCCAGTTTGTCATAATTTGTGGTTTTTCACTGTCTAATAACAACCTGCTATTAAACCCCCTTTTATTTACCATCACATACATATCATATGCAAATATGAAAAAACAATAAATAAAATCACAACCACGCACATAATAATAAGCATATGAAAAAACCTATAGTTTTGCCAACTAATCCTAAGGTCAAACCTAAGGACAAAATGACTTGGATTCGCCTTTTTGATGCAATGCTCCCACTAGCCTTGACACCCCCCGAAGTATCCGTGCTTCGTGTGAAAACACCATTTTCTTGATCACCTTCTTGGAGTCCATTTCGGTTGAGGGATTAAACTACAACTAATCTATTACAAATACAATATTGAATGGGGTTGTAAGTGGCACGCAGGCCTCCCTGAACCAGTACAATATTGCAAATAAGAAGGGGATTGTAATTGGCACGCAGGACTTCCCAAAACCAAAACAAAAGAAGAAATGAAAAAGCGAGTCCTAAGTCGGCAAAACTATAGCTATACGTATCACAACCACACAATTATATATAAACACTATATATATAAAAGTCAACCAAGCAGTTATAATATATAAACAATAAACTAAGCACATAACCTGATTTGTTCAAACATTCTCATTTACCCTTTTGATTAATACCTATTAACCAAAAATGAGAATTATGATCTTCTAATTTATTTGACCAAACTAGTTTTTAACAAAACTTTAAAAACTTTGATCTCATTCAAAACTTGAATGAAATCCTCATGTCGCGTTTCTTTACTAGTTTTCCAAAAACTTAAAACCGACAACTTTTGTTCAATTAAATACTATCTTATTTGTTTCTCCATAATATTATATAAACTTTATTCTTTTTAAAATTTATTCAAAAATGACTTAAACTAGTCATAATAAATAAAAACTACAAATATGTACATTTTAACTAAACTAATTAAAATATATATAACACTAGTTTATATAAACACCTTATTAATTTTATAACTTAAAATTAATAATCCTTTTGTATTAATCCGGAAAAAGCTAATTGGGCCAACATTTCTCATCAACCCAAGTAACCCACTGGGCCGAAAAACACTTGGGCCGAGATCCTCACTGGCCGAGGACCCGCCTTGGGCCTAAACCACTTGGATCGTGGCCACCTGGGCCGAGAACCACATTGGGCCTCGAAAAAACTTGGGCCAAAACCACTTTGGGCCAAAGCCCACTTGGGCCTTAGCGCCGCTAACTATGCCGGCCTGGCCTTGGCACCGCTAACGATTACCACCTAACGCGGCGATGATCTTAGTTCCCGTTTTTCTGATTAATAAAATATTTCAAATCCTTTTTAACCTATTAAAACTAACTGTTTTAATATACTAATTAAAAAAACTGGATTTAATTCAAAAACAAAAAATTATTAATTATTAATATTAACAACACTTGTTTTATTAGTAACTAATTATCCTAAAACTTGATCTTATCCTTTTTAAACAAAAAGTTCAAAACTTGATTAGGATCTAGTTTTAGATAAATAGTTTATCCCATTTTAACCATTTAAACACAAACCTGGTTTAAACCTAACTGGTTAAAATCAAACTTTTTATAAACTGGATAAAAACAGAAAACTTGTTTTTATCCTTTTATGGTTTTCGAAAAACAGAGGGGAAGAAAACAAGATGAAGAAGATCATATAACTATCAAACAAACCAACTAAATAGATATACTAGGTTTAACTAATTAAACAAACTGTTTAATTTAATCTTAATTTAAACTTATTCTTTTTCAAAAATTATGGTCCTTTTTAACCATTCAAACTAACTGTTTGAATTTTCTGATTAATAGGATAAACCTGATAACAAAACAAACTGTTTTGCAATCTTCTTGATTTTCGAAAATTCCAAGAACAAGTAGAGAATCAAGAATAAAACCTTAATCTAAAACAGATAAAAAACTAGAAACTATGGATCATAGAGCCGAGGCTCTGATACCACTGAAGGGTTTTGTGAACCTGACCAAACCACCATATGACTCAAACTGGTCAAACCTGGGTTTGATTCCACTGATTCAATCCTAAAAGCGGAACTGGATTGAACACAACCCTCTAAACCCCAAAAAGGGTTAGGATCTTTAAAACATTAAATGATCAACATAGTTTCTATCAAACAATCCACACATAAGGATATAGAAGTATACCTGATCAAAACCTTTAGGATTGCTAAAGATAGTCCACCACTACTGCACCTCCTTGGAACTAGCTGCTAGACCGCTCCTGGATTACCAAAGCTTCAAAAACTCGAAAACCTTGAGTGTGTGTATGTGTGCGTCGATCACAAAAATCGAAATCGAGAACACCTTGTGTTCTTGTTTCTTTGCGATCGAAAGAGAGAGAGAGCCGAGAGAGAGGATGCGACGAGAGGGAGAGGAGAGAGTTGGTGGCTAGGGTTCTCTTCTTAATCCTTGTTATCTTATGTTTAGTCCTTAAGGCTTAAGGATATTTATAAGGATTAAATGGATCTAAGCTCGTTTAATTAAAAGCCCACTGGTTTTAATTAAACTTTCAACTCTTCTCACTTTAGCCCTTAGACTTTACTAATTAATTAATTAACTATTAATTAACTGGTCCGTTAAATATTAAAACTTAATATTTAATTCCCTTTAAATAATAAATAACTATTTATTATTTATTTCCTTAATAATTAATACAAACTGATTAATTATTTATATCTCTCTTTTCAATAATTAATACAACTGATTAATTATTTACTTTTCTCTTTTAATAATTAATCTAACTGATTAATTATTTCCACACAGATTTATGGTGTAATCCAACTGTTCCGTATTGGGTGTGTAGCAGTGTGACCCTTTAGTGTCTTATAACATTGGATACAATGTGCCGATTAATTATCTCTGCACATAACCTAACAAGTGGTGCTATGGTGGGGATGGGGGTGACCTACGGGGGAGGTGGCCGGAGTTGCAGGTGCCTGGAGTTGCAGGTGCCTGGAGTTGCAGGGAGGGGAAAAGGGCTTACGGTGGTGGTGGTTACGATCTACGGTGGTAGTGCTTACGACCTACGTGGTGGTGGTGGATACGAAGTACGGCGGTTGTGGACTGGTAGGAAGTGACCGACGGGAATGGATTGACGGGAGGGGAGGGGGCAGGGGCTGTGGGGTGTTTGTTTATTTATTTATTTATAATGATATATTAAATAAGAAAAGAAATAAAAATGTAAAAAAATGTTAAATTAAAAATAAAAGGGTATTTTAGTCATTTTATTTGAGTCAGGGACCATAAACGTTACAAAACGTAAACCTTAGGGACGTCTAGTGTAATTAATGAATTTCAGGGATGAACGGTGCAATTTAGGGCAAACCACAGGGACGATTGGTGTAATTTACTCTTTTATTTAAAATTAATGGGCACTGTTTTTTTTCCAGAAAACTATATAAGTTTATACGGTCCTTGGTCTTCCTGATGTTGTCATGACAAGTCAAAGATAGTTGACAGCATCTAAAACCGTGTTATCAATAAGAGTTCATGCTACTTGATGAGTAATCAATTACTTGGATTCTTGCAGGTGATGGAACTCAAAAGTGAGTGATTGCAAATTTTGAAGTGCACTATAACTGTAAGTCATCTTTGGTTGGGGTGTGTGTTATTGGTTGATTGTCAGAAGGGATATATTAGTAAGGATTTTATGTTTTTAAACAATCCATTTCGATCAGAACTGTTTTATACTTTCTTTTTTCAATTACCCTTAACCTATTCCGATTCACTATCCAACCTGCCCATTTTACCATCTCTATTATAAGTACACCAATAATTACCAATAATGAGGTTTAAGTATGGATTGTGTGTGGGACTAGCTATGAGTTTTTCTTATGTTAACCTTTTCCAACCCGGTGTCTTATGTTTGTGCTTTGAGAGTTCACCTTATTCCCTACAGGAGGTGTTATTTTTAATTTTAATGGATGTTACAAAGTTATTTGAGTGGAAGGTATTTGAAGTACCAACTTTTTAGGCATCGGATAACTGCTCTTGCGAGATTTAGTGATTCCATATTTTTTGTATGTTCAAGCAATCTACTATAAAACTACCACACAACATTACATAGTGAAATTTGTGTTTACCTTTTCAATTCCAATTAAGAATTCATTCAGGAGTGTATAATATATGATCTAGAACTCCCCGCGGCAACTCGCGGGCACTAGAAACCTTGTGTTATTAATTGGTATGTGGAGTTGAAGATCCATCACCACTACTACTAAGTGCCCTTTTCTTATTGAAATACCTTTCAAATATTAAAAATTAGGGCAAGCAAACAAGTTACAATCAACTAACAATTCAAATTTAATAAATAAGGGTAAGTAAACAAGTCAAAATCAACTACAAACTATAAACAACTAACAATTCAAATTTAAAAAATTAGGACATATAAACAGGTTACAATCACTAGCAATTGAAATAAAAAAAATTAGGGCAAGTAAACAACTAAACAAGTCAAAATCATTAAATCAACTACAAAGTACAAACTACATTACTACAATCAACTAAACAGGTAATTAACAATAAAACAAATCAAAATCAATAACCAAAAAAATTATGGAAAAAAAGTACTCACTTTGGGGGTAGACGGTAGTGGGTTGGGAAGACAGGAGTAGTGCAGGACGGTGGTGGTCTGGCGAACGACGACTGGCGAAGTAGCACAGCCGCACAGGGACAGGGACTCAATGTCTAATGATTTTCTTTTTTGTCGATAACTCCTTGGAGATTAGTTCCAGGCCGGCCGAAGGCCGAAGGCATCCTGCTGAGCCCAGATTCTTTCATTAGAGAGAGGGCCATTTTCATTAGTAATATTAACTAGCCCAATTTGATAAATTGTAACATTATGATATTTTAAAGGTATAAAAACTGAATATATACAAGATTACAATTTATTAAACTTATATATATATATATATATATATATATATATATATATATATATATATAGGGGAGGGTTCATGCGAGAACCGTTGTTAGTGCGAGAACTTATCTCGGCCGTTCCTTGGATATGGGAAGTTTCATGGATGGTGAGCATGGAGGGATAGGGTGTGGCAGGGTGCATGTGAGGAATTCATTGGTGGGCAATGACATTGAAAGAAGGGGAATTGGACGGCTTAGGTTGGTTCTCGCAGTTCTCGCACTAAGAATGGTTCTCGCATGAACTTTTGTCTATATATATATATATATATATATATATTAGTTTTGATTTGGTTATGGTTGCATTAAAAAAATAACTTGTAGCACCCCGAAAATTTACCTGTAGCACCGTCTCAAAAAATCAAAAATTAACACTACGTACCATAAATTGACCGGTGTCATGTGACCCCTCACCCTCTGAGGGGGGTGCGCCCCTGGTTACACATAAGGATTCAAGCTACAGTCAACCCAAACCAAGATAATCTTCTATATCTATACTAAAACAATAACTATTAAAGCCCATGTGGCATGCTTAATATTCCTTCAAAACTTCAATTAAGCCATATTATTCACTTAGGAAATCTGACTTGGCATTCAATTAGTTGATTGGGCTTTGGAGGCAATCAGATGGGTTTTACAATGGAATGGAATTGAGATGTTATTGCGTTAACAGAAGCGGGTATTGGTCTTGGTGGTCATTCAATTTCGTGTTCAATTAGTTGATTGTAACAGACCCGTAACTCTGAACGTCGGGGAGTTTTGGGTATATCGACAGACTTACTGCCTTCGTATGGCCAAGGCGCAGTTACGACATTCAGCGGCGACCGTTAGGAAGTGCTTTCACTTTGATCGTCACATGGCAAAGGAACAGTTAAGGCATACATCGGCGAATTGGTCCGATGATCCGTAACCGTGCATTTACCTAGGGCTTTTTGACTGCCTAAGGTATAATTTGTGAAATTAATGAGTTGTAGCTTGTAAGAACAAGCTTCCGACCTGATACCACACCCTGAGTATAAATTGCAAGAAATCCACCTGCTGTTTATCCAAGACAATCGATGGCTTCAAAATACCATCTCCTGAATAAGGTTGAGAATTTGAGATATCAATTCCTATGTTATATCTGCAGTTAGGGTTTCATTCATACATGATTTCAGCATTGTGTTAGTTGATTATGATGTCTGCATAACTTAGTTAATTTTTTTGAGTTTACTGCTATAAGTGCAGTAATGCAGGACAAGTTTTTGCACAAATTTTAGATCTTTCACCATCAAAATGCATAACATCTACAAATATATAACTTATTATTCAAATTGAACACATGATAGATGGAAATCTTTCTCTAACGGATGCTTTGTAATATGTAGCTTCTACTTTTATTTTGTGTTTCACACAGAGAAACTCATGGTTCTTACTTGCTTATGTTAAATATTGATATGGTTTTTTTTCCTCCATTCACGTCAAGATCGTGACGACGGTCTCAGTTAACTGAAGCGAAGCTGAATTTGGAAAACAAGCAAATTAAATTCTGGTTTCAGAATTGGCGTTTATTAGAAGTGAAGCCTCTGCTTGTGAAAGAGGCTGAAAGTAGTCTAAAGTGTTTGTTTGATCTTATTAACTGTTCTTGTCGAGTTTTGATTCGTTTTTCTTAAAGTATGAATGGATTAATATAAAAAAAATGTGAATCTTGTAATTTAGGTCTAATGCTATTTCTTTTCCTGATTTGTTCAGCTGAGGCAAAGGTGCTTTTTGTATAATTGTCCTGGGATAATTATGAGGTTGGATATTGGCATATGCTTAGTGCTGGATAAAAGAAATCGAAGGAATGTTACGAGCAAGTGCAATTCTGGTTTCAGAGCATAACTCAAATCAAGGTAATGATTATATAGCTAATTAATTATTGTTATTATTATAATTCTTTAATAATCTCCTAACAGATCTTTGGTTACAAACTAACATTTTATAACCACATTGTTCCAGACTTAATTGGAGCGCCGTGAAAATTCGATTTTGAAATAAGAAAACAATAAGCTTCGGATTGAAAATATAGTTATAAAAGAAGCTATTCGGGCTCCGGTGTGCAATAATTGTGGCGCGCAGGTGATTCTTGGAGATATTCTGATCCATGAACACCATCTTAGAATCAAGAACGCCCGATTATGAGATTGTTGGGGAGATAGCAATATCAAACCTAAATCAAACCTGTCTATTAAGTAAAATAGGATTTGATGTTAACAAAACCACATATTCAGTTTTGGACTCAGATAAATGAAAAACATGTGTTGTTTTTCATATTAGACTTAAAGAAATTTCTAAGTAAGAAATATCAGCTGACGAATTATAGTGTCAGCTGAACACTGAGTATCAGCCAAAGGACCAGCTTCAGGAAGATCAGCTAAGAAGAAAAGACAAGTCAAGAAGCATCACCTATGCATCTTCAAAGCATCAGCTGATAGTACAAACCATCAGCTGAGGGTTCCTCAAGGATCAGCTGAGCAATCAAGGATCAGCTGACAGTATCTCGTTGGTCAGCTGATGCCTCCCACATGTCAGATAAGATATTCTACACTTATTCATTCTTGTCTCAATAATCTGATCACCCTTAAATGATTAGTTGAGCCCTTGGGATCAGCTGAGAGTTTGTTTTGATTAGTTTATTAGTTGTACCCTAATTATATTGATCAGTATGATCAGCTGAGCAGATCTAATTAGCTGAGTCTTTTACAATTGTCCTTAGTTGAAGCAAAATTATGTCAGTTGTTCAGTGTCTGTTAGCTGAGTCTTTAATCAGCTAATAGTTTTTTAGTGTAATATTTGTTAGTCCCGTATAACAAGTGGATCAAGTATAATGTAGGATAGATTGATGTTTTGCATGTTGAACTAGAGAGAATATGGTTTACACCATAGAAAACACATAGTTCATTCATTCATTAAGCCCAAAACCCCACCTATTACAATAGGTCATATCCCTATATATACCTTATGGGTATTTTACAATTAAACTCCTATTTCTATACAATATTATGAATTTACATTCTCCCCCTTTGTATTGAAATAGGAGTGTACACGCCAGTAATCTAAGTTTTCCTTATATAAGCAGTTTTAGATGTAGCGTCCCACCAAATACACCAGTCTGGAACAATGCTTTATCCTGAACTTTTGATGTGTTAGGAAGAATCTTCTTTTTGTCTCCCCCTACAATGTAGCTCAGATTGTTCCCATGTCTTCATATGATAGATCTTTACTCCCCCTAGACATGACATAGACTGATAATCTCTTCCCCATGAGTAAACACAGTGATTTTTTTAATAAGCTTCAAACTCCCCCTCAACAACTGAATCAACAATGTAAAACTTCGTGACTTTTTATCTCCCCCTCATGATGATTATAATACCTTATGAGCATCATGCATAAAAGACATCACCATGAGATTCAGTTGTAACAAACAAAGACAAGGGGTGGGGAAAATCCTACACTTCAAGTCAAAATAATCATCAGAAATTCCGTGACTTGAATAGATACTTGAACCACTCTTGATCGTTGAGGAGTGGTAATGATTTGATCTGAACTCTTGAAGATTTATAGCTCTGTTGGATGTAGTATGATCTTAGAGAATAATGTTGTCAAGTAAGTCTCCCAATACCGTGTAATCAACCTTGACCAAATCACCGCAAGAAACAAAGATTTTAAAATACATACGGGTGCAAATGAACTTGGGAACACATAAGAGGGTAGGTGACTTTGATATAATAATCAGTGAGTCGGATTGATATGCACGTGAGCAAGCGCGCATGTAATTCAAAATCCTCTCAAAAACCTGAAGTAATTTGTTGTCGGTCAATTCTTCAAATAATTTCACCAACACTGTGATCTGGGACGTCGGAAATGACTGATAAAAGATAACCAAGATTCAAAAGAAACAATGGATGGATGGCCAAAATCTGGTTTTGAGACCAAAAATTGGTGACACTAAGAAAGAAGACCCACAAATCAGTTAGGAAAGCACCGGATGACTAGACATAAGAGTACTAGACACTTAAACACATGGTTCACAGGAAAACAGAATATGACCCGAATATAGAAACATCAAAATGATAACTGAAACTTTGAGAACTCCTAACTCAGCCAAAAAATCCAAACACATGACTTAGGAATCAAGGTGGCAAGATAATTCAGTCACAACAACGACGACGGGGGTTCAGGGGCAGCGCCCCTGATAGCGGGGTCCTGGCTGGGATCGAGCTGCCAGGTCAGCTTGAAAATTTTTAAAAATGAAGAATAATGCTGTGGCAAAAATGATCAGAAATCTTAAAAATTTGAAAAATGAGTGTAAATCCGGGTGATCTTGAATACCGATAAAATTGATAATTCCGAGCACTGAGAGAATTCCGATAAAATAGAGAATTCCGAGAAAATAGAAAATACCGAGAAACTAGAGAATACCGAGAAAATATAGCAATACCGAGAAAATATGAAATCCGAGAAAATATGAATTCCGAGTAAAATCACCAATTCCGGTCAACAACCAATTCCGAGAAAGTTGAATCCTGAGAAAGTTTGAAATCCGATAAAATTTTCTCGGATTATAGCAATATCAACCAATTCTACTCAGAATTATAGCAATACCGAC
Organism: Pulicaria dysenterica; assembly: GCA_947179395.2. Classification (NCBI taxonomy): domain Eukaryota; kingdom Viridiplantae; phylum Streptophyta; class Magnoliopsida; order Asterales; family Asteraceae; genus Pulicaria; species Pulicaria dysenterica. The sequence goes on from OX359294.1 coordinate 43,659,008, forward strand.
ATATTTCTTCTCGGATTATAGCAATACCGACATATTTCTTCTCGGATTATAGCAATACCGACATATTTCTTCTCGGTATTTGACAATTCCGACCAAATTATTCTCGGAATTCAGCAATACCGACTGATTCAAAGGGCAAATCCGACACCTTCAAACCTGGAATTCCGACAGCTTCAAGATCAACCCGCTCAGATTCAAAAATTTCGAAATTTTGCCCAAATCTGATAATTTCTTGTTCAGATCACTTTGCCTACCCCCGATTTACACTTCTCAATGAATAATAATCATAAACAACGATCAAATAAGCCAAATCGATCAAATTTCTTCAAGAACTTCCAAAACTCAAAAACTCAAAAATCTTCAATTTGGCCACTGATTTGTTATCCAATTAACTCCTTTTTGATCAACGAGTATTTCCTTGATCTGTGCGACCCTAATCCAATCAATTAACACTCAAAAATTCCATTTGATCTAGACTTTGATCTCAAACCCGAAAATACCCCTTTTTCTTCAAATCTTCAAAAAATCTCGAAATTGTTTGATGAATTCAGTATCAAATCACACTCCTTAGGCTCTGATACCACTTGTTTGTCCGATATAACAAGTGGTTCAAGTATAATGTGTAGGATATATGAAGGTTTGTATGTAGAACTAGAGAGAATATTGTTTACACCATAGAAAACACATAGTTCTTTCATTCATTAAGCCCAAAACCTTACCTATTACAATAGGTCATATCCCTATATATACCCTATGGGTATTTTACAATTAAACTCCTATTTCTAAACAATATTATGAATTTACAATATTTTCTTACGTCAAAGGCAAAACATGTGTTGTTCTATTATGCCTTATATCTCTCATTGTAAAAGTACATAGCACTAGATCTATAAAGAAACAAAAAGGATAGATCTTTATTCTCTGGAAAAGGAGAAAGATACTTTAGAAGAGAAGATCTCGAAGATATGCTTCAACAACTAAGTATGGCTAGCAACTCTATACTTGGTTAAGTCAAGTCTTCAAAAAGCATGGTGTTGATTAAAGTACAAGCATGGAAAGAGAAGTTTACTTTCTCAAGACATAAAGGTAGTACTTTAATAATATAATAATAGATAGTAGGTAAACTCCTTACTGAAAAGTATGTTCACTTTACACACTTTGTGTATAAAGTTAACTTACTTTTCACCCACTAACTTTATCTATTATAATATTATTAAACCAAGTACCTTTGTCTCCTTCTACTCTTCATCAACCCGGACACCATTGCTTATATATACTCATGCATGGAAACATGCTAAGTATGCGAATAGATAGTTGAATACTGAAATCTCATTTGTTGAGAATTAGAAAAGTTAGCATTTTACTTTCAGTATAACAAACTTGTTCATGTGTTGAACATCTTAGACATAAGTCGTTTAAGATTAGCTTGGTCTATGTGTTAGACAAATTTTGTTGCCACTTTTTATTGAACTTAGATTTTCCGCATCTAGTTCAAGTAATTCTTGATTCACATCAATAAGAATTATATAAAAGTAAACCGTGAGTCTCTTAAATTTTAATTTGCTAAAGTTTGTATTCAACCCCCCTTTTACAAACATTTGTTGTTATAGTATCCATTTGGGACCAACGACTGGTATCAGAGCAGGCTAGATAACTCATATCTAATATCTGTTTTGCTCACGCTTCAACTTCTTCTACCCCACACTACAAAATGGCCACTCCTGTTGCTGCTTCTAACGGTTCTTCCAACAATGGCTCACTCACAAGGTGTCCAATGTTTGATAGAGAGAACTTCTCTCTCTGGAAGAGTAGAGTTCTTCTCTATATGTCAAGCCTTGATGATGTGATGCTCAAGACTGTTACTGAAGGTCTTTATGTTCCTTCCTCAACAATTCAAGTTACTGAAGCAACTGATGATGTTCCTGCTGTTGAAAGACTGATAATAAAGCCTATAAATCAGTGGTCTGATGAAGACAAAAGGCTTGTTAATCTTGATGTTAAAGCAAGAACAGCCTTAGTCTTGCACTACCAAATGATGTCTATCATCAAGTTCTTAACTGCAAATCTGCAAAGGAGATGCTAGACACTTTGACTGTTGCATATGAAGGCACTGAAGAAGTGCAGGAGAATAAGAAACTCCTTCTGGTAAGAGAATATGAGTTCTTCTTTGCTCATAAAGGTGAAAGTCTTACTCAGACCTACACCAGGTTCAACTGCCTTATTAATGACTTAAGAAGGGTAGAGGTTCCCAAGAGCAATAAGGAGCTTGTAAACAAGTTTCTAGACTCTCTCCCAGAATCTTTGGATCATTTTATCACTGTGCTTAAACATGGTGAGAAAATCAAGGGTCTTACACTGGTTGGTTTATATGGAAATCTTATGAATCATGAACAATCAGTGAAACGAAGGAAACTCTCTACCAAGGATATGAAGGAGGCTGCAAAAGCTCCATCTACTGCCCTTGTGTCTAAGGATACAAGATCTAGAAGTTTTGCTGCAGTGGTGGATGAGTCCAGTGATGAGGATGAAGAGGAGGAGTCTTCTGATGAAGAGCAAGTGGCTGATGGGGATGAAGTTCTGGAGAACATGGACAGCATTGAAGCTGCTGTTGAGCAGGCTGCCATGTTGGTTAAAAGGTTCAAACCTTTCTTGAAAAGAAAGGGTGTCAAGAGGTTTGAGAAGAAACCCTTGAAAGGAGAAAGAGCCATGTCAAAACCAAAGGCTTCTGAAGGTTGTTTCTCTTGTGGCAAGACGGGTCACTACGCCAGTGAGTGTAAGTCTAGAGGAAACATAGGCTTCAAGGGTTCCTCAAGCTCAGACAGCAAGATTGATTATGAAGCTAAGTATAAGAAGTTTCTTGCTGCAGTCCTTGACAAGAAAAAGAAGAAAGCTCAGAATAGGGTGTTGGTAGCTGAAGAAGAAGATTGGGCTGAGGAAGATCTCTCAAGTGATGAAGATGAGGTCCTCACAGCTCAGCTCAGTTTGATGGCCAACACAGCAAGTACAAGTTCCTTTGATGAGGACATGAAGATAGCTGCTAAAGCTTGTACTTCTCCTAACTGGGATCCTTCTTCTATGTATCAGGTTGGAAAATTTATTAACTATGAAGATAATGAAAAGAACACTATGTTTGATTATCTGTGTGTTGAGTTTCAATCAAGTATTCAAAGAGAAAAGAAGTTAAAATTAGAAATAGAATCACTAAAAGAGAGATTAAGTCTTAAAGATGAGAAACTGAAACTAATGACAAAACTGGAAGATGATTTAGCTAATCAAAAGATACTTAATCAGATCTTGGTAAAAGAAAACAATGAAGCAACAACGAAGTTTAATGACCTTCAAAAAGTAGTTAAATCTTGGTGTGTTTCTGCTGCTAAGACCACTCAGTGTGTCAATGCGCAGATTCCAAAACAAGTTCAAGCTATTATTGGTGGAAATTACTTCCAAGCTGCTAATTGTGTTGATTTTAGCAAGGACATAAATATCTTAGAAGAGGCTGATATTTTACCTCTTACTTTTCAAAGGATTGTAAAAGGAAAAAGTATTATCACTAACAGATTTGTCAAAAGTAAAAGTACTCAGCTGAAAGACTCAACCACTTCAAAAGTTTGTTCCAGTTCTATTGTCTTGACAGAAAGCAAAAGTACTAAAAATTTAATTGTAAAGGAAGCCAGTAAAGGAATGGAATCATTTTTTGATACCAAAGAGACATTATGTTGTCAAACCTTGAAAGCTGATACATTAAATATAAGTGCTCAGCTGACTGACATTTCATTAGCTAATGATCCTCAATCAGCTGATCAGAGAACAGATGATAGTTGCTCAGCTGATACCCTGTCAGCTGATCAAAAAACCTCTCTAAATTGTTTAGCTGATCCAGTATCACTTCAAACTCTTTCAATAAAAGAAACCAAGAGAAAAAGGACTAAATGTTCACATGAAGTCTAAGTCTGCCACATCTAAGGTTGATCAAAAACTCATTTTAACTAAGGGTCAACCTAAGGTGACTGTAAACAAAGACCTTATTAGTTTACAGAATCAATTGCAACAGCTGAATGGTGAAGTTTGTCAGCTGATGACCCATAGTCATCAGAAAACAGTTAAGACATCTCTTAGGCAATCACTGAATCATGTCAAAAGCTCCAAAAGTCAAAAATGTTATAAATGTGGGAGATAAGGGCATAAGGCAAGTGATTGTTCTCTTGAAGGTAACTCAAGACAGCGGACTGATTTTGATAACACAGTTGTTCCTATTATTCATAAACAACCTAATATGAAGTGGATAGCTAGGTGCAATCCACAGGGATCCACTTAGCAGTGGATGCCCAAGTGTCACTAACCTTCTTTCAATCTCAACTATGCAGGGTCTGAATACATGGTATCTTGACAGTAGATGTTTAAGGACCATGACAGGTTGTAAAGCTTTGCTTAGTAACTACAAGAAGGAAAAAGGTCCAAGAGTGACCTTTGGTGATAACAAATGTGGGCAAACAAAAGGCTACGGAGAACTTCATAATGGGAACTTAACCTTGTCCAAGGTATCATATGTTAAAGGGCTTAAGTACAATCTCATCAGCATAAGTCAGTTATGTGATGGTGATCATAAAGTCCTCTTTACAAAGACAGGTGGTTCCATTTTAGATCAAGAAGGTAAAACAATATTTTTTGCAAAAAGAACCAAGGATGTATATACTCTTGATATGTCCTTTGGTGATCCATCCAAGTTAACCTGTTTGTATACAAAATATGTAACTGACACAAACTGGTTATGGCACAAAAGGCTTTCTCACTTAAACTTCAAAAATATAAACAAGCTGAGCAAGGGTGAACTAGTGTCAGGACTACCTTCACTGACTTTTGTTAAGCCTAAACCCTGTTCTGCCTGTGAGAAGGGAAAGCAGCACAAGACTTCTTTTCCATCTAAGCAAGACTTCTCCATGTCAGGATCGGATATTACCAAATATCAATAACAAGAATTACCTTTAGAATTAAATCAGAGTTGTTTAAAGATAATCTTTCAGTTTGATCACAATCACCTAAGAAGTTGCGGAATCACACTTAATTGATGTTTAAGGTTTTATCACAAGAACAGTTCAATAATCAACATGAGAAAATTCTTTTAAATATCAAGATGTTTATTAATAATCAATGATGATTACAATATTCACCAACACCTCTAATCTAACTCTTTTGTTAGACGAAGAACACAACTTGTTCTTAGGTTTCTATGAAACTTAGAGGTCAACACACTTTTAGAAAAACAGATTAACAATAAAGTACGAATGCGTAGAATTGCTATATATTCTCTAAAACAATATAATAGTTCTAGTATATATAGGCTCTTGATCCTCCTTGAATAGTTGACAGTTAGGCAATCTTCTATCTTCCGAGATAATCTTGATAATCTTCAAACTTGATAGAGATATACTTCAAATCCACAAAGATAGCATTTTCCATAAATAGCTCAACAGCAACTGTTTGTTGAATAAACAGTTCTGAATTTCTTCTCACAGTCTTCACTTCAAGGTCTTCTAACAGTTGTGTATAACTGAACTAACAGTTCTGATCTTTTGTACTAACAGTTGTAAAACTTACAACAACTGTTAGTTACAACTGTTTTCACTGATTACCCTAACAGTTTTACTTTGCATGTCCAACAGTTTCAATGACTTAGCAAATTTCCCAACAATCTCCCCCTAACTTAAAGTATGGAACAATACACTTAAGTTGTTTGTTTTATAGGGTTCAACCACAGAAAAATTAACATAATCAAAGAAAATATTTACATTAAATATGCAAAGTCAAACTGTTACAATCAAAACATAAAAAGAAAAATTACTTTTGATTTGACTTTAAGAGCTCCAACCTTTCCTTTATCCTTTTTATAAGATCATCCTTCATATCAGCAGGACCAAAGAACTTTGCACTTAACATGTTCAGCAGCTTTGCTTTACCATGATCAACAAATTCAAAATCAAACCACTGAGTTTGTCCCTTTCCCATCACCATATGATAAACTCTTGACTTATCATATACTTTCATAGAACTTATTGGGAAGGCTTCATCACTTATCAAAATAGGCATTTTCTCCAGTGGATTGCAAATGCTCTTTAGATGCCTCATCAAAACTCTTACTTCAATCTGTGTTGCATTCTCATACTTACTTATTCCATAATCATACATCTCTTGAACATCCCTTCTTGTAATTGTAGGACCGGCTGGGGGAGGGGGTCTATTACTAAACACACCCTGATGCTAGGACTGATCTAGGATGAGAAATAGCGCGGAATTCTATTTCCCAAACCTCCTAAGGATTCTAAGATCTGCTTAGGTGTCCGGCACACAGTGACTCACACAGAAAGGTAGAAGAACAAACACACAGTACCACACAGAGATGCTTTGGCTGCCTTGGAATTCGAGAATTATCACTTAGTTCGCGAGTTTCAAGGGTATATGTACGATTACGAAGGCTCACGAAGTGTCCTGGACGATTATCAGTGATTTTTCGTGATTATCCGTTCAAATGAGGGGTTAATCTCTATTTATAGTGAGTTTTACGCGTTTTCGAATGACACAGTTCACTTCGCGCGAACTGACATTCACTTCGCGCGAACTGACATTCACTTCTTGCGAAGTGACTTTCACTTCTTGCGAAGTGACTGATGACTTCACTTCGCGCTAAGTGACTTTCACTTCTTGCGAAGTGACTTTCACTTCTTGCGAAGTGACTGATGACTTCACTTCGCGCTAAGTGACTTTCACTTCGCGCTAAGTGACTTTCACTTCTTGCGAAGTGACTTTCACTTCTTGCGAAGTGAATTTCACTTCTTGCGAAGTGAATTTCCTTATGACAAAACTTCCAAATACAAACCAAACCATGATTAAATACTTGTAAGCTTTTCATAAACACATAGTATCACTTAGAATGTATAAACATGCAAACCATTAATCAAAACACATTTAATTAATATTTCATGTATATACTTTATTGATACGAACTAGGGATTCATAAAATATGCACCAACATACTCCCCCTAAGACCTAGTTCTATCAATAACCATTGCACTAAGCAAAAATTGTACAAAGTAAAATGCACAAAGCAAAATGCACACAGCAAAATGCTAAACGAACACCTTTCGTCATGCCCTTACCTGCACTACGCACGATGTGAGCTGTAACTCGTGTTTAGTGGGGTTCCATCTCACATGTAATGAGTTTCTCATCTGTGAACCTTAATTACTGTTAGTACTGCACTCAGCAATAAACGGTCAGTAACTTCAAGATCACTTAAAAACAAAAATTAGAAAACTTAGAAAATACAAAAAAAATCAGAAAACTTAGAAAATACAAAAAAAAAATTAGAAAACTTAGAAAATACAAAAAAAATTAGAAAACTTAGAAAATACAAAAAAAAAATCAGAAAACTTAGAAAATACAAAAAAAAATCAGAAAAACAAAAATGAGAAGTTGATCCAACTCAAATGGAAAATGATGGTACACTGGCTTTCAATACAAAGTATGTCTGGTAAATTAGGATTGAAGGCATGTACATATTCTTGAGAAAACTGTCTGAAAATTTGAGTCAAATCAGATAAGAAACAGATGGCGTGTAAGACATATAAGGAAAGTCTAGGCTGATAAGTGGTTAAGCATGTGGAAATCCATCAAAGATTCAAACTATCGAGACATTCCAAGTCTACAAGTCAATAACAGTTGAGACTAACTTAGTCTGGTGCATACACCTGTTACCATGCCAAATGTGCTTAGATGACAATGAGCAAAATGTAAAAGAGGGTGAAAAATTGACCCCAATCTGAGATGTCAAGGATCTATCAATGTTGAATTGTCAAAGAGCATAAAATGCAGTGACAAAAGCTATATTGATCTATTAGTGTTGAATTGTCAAAGAGCATAAAATGCAGTGACAAAAGCTCAACAAAATTATCAGAAGAGGTGAAAAATTGACCTCCATGTCAAAAGAGCATAAAATGCGTTGACAAAATCACAAAGCACATAAGCATGGTGGTTGGGTAATCAAGTTGTGTACCTACTGAGTGAATCAAAATACTGTGAGACTTTGAAAGAGATAGTCTTAACCGTGTATCCAGTCTAGATAATCTGAAAATGTTGAAACAAAATCTGTCATTATCTGAGGAAAGTTAGGTTGACAGACAGAGTTTGAGAGAATATGTTTATGTCCAAGGTTCTGAAATAAATGACTACTGAGTATCGATGAGCTGGTACTGATTCCATTTTGGAACCTTCTCACAAAAAGATTTAATTTCAGTAATTTTATTCCTGCAATTTTCTTAGTATTTTTAATTCTGTTCTTTAGGTTTTAATTAGTTCATAGTTTACATTCGTGTTTATTTTCTTTATTATCAGAAAAATACAAAAAGAGTTCTAGTATGTTTTTAATCATTCTTAGTGTTTTGATTAGGGGGAGTTTGTTCTGTTTACATTTCCTTCATCTCATTTTGATGTGTTTTGCTTAAATGTTTATAAGTGATCTTGAAGTTACTGACCGTTTATTGCTGAGTGCAGTACTAACAGTAATTAAGGTTCACAGATGAGAAACTCATTACATGTGAGATGGAACCCCACTAAACACGAGTTACAGCTCACATCGTGCGTAACTCGTGTTTAGTGGGGTTCCATCTCACATGTAATGAGTTTCTCATCTGTGAACCTTAATTACTGTTAGTACTGCACTCAGCAATAAACGGTCAGTAACTTCAAGATCACTTATAAACATTTAAGCAAAACACATCAAAATGAGATGAAGGAAATGTAAACAGAACAAACTCCCCCTAATCAAAACACTAAGAATGATTAAAAACATACTAGAACTCTTTTTGTATTTTTCTGATAATAAAGAAAATAAACACGAATGTAAACTATGAACTAATTAAAACCTAAAGAACAGAATTAAAAATACTAAGAAAATTGCAGGAATAAAATTACTGAAATTAAATCTTTTTGTGAGAAGGTTCCAAAATGGAATCAGTACCAGCTCATCGATACTCAGTAGTCATTTATTTCAGAACCTTGGACATAAACATATTCTCTCAAACTCTGTCTGTCAACCTAACTTTCCTCAGATAATGACAGATTTTGTTTCAACATTTTCAGATTATCTAGACTGGATACACGGTTAAGACTATCTCTTTCAAAGTCTCACAGTATTTTGATTCACTCAGTAGGTACACAACTTGATTACCCAACTACCATGCTTATGTGCTTTGTGATTTTGTCAACGCATTTTATGCTCTTTTGACATGGAGGTCAATTTTTCACCTCTTCTGATAATTTTGTTGAGCTTTTGTCACTGCATTTTATGCTCTTTGACAATTCAACACTAATAGATCAATATAGCTTTTGTCACTGCATTTTATGCTCTTTGACAATTCAACATTGATAGATCCTTGACATCTCAGATTGGGGTCAATTTTTCACCCTCTTTTACATTTTGCTCATTGTCATCTAAGCACATTTGGCATGGTAACAGGTGTATGCACCAGACTAAGTTAGTCTCAACTGTTATTGACTTGTAGACTTGGAATGTCTCGATAGTTTGAATCTTTGATGGATTTCCACATGCTTAACCACTTATCAGCCTAGACTTTCCTTATATGTCTTACACGCCATCTGTTTCTTATCTGATTTGACTCAAATTTTCAGACAGTTTTCTCAAGAATATGTACATGCCTTCAATCCTAATTTACCAGACATACTTTGTATTGAAAGCCAGTGTACCATCATTTTCCATTTGAGTTGGATCAACTTCTCATTTTTGTTTTTCTGATTTTTTTTTTTGTATTTTCTAAGTTTTCTGATTTTTTTTTTGTATTTTCTAAGTTTTCTAATTTTTTTTGTATTTTCTAAGTTTTCTAATTTTTTTTTTGTATTTTCTAAGTTTTCTGATTTTTTTTGTATTTTCTAAGTTTTCTAATTTTTTTTGTATTTTCTAAGTTTTCTAATTTTTTGAGTTTTCTGAACTAAAACTAACTATCTCCCCCTAAAATACTAAACAAACTAGAAACTTAAGAAAATAGAAATGCAACGACACAGAAAATAAGCACAAAGAAAATAAAAAGATAAAGACACACAGTCATAGAAACCTTAACCTGGACTATTTCGGTTGACACCCTTCACTTAGAAGAATGAGTTAGACAACATTAGGAACCCAAGCCCGGATGGTCATGGGTTTCCCGTCTTCTCCAACCACTGGAAGTTTCATCCATGTTCCAGTCTTGATGATCCTGTCACTTGATTCCTTGGACATTTGAACACACAGTTTGTTAGTCCACTTAGGAATCCTTTGATGCTGAACAGGAAGAGTTGAGTTTTGATGGTTTTTAAGAAACGTTTTATTTTCTTGCAAAATCTCAACTTTCTTGTTACAGCTTTGATGTGTCTTCTGATCACACTTGTAACTGAGGTGACCAGGTCTCCTGCACACATAGCAGATCCTTTCTGGGTATTGCTCCACAGAGCCTTTTGTTACCTTTTGAGGCCGATACCCTAACCCTTGATGTTTGGGTAGTTGTTTGACCTCTTGGTATGGACGGATATCAGGAGACTTTACACCCTCATTTTCAAATTTCCGAAGTGCATCATGGATACGATGCATCAACGGTCCTTGCACATAGGAACTGTCCAACAGTTCTCTAATGCCTGGTTCAGCCTTTTTGGTAACCTCTTGCTGAACCTCATTCTTCTGAGGCTTACCCACATCCTCATGTAACGTTAAATCCTCATTTGAGGTTGATGCAGAAGATTCATCAACCTTTGTGAGTAGTGGGTCAACTTCAGAATAGACATCATCGTTCACCAGTTGATTTAACACTGGTGGTGGACATTTTGAATATACGTTTTTGTCCTTTTCTGAATCGGTACCTTGACCTCTCTGATCGATTATGTACTCAAAAAGATAAGAAGACGTGGAATAGCTTTTGAGTTTTTGACTCAGAGTCTCATAATCGACCTTTGAGGTAGCAAGGTCCCGTTTCAGCTTATCGATTTCGTTTATGTAAAACACGATAGCATCTTGTTTATTTAACAGAGCCACACCTAGTTCATTAACCTGTTTACCTAGACTTTCATTCTTTTCTTTTAATTGATTTTCTCTTCCTTTGATCAACAGGTTATTATCTAACTTAGATGTGAGATCTGAAATAGTAGACTTTAAGAACACTATCTGTTTTACATATTCATCACACGAACCACAAGGTAATCCAAAGGTACATACCTGATCCGCAGACGGTTGACCACAGCTGCACACCTTTTGATTTGACTCTTTAGCACGGACATTCACTGGTGTCTCTTCTGCAGCTGGTGTCGAGGCTGGTTCATCATCATTGCTGGCACTTGATTCTTCTTCACTTGAATAGCTTTCGGTCTCGGATGAAGAATCTTCGTTCAACACATGAACGTTCGCCAAGTTGATGTCAGCATCAGCATTCCCGAACTGTACAGACCAATCCACTCCCTCATCTCTTTGAACAACCGCCATAGCCTTAGTCGGTGTTGGAGTTGCTTCAGATTTTATGGTTGTGGAGGTAGATGATCTGCTGCCAGAACCAGTTTTGAATGGATACCTCGGTCCCGAATTCTTCGGCTTTTCACATTCACGCGCGAAGTGACCCTTCTCACCACAGTTATAGCAGGTCACAGCAGATTTATCAAAGCCGAGTTTGGTATCCTTGGTTGCTGATATTGACTTTCCCGTTCTTCGCTCATAAGCTTTTGCCCTTCTCACTAAGTTGGCATACGACCAGAGGATATCTTGTCTCTCCATCTCATCCTCGTCGATCTGGTCATAGTCCTCTTGAGTCATATGAGCATTACCAATCTTCCCCTTCAGTAGATCATCATAAGAGGAGACTAGTGCACTTAGCATGCCCATATGTGTCTTAACCTCATCTGTATTCCCATACTTGAAGTGTTCGACATTAAGTCCGGAGGAAGATGTAGTATAAGATGACCCAGAGGATGAAGCATCAGAGGTAGATCTGCCCGATTCATTCACGTTGGTCACATAGGCAGACTGTAGGGGGGCATGTGAAGAGGTGGATGACGAGACAGGTGTTCCGGAGTAGTAGAGTGAGGGGTTCTGTTGATAACTAGACATTGAATCCAGGTTGAGTTCCTCCTGCTCCTGCTCCTTTAACTTGGTGATGAAATCATTAAGGTCCATCCCGTCAAAACCGTTACCATTCTTGAGTATCATGATGAATGGCCGCCAGCTCTTGGGCAAAGCATTAGCCAAGATCTCTACTTGCTGCTTCTCTGGAACAGTAACACCCAGACTGTCCAGTTCACTTAGAAGGTGGTTGTATCTTGTAATAAGGGAAGGAATCTTCTCATCTCTTGTAGCCGTGAAATAGTCTAATTCCTTCCTTAATTGACTTGCTTTAAGTTCTTTCAGAGCAGCGTTTCCCTCATTCCTCTTCTCAAGAGCTCTCCATAGACTGTAGGAAGTTCGATACCTCCTAAACTGGTGGAAGATGTCGTTGGGGATGGCCTGAATCAGTTGAGCATAGGCCTTCTTTTCAGCATTGTAACTGGTCTGCTGTTCGACCGTCATTTTATCGTAAGGGGTTTCGATATTTCCCTCCCCTTTTGGAACCATATACTCAACATTCATGGCTCTCCGCAATCTACAATCGACCCCATCTAGAAAAATTTCGAATCTGGGCTTCCACATAGGATAGTCCTCCATGGTTAGCAATTTCGGCACTTTGTTGATACTGCCCATTTCTGTTTCTAGTAGAAGGTTGTTTAAGGCAGTGGTTTGTTTAGAGGCCATTTGAATTGATGTAATGAACCAAGGCAGCAAGCACACAGATTCGGATTGGATTTGAAAAGCACACAGGAAAACACGGAGTAAAATTTGATAGAAAAAGGTCACACAGAACTGCACAGAAAAGCACAGCGCACGAAGACGGAAATAAAATGCCTTTTTTTTTTTTTTTTTTTTTTTTTTTTTTTTTATACAGTACGTGCGAACTGGCTTTACCACGCACGTACTGGAGAACACACCACGCACGGACAGACGGACTGACAAACTACGCGCGGACTGACTCACTACGCGCGGACTGATTCACCACGCGCGAACTGACGGACCACTACGCGCGAGGCAGAAACTAACAAACGAAGGATCTAGAACACACAGGCACAGTTCGTGCGAACTGAGGTCAGTACGCACGAGGTGGGGTTTCACTACGCACGGTCGAAACTCAAAGAGCTTAAACGTAAAAACTTGACCTTTTTAACGCAAAAGGACCTATTTTCCGACCTATTTTCGGTAAAAAAATGACGCAAGGGGGCACACACAGGCCTAAAGGAACACCTAGATCGACTTAATCCTAAGGAAAAGTGATCAATCAAAGCACAAGGCTCTGATACCACTTTGTAGGACCGGCTGGGGGAGGGGGTCTATTACTAAACACACCCTGATGCTAGGACTGATCTAGGATGAGAAATAGCGCGGAATTCTATTTCCCAAACCTCCTAAGGATTCTAAGATCTGCTTAGGTGTCCGGCACACAGTGACTCACACAGAAAGGTAGAAGAACAAACACACAGTACCACACAGAGATGCTTTGGCTGCCTTGGAATTCGAGAATTATCACTTAGTTCGCGAGTTTCAAGGGTATATGTACGATTACGAAGGCTCACGAAGTGTCCTGGACGATTATCAGTGATTTTTCGTGATTATCCGTTCAAATGAGGGGTTAATCTCTATTTATAGTGAGTTTTACGCGTTTTCGAATGACACAGTTCACTTCGCGCGAACTGACATTCACTTCGCGCGAACTGACATTCACTTCTTGCGAAGTGACTTTCACTTCTTGCGAAGTGACTGATGACTTCACTTCGCGCTAAGTGACTTTCACTTCTTGCGAAGTGACTTTCACTTCTTGCGAAGTGACTGATGACTTCACTTCGCGCTAAGTGACTTTCACTTCGCGCTAAGTGACTTTCACTTCTTGCGAAGTGACTTTCACTTCTTGCGAAGTGAATTTCACTTCTTGCGAAGTGAATTTCCTTATGACAAAACTTCCAAATACAAACCAAACCATGATTAAATACTTGTAAGCTTTTCATAAACACATAGTATCACTTAGAATGTATAAACATGCAAACCATTAATCAAAACACATTTAATTAATATTTCATGTATATACTTTATTGATACGAACTAGGGATTCATAAAATATGCACCAACAGTAATGCTACCCATCAGTTGTAAGAAGCTGGTATAACTTTCAATTGTTTTCACTTCTCTGACAATCGTAACTCCTTTCTTTCCAGTTTCCCATCTTAACAATTCAAATCTCCACCCAGTAATGTGGGATTTCTGGCCTAGCTGCTCTGCTTCTAATCTTTCAATTCTTTCTTCAACCTCTAACCTGAGTCTATCATGAAGAATGGTTTTTACCATGCCTGCTTTTGCTGTTTGAGGCTGAACTGTTTGTGTTTCCTTCTCAACTGTTGGCTTGGGAGGTGGAACTATTTTCTTCTTTTCAACTTTCTTTCTTTCTACTCCCTTACCAGGTTTCTTAGCCCTTTCTTCTTCCTCAATCTCCTTTGTAAAATCAGCAGCTAGCTTTTGAGCTAATTCAAGATCTTTCTTCTCTTGCAGTTCAAACTCAGCAGCCATCCTTTGAGCTAACTCATGATCACGCTCCTCTTGTTGTTCTTTTGAAAGTTTTAACTTGGGAAGTTCCACAACAATCTCCTTACCCTTACCTTGCACAGAAGGCATCTCCTTTTCCACTGCTTTTTCAGAAATATTAATTCCTTTGAATCCTGGCTTTGGAGCAATAGGTTTCAAACTTAAAGATTTACCATCCAGCCAGCCATCTTCAATCTTTTGTTTCATCTGAAATGCACTGCAGTTTTAAGTTTGAGCACACACATCAATAAAATAATCTTGCTTCACCTTTGACCAAGATCCGAAAACTTCAGTAGTTGGATAGTCCCCAGACATAATCATTTGATTAATCAAAACTCTATCAACTGCTGACAATTTTTCTTCTACAACTGTTTGAGCACTTGGTGCAACTGTTTTCTCTGTAGGCTCAGCAACTGTCTTTACAAACTCAGCAACTGTTGGAGACTTTGGTGCAACTGTTTGTTGTTGAGCAGGTACAACTGTTTGTGGCAACACTGTTTTCTCCCCCTTTTTGATTGCAACAGTTGGAGGGGGTCTAGCACCAGCAGTGAATTGTTTCAACACTTGATCATGAAACTGTATCACAGTATTAGCCTTTTTCAAACACTCTGTCAAAAATTTAAGTTGCTTGTCTTGCTTAATGATAAGCTTAATATGTTTTGCCAAAAGCTTATCTTGCAAAGCATTTCTCTTCTTTAAATACATGTATGCCCCAAAGAATGGTACAAAATTGGGATCCGTCAAAGCCTTTTGTTTCATACTAGCCTCAATGTCAGGGAGTATTGCCACTATGAACATATCACTGGCAGAATTAACTGGTGGGTCACTCCTAGAAGATTCCACACCAGTACCCCTCTGTTCTTGGTACTGGGGATTTCCAGAAGATGTTGGAACAACTTCTGTTGCCGTGGCTGAGGTCTTAAAGATGTTAACACTTTCCTGCTCACCCCTTACGGATGAAACAGTAGTGTCAGCCTCAAACACCACATGATTACTCTCCCATGGGATGATCACCTCCTCAGTGTGCCTGGGAGACAGCACAATGGGTTCCCTTTGGATATTCTGCACAGGAGAATGCTCCTGTGCAGGGCTTACAGCTTGGGCATCAGATACTGTGGTGGAAGGAGCACCAACAGTTCTTTTTCGTTTTCTGAAAGTTATTAGAGTGGGGGCTTTTGTTGTAGCTTGAATCAAGGTAGTAGATGGAGTTGTTTGAGTATCGTGAGCTGGGGGTTCCAGAGTTGTGGGTTCAGCAATGATGTGGGCCTCTTGCTCAACTCTGGCAGCTCTGTTTCTTGACAGAAACTCCACCATTGCAGAGAGTGGTGGAGTTATGGCACCAGAAAAATTCTTGCCATTAATCAACAGTTTGCTCAATGTGGAGGCCACATGAGCAGAGGGAATCAGTACCCTCTTGTGCATTTTGAGATTTGGCATTAAAGAGTTTAGTAAAAACTGCACAAATCGGGGATACATCAAAAAGAGACCATATTTAGTCCCAAGATGTTTTACCATGCCATCAAATATCATTTTAGAAAAGTTAAAAGAACGGTTATTTGCCAAACAGATTAAGGCCAGAGCAATATTGCTCCCAAATTCATTCCATCCAGTTCTTTTAGGGCTTATGCATTATTGAAGAGTGTGAATCAAATATTTCCAATGCGAACAGAATTGCCCTTTATAAAAGGTACCCTTTCCCCTAGGGCCCTCATATCCCAGCTTAACAAGCTCATCATGCAGATATTCCAAAGAAACAGAATCAGAATACTCACCTTCGAGATCATCAAGTTGAAGGTATTGTCTTATGATACTCTCAGAGATAGAAACATCAGTAGCATCAACTTTGGAGTCAATCCATTTCACTCCATCTTCTTCTCTTAGAGAGGCATTCTTCCAGAACTGATCGATATGAGCAGTATAAATGGTGGGATTGATGATCATAGCATGACGTAGAGTTGAAAGTGAAACATATTCAATCACAACGTGGAAAGCACTTAGATCATCGGGTTTCAACAGAAAGGCAAGCATGTTGTGATCCTTAACGAATGGAAGGGGAGCCATGGCGATTTGCGAGAGTTTCTAGGGTTTTAGCGTATGAAAGAAGTTCAGTAAGCGTAAAGAAAACTATGAGGAGGGAATGGCTTATATATGTTTCGCATATTCAATGCAATTCAAATTCCCTCAAAGTCCCTGCAAAGACTAAAATACCCCCTGAAAGAAACTAACAGCTAAACAGATAAAGAACTAACAGTTGAGAACTGTTTTCTTAATAAACTACAACTGTTACTGAAAAGAAAGACTTCCCCTATGAATGACCATGCAGTATGCCTAACAGCTGTGGAATCCATGTACTAACAGTTGAAAACTTTTAGTTGCATTATGTATAGCTTTCTCTTGAACACAAACACAAATAGTTGTTAGACAGAATACTAACAGTTTCAAACTGTTAGAGAGAGAACACACAAAAACACAAAAACACAGTCAAGCATGTGATTCTAAGTTATTCTAAGTTAATCATTCCAATATTTGAGATCAGAAAGTTGAATCTGCTTACATCAAATGCTTTAGTGAACAGATCAGCTAACTGATCATCAGTGTGGACTTTCATAACCTTGATTAACCGTTTCTCATTGCAATCTCTTATAAAATGAAACCTTATCTCTATGTGCTTTGTTTTAGAGTGCTTGACAGGGTTGTTAACAATACTAATAGCACTTGTGTTATCAACATAGATAGGTGTATTCAAGAGAGTCATTCCATAATCTAGAAGCTGATTCTGGATCTACAAAACTTGTGAACAGCAACTTGATGCAGCAACATATTCAGCCTCGGCTGTTGAAGTGGAAACTGTTGTTTGTTTCTTGCACTGCCATGACACTAACCTGGAGCCAAAGAACTGACATCCTCCAGAAGTTGATTTCCTGTCAAGATTAGCTCCTCCATAGTCACTGTCAGAGTTTGCCACCAATTCAAAAGGTGAATCCTTAGAATACCAAAGACCCAGTTTTTGTTGGCCTTTGAGATACCTAAAGATCCTCTTTACAGCAAAAAGGTGTGACATATTTGGGCTGCATTGAAACCTGGCACAAACACACACAGCAAACATGATATCTGGTCTACAAGCAATTAAGTACATTAAAGAACTTATCATACACCTATACAGGTGTACGTCTACATCCTCCCCCTCAGGATCTGCTCCCAACTGTTTGTGTGTTTCCATTGGCGTACTGGCCAGCTTCACATCTTGATAACCAAACTTGTCCAAAATGTCCTTGACATACTTTGACTGACTAAGAAATATACTTGATGGCTTCTGTTTTACTTGCAATCCCAAGAAAAATGTAAGTTCTCCCATAGAACTCATCTAAAATCTCTTATGCATTATGCCTTCAAACTCCTTGCACAGACTATCATCAGTGGATCCAAAGATTATATCATCAACATAGATTTGTACAAGCAAAATCTTTATTTTAATAATCTTTGTAAATAGTGTCTTATCTATAGTACCTCTCTTGAAACCATTCTCAAGAAGATATGATGTTAATGTCTCATAACAAGCTCTAGGAGCCTGATGTAATCCATACAAAGCCTTATCCAACCTATATACCTTATCAGGATATTTTGGGTCTTCAAAACCAGGTGGTTGACACACATATACCTTCTCATCAATAGTTCCATAGAGAAATGCTGATTTGACATCCATTTGATACTCCTTGAACCCTTTAAAGCTTGCAAAGGCAAGGAACAGTCTAATTGCTTCTATCTTTGCAACTGGTGCAAAGACATCATCATAGTCTATTCCTTCCTCCTGTGTATAACCCTGTGCAACTAACCTAGCCATATTCTTGATTACAATGCCTCTCTCGTCCTTTTTATTCCTAAACACCCACTTGGTGCCAATAGCCCTCTTGCCTCTTGGAAGGTCAACTAACTTCCAAACTTGTTGAATCTGGAACTGTAAGAGTTCCTCTTGCATTGCTTCCTACCATTAAGGGTATTTTAATGCATCTACTGCTTTCATAGGTTCTATCTGTGATAGAAAGCAGGCATTCACATCAAACTGTTCTAGATCCACACCACTATGTTCACCTTGCAGCATACCCCTAGTTCTGACAGGAGTGATGGGATCACCTATAATCTGCTCTATGGGATGATCCTTGTGAATTCTTAAGTTAGGGATGTTTTCTTCAGTCAGTACATCCTCTAAATTAGACAAATCAACCTCAGATCCACTCTCATTCCCAGAAGAATTACATACTTGATCTGCAACTGTTTGATTTTCAGATTCATTGTTTTGTTGGAGATCGGGAGATTCCTTATCCTTTAAAGGTTCAGCATCATCATACATTGGACTAACAGCATTGGAAGAGTCATTTTGAAACAAAGGAATCACTACAAAGTCTTCAGTGGCTTTGTTTTTACCAACAGTTGTTGGACTTGAGATAACAGTTTCAGAACTGTTTGACACAGATTGTGGATTTGCACTAATAGTTGTAGGGAAATCTGCAACTGTTTCTGTAGAAAGCTCAAAAGACAGAGAGTTAGACAATGCATCAATATCAAATAACCAATCAGGACCATTTCCTGCAACATTGACCCTATTTTCATTAAAGGAGACATTCATACTCTCTTCTATGATCCTAGTGACACTGTTAAAAACTCTATATGCTTTACTCTGAGTGGAATATCCTACAAAGAATCCTTCTTCTGCTTTACTCTCAAATTTGCCTAATTGTGACTTGGTAATAAGGATAGTGCAGGGACATCCAAATGGTTTGAAGAAGTTGATCAAAGGTTTTCTTTTAAGGAACAACTCATAAGGAGTTTTCCCTTTGGACTTGACTACTTGTACCCTATTCTGAACATAGCAGGCAGTGTTCACAGCTTCTGCCCAGAAGGTCATTGGGAGCCTAGAATAAACTAACATAGATCTAACAGCCTCTATCAAAGTCCTATTCCTTCTCTCAGCCACTCCATTCTGTTGTGGAGTCCTAGGTGCACTAAACTGCCTTTCAATCCCTTTTTCCTCACAAAAACTGTTTAACTCATAGTTCTTAAACTCAGAACCATTGTCAGATCTAATGACTTTCACTTTCAAATCAGACTGATTCTCTATCCTAAGAATAAGAGACTTAACTAATGCAACAGTTTCATCCTTAGTTCTAAGAAATTGAACCCATGTAAATCTGGTGAAATCATCAACTATGACTAAACAGTAGGCTTTCTTCCCTATACTGACCACAGAAGTAGGACCAAAAAGATCCATATGCAACAGTTGTAAGGGTGCAACAATGGAAGAAACTTCTTTGGACTTAAAAGAAGTTTTGTGTTGCTTGCCTTTGAGACAAGCCACACAATGATCATCACATGAGAATTCTTTTTGGGGCAAACCTCTTACCAGATTGTTTTTAGCTAACAGATTCATGGTTTTAAATATCATGTGACACATCCTTCTATGCCAAATGGCAGACTCATCATGAGATGCCTTTGATAGTAAACAACTTAATACATTCTGTTTAGAAACCTTTTGAGTGTCCAAACAGTATACATTATCCTTTCTAGGTGTTCTTAAAAGAACATTCTTTTCATCCACTATAAACAATTTTGAAAGGATAATGCACTTTGTATCTGTGAACAGAACTTTGTTTCCATGGTCACAGATTTGAGATACACTTAATAGATTGTATTTGAGTTGTTCAACAAAGAAAACATCATTGAAAGTAAGTGTACCTGCCTCTACAGCTCCCTTACCAGTGATTCTTCCTCCCTTAGCATTTCCTCCGAATGCTACATGTCCTCCATTAATTCTTCTGAAATCCTTCAAGCAGTGTGGATTTCCAGTCATGTGCCTTGAGCATCCACTATCCACATGCCAAATTTCTCCTTGATTGGCCCTATGAATGCTCTGCACAAATAAAAGCTTAGTTAGTAGCAGGAAGTACCCAGGCCATGCAGGTCTTGGGCACACCATTTGAATCATAATACTTAAACAAAGTTTGAGTCTTCTTGATTTCATCCTAGTTAGACTTCTCTATCCTGTGTGAAGAGTATTTAGTGACAACATGTGGTTTCCAACTGTTGTGAGTAACAGTTGTGCCTTTTGAACAAACATATATTGATTTTGGTAAAACAGTTGAGTCAATTTGTGACTCAGTTTGATTGTCTGTTTGATTAACAGTTTTGTCCCTTTCAGAAACTGTGTGTTTCTGCAATTTCACCCAAGCAGAGCCAACAGTTTTTGGTTTTGGCCTAACAGTTGTGGAACTGTTAGCCTATTTTCTGTATCTTGGCAAACCAACAGTGTTTGGTTTTGGCCTAACAGTTGTGGAACTGTTAGCCTGTTTTCTGTAACTTAGCCTCTGGGTGCTATAGATCTGCGGGTTATAATAACAGTTATGAGCTAAGTGATTTGCTCTCCCACATATATAGCACCTTTTGGTTTTTACTATAGGCAAACCAGTTCTTTGTTCCCAAAACTGGTTCCTATTTCTTTGATTTCCTCTCACAAGTGCTGAAGGAGGAAATTTCTGCACACCATGTTGTTTGCATGTGCAGAAAGGCACTTCAGTATGCCTTTTCACAGATTTGAGCTGAAACTTTGTCTTTGAAGCTTCCTTCTTTGGCTTCTCAATTCCAACTTCACTAACCTTCTCCTTTTCCTTGGTCTTAATACTAACAGCTGAGGTTTTTGGGTTAAAACTGTTTGGGTTTTGTTTGGAACTGTTGGTGTAATTTTCAGGACTGTTTGCAGCAGTAGTGTAACTGTTTATAGAATAAACAGGTTTGAAAGGTTTTGTTTCACTGGTGGAGGGTTCAGAGGTGGCTTTTACAAACACCACAGGTTTTAAAGATGATTTTGGTGCTGTAGGTTCACAACAGATGTGGTTTTCAAGAGGAATATTCTTTTCTTTCTTCACTACTTTCTCATTCTCATCATCACTCACTTCATGCACAAATCTTTCCTCTTCACTCTCTATATTTGGATCAGCTGACTTTAAGTCTTCTCCTAATGGTTCATTAATATAACTATCAGCTACATCAGACATGGGAGTTATGTAGTTGTGATTGTATGGAGGTGGAGTTTGCTTGTATCCTAAACCTATTTTAACCTTATCTCTGATTTGTGATTGTAACAAGGTTTCAAGCTTAAGGTTTGTTGCTTTGAACATACTCAAATCCATATCCACACCTTCTAACTTCTTTGTTAGCTCATCAATCCTACTCTCTTTCTCACTCAGCTTTTTCTTAAGATTATCAATTTCTTCCTGAAGCTGCTCCTTCTCCCACTTATGATACTTTCTATCATAGTCCATTTGCAGTTCATTTGCCTGATAATCTTTGATTTTCTTTTCAAAGCTTTCAATGATAGCACTAGATTCATATCTTGTCTCCTCCATTCTGCTCAAAGCAGCACACACCTTTTTGTTGTGCTCCCTAAACCTTTTTACTATTGCTCTACATTCACCAGGGCATAGTTTAGAAGATACATGTGTGTCTTCTGATTCTGGTGAAGTCAACTTGATGGAGGAGTCAGTCAAGGCCATCAGTGCCTTGTTTTGAGTAGCTTCCTCTGCTTGATCACTCCAATCATACCCATAGCCATCCTGTGAGACCAATGCTGATGAGGTTTGATTGGGTCTTTGTCCTTGACTCTGAACTTGTCCACCAGATCTGCATTCCCTGGCAAAGTGACCAGGCTGTTGAAATTTGAAGCATTTAACTTTTGATTTGTCAAAGCCAGCCTGACCATTAGCCCTGAAGTTCATGTTTTGTCTGCCAGTTCTTTTAATGAATCTTTTTGCTCTGACAGTTAACATGGCCATTTGCCACTTGAGATCCATCTCCTCAAGATCATCAGGATGCACTTGTTCAAGATCCTCATTGGTGAGGGTTGAATTGGCATGGCTAGCAAGAAATGCTTCAAGCACTGCATCAGGGGTGTTCACATCTAATCCAACAGCAGAACTGGTACCTGCACACACATCAACAGAATTAGATAAAGAATGGTTTAAGTCCATACCTGAGGATGAAAGGAGAGCAGCATTGTGACTAGGAATTACAGACTTTCTTTTTCCCTCTATCACTCCCTCAAACACAACCAAACTGTTGTATAGATCATCTAATTCTATATCTTCCAATGAGTCTTTAGTCCTCCATTTTGCAGCATAGACAGTCCATTCTTCACCCAAGGACCTAAGGAACTTTCTATTGATCTCATCTTGCTCTAGTCTAACTTTTGCATTCTCAAGTTGACTAACCAGCTTATAAAACCTATCAAAAAGTTGGGTTAAACTTTCATTCTTCCCACTTGAAAAGTTTTCATAAGCCTGTTTAAGAAGGTCCCTTTGGTTCCTTTTGGAACTAGCATTCCCTGCAAATCTCTTTTCTAAGGCAACCCAAAGTTCGTGTGCATCTTCAAACTTCTTGAACTGATGCTGATATTCGTTGGGAATAGCAATCTGAAGGATGCTGAGGGCTTTCATCTCAATCATCCTTTCTTTCTTCTCAGCATCTGTTCTTGGTGGTGATTTCTTCTTTGGTTTTCCTGTTTCATCTAAATCAACAGCATTAATGGGGTCCTTTTCTATGATTTCCCAAACAGCATAGTCCATTAATTGGACATGCTGCTTGATTCTTAGCTTCCACATCTCAAACTCAGTTGGTTTATGCATGGGAACTCTAAAGTTTGACCCAGATCCAGTGTTATCAGAAGATCCAACAGACTCCATTGCAGTAATATGAATGAAAAACACACGAGAAGATTTAGACAAACTTTAAATAGCAAAACACAGCAGATCTGAGAAAAACCTTCAAATAGTGATCAAAGGAGCCTTAATGAAAAGGCTCTGATACCACTTGTCAGGATCGGATATTACCAAATATCAATAACAAGAATTACCTTTAGAATTAAATCAGAGTTGTTTAAAGATAATCTTTCAGTTTGATCACAATCAACTAAGAAGTTGCGGAATCACACTTAATTGATGTTTAAGGTTTTATCACAAGAACAGTTCAATAATCAACACGAGAAAATACTTTTAAATATCAAGATGTTTATTAATAATCAATGATGATTACAATATTCACCAACACCTCTAATCTAACTCTTTTGTTAGACGAAGAACACAACTTGTTCTTAGGTTTCTATGAAACTTAGAGGTCAACACACTTTTAGAAAAACAGATTAACAATAAAGTACGAATGCGTAGAATTGCTATATATTCTCTAAAACAATATAATAGTTCTAGTATATATAGGCTCTTGATCCTCCTTGAATAGTTGACAGTTAGGCAATCTTCTATCTTCCGAGATAATCTTGATAATCTTCAAACTTGATAGAGATATACTTCAAATCCACAAAGATAGCATTTTCCATAAATAGCTCAACAGCAACTGTTTGTTGAATAAACAGTTTTGAATTTCTTCTAACAATCTTCACTTCAAGGTCTTCTAACAGTTGTGTATAACTGAACTAACAGTTCTGATCTTTTGTACTAACAGTTGTAAAACTTACAACAACTGTTAGTTACAACTGTTTTCACTGATTACTCTAACAGTTTTACTTTGCATGTCCAACAGTTTCAATGACTTAGCAAATTTCCCAACACTCCATTACTGAACCTTTCTACATGTTGCACATGGATCTATTTGGTCTTGTTGCTACTGCTAGTATTGGTGGAAGTAAGTATGCATTGGTGATGGTTGATGAATTCTCAAGATACAGTTGGGTCATCTTCCAAAGAACAAAGAGTGAGGCTGCTGAAGAAATAATAAGCTTTATTAAGAAGATGGAAGTGCTAAATGGAAATCTGGCAAGGATGCTCAGAAGTGATCATGGAACTGAGTTTAGAAATCAAACTCTAGAAGGGTACTGTGATGATAAAGGCATATTACAAAACTTCTCTGCACCAAGGATTCCACAACAAAATGGTGTAGCTGAAAGAAGAAACAGAACTTTAATAGAAGCTGCAAGAACTATGTTGTGTGAGAGTGGGTTAGGATTCAATTTTTGGGCTGAAGCTGTCAGCTGTGCATGTTTCAATCAGAACAGATCCCTAGTCATTAAGAGACACAATAAGACTCCATATGAAGTGCTCAAGGGAAGGAAGCCCAACATCAGTTTTCTGCATATCTTTGGATGTCAGTGTTTCATTCTGAACTAGAGAGATCAATTACAGAAGTTTTCACCAAAAGCTGATGAAGGTGTTTTTGTTGGATATTCTGTGATCTCTAAAGCTTACAGAATCTTCAACCTCAGAACAA
Organism: Pulicaria dysenterica; assembly: GCA_947179395.2. Taxonomy (NCBI): domain Eukaryota; kingdom Viridiplantae; phylum Streptophyta; class Magnoliopsida; order Asterales; family Asteraceae; genus Pulicaria; species Pulicaria dysenterica. The sequence continues at coordinate 43,683,954 of OX359294.1, forward strand.
AGGTCATAGAAGAATCAATTAATGTAAGTTTTAATGAAAATGACTTTGTTGCTTCCTGTTCTACTAATCCATCTACAGGTGAGGATTTTAATGATCTGCTACATACTGAAGACAACATTCCAGTATCAGCTGATCCACTCTCATCAGCTGATGTAGAGGATTTAGATGAAACTGTTCCAAATATACATCAATCCAATGCACATCCAATCTTAAACCAATCCACACTTTTACTGAATGATGAGAATCATGATTCAACATCAATGGACTCTAATTCCATATCAAATATTCCCTCATCAGTAGAAGTTCCATCAGATAACATTCGTGAAATTCTGTCAGCTGATCAACCAGAAGTCTCATCAGCTGATCCAAACCAAATAATTTTCACTCTAACAATCCAAAATAATCCAAACTCTCCCAAAATCCAAAATGCCTATAAGGACTACAGGGATCATCCTAAAGATCAGGTCATAGGTAACATAGAAGCACCTGTACTAACAAGATCAAAAGCTTGTAATTTCTGTTTATACACAGATTTTGTTTCTTTGATTGAACCAAAGAAGGTGGATGAAGCTCTAAATGATCCTCACTGGATTAATGCCATGCAAGAAGAATTGGCAGAATTCACAAGAAACAATGTATGGACTTTGGTGCCAAGACCAAAGGAAAAATCCATCATTGGTACTAAGTGGGTGTTCAGAAACAAAATGGATAAACAATGGCTGATCATCAGAAACAAAGCAAGGTTAGTTGCACAGGGGTATTTCCAAGAAGAAGGTATTGATTATGATGAAACCTTTGCCCCTGTTGCAATACTTGAAGCCATAAGACTGTTTCTAGCTTATGCTGCCTTCAAAGACTTTAAAGTTTTCCAAATGGATGTTAAGAGTGCTTTCCTCAATGGAGAATTGAAGGAAGAGTTATATGTCAAACAACCTCTAGGTTTTGAGGATGCAAGTAAGCCAGACCATGTATACTTCCTAAACAAAGATTTGTATGGTCTAAAGCAAACTCCAAGAGCCTGGTATGATACCCTCTCTTCTTTTCTAACCACCAAAGGCTTTATAAGAGGAAGCATAGATAGCACTTTGTTTATAAGGAAATTCAAGAGTGATGTAATACTTGTACAGATATATGTAGATGATATAATATTTGGGTCTACAAATTTGGATCTTTGTAAAAAGTTTTCAAAACTCATGTCAGATAACTCTTAGATGAGCATGATGGGTGAACTAAACTATTTTCTTGGACTTCAAATTAGACAAGAGGTTGATGGAATTTTCATTCATCAAAAAAAGTATGTAAATGACTTACTTAAGAAATTTGAGTTTGAAAATTGTTCTTCAATGAAAACACCCATGTCCACTGCCTTAAAGCTTGGAAAGGACACTGATGGTAAATCAGTGAACATTACAGCTTATAGGGGTATGATAGGGTCTCTTTTATACCTCACTGCAAGTAGACCAGATATTATGTTTTCAACATGTCTTTGTGCTAGATACCAAGCAGATCCCAAAGAATCTCACTTAGCTGCTGTTAAAAGGATTTTCAGGTATCTCAAAGGAACTCCTAATCTAGGTCTTTGGTACCCCAAAGACTCTGATTTTGAGTTAGTTGGATACACGAATTCTGATTTTGTAGGTTGCACACTAGACAGAAAGAGTACATCTGGTAGTTGTCAATTGTTAGGTGGAAGGTTAGTCAGCTGGTCAAGCAAAAAACAGAACTCTGTTTCAACTTCAACAGCTGAGGCAGAATACATTGCTGCTGGAAGCTGCTGTGCTCAACTATTATGGCTGCTAAATCAACTACTTGATTATGACATACAGTTTGAAAACTCACCAATCCTGTGTGACAACACTAGTGCCATTTCTATTTCTAACAATCCGGTTTTGCATTCTAAAACCAAGCATATTGAAATCAGACATCATTTTCTTAGAGATAATGTGCAGAATAAGAAAGTTTCAATGCACTATATAAGTACTGATGTTCAATTAGCTGATCTTTTTACAAAACCTTTGGATGAGTCTCGGTTCAACTTCCTAATATCCAAACTTGGCATGTTAAATTTGTAACATATTCCTTTCTTAGGTAGTTAATTTAGTGTGAAAATTAATTCCAGTTGTGTGTGAAATGAAGTACTTATCTAAGCTTCTTCATTTCTTATTAATGGTGAATCAGCTAGTAGTATTTTGTCAGCTGACAACCATCAGCTGATACTCTACCTCAGCTGATCAACCATTAGCTAAGACTTATACGCTCAGCTAATTGCATTCATTAGCTGACACTTATTTTAGCTCAACAAGGATCAGCTGACACTTTATTCAGTCAACTGATGATTCTTAGAGTTAAAATTCTTGTGTCCCCACACTTATGGTATTAATTTATCATTTGTATTTAATGTGTTAACTAGGTAGTATTTAATTCCTTTTAAAATGTCCATTAGTTGTCCGTGTATTTAATAACTTATCTGTTTATTACCCTTTTTGCAGATGTGACAGTTACTTTTTCAAAAAGATATTTCTGTGACAGTTTAGGTTACCAAAGAAGATATAAAGGTGTTTTGAGCGGTTCTTCATTTCTTGTGCTTTCAAAATTCCAAAACACTCTTCTTCTCTTCAAAATTACAAACCCTAAGCTCTCTCTACTCACAGTTTCTTCACTCTGTAATCATGGTGTCCTTCAACCCTGTTTCTACTCCAAATGCTGTTGCTGGTAAGAACATTACTGAAAATTTAGAAATCACCATTCGTCCAAACAACTTTCTAATCAACACTGACATTCCCGCGAACAAGGCAAACCAAGGATACGAATCTATGGTAGCATTCATTACTGCTCATCCCCTGTTTCCCAGTCTCTCTGCCCATTCTTTCTTCATCTTTCCAAACATCGTTGGAGATGTGGTACACTGCAAGGTACCATACTGATCAAGAACTAATCACCTGCACTTGTCTCAATGGCACCATCAACATCAACATCACTGTCAATACTCTTCGACAAGCCATCTCTCTGCCTAACTTGCCCCCATATCAACCATTTGCTCAAATGGATCAAGTTCTAGAAGTTTTACCCCTGATTGGCTACAATGAGGCTGTTACCCATGGTCAGTATAAGTTATCTGTGCTGGGACACCCATGGAAGTATTTGGCAAGTGTAATCACTAGGTGTTTTGGTCATAAATCTGGAAGTTTTGACCAAATGAATCAAACTGAACTCATGATTCTACATGCCTTAATCACAGGGAGGAATATTGACTTCGCTCAAGTAATATTCTCAGAGATGGTGGATAAAATCACTCTTGGCACAGCAAAGAAATCAACACGAACTATTGTTCCCTACATACGGTACTTAAGTTTGCTTGTACTTCATCATCTTCAATGGGAACAATATACTGGGATAGCTGCTGTGTTGGATGCAATAACCATTCCTCAAATGGGTCAAAAGATATTTCATTAAATAAGGGAAGATCAAGGTCTTGCCATCACTGTACAAATGCAAGAGCTGATTGATATTGCAGCAGATGAAGAAGATGTAGTGGTTGAAGAAGAAGGTGTTGTTCAACCTGTTAATGAAACAATGGCTAATGATTCTGTGTCCCTAGATGTGGTTACTGAAAATTATGAGCACTCTACTGCTCATACTCATGATGAAGCTAGTTTTGGAGAAGAAAGATCATATGATGCACCAGCACAAGATGAGCCTGTTAATCCTGATCATGAGGATGTTGATGCAGCTGATAGTGGTGCTGACAGTGGTGGAGGTGATAATGATGAAGGAGATGATGACTTTCATGGTGGTGATGCTGGGTTTGTTCCTGTTGAAAATATTCAAGATACAACCAGCTCATCTTCTCAAAGAGGGAAGCCCATTACTGAATTCCTTGTCAGTTCTAGTTCTAGCACACCACAGAATCAACAAAGTGGAGATGCTGCTGATGGTGATGATGCTGAGGATGAGACAATTTATGACAATCTCATTCAACTGATTGAGATCAGCAAAACTCAGCATCTATCAGGTATAATCACTACCACCCTAGAGGATACTAAATTGGTTAACCCCACCAATGAGACCTCACCCTCTCCTCCAGTTGAAACACCCCCACAAATGCCAAGCTCTGGTATACTCCCAACAGTCACTAGTTCTACTCCTTCCTACACCCATACTGAATTAAGGTCACAAGAGTTTGTGCACTTTTCACAAGTCTCTGAGGTAGTGTTATCCACACCTCTGACCTCAACTCCACTAGTTCCCTCTTATGTTAAGGGGGAGCAAATGGAAGTTGACTTAACCCAACTGCCAGTGGATGTGTTCTCCCAACAGGACACATTTGTAAATATGGGACTCCTGCAATCTGGATCACCCTCCTAACAGGGTGATGCCATTGAAAGACAGACCTTCTCCCAAGGTCATACTGTGTCTACACCCACATTGAGTCTATCCATACCCTTGGTAAGTTCACAACAGCTTACTACTGTAATAAGGGATACCACACTGAGTGCAACCCTCACTCATACTCACATGCTTGCACCTGTATTTGATTCACTTCTTACACATGCTACTGCACTTCCTGTCAATACTAGTGGTATAGACTAACCATTAGCACAGGGCACCCAATCTGCTCCTAGTGATCTTAGGCCTATATACCAAGGTCTAAGTGATGGACCTCACTCTATTCCTGTTCTTGGCTCAACTTCTCAATCAGTACCTATTCACCCTGTTCCATCTATTTCTTCTGAACCCTCACCCCAAATACTTCAAAACCTCCTATCTATCTCTCAAAAGATGGATAGTCTTCAAGCCTCCTTTACCTCATTCCAAACCCAAACAGAAACTCAAATCTCTAATCTAATCCAAGAGGTTGAGTCCCTTAAAGCTACCCAATCCTAACCCCAACCCACCCCTGCCCCAGTTGATATATCACCAATTCTTCATAAATTGGATCAACTCTTATCCTAAACTTCTCACCCTGCACCCCTTCACCTTCCCTTTCAAACGAAACCATCACTTCCTTAAACTAAACCATTACTAATCTTCTTTCCCAACTCCAAACCTTAAGACCTTCCCCTCGTAACATTTCAGTAACCATCCCTGACTCTCTTCTTAGAGTCCCTTCTCTTCTCCAAACCATAGATGCTGAGGTCACACACTTAAGCCATTCCTCCAAACAAAGGCATAGTGAAACCATTCAAGAATTCACCAATATCACTGATGCTATCCTAAGGCTAAGACAACCTCCATTACTACCTCTCCTTCACCTTCAACTATCCCTCCCTCTACCTCCACTCCTTCTCCATCTCCTTATTCTTTTATCCCACCTTCTGTTGCCAAGCCTTCTAACAACTTTCCTTTTCATTTGTTAATGAAAAAAAGGGGGAGAAGTCAGCCTCGGATTCTACTAACTCAAGCTCTTCACAAGATCCTATTCAAGCAGTAGAAGCTGATAAGGCAGCAGCGGATCAAGCAGACCTCAATGAAGCAGAAACTCTAAATCAATCAACTGCTGAGAGGAAAAATCCATCTGAGGGGGAGCAACCTGCTCAAGATGAGCAGAGGCCAAAAAGAATACTTAAACAAATGGTTAGATGGAAGAGGACCAAAAAGCCTAGACAAGATGAATCTTGTGCACCAATCAATGTGTCATCGGAAGATTCTGATGATGATGATGATGATGATGAAGATAGGGTGCCTCTGTCCTCTTTGCTCAACTTGAAAAAGCAGAGCCTCTCTACTCAAGCTCCACCAGTCCAAGCTTCCTCTTCAGTACAATCAAGTCAACCAACTCCCAGCAGCACATCAAGGAGAAAAGGAAAGAAAATAATGTCTGCTGAGGAGATTGAAGAAGAAGAAAGAAGAGAGGAAGATCTAACTCAAGATGATGAAAATCTTAGGAAGTTAAGTGAGCTGGCTGCTGCACTTGGCACCTCAGTTGAAGAGGTTCTCAAAGCCAAGGAAAGACACCAGGACTTCACAACTCCTGAAGACCTTGCTGCCATTATAGGTGCTACTGATGATAAGTTGAGAGAACTACAAGAAGAATAATTAATCATGTTGTCTTCTCAATCACATCCAACACAAGTTGCACCACAGCAAGATGATCCTACTACTAAGAAAGTTCCTAAAAGAGGAAGAACTCACAGAGAAGCCATTCAAGCATTGCATGAGTTCAACTTTGGGGTTACTGTTGGGAAAATGATCTCATCAGTTTGAATTTGATAAGACAAAGCTAAGTTTGTAAGATGAGTGCTACATATAACTTAAACAAAATTACGAAGCTTAGTCAGACAGAACACTTAGAGTGATTCAGACTGAGTATAAGTTGAATATAAGCTGAGCATATGTTGATCAGTTTATATTATACCTTAGTTTGTTTATTAATATGTTTAATAATCTGTGTATGTCACATAAGGTATATATCGAGTAATCAGCTTGATGTGTTTCAAGCTGAGTGAGTCAGCTCAAAAGCAGAGTCAGCTCGACAGAGTTGCTAAATATGTTTTAGTCAACTAAGTTAGACTTCTAAGGACGAGTTAATCAATGTACGTGTTAGTTCATGTATGAATTCGGATTTGTTCTCGAAGAACTCAGCTTCATGAGTTTCAAGCTGAGTAACTCAGTCCGAGTGAAGAAGTCGGTCTAAAGATAATTTAAATATGTTTTAAATTCATCTTTATCTCTCTCTATATCTACGGCGCGGATAAGAAGACTCCAGAATCAAGATTGAAGATAGAAGATTCAAGATTCAAGATTCCAGATTATCCGAGAGTTAGTTAGTGAATTAAGTTGAGTCTTAGTTTGTTAGGAACCGTAGGCACAGGATTATAAATACTTATCTCCTGATAAGTTTAAAGGTACGACTTTGATACAAAAACAACTAAGTGTTGCAGAGCCAAACCTCACCTCACCGTACGTGTTACGAATCTTGATTACTGTTTGTCAGTTCAACGTGATCAAGAAAAACTCACAGATTGCCCAAGTGTTCGTGTGTTCGAACTATCACATCAGTTGTGATATTGGTAAGTTGTCAATCTGTGTGAAATCCTGTTTAGAGAGTCGTCAGTATCTATAATCACAAGTTGATTATAGATAGCTAAGTTTGAGAGATTGAGAGATTTATATTAGGTGGTTATATATCAAGAGTTGCTTACTTGATAGTTATTGTAATCATCTTCTTATTCAAAGCATTGTAATCATCTTCTTAATAAAAGCATTCGATTGATTGTGGTTTGATTTACTGTGTGTAACACTTTTATTTGATTTGTTCAATTTCTACAGAAAGTGTATTCAAGCCCCATTCTACACACCTGTTGCTTGTTGTTACTCTCTCATACAAGGGACCAACAACTGGTATCAGAGCAGGATGAACGATTTCATTAGTGAAAAGTTCTAGATTCTGAGAAAGTTGACAATGTCTACAAGCAACAATTCTTCAAAATTTCCACAGATATCTACCAAAGGCTGTCCCATATTTGATGGATCTGACTATCCTATGTGGAAGTTCAGAGCCATGCTGTTCCTCAAGTCCATTGACAACCGTATGTCGGATGTTGTCACTAAATGACCAATTATCCCCAAGATTCCTGCCACTGTCAGTGATTCGTCTCCTGGAAGATCTGAAAAGGAAACAAGAAAGCCTGTTGCATCATGGACTGATGAAGATTGGAAACTTTTCAATCTAGATGATAAGGCTAAAAGTGTTCTAGCGAATGCCCTGTCAAATGAAATCTTGCGCAATGTGACTGGGTGTCAAACTGCAAAAGATATCTGGGATACGCTGAGTGTCACGTATGATGGCACTGATCTGGTCAAGCAGCACAAGAAAAATCATTTGAATAGATCCTATGAAAACTCCTTTTCAAAGAAGAATGAAACCTTGTCAGATTTTTTCACCAGGTTTCACTGCTTGATAAATGACCTACTAAGTGTGGGTGTAAAGAAAGATGAAGCTGAACTGGTGCTGAAATTTCTGGATGTGTTACCAGAAAGGTTTAATGATGTAACTACGGTACTGAGGGCTGGAGGAACACTACACGTGTACAACCTACAGTCTATCTATGGGTTCTTGCTAAATCATGAACAGATCACTGAACACAAGAAATCTTCTCAACAACAACTGAAGGAGTCCTTGGATAAAACTGATCTTGCATTAGTTGCACAGAAAAAGAAGAAAAGTCCTAAGGCACTAGTTGTTGAATCTGAGACTGAGTCAGAATCTCAAGCTGACTACTCAGACTCAGACTCAAGTGATACTGATGATGTTCAAAGGGGAAGAGGAAGATCTGACATGGGCAAAGGAAAGAGTTCTTTTGATCCCAAGAATGTTGTGTGCTTCAATTGTCAGAAAAAGGGACACATTGCTGCTGAGTGCAGATCAAAGAAGGTGGAATCAACATCAGTTGTTGATAAGAATGCTTACAGAGCTGATAAATACAAGAAGAAATATACTCAGCTCAAGAAAGGAAAGCCTGAAGACAAAGCCAGTGCAAAAGGATTAATTGCTGAAACATGGGATACAGAATCATCTACATCAGATGATGATGTATGTCTGATGGCTCAAGAAGATGAAGAGATAGAAATCGATGAGGTTGATTATGGTATGTCCAAATCAATCTTTGAAGCTGACATGATGGAAGATGAGGAAAACAGCAAGCTCAGTGATTGGGATCCTGCTTCCATGTATAAGGTCAGTAAGTTCTACTCTTACACTGATGAAGAAAAGGTTCTTGCATTCGATTATCTGCTAAATGATTTCAAGACCAGCCTTAAGTCTCAGACTGACCTCAAAGCTAAAATAGCTAAACTTAAAGATGAGATTAAGGAAAATCAATCTCTCATTGATGTTGGTAAGAAAGCACAGTGTGACCTTGAATGTCAAAGACATATTAACAAACTTCTTAGTGAAGAACTTCAGGAAGCTAAAGACAAAGCTAATCAACTCCAAAAGATCACTGAGTCTTGGTGTAAGTCATCAAAGCTTGCTGAACAGTGCATAAACCAACAGATACCTAAACAGGTAAAGGCTGTACTTGGAGGTAACTATCAAATAGCAGCTTATGTAGCTGATGATGAGATAGCAAGTACAGATTCTGAGGAAGATAGACAACTGATTAAGTCTCAGAAGTCAGCCTCAGAGAAACGACATGATCCAAGCCTAAAATTCAATATGTTTGTGAAGGCCAAAGATCATGGTAATGAGTGCTCAACATCCAAACAACATGGTAAGTCTGTGTTGGACAGATTAGGTACTCAGCCTGTTCAAAGAACTTCAGTCATAGAAAGGCTTAATCCAAATCCTTTCAAAAGACAAAATTCTCTATCTGGCTCGGAGAGAAGTTATAAGAACAGGAAGACCACTGTAAGTCAGAGGTCAAATCACAACAATGGTAAGTCCAAAGTTGTTGATCTTGGTAAGTCCAAGAAGATCAACAGTGGTAAGTCCAAACCTGTTGAAACTGGTGAGTCCAGTAAGCATGACAAAGGTAAGTCAAAAGTCATGGAGAAGAAGGTTGTTAGTCAATCTTCTCAGGATAACAAACAGAGACCTGAAAATGGTAAGTCCAAAGTCAGTGATCACCAGGTGAATCAGCTTGCAAAGAAAGTTGAGAAGTTATCCACCATATACAATCCTAAAACTGAGAGTAAATTCTCACAAGGATTGTTAGACACTCTACCTCCTGTCATCATTGGAAGAAGGAGATGCTACAAATGCAGAAGTAGAGGTCACAAGGCTAAGGACTGTGATGCTGAAATCTCAAGGCCTGAGCAAGAACAAACTGATCAGCCTACACAAGATTGCAGTTCCTGCTCAAGCTGAGCAGTCAGTTCAACAAGATGAAACTGCTAAGTGCTTCTCATATGAACCCACCAAGAAGTGGGTTCCCAAGCAAAACTAAGGTGTTTAGTTTTTATATCATATGCAGGGTTCAAGTAAATGGTACTTGGATAGTGGATGTTCAAGGCACATGACCGGATGGAAAGGTTCTTAGTGATTTCCAGGAAGATGAAGGTCCTAAACTAACATTTGGTGACAACTCCCATGGAAGAACCAAAAGCTATGGGAAGATGCAAGCTGGTAAAGTCACTTTCCAAAGAGTTGCATATGTCAAAGGCCTCAAACACAACCTGATTAGTATCAGTCAATTGTGTGATGAGGACAATGTTGTTACTTTTAGGAAGAAAGCAGGAACAATTTAAAATGCTAAGGGAAAGCCTGTATTAATAGCTAAAAGAGAAAGAGATGTGTATCTACTTGATCTTAATTCTGCTGATCCCAATAATGAAACCTACATATATTCCCATTCTGTTCCTGAGCTGAGTTGGTTATGGCATAAACGTTTGTCTCATTTGAACATTAAAAATATAAATATGCTGTCTAATAAAGAGTTAGTCTCTGGATCACCAAAAATCACATTTGTCAAAGACAAATTGTGTTCAGCTTGTGAACAAGGGAAACACCATAAAGGGTCCTTTAAATCAAAGCAAAATTTTTCAATAACAGACTCATTGCATATGTTGCATATGGATCTGTTTGGACCCATAAGTACTCCAAGCCTAAGTGGCAAGAAGTACACTCTGGTGATAGTAGATGAGTTCTCACCATTCACCTGGGTAATATTCCTAAAAGCCAAAAGTGAGGCTGCCCTGGAGATAATAAGTTTCATCAAAAGGGAAGAGTTACAGAAAGGTTTGTCCGTAAAGCAAGTCAGAAGTTATCATGGGACTGTGTTCAGAAACTCAACCCTTGAAAGCTTCTGTTAACAAAAAGGAATATTACAAAATTTCTCATCTGTCAGAACTCCACAACAAAATGGAGTTGCTGAAAGGAGAAATAGAACCTTAATTGAGGCTGCAAGGACAATGCTATGTGAGGCAGGATTGAAACTCTATTTCTGGGATGAAGCTGTTAGTACAGCCTGCTATACTCAGAATAGGTCAATCATTGTCAAAAGACATGGAAAGACTTCATATGAAATGTATAAGTCTAGAAAGTCCAATATAGGTTATATCCATATCTTTGGTTCAAAATGATATGTGCTGAATCAAAGAGATCAGCTCCATAAGTTGGAACCCAAATCTGATCCTAGAATATTTGTTGGTTATTCCACAATCTTCAAATCATACAGAGTATATAACTCTAGGAGAAAGACCATTGAAGAATCAATTCATGTTTCATTTGATGAAGACAGTATTGATCAAGCTGAGAAAAGTCAAGCTGACTCCGTTAGTCTGAGTGAGCTTGAAAGGCCAAGGGAAATCAACATGTCAAATCCTATGTATGTCATAGGAGATGATAGTGATGATGATGTGTGTTCATCAATGAAATCATCACAAGCTTCAAAGGATTCTCAAGCTGAGAAAGATGATGAGTTCGTCAATCCTTTTGGAGCTGAAGTCACTCAGACTGAGAATCTTAGTGATAATCAGTTTGTTGACAATGCTGCAAGTTCACCTCGAGGTCCTCAACATCACTCAGATTCAGAACCAGACTCTCCAACTACCGCATTTAAATTCCTCAAAGATCATCCTAAAGATCAAATCATTGGAAATGTCCAAGAGAAAGTCATGACCAGATCTAAGCCTACAGCTAACTATGCTGCTCACTTTGGTTTTCTATCTCAGATGGAACCAAAGAAGACTGAGGAAGCCTTAGCAGATTAGGATTGGATTGATGCTATGCAAGAGGAATTAAATGAGTTTGAGAGGAATAAATTCGGGACCCTTGTCCCTGCCCCTGAAGATCATACAATTATAGGTACTAAGTGGGTCTATAGAAACAAAATGGACAAGGATGGAGTGATAGTTCGGAACAAAGCCAGGCTGGTAGCACAAGGGTATAGGCAAGAAGAAGGAATTGATTATGATGAGACCTTTGCCCTTGTTGCTAGAATTGAAGCTATAAGGTTGTTCCTGGCTTATGCAGCATATAAAGACTTCAAAGTCTATCAAATGGATGTGAAAAGTGCTTTCCTGAATGGAAAACTTCAGGAGGAAGTCTATGTGAAACAACCTCCTGGCTTTGTAAGTTCAAAGTTTCCACATCATGTCTATAAGTTGGACAAGGCTTTGTATGGTCTTAAACAAGCTCCAAGAGCTTGGTATGATACACTGTCCACTTATCTAATATCCATGAATTTCACCAGATGCAGTATAGATAAGACACTCTTTTTTAAAAAGAGCAAAGGACAGATAATTCTTGTACAAATCTATGTGGATGACATCATTTTTTGCTCTACAAATGAGTCTCTGTGTGATTGGTTCTCCAAAATAATGTCACAAAAGTACAAGATGAGTATGATGGGTGAGATGACATATTTCCTAGGCCTACAAATTCAACAAAAGCCTGATGGAATTTTCATCAATCAAAGCAAATATGTTTTGGATTTGATAAAGAAATATGGTTTTGATTCAAGTTCAACCATGAGAACACCCATGACACCAGCTGTCAAGCTGAGTAAAGACTCAGATGGTAAGCCTATGTGTCAGTCTACCTATAGAGGAATGATAGGTTCATTACTCTATTTGACAGCTAGTAGACCTGATATCATGTTTGCTACATGTGTTTGTACAAGATATCAGGCAGATCCTAAAGAATCACATCTTTTAGCTGTGAAAAGGATCTTTAAGTACCTTAAAGGTACACCAAATCTAGGTCTTTGGTATCCAAAGGATTCTGGATTTGAGTTAGTTGGTTTTTCTGATGCTGACTATGTTGGGTGCAAGTTAGATAGAAAATCAACCACTGAAGGATGTCAATTGCTTGGAGGTAAATTAGTAAGCTGGACTAGTAAGAAACAGAACTCAGTGGCTACTTCAAATGCTGAAGCTGAGTATGTTGCAGCAGGGAGCTGTTGTGCTCAAATCTTGTGGATGCAGCATCAGCTTCAGGACTTTGGAATGAGTTTCAAGAAAACTCCTATCTTCTGTGATAACCAAAGTGCAATAGCCATCACTTACAATCCAGTATTTCACTCAAGAACCAAGCATATTGAAATTAGACATCACTTCATAAGGGACATCGTGGAAAAAGGTAAAGTTGACATTAAATTTATCTCCACTGATGACCAATTAGCAGATATCTTTACTAAGCCCTTTGATGAAAAGAGGTTTATGTATCTGCTAAGTAAATTGGGTATGCTCAACCCCTAGCTAAGTGTCTAAAATTTGAGTTCTCAGTTTGACAGAGACTAAGTGTCTTAAGCTGGGTACACAATTTATAAATAAGTTTTCATAAACTGATCTATATGTCAAACTGAATAATAAGTTCACACGTTTGGTCAGTTCCAAACATAATTCAACTACTTAGTGTGGTTGAAATGTTAGTTTGAGTTAGTCTCGAACAAAATGACTAAGTGTCATTGAGTCTGAGCTATGTGCTTAACTCACACTGTGTGATTGGTTCACACGTTTGGTAAGTTCCAAACATATTTTACCTACTTAGTGTAGCTAAAATTACATGTTTAAGTCAGTCTTAAACATAAATGACTAAGTGTCATTGAGCCTGAGTTGTGTGCTCTACTCAAGCTGAGTATCAATCTCAAGCTGATTGCTCCACTCAAGCTGAGTGCTTGACTTAGACTGAGTAATATGTTTACTCAGCTTGGTGTGTCCAATCTATGAATTAATTACTAAGTGTTATTAATTTTTCTGTCAATACATATTTGAATCAGTTTCAATTCGTATCGTATATCAATTGTGTATTGATATATTTACAAAGTGTTTATAATCTTATTATTTGTTAATATTATTATTTTACACTTGTATCCATTGGAGAATGATGTGTTTCTACCCTCTAACTGTTACATCAAGCCGTAATTTTTTGACGTAACGGATTAAAAAGGGATTCCAATGGTAATTTTTCTCTCTCCTCGAAAAGGTATATATAACGACCTTAACCGCTTTTTAGAGGTTTACGCTTCAACTTCTCATCTCTAAACCTCTCATCTGTCTATATACCTTTCAACAAATTTGCTAGGTGCAATTCCCAGTTCCATCGACTTTGAAACCCTAACTCGCTCGGTGCGAAGATCATTGCTAAGTGCAACGAAATTAGTTACTCAGTGTAATCTGCAATTTCAACGATGGAAGGAACCACTCTCATTATCAGTGATCGAATGGTTCGTGGTGCTGCGTTGAAAAACAACGGATTACCGCTGATCAAAATCAACAATCAGCGTGCATGTCTTGATATCCCTGCGAGGAAACAGGGGAGAGGATATGAAGCATGGGTTGCTTATATTCGGAAATGCCCTTTGGCATTTGCTTTCATTGGAGCGCATGTTCACATCGTTCCACAGCACCTTTTGGAGTTCTGGTACACGTGCACATTCAACCAGAACAGAGGAGAGATCATTGGCACTGTTCTTAATGGCGATAGAACAGTGTCCATCACGGTTCTAGGGCTAAGGGATGTTCTTCGACTCCCTGGTCAAGATGTGTTCGAGTCAACCGTGTCTAGACAAGTGGCGAGGTCAGTTCTACCTCAGATGGGTCACCCTCAAACTGAAGGGGTGATTAAGAAGGCCATTTTTCCCACCAGCTAGGGCTTTATGGTTTCCACAGTGGTACGTTCACTGGGAACGAAGGTTGGAGGCTTGGATCAGGTGAACGAGTTCGAAATGCAGCTGCTGTATAACATGTTCTTTGATCGCCGTATCGACTATGCACAGCTCATTTTCAACGAGCTCAAGGTCCAAGTACTGAAGACCACCAGGGATCTTCATGTGCCTTTCATAAGGTACTTGTCCCTGGTGATTGAAGCTGAGTTGGGGGACTTATATGAAGCTGGATGGGATGTGTTCCCTGTTCCTACTCTCAGTTCTAAGATGTTTAACAATGACATCTTTCCTGAGCAAGAGGGTCTAAGTGGTCCAATGCTCTTGGTTGTTGAGGGAGCTTCATTGGAAAGTGAAGAAGAGGAATCAAATCAAGGGGGAGCTTCTCAAGCTGACACAGAAGTTCAAGCTGAGCACTCTGCTCAGGCTGAACCAGTCCACACTGAAGCAAACTCTGGTAAGACCTCTCCACTTTGTCTTTCTTCTCACTTTTCTCCATCTACCTTTGGATATAAGACTGCAGTGGAACCAACTCAGTCTAACCCATCTCCACCACCTTCATTCCATCTACAATTCCAATCTGAATCCACCCCTAGTATGCCTACCGCTGCTAGGGAGAATATCCATACATACCAAAGAAAAATTGCCAAAGGTGGTGCCACTCCTAAAGGCATCACTGGAGCTGAGATCACATTGATCCCTCCGGCAGGAGTTGAGGGGGAGATGCCTACTCTCAAGGTGTCAACCTCAAGGCTCTTTAAAACCCAACAGCCTAAACCAGGTGTGGTGTCTACTCAGCCCACACTTACTCGTGCCATGGGAGAGCCTACTTCTGTGCCTGAACAGACACATTCAGGTTACATTGAACATATGACCAATACCCAGGGTCAATCACCCCCTCTATACCCAAAAGCCAACCACCAACCCATACACTTCACGTCTCGAGCCCTATTCGTTCTATTCATTTCTCACACTCTAGTCACGACCTATCAATGTTTCATCTTCAAACCAGGATGAATCACAGGGTCCAAACTCTGGTGCAAAAGAATTTGAGAGACCACACCAACCCTTGGATGATGCACCCAAAGACTCTCCTGAAACAAAACCAGCCTCCTCAGGCATCCAGCAGCTCAAAGACTACATTGATGCTCAGTTTGGTCTGTTCCATCTGACGCAGAAGAAGGATACTAGAAATATCCTTCAGAGGATTGTGACTCTGACTAGGAATGTGCATGGAATCACCTCTGAAGTTGCTGCCCTTCAACTACAATGACTTTCGACCCCAAATGATGATGACAAAAAGGGGGAGAAGGTTCAAAGTGATATTGATCTAGTTCAAGATGAAGTTGAGGCTCTTCTAGTACTAGCTAAAGGAGCAGAGAGGAAAGCTCAGCCTGAGGGGGAGCATGAATCAAAAGAAGATGAATTTGCAACAAAAAAGCAAAAGATTTCAAAATCTGAGTCTGAAGCTGACGAGGGTTCTGAAACGGAGCAGAAGAAGAAAAAGCCACAAGGTTCATGATTGAAATGCTTGAACAAGAGGAAGCCAATGAACTAGGTATTTCTCTTGAAGAGCTAAGGAAGAGAAAAGAAAAAGAGGCAAATGACCAAGAAAGGGCAAAACAGAGAAAAGCTTTGGCACAAGCTGAAGCTACATACACTGGTCCAAGACCTGATCCTATCCCATATACAGACGAGGATATTCAAGAGTGCTATTTCAGAAGGAGCACCAGCAAGGAGATCAAAGGCATGACCTTGAGCAGAATTGATGGAGCCATCATCCTCAACTTTGAATTCAAAGATAAATCTACAATGGGGATGGACCTGAGATATGTTCACAGGATGGGCTACATAGAATGGAAAAGAATACTAATGATGCTCAAAAAGTTCAAGAAAAGCCAAATCAAGCAAGAGATCTTTGCTGAAGTTTCCAAACTGGTTAGTAGAGCTGAGGAATTGAGATATGTTCCAGTTCCTGGTCTGCAGTGGGAGAGCTTATTCGAATTACCTGAAGGTGTAGAGTTTAAAGAAAATCAAGGTATTGATACACCTGTTCAGGGGTTTATGTTTAAGGATCGGGCTGGCAATCCTAGCTTTATCAAGCTGAAGGAAATATGCTATCTAAAAGTTAGGGATGCCATACATATAAGAAGTTGTTGTGGTGATAGTACAAATCACTTTGTAAGGTATAAGTTGAATAAAATCATCAAAGTGCAACAAAAAGAACTCAGAGGAATTGCAGAAGCTGAAAGCCTCCTAGAAGAAATCAACAGAGAAATCATTATGTGGGAGGTTCTACATCCTGAGTTCATAAGATAACATCCTGAGTAGATTAGTTCTACTGTAAATATTAGATTAGTTCTAATTTTGTAAGCACTTAGTGTGCATGATCTATGTGATCAACAACTTTTGTATTATGATTAGTTCTATTAATACAAATATAAAGTTTGATATGTTCAACTGTATTATGATGTGTTCATAGCTATAAGTCTGATAAGTTCAGCTTAATGAATAAATGATAAGTTCTTATTCATTTATGTAATTAGTTGGTGTGTTCAACTAAAAATTGGTGTGTTCCAATTTAAATTGATAAGTTCAATTAATATTGATATGTTCAATAAATATTTGATCAGTTCAAATAATAAAATCTTAATAAGTTTAAGATTTAAAACATAATTCTGTTAAACAAACTTAAGAACTGTTTGATGGTTTTGTCATCATCAAATAGGGGGAGTTTGTTGGGAAAATGATCTCATCAGTTTGAATTTGATGAGACAAAGTTAAGTTTGTAAGATGAGTTCTACATATAACTTAAACAGAATTATGAAGCTTAGTCAGACTGAACACTTAGAGTGATTCAGACTGAGTATAAGCTGAATATAAGCTGAGCATATGTTGATCAGTTTATATTATACCTTAGTTTGTTTATTAATATGTTTAATAATCTGTGTATGTCACATAAGGTATATATCGAGTAATCAGCTTGATGTGTTTCAAGCTGAGTGAGTCAGCTCAAAATCAGAGTCAGCTCGACAGAGTTGCTAAATATGTTTTAGTCAACTAAGTTAGACTTCTAAGGATGAGTTTATCAATGTACGTGTTAGTTCATGTATGAATTCGGATTTCTTCTCGAAGAACTCAGATTGATGAGTTTCAAGCTGAGTAACTCAGTCCGAGTGAAGAAGTCAGTCTAAAGATAATTTAAATATGTTTTAAATTCATCTTTATCTCTCTCTATATCTACGGCGCGGATAAGAAGACTCCAGAATCAAGATTAAAGATAGAAGATTCAAGATTCAAGATTCCGGATTATCCGAGAGTTAGTTAGCGAATTAAGTTGAGTCTTAGTTTGTTAGGAACCGTAGGCACAGGATTATAAATACTTATCTCCTGATAAGTTTAGAGGTACGACTTTGATACAAAAACAACTAAGTGTTGCAGAGCCAAACCTCACCTCACCGTATGTGTTACGAATCTTGATTACTGTTTGTCAGTTCAACGTGATCAAGAAAAACTCACAGATTGCCCAAGTGTTCGTGTGTTCGAACTATCACATCAGTTGTGATATTGGTAAGTTGTCAATCTGTGTGAAATCCTATTTAGAGAGTCGTCAGTATCTATAATCATAAGTTGATTATAGATAGCTAAGTTTGAGAGATTGAGAGATTTATATTAGGTGGTTATATATCAAGAGTTGCTTACTTGATAGTTATTGTAATCATCTTCTTATTCAAAGCATTGTAATCATCTTTTTAATAAAAGCATTCGATTGATTGTGGTTTGATTTACTGTGTGTAACACTTTTATTTGATTTGTTCAATTTCCGCAGAAAGTGTATTCAACCCCCCTTCTACACACCTGTTGCTTGTTGTTACTCTCTCATACAAGGGACCAACAGTTACAACTCAGCAATCAGAAAGAGAGATCAGAGAGCTCTTGGAAAACAAGAAGAACTTGGTAGATAGGAAGTATCCAAATCTCATCTCAAGAGTTACTCTATATAAGGGTACAGATGAAGGTCCATATCTCAGAATAGTAAGAAAAGATGAAAGACAAACACATGAGAATGCCTACCTTCATCACTGCAAACTGTTCTCCTTCACTGAGATGATTGAGACTCTGTACCACCTCCTTAAATCCAAAAGTAAAATTGCCACAAGGTTCATAAGCAAACTTGAATACTGGATCAGAATGTCTGTCTACCACAGGATATGCACTCATGATCAATTCATGGAACACATTGATGTGATTGAGGATGCCTTCAAGAAATCCTCCAAAGCTTTTGTACCTGCTGAACAAAACATACTTAATCCTGATCATCCTTACCTGGCTGCTTATGAAAGTATAAACACTGCTCTGCCCTCCAACATCGAACCAGAAATGTTTAAGTACATAACTAAACCTGAAAGAGGGATGTTCTTCAAAAACAGAGCTGGTATTTGGAAATTCCTAAGAGAAACTGACTTAGGAAGAGCCCCTAGAGAGCTGATATTTCAAGCTACAACTTCAACAAGGGGACAGACAGGAAGTGATCACTTTGAAAGTTTGATTCAAGCAAGAGCTGAAGAGTTGTTGGCTGCAAATCCCCTGGACAGACTTCTGGATGTTAAAGAAGAACCTTGGTGGGAAGAAAACTGAAACTTCATAACTAGATTAGATGTAATTTCAACTTCTTAGAATAGTTCATCTTCTGTAATTTAGCTTAATGTTCAAATTATACAAACTCTGATGTAAATACTTTGTTCTGTAATCAAGCTTGAAACTTTGATCATGGACTACTTGGCTAAAAATGCTAGTATAGATGACTCTTAGTAGATAGCTCACATAGTGTAAATATAGAAAATTTAAAAAATCCTAAAAACAGAAAAAGGATAGAAAGATACCACAAAAACAGAACAATGGTACTTCATAAATGAAAAGATTCCCAAAAACATAATATCAGGGAACATATATTAAAGAGTTACCAAAAACAGATAGCTAGGTAACCAAATTGCACTGAAAAGTTTTATCTTTACAAATCCGAGTCAAACTGATTCTTCTTAAATCAGATAAGGTTTTCTCATCATCAAATAGGGGGAGATTGTTGGGGAGATAGCAATATCAAACCTAAATCAAACCTGTCTATTAAGTTAAATAGGATTTGATGTTAACAAAACCACATATTCAGATAAATGAAAAACATGTGTTGTTTTTCATATTAGACTTAAAGAAATTCCTAAGTAAGAAATATCAGCTGACGAATCATAGTGTCAACTGAACCCTGAGTATCAGCCAAAGGACCAGCTTCAGGAAGATCAGCTAAGAAGAAAAGACAAGTCAAGAAGCATCAGCTATGCATCTTCAAAGCATCAGCTGATAGTACAAACCATTAGTTAAGGGTTCCTCAAGGATCAGCTGAGCAGTCAAGGATCAGCTGACAGTATCTCATTGGTCAGCTCATGCCTCCCACATGTCAGATAAGATATTCTACACTTATTCATTCTTGTCTCAATAAGCTGATCACACTCAAATGATTAGCTGAGCCCTTGGGATCAGCTGAGAGTTTGTTTTGATTAGTTTATTAGTTGTACCCTAATTATATTGATCAGCTGATCAGTATGATCAGCTGAGCAGATCTAATATAGCTGAGTCTTTTACAATTGTCCTTAGCTGAAGCAAAATTATGTTAGCTGTTTAGTGTCTGTTAGCTGAGTCTTTAATCAGCTAATAGTTTTTCAGTGTAATATTTTCATAAGTCAAAGGCAGAACATGTGTTGTTCTATTATGCCTTAGATCTCTCATTGTAAAAGTACATAGCACTTTTTGGATCTGTAAAGAAACAAAAAGGATAGATCTTTATCCTCTGAAAAAGGAGAAAGATACTTTAGAAGAGAAGATCTCGAAGATATGCTTCAACAACTAAGTATGGCTGGTAACTCTATACTTGGTTAAGTCAAGTCTTCAAAAAGCATGGTGTTGATTAAAGTACAAGCATGGAAAGAGAAGTTTTCTTTCTCAAGACATAAAGGTAGTACTTTAATAATATAATAATAGATAGTGGGTAAACTCCTTACTGAAAAGTATGTTCAATTTACACACTTTGTGTATAAAGTTAACTTACTTTTCACCCACTAACTTTATCTATTATAATATTATTAAACCAAGTACCTCTATCTCCTTCTACTCTTCATCAACCCGGACACCCTTGCTTATATATACTCATGCATGGAAACATGCTATGTATGCGAATAGATAGTTGAATACTGAAATCTCATTTGTTGAGAATTAGAAGAGTTAGCATTTTACTTTCAGTATAACAAACTTGTTCATGTGTTGAACATCTTAGACATAAGTTGTTTAAGATTAGCTTGGTCTATGTGTTAGACAAATTTTGTTGCCACCTTTTATTGAACTTAGATTTTACGCTTCTAGTTCATTTAATTCTTGATTCACATCAATAAGAATTATATAAAAGTAAACCGTGAGTCTCTTAAATTTTAATTTGCTAAAGTTTGTATTCAACCCCCCCTTCTACAAACATTTGTTGTAGTAGTATCCATTCGGGACCAACAGAGATGAACTCTATTCTTGCTATGGATCGGGACTATAGAAGGTGGTGGTGAAGTGCTTGATTTAGACGAGTATTTTAAGGACTTTTTTCCCTTTGTCTCGGTATGAAACCGCACGATTATGTCTCCGAGGCCTCAACGGCTAACGGGGTTGTGCTGATCAATAGCCCGCTTGTAGAGGCATTGCTTGATGCAGTATGTGTTAAATCTTTCAATTCATATATTCGTTAACTTTAATGATCATTGTTTTATATTTAAATTTTCATAATTGATCATGTTTTATGTAGAACCGGTAGAGAGATATGTTTCTCGGTATGATAGGAAGTAGTAGTATGATCGATGTGATTTTGGTTAGTAATGGTGATTCAAGAAACAAGGTTGTTTAGCTTGTAAGCCGCTCCCTAAATCTTGATTCTAATTTCATATTATATAAAGCTCGAAAAGTTTATAAAGACTACAACTTTCTGCAGATGCAAGCCGAGATTCAACTGGTGTCGCCTTTAGTACCGACACGACAAGCGAGGTTTCTTCTATTTAGCAGGCAACAAGCGGAGGGTGTTTGGGTTGTGGTGGATGTGTCTGTGGATGCAGGAAGGGATGGTTTCATATCTCGGAGACTCCCTTCTGGGTGTATTATGCACAAAATGCCTAAGGCTTCTCAAAGGTAAAAGTTCAATGTCTTTGTTCAAACCTTGCTCCATAAGAAAGAAAGAAAGATTCTTTATGTTGCTCACACTTAACCTCTGTTACCAGATGTAAAAAGCTTCTTTCTATTCATATAACAGATTAATTACAAAGGAGTAAACAAGATACATATATATACAAGTCAAACCCTAAGGCCCAAAAGGTGGCCCACTTGTCACTATTGGGCTCTAACTAAAATACTGATAATATTAACACTAACACTCCCCCTCAAGCTAGAGCATATATGTTAATCATGCCCAGCTTGTTACAAATGTGCTCAACTCTATTTCCAGGTAATGCTTTAGTAAAACCATCAGACTGGCCTCCTGTCCTTACATGAGATGTTGCAATCATTCCATCATCTATCTTTTCTCGAGTAAAATGACAATCCATTTCTATGTGCTTGGTTCTCTCATGAAATACTGGATTGTTGGCGATATGAATAGCCACTTGATTATCACACCATAGGTTCATTGGCTTTAACTGAGGAAATCCGATTTCATCAACAAGATTTCGTAACCATATAAGTTCACAAGTCGCCTGAGCCATAGCACTGTACTCAGATTCAGCACTCAAACGAGAGACTACATTTTGTTTCTTGCTCTTCCAGGAAACGAGATTACCTCCTACAAAAACGCAATAGCCTGTTGTAGATCGTCTGCTTGTAGGATCTCCATCATAATCAGCATCAGTGAATCCCTCTATGACATGGTGACCATTGTTTTGGTATTTGATGTCATAACCAGGAGCGCCTTAAGATATTTCAAAATGTGAGAGACAGCATCCAAATGTTAGGTTCTTGGAGATGACATAAACTGGCTTACCACACTCACAGAAAAGGAAATATCTGGACGCGTAATTGTCATGTAATTCAATCTCCCCATGATCCTTCTATATTTTTCTGGATTTTCAAGAAGCTCCCCATCAGAACCTGAGCAGCCGTATACCTGAGTGACTTAACCGTCTTCTTTGCTTGTAAGGTAGCTGAATTTCGTTCTCCCTACAGCAAATGTGGAAACTATTAGGTTCTTTATTTGGCTTTCTAAAGAAACAATGTCTGGGAATATAATACAACTTCCAGGATCATCATGCAGTAACTTAGCTCCTTATAGCGCTTTTGAATTTGTCCAATTCGTCCGATTGAGAGCAATGAACAGCTTTAATTGTTTCTATGCAGCTACTGCAAGAGGTGTTGAAGAAGGAGCGTGTTTATGCACATTGATTATTAACATTTAACAGGCATGAAACCATGTCATTTTCACAATCAAAAATATAACAATGAAAGGTCATTTATTAAAAGTGTTAAATTAAATACTTGAAACAAACAAAATAACAATTTTCTTATGAAATTGGATTTGGGTGAAGTGATATCAGAAGAACTTATTTTCCCCTTTTTTGTTTACGTCTATTAATGAAATAGTTGAACTTTAACAATCTAACCTGCAAGCGTCCTTGTTAAATTTTTTCTTGGGAATCCCATATAATGTTTCAAAAACATCTGGCTCAACTCGACAAAAGTATGGCCGGTCTGAAATTATAGACTTAAAATCATAACACGTACAACACAAGGAACGTAATCTTCATATAAGACCTTGGGAAAATATGCTTACCAGCATATATAGAGCATGTTCTTGTGGTTTTCTCAAAATGCATGCACCACCCATCAGAACCAACCAAAGATCTATATAGCTGAACATATAAAAGTTATTCGCATGATCAATATAACCGTGTCATAGATTTATATCCCGGATTTCGATGCATTTAGTAAAGAAACTAGCCGTTTATTTCTAAAATATTTGCATTTAGTAATTATTTTTATACTTTTAAACGTTGTCAACACTATATAATTAAACATTATCTCTCGATCAAATATATCACAGGCACAATAACAATTAATACAAATTATACCGTTGAATGAATAAACACAAGGGAAAGAGAGCTAACCAAGAGCTACAAGATGCCAATTTCCATCTGAAATCGGGACTTCTTCTCTCCACATCTCATCGGCATTCTTATATTGCCGGCCAGTGCTATCTAGCCCACCAATTTCCATCTGAAATCCGGAACTTGCTCTCACACTCACTCCGCACCTACTGGGCGCCTGATGGGTAGCAGCTAAGCAAGGATTCACACGCATGTTAGTCAAAAGGCAAATTAGAAGAATATTACAGTTGCAGTTTTCTGCCACGCATATATTGCTGCATCTGACTTGTCAATTCATTCAGTTTCAATTCCATAACGTGATTGAACAATTCTTTTCTCACAATATAAAATCTACTTGCCAGTGTTTTCTTATTTGACTTTCTAGATTTCACTGTCAATTTTTTAATTCCAAAAACACTTAGCTTTGACTATGTCGAATTATATCCTATTTTCCCCCTTTTAATTGGAATGAAGCATAATCAAAGAAAAATTACATGAATCACCTTCCATCCAAGTAAAAAAGAGACTGATTGATGCAAACCACAGCTGTCTGTCTGCATCTTGCTGCTACACATAACATAAAGCCATCAAGTCATTAATGTTGATTAACAGATGAATTCGATTCTTCCATATCTTAAATAATCAGCGACGAAGATTTTGAAAGTTTCAGCGAGTTGATTATCGACGGCAGGGAGAAGATTCAGCGGAGAAGATTTTGAATTTCCGATAGAAAACGACGATAAGCTATTTAGTCGACGATGAGTTCGTTTTTACTCGTTTAATTAGTCGGAAATGTTTTATACCTAAACTACCCTTCCGCGCTTAAATTAAGCTAATGATCAGATCTAATTAGATCAATGGCTGAGATTTAGTCTCTCATTCTCAGTTAACACCGATTCTCTCGCCGAGACATAATTCTATCTGGATAGATTTCTCGAGATATTTTCTTACGAAGTTTTGTTATAGCATCTATAATTGCTTCTCGTTTAGGTGGACAGCACGGCAAATAGACATCCACAGGAATTAGCTTATCGACTCCACGAACAGTACTATAAAAATCGGTATTGAACATCCCCCATGTAATTGTACATGCTCCCATAGCAATAACATATTTTGGTTCAGGCATTTGCTCGTATAATCTCACTAACGAAGGGGCCATTTTCATTGTTACTGTTCCGGCTATTAAAATAAGGTCCGCCTGTCTAGGACTCGATCTTGGTACTAGTCCATAACGATCAAAGTCGAATCGTGAGCCTATTAGTGAAGCAAATTCAATGAAGCAACAACTGGTACCATAGAGAAGCGGCCATAAACTAGAGAGTCTTGACCAATTTGAAAGATCATTTAATGGAGTTGAAATGACTGAATTTTGGGTTGTTCGATGAAATAAGGGAAACTCAATGGAATTCATAACTATCTCATATATATATATATATATATATATATATATATATATATATATATATATATATATATATATATATATATATATATATATATGAAAAAGTTCATGCGAGAACCATTCTTAGTGCGAGAACCGCGAGAACCAATCTGAGCCGTCCAATTCCTCCTCCTTCAATGTCATTGCCCACCCATGAATTCCTCACATGCACCCTGCCACACTCTATTCCTCCACGCTCTACATCCGTTTAACTTCCCATAACCAAGGAACGGCCGAGATTGATTCTCGCGGTTCTCGCACTAACAACGGTTCTCGCATGAACCCTCCCCTATATATATATATATATATATATATAGGGGAGGGTTCAAACGAGAACTGTTTTTCGTACGAGAACTGCGAGAACCAATCTCAGCCGTTCCTTGGATATGGGAAGTTCATGGATGGAAAGCGTGAAGGGGATCAAGTGTGGCAGGGTGTATGTGAGGAATTTAGAGAGGGAATTGGACGGCTCAGATTGGTTCTCGCAGTTCTCGTATGAAAAATAGTTCTCGTTTGAACTTTTGCCTATATATATATATATATATATATATATATATATATATATATATATATATATATATATATATATATATATATATAGGTAGGTTCATGCGAAAAGAACATTATTTGCGAAAAATGCGAGAAGTAATCTACACCCTACAATTAAAAATTAATTGTTAAGATTAGCTATGAAAATTTAGTAAATACATCAAAATTTATGGATATGATTTAAATTAATACTAGGTTTCAAGCCCGTGTAAACACGGGCTAGCATTTAAAACCTTTGATACATAAGTCGCAAAAATACATGATGCTATTTGTTTTTTGTCTTCCATAGTTGTAGCGGTGAGTGATATGAGAAACATAAATATTCCGATTTTTATCCATAGATAAGATGATGTGATTACTTAAAAGCAGATTTTTTTTAATAACCGTTTAGGTGCCGGCAATTGTCACTTTTAACCAAAACTATAGTCATATCAACACTTGGAGAATCAACTACAATAAACGGCTTGAGTGAGATCATGTTGTGAGTGCCGTCGGTTATAATAACATTAGTTGTATGATTTTCTGCTATTAAATTCTGATTTATTTAAGACAAACAATTTTTAAAAAAAAGCTTAAACAAAAAGGGTACTTACATCTTGTCCCTTGATAATCCATTTTGTTACAGCTGCTATAATACTACTCTGATCAATTTGCTCTTGAATAATTAGGTTTTAAAACACAATCTGTTTCCCAAATATTAAAGACTTACTAATCACATAGTAAGATTTTAAACAGCAAATACAAACATCCATTACAATTTTCTTTTTCTTTTTTTCTGGAAAGGAACAAACACCCATTGTAACTAAAAAACATAAAGAATCAGAAGAAGACCGTAGAGTTTTCTTCTTCTCTTTGTAACGAAGCATTGGATCACCTCTATTTTTTTGCCAAAAGCTCTAAATCGGATTTAGGTACTAATATGGCCATTTTTTGCACCTCATAACATTTTGCTGTCTCAAATAGGTATCATTTGAACAACCATACCCATTACGTGTTGCAAAACTTGATGTAGCTTTTCTGCCATTTAAGTTGTTCTGAATTATAAGCTAAACACGTCAATATTCAGCAAGTATATTCATAGTTAATAGCCTAATAGGGGAGTGTTCCCTTGTGAGAGAGTAACAACAAGCAACAGTGTGTAGAAGGGGGGGTTGAACACACTTTCTGCGAAAATTGAACAAATCAAATAAAAGTGTCACACACAGTAAATCAAACCACAATCAATCAAATGCTTTTATTAATCAGAAAATGATTACAATGCTTTGAATAAGAAGATGATTACAATGACTATCAAGTAAGCAACTCTTGATATATAATCACGTAATATAAATCTCTCAATTCTCTCAAACTTAGATATCTATAATTAACATATAATTATAGATACCGACGACTCTCTAAACAGGATTTTCACAGATTGAATCAACACATGATTACTTACCAATATCACAACTGATGTGATTAATTCGAACACACGAACTTCTTTGGCAATCTGTGATTAAATCTTGATACTGAATCAAGACTCGAAAACAAATACGATGAGGGGAGGTTTGGCTCTGCAACACTTAGTTGTAATCGTCTCTGAGTCGTACTTAGTCGTACCGAGTCGTACCTCTAAACTTATCAGGAGATAAGTATTTATAATCCTGTTGCTACGGTTCCTAACAAACTAGACTTAGCCTAATTCGCTAACTAACTTTCGGATAAACCGGAATCTTGAATCTTGAATCTTTTTATCTTGAGTCTTCAATCTTTAATCTTGATTCTGGAGTCTTCTTATCCGCGCCGTAGATATAGAGAGTTAAAACAGAATTTAAAACACATTTAAATTCTCTTGGACTGACTTCTTTATTGAGACTGAGTTACTCAGCTTGAAACTCATCAAGCTGAGTTCTTCGAGAACAAACCCGAATTCAAACATGAACTAACATGTATAATTATTAACTCATCCTTAGAAGTCCAAAGAGTTAAATAAAACATATTTGTTAACTCTGTCGAGCTGACTCTGCTACTGAGCTGAGTCACTCAGCTTGAAACACATCAAGCTGACTACTCGATATATACCTTATGTGACATACACAGATTATTAAACATATTAATAAACAAGCTAAGGTATAATATAAACTGATCAACATATGCTCAGCTTATATTCAGCTTTTACTCAGTCTGAATCACTCGAAGTGTTTAGTCTGACTAAGCTTCATAATTCTGTTTAAGTTATATGTAGAACTCATCTTACAAACTTAACTTTGTCTCATCAAATTCAAACTGATGAGATCATTTTCCCAACAAACTCCCCCTATTTGATGATGACAAAACAATCAAACAGTTCTTAAGTTTGTTTAACAGAATTATGTTTTAAATCTTAAACTTATTAAGATTTTATTATTTGAACTGATCAAATATTTATTGAACATATCAATATTAATTGAACTTATCAATTTAAATTGGAACACACCAATTTTTAGTTGAACACACCAACTAATTATATTAATGAATAAGAACTTGTCATTTATTCATTAAGCTGAACTTGTCAGACTTATAGCTATGAACACATCATAATACAGTTGAACATATCAAACTTTATATTTGTATTAATAGAACTGATCATAATACAAAAGTTGTTGATCACTTAGATCATGCACACATAGTGCTTACAAAAATATTAGAACTAATCTAATATTTATAATAGAACTAATCTATTCTGGATGCAGCTCTTCAAACTCCTTAATCTCTTTATTTATTTCTTCAAGAATTTCTTGCAGATTAGGTATATGTTGAAGCTGATCCTTTTGTGATCTGATTGCTCTGTTGATTCTGTATCTGAACCTTGCAGTCTGTTCAGTTTTCTCAACTAGTTGTCTCAGAGCAAACACTTGAGCTATCCCACAAGTATAAATGTTAGCATCAGCCTGGAAGCATTTTTCACCATTTCTGTCCAAGTACATAAACCCTTTCTGAGGCTTTTCAACATATTTATTCTCTTGAAACTCCATGCCTTCAGGAAGAGCAAGACTGTACTTATCTAAATTTGCTAGTCCAGCTGGCTTCGATTGCTTCTTCTTTCCAACTTTATGAAAAGAAGTTAGTAGGGTAGCTATCTCAGACCTGGGTATTAATTGCATCGCATCAGCCCTAGCAAGTAGTCTCAGCAGCTCATCTTTAACTTGATTCCGAGCTGTGGACCTTTCCATCTGTTTAATGAGCACTGCTACTTGCTTCCATTCCTCATAACCCAACTTATGAAGTTGATTCAGCTCCAGAGAAGGTGTTTCACCATTCTTTAAGACGAACTCCATGATAATGATCCCTTGAACTGAATTCAACTTGAGTGAATCAATCTGAGAAGAGAAGTACAAGTTTTCATAACATTGAGTTATATCTTCTTCCTCAGTTTGATCTTGGATAGGAAGTTCCTCTTCTTCTTCCTTGGGCACGATAGGCAGTTTGAGTTTTGTCAATTCCTCATTCTGCTTTCTGATCACCTCAGCCCAGTTTTGTTCTCTTATTTCTTTTTCTCTAGCTAACACAGCTTGAGCATCTAATTGTCTTCTTCTTAGTTCTTCGACCGAGATCCCAAAATGGTCAGCATCCTCCCTTTCCATTCTCCTAGCAGCCATCAGTGAAGCTCTTTCTTGAAGTGTCATTTTGTCAGCCGAGTCTTCATCTGAGGCTGATGATTCACTAAGAATCATTTTCCTTTTCTTCTGTTGAGGGGCTTCTGATTCATCTGAGCTGACCACTACTGGTCTTTTGCCTTTTGCTTTCTCAGTCAGCTCAGGTTCTTTCTTTGTTTCTTTCTCCCCTTCAATCTGATCTGCTCCTTCTGCCAATAATAGTATAGCTTCAGCTTTGACTGACTTAGCTTCAGCTTCTTGAACTTTCTCCCCCTTTTTGTCATCATCAATAGGGGGTTGAAGTCTTTTGTTTTTGTAAGGCAGCAACAGCAGATTTTAACATCAACACCTCCTCATCCAGATTATCAAGGATCATCAGCATATCTTTCTTTGCTTTCTTCCTTTTGAGGTGCAATGTATCAAACTGACCTTTGAAGAATGTTAGCAAATCATCCAAGTCAGCTTGAGTAGGTTGGAATTAGGGTGCATCATCCAAAGGTTGGTGTATACCCTCAAATTCATTTGCACCATAGTTTGGACCCTGTGATTCATCCTGGCTTGAGGATGAAACATTGACAGGTCGTGCACTGGAGTGTGAGAAGTGAATAGAACGAATAGGGCTTAAGACGTGAAGTGTATGGGTTGGTGGTTGGCTTTTGGGTAAAGAGGGGGTGATTGACCCTAGGGATTGGTCATATGTTCAATGTAACCTGAATGTGTATGTTCAAGCACAGAAGTAGGCTCTCCCATGGCACAAGCAAGTGTGGGCTGAGTAGACACCACACCCGGTTTAGGCTGTTGGGTTTGAATGAGCCGTGAGTTCGACACCTTAAGAGTAGGCGTCTTCCCCTCAACTCCTGCCGGAGGGATCAATGTGATCTCAGCTCCAGTGATGCCTTTAGGAGTGGCACCACCTTTGGCAGTTTTTCTTTGGTAGGTTTGGATATTCTCCCTAGCAGCAGTGGGCATACTAGGGGTGACTTCAGATTTGGATTTTAAATGGAATGAAGGTGGAGGAGATGGGTTAGACCGAGTTGGTTCTACTGCAGTCTTATCTCCAAAAGTGGATGGGGAAAAATGAGAAGAAAGAGAAAGTGGAGAGGTCTTACCAGAGATGGCTACAGTGTAAACTGTTTCAGCCTGAGCAGAGTGCTCAGCTTGAACTTCTGTGTCAGCTTGAGAAGCTCCCCCTTGATTTGATTCCTCTGCTTCACTTTCTGATGAAGTTGCCTCAGCAATTTGGAGCATGGGCTCACTCAGACCCTCTTGCTCTGAAAAGATGTCGTTGTTAAACATCTTAGAGCTGAGTGAAGGAAACAGGAACAGATCCTGATCAGCTTCAGAGAGCGCTTTCCCCAGCTCGGCTTCAAATGCCAAGGACAGGTACCTTATGAAAGGTACATGAAGATCCCTTGTGGTCTTCATCACTTGGACCCGGAGCTCGTTGAAGATGAGCAGTGCATAGTCTATGTTTCTCGCAAAGTACATGTTGTACAACAGCTGCATCTCGAACTCATTGATCTGGTCCAATCCTCCAACCTTGGTACCAAGTGCACGAACCACTGTGGACACCATGAAGCCCCATCCGGTTGGAAAAGTGGCCTTCTTGATCACCCCTTCAGTCTGTGGGTGACCCATTCTAGGTAGGACAGACCTAGCCACTTGCCTTGTGACAGCCGGCTCGAACTCATCAGATTAAGGGAGTTGAAGAACATCCCTTAGCCGCTGCACTGACAGGACGACTGTTCTAGTACCATTAAGAACAGTTCCTGTTATCTCTCCCCTGTTCTGGTCGTAGGTACATGTGTACCAGAACTCTAGCAGATGTTGAGGAACGATGTGGAGGGGTGCGCCACAGAATGTGAATGCCAGAGGGCATTTACGAATATAAGCCACCCAGACTTCATAACCTCTACCTTGTTTTCTCAGAGGAATGCAAGGCAGGCCCGTTGATTGTTGATTTTCAGCAACGGCACTCCATTGTTCCTGAACTGAGCACCTCGAATCATTTGATCACTGAGAACTAACGTGATTCCGTCCATGTTGATTAATTACACTGAGTAATTGGAAATACGCACTGAGCGGTTCAAAAATTGCACTTAGCAATTTAGGGTATTGAAACGAACGTATGCACTAAGCAATGGAGGTGTATGCGAAAGGTAGTTTAGAAGGTGAGAAGTCTGAAATGTAAGCGTGAACTTCTCTAATCCGAATAAGATCGGTATATATTACCTTTCTAAGGAGAGAGAAAAATTACCGTTAGAAATCCCCCTTTTTATCCGTTACGCCGTAAAATTGTGATGTAACAGTAAGTGGGTAGAACTAATCATCTTCCAACGGTTATTAAGGTAATATAATAA
Source organism: Pulicaria dysenterica (assembly GCA_947179395.2). Taxonomy (NCBI): domain Eukaryota; kingdom Viridiplantae; phylum Streptophyta; class Magnoliopsida; order Asterales; family Asteraceae; genus Pulicaria; species Pulicaria dysenterica. The sequence continues at coordinate 43,715,619 of OX359294.1, forward strand.
TATTGACTGACAATAAGATTATATACACTGATGTATTATACCTATACACAAGTTAGTATAATACGCGATTTGAGACTGACTCAAATACGCAGTAGTCACGAGTCACTCACACTGAGTAAATAACACATGAGATTGGACACACCAAACTGAGTAAACCTATTACTCAGTTTAACTCAAGCACTCAGCTTGATTTAAGCACTCAGCTTGAAATGTGCACTCAGCTTGAGAATGAAACTCAGCTAGAAATGTGCACTCAGCTTGAGTAGAGCACACAGCTCATAAGTAATGACACTAAGTCGTTTTCATCTGAGACTGACTCAAACAAATCTATTAACCACACTGAGTAGTTATAGAGTGTTTGGAACCAACCAAACGTGTGAACCAATCACACAGTCTGAGTTAAGCACATAGCTCAGACTCAATGACACGTAGTCATTTATGTTTAAGACTGACTTAAACATGTAATTTTAGCTACACTAAGTAGGTAAAATATGTTTGGAATTTACCAAACGTGTGAACCAATCACACAGTGTGAGTTAAGCACATAGCTCAGACTCAATGACACTTTCGAGACTAACTCAAACTAACATTTCAACCACACTGAGTAGTTGAATTATGTTTGGAACTGACCAAACGTGTGAACTCATTTTTTCAGTTTGACATATAGATCAGTTTATGAAAACTTATTTATAAATTGTGCACCCAGCTTAAGACACTTGGTCTCTATCAAACTGAGAACTCAAATTTTAGACACTTAGCTAGGGGTTGAGCATACCCAATTTACTTAGTAGATACATAAATCTCTTTTCATCAAGGGGCTTAGTAAAGATATCTGCTAATTGGTCATCAGTGGAGATAAATTTAATGTCAACTTTACCTTTTTCCACGATGTCCCTTATGAAGTGATGTCTAATTTCAATATGCTTGGTTCTTGAGTGAAATACGGGATTGTAAGTGATGGCTATTGCACTTTGGTTATCACAGAAGATAAGAGTTTTCTTGAAACTCATCCCAAAGTCCTGAAGCTGATGCTGCATCTACAAGATTTGACCACAACAGCTCCCTGCTGCAATAGACTCGGCTTCAGCAGTTGAAGTAGCCACTGAATTCTGTTTCTTACTAGTCCAGCTTACTAACTTGCCTCCAACCAATTGACATCCTCCAGTGGTTGATTTTCTATCTAACTTACACCCAGCATAGTCAGCATCAGAAAAACCAACTAACTCAAATCCAGAGTCCTTTGGATACCAAAGTCCTAGATTTGGTGTACCTTTTAGGTACCGAAAGATCCTTTTCACAGCTTGAAGATGTGATTCTTTAGGATCAGCCTGATATCTTGCACAAACACATGTAGCAAACATGATATCAGGTCTACTAGCTGTCAAATAGAGTAATGAACCTATCATTCCTCTATAGGTAGACTGACACACTGACTTACCATCTGAGTCTTTACTCAGCTTGACAGCTGGTGACATGGGTGTTTTCATGGTTGAACTTGAATCAAAACCATATTTCTTTATCAAATCCAAAACATATTTGCTTTGATTGATGAAAATTTCATCAGGCTTTTGTTGAATTTGTAGGCCTAGGAAATATGTCATCTCACCCATCATACTCATCTTGTACTTTTGTGACATTATTTTGGAGAACCACTCACACAGAGATTCATTGGTTGAACCAAAAATAATATCATCCACATAGATTTGTACAAGAATCACCTGTCCTTTGCTCTTTTTAATAAAGAGTGTCTTATCTATACTACCTCTGGTGAAATCCATGGATAGTAGATAAGTGGACAGTGTATCATACCAAGCTCTTGGAGCTTGTTTAAGACCAACAAAACCTTGTCCAACTTATAGACATGATTTGGAAACTTTGAACTTACAAAGCCAGGAGGTTGTTTCACATAGACCTCCTCCTGAAGTTTTCCATTGAGGAAAGCACTTTTCACATCCATCTGATAGACTTTGAAGTCTTTATATGCTGCATAAGCTAGGAACAGCCTTATGGCTTTAATTCTAGCAACAGGGGCAAAGGTCTCATCATAATCAATTCCTTCTTCTTGCTTATACCCTTGTGCTACCAGCCTGGCTTTGTTCCTAACTATCACTCCATCCTTGTCCATTTTATTTCTATAGACCCACTTAGTGCCTATAATTGAATGATCTTTGGGGGCAGGGACAAGGGTCCAGACTTTATTCCTCTCAAACTCATTTAATTCCTCTTGCATAGCATCAATCCAATCCTCATCTGCTAAGGCTTCCTCAATCTTCTTTGATTCCATCTGAGACAGAAAACCAAAGTGAGCAGCATAGTTAGTTATAGCCTTAGATCTGGTCATGACTTTCTCTTGGACATTTCCAAAGATTTGATCTTGAGGATGATCTTTGAGGAATTTAAATGTGGTAGTTGGAGAGTCAGGTTCTGAATCTGAGTGATGTTGAGAGCCTTGAGGTGAACTTATCTCCTCAGTCTCAACAGCAGCATTGTCAACAAACTGATTATCACTGAGATTCTCAGTCTGAGTGACATCAGCTCCAAAGGGGTTGACGAACTCATCATCCTTCTCAGCTTGAGAATCCCTTGGAGTTTGTGATGATTTCTTTGATGAACACACATCATCATCACTATCATCTCCTATGACATACATAGGATTTGATAAGTTGGTTTCCTTAGGCCTTTCAAGCTCACTCAGACTAACCAAGTCAGCTTAACTCTTATCAGCTCGATCAAAACAGTCTTCATCAAAAGAGACATGAATTGATTCTTCTATTGCCTTTCTTCTTGTATTATATATTCTATAAGACTTGGAGATTGAGGAATAACCAACGAATATTCCAAGATCAGCTTTAGGTTCCAACTTATGGAGCTGATCTCTTTGATTCAGCACATAGCATTTTGAACCAAAGATATGGAAATAACCTATATTGGGCTTTCTAGACTTATACATTTCATATGAAGTCTTTCCATGTCTTTTCACAATGATTGACCTATTCTGAGTATAGCAGGCTGTACTAACAGCTTCATCCCAGAAATAGAGTTTCAATCCTGCCTCACATAGCATTGTCCTTGCAGCCTCAATTAAGGTTCTATTTCTCCTTTCAGCAACTCCATTTTGTTGTGGAGTTCTGACATATGAGAAATTTTGTAATATTCCTTTTTGTTCACAGAAGCTTTCAAGGGTTGAGTTCCTGAACTCAGTCCCATGATCACTTCTTAGTTGCTTTATAGACAAACCTTTCTGCAACTCTTCCCTTTTGATGAAACTTATTATCTCCAGGGCAGCCTCACTTTTGGCTTTTAGGAATATTACCCAGGTGAATCGTGAGAACTCATCTACTATCACCAGAGTGTACTTCTTGCCACTTAGGCTTGGAGTACTTATGGGTCCAAACAGATCCATATGCAACATATGCAATGGGTCTGTTATTGAAAAAAAATTCTTTGATTTAAAGGACCCTTTATGGTGTTTCCCTTGTTCACAGGCAGAACACAATTTGTCTTTGACAAATGTGATTTTTGGTAATCCAGAGACTAACTCTTTATTGGACAGCATATTTATATTTTTAAAGTTCAAATGAGACAAACGTTTATGCCATAACCAACTCAGCTTAGGAACAGAATGGGAATACAAGCAGGTTTCATTATTGGGATCAGCAGAATTAAGATCAAGTAGATACACATCTCTTTCTCTTTTAGCTATTAATACAGGTTTTCCCTTAGCATTATAAATTGTTCCTGCTTTCTTCCTAAAAGTAACAACATTGTCGTCATCACACAATTGACTGATACTAATCAGGTTGTGTTTGAGGCCTTTGACATATGCAACTCTCTGGAAAGTGACTTTACCAGCTTGCATCTTCCCATAGCCTTTGGTTTTTCCATGGGAGTTGTCACCAAATGTTACTTTAGGACCTTCATCTTCCTGGAAATCACTGAGAAGTCCTTTTCATCCGGTCATGTGCCTTGAACATCCACTATCCAAGTACCATTTACTTGAACCCTGCATATGATATAAAAACTAAACACATTAGTTTTGCTTGGGAACCCACTTCTTGGTGGGTTCAGATGAGGAGCACTTAGCAACTTCATTTTGTTGAACTGATTGCTCAGCTTGAGCAGGAACTGAATCCTGTATAGGCTTATCAGTTTGTTCTTGCTCAGGCCTTGAGATTTCAGCATCATAGTCCTTAGCCTCATGACCTCTACTTCTGCATTTGTAGCATCTCCTTCTTCCAATGATGACAGGAGGTAGAGTGTCTAACAATCCTTGTGAGAATTTACTTTCAGTTTTAGGATTGTATATGGTGGATAACTTCTCAACTTTCTTTGCAAGTTGATTCACCTGGTGATCACTGACTTTGGACTTACCTTTGTCAGGTCTCTGTTTGTTATCCTGAGAAGATTGACTAACAACCTTCTTCTGCATGACTTTAGACTTACCTTTGTCATGCTTACCGAACTCACCAGTTTCAACAGGTTTAGACTTACCACTGTTGATCTTCTTGGACTTACCAAGATCAACAACTTTGGACTTACAGTGGTCTTCCTGTTCTTATAACTTCTCTCCGAGCCAGATAGAGAATTTTGTATTTTGAAAGGATTTGGATTAAGCCTTTCTATGACTGAAGTTCTTTGAACAGGCTGAGTGCCTAATCTGTCCAACACAGACTTACCATGTTGTTTGGATGTTGAGCACTCATTACCATGATCTTTGGCCTTCACAAACATATTGAATTTTAGGTTTGGATCATGTCTTTTCTCTAAGGCTGACTTCTGAGACTTAATCAGTTGTCTATCTTCCTCAGAATCTGTACTTGCTATCTCATCATCAGCTACATAAGCTGTTGTTTGATAGTCACCTCCAAGTACAGCCTTCACCTGTTTAGGTATCTGTTGGTTTATGCATTGTTCAGCAAGCTTTGATGACTTACACCAAGACTCAGTGATCTTTTGGAGTTGATCAGCTTTGTCTTTAGCTTCCTGAAGTTCTTCACTAAGAAGTTTATTAATGTGCCGCTGACATTCAAGGTCACACTGTGCTTTCTTACCAACATCAATGAGAGATTTATTTTCCTTAATCTCGTCTTTAAGTTTAGCTATTTCAGCTTTGAGGTCAGTCTGAGACTTAAGGCTGGTCTTGAAATCATTCAACAAATAATCAAAAACAAGACATTTATCCTCATCTGTATAAGAGTACAAATTACTGACCTTGTACATGGAAGCAGGATCCCAACCACTCAGTTTGCTGTTTTCCTCAGCTTCCTTCATGTCAGCTTCAAAGATTGATTCGGACTGACCATAATCAACCTCATCCAATTCTAGCTCTTCATCTTCTTGAGCCATTAGACATACATTATCATCTGAGGTGGATGATTCTGAATCCCAGGTTTCAGCATATAAACCTTTTCCACTGGGTTTGTCTTCAGGCTTTGATTTCTTGAGCTGAGTGTACTTCTTCTTGTCTTATCAGCTCTATAAGCATTCTTATCAACAACAGATGTTGATTCTACCTTCTTAGATCTGCACTCAGCAGCTATATGTCCCTTTTTCTGACAGTTGAAGCACACAGCATTATTGGGATCAAAGGAACTATTCCCTTTGCTCCTGTCAGATCTTCCTCTTCCCCTTTGAGCTTTTCTCAAACGTCTGGCTAACATGGCCATTTGCTCAGTGATGGTCTGAACATCATCAGTATCACTTGAGTCTGAGTCTGAGTGGTCAGCTTGAGATTCTGACTCAGTCTCAAATTCAACAACCATAGCTTTTGAACCTTTCTTCTTCTTCTGTGCAACTAATGCAACTTCTGTTTTGTCCAAAGATTCTTTTAGTTGTTGTTGAGAAGCTCTTTTGTATTCTATGATATGTTCATGATTCAGCAAGAACCCATAGATGGACTGTAGGTTATACATGTGTAATGTTCCTCCAGCCCTTAGTGCAGTGGTTACTTCATTGAACCTTTCTGGTAACACATCCAGAAATTTCAGCACGAGCTCGGCTTCATCTCTCTTTACACCCACACTAAGTAGGTCATTTATCAAGCAGTGAAACCTTGTGAACAAATCTGCCAAGGTTTCATTCTTCTTTGAAAAGAAGTTTTCATACGATCTATTCAAGTGATTCTTCTTTTGCTGCTTGACCAGATCTGTGCCTTCATAAGTGACACTCAACGTATCCCAGATATCCTTTGCAGTTTGACACCCAGTCACAGTGCGCAGAATTTCATTAGTTAGGGAATTTGCTAGAACACTCTTTGCCTTGTCATCTAGATTGAAGAGTTTCCGGTCTTCTTCAGTCCAGGATGCAGTAGGCTTTCTTGTTTCCTTTTCAGTTTTGCCAGGAGACGTATCACTGATAGTAGAAAGAATTTTTGGAATGATTGGTCCTTTTGTGATGACTTCCGACATACGGTTGTCAATGGACTTTAGGAAGAGCATGGTTGTGAACTTCCACATAGAATAGTCAGATCCATCAAATACGGGACATCCTTTTGCAGACATCTAAGGAAAGTTGTATGGAGTATTGCTTGTTGACATTTCAATCTTTCTCAGAATCTTGAACTATTCAACTGATGAAATCGTTCAGCCTGCTCTGATACCAGTTGTTGGTCCCTTGTGAGAGAGTAACAACAAGCAACAGTGTGTAGAAGGGGGGAATGAATACACTTTCTGCGAAAATTGAACAAATCAAAGAAAAGTGTCACACACAGTAAATCAAACCACAATCAATCAAATGCTTTTATTAATCAGAAAATGATTACAATGCTTTGAATAAGAAGATGATTACAATGACTATCAAGTAAGCAACTCTTGATATATAATCACGTAATATAAATCTCTCAATTATCTCAAACTTAGATATCTATAATTAACATATAATTATAGATACCGACGACTCTCTAAACAGGATTTTCACAGATTGAATCAACACATGATTACTTACCAATATCACAACTGATCTGATTAATTCGAACACACGAACTTCTTTGGCAATCTGTGATTAAATCTTGATACTGAATCAAGACTCATAACACATACGATGAGGTGAGGTTTGGCTCTGCAACACTTAGTTGTAATCGTCTCTGAGTCGTACTTAGTCGTACCGAGTCGTACCTCTAAACTTATCAGGAGATAAGTATTTATAATCCTGTTGCTACGGTTCCTAACAAACTAGACTTAGCCTAATTCGCTAACTAACTTTCGGATAAACCGGAATCTTGAATCTTGAATCTTCTTATCTTGAGTCTTCAATCTTCAATCTTGATTCTGGAGTCTTCTTATCCGCGCCGTAGATATTGAAAGTTAAAATAGAATTTAAAACACATTTAAATTCTCTTGGATTGACTTCTTTATTCAGGCTGAGTTACTCAGCTTGAAACTCATCAAGCTGAGTTCTTCGAGAACAAACCCGAATTCAAACATGAACTAACATGTATAATTATTAACTCATCCTTAGAAGTCCAAAGAGTTAAATAAAACATATTTGTTAACTCTGTCGAGTTGACTCTGCTTTTGAGCTGAGTCACTCAGCTTGAAACACATCAAGCTGACTACTCGATATATACCTTATGTAACATACACAGATTATTAAACATATTAATAAACAAGCTAAGGTATAATATAAACTGATCAACATATGCTCAGCTTATATTCAGCTTATACTTAGTCTGAATCACTCGAAGTGTTCAGTCTGACTAAGCTTCATAATTCTGTTTAAGTTATATGTAGAACTCATCTTACAAACTTAACTTTGTCTCATCAAATTCAAACTGATGAGATCATTTTCCCAACAGGGAGTCCAAAATCAAAACTCCAAACTATGATTTTATGCCAATTTATCAATATCACATTCGCAATGCTCTCTCTTGAATAATCATAGTTCATACCTCAAAGCTTTTAAACGAACTATAAATAATAACCCCGTTGCTCTTTGCGATCATCATGTGGATGTATCTCCATTGCTCAAAAAAAAAACCTCGGTGAATACACTTCCTAGGGCAGCGCCAAGAAGACGCTCCTGCAATAACCCCATAGAAAGAAAATTAATCAACAAATTATGCCTGTGCGTGCCTGTTGAAACATCTAAAATCTATTCAAATATATGTGAAAGAGTAATCCAATCAAAAGCTCACCTGTGCAAGGACGCTGATCATGGCTGCCTTCTCATCGAACCTCTGATGAAAGCGGATGGGGCAAATTATATGAAGTGAAAAAGCTTTTGTATAGAGACATGGAAGAAAATATTAAACATAAAATGGTAATAATAAAGAGCCTTGAAATTTCTGTAAAAGGATAATTTTTGTCTTTTCTTGAAACTCTTTTGTTGCCAAAATCAATTCAGCTTTTGTACCTGCAATTTTGCAACTTCAAGTTGTTAAAAATCTGTTCAATTTTGCTACTTTAATACATATCAAAAACTATAGATAAGTAATAATTTCAACATATGACGTTGTTTAACAATAGGTTGGGAGAGTCCCAACTAAGCATCATCCGCAAATATTTTTCCTTCCCTGATTGTTTACTTGACACCATGCACATTTCTACATAGATTCACAAACATCAAAGTTAAAATCAATATACTCGACCAATTTCTCAATCAACTGCAAGAACACGAAGAGGGGCATTCAAGACCGCAAAATCCTCTCTCTAAGCAAAAAGTGTTAATCAAGAAGAAATTAGAATTGGAACATTACTGGTAACAGAGTTTAATTGAATAATAGTACCAATAAGAGCCCTAGATTGGTGCTATTTAGTCTATCCGCATCTTATGATACTTGAAGATTAAATGTTCAAATTTAAGATATCATAAAAGACAAGTAAAACCATATTCTTGGAATAATAGCAGTCAAATTTGATAATTACACACCTTCAAATGGCGGAAATATATAAAGAATTCGTATGTACCTTTCAAGCAAGACCTTCAAATAAACCCTACCACCAAAATTGAAACCTGTGAAATCAAACGCTAACACTCTAACAGGAATGTAATCGAAGCTTGTGAACCTGTGAATTGGTAGGTAGAGGCTGGTGATCAAGTTGATTTTCCTTGCTATGAAGGTGTGAACATCAGAAATCGAAGTCCTTGTCATTGGTATTTTCTTCAACATTCCTCCTGCCTAATTGGACCTGTATGGTTACTATTGAACCAAATACAAATGAAATAAAACAAATAGCTAAAATCAAAACCGTCTTCATTTGCAGAAACCTTCAAATAATTCTTATGTGAACACTAAGATCCCATGTTGTGAGCAAATATCAGAAATCCCTACACAATGCAAATAATACCATGAACATTAAGATACCCAACTGCTTTCTCTCTTGATCATCACACCTAGCAATATCCAACACCAAACTCGACAATATAATTCCTCATAAGCCACTTGCACATTCCTTACCATATTATTTCTAACCCCATTTAAATTTTCAACCAGGAACAGCAAACAGTAGACAACAACTTCAAAGTACATTGTTGACAACATGAACAACACCTTTTTCTCTATACTCGGATTATACTTCCACATCTGAAGTACACTTTTGAGTAACACCAGGTACAACCATTCAAAAACAGCAACTCCCAACACCATAAACATCAGTTCAACATTGAATTTAAATTTTGCAATTGTTGTTCACTTTTAACAGTGTCACCATATCCAAGTTGTGAATGTTCACTTTTAACAATGTCACCATATCGAGTTGTGACGATCCGAATTGACAACGAAGACCATGAGTCTTTCCATAAGTACCAGAATTCAGAAGAGGCACGTCCCTGAAAGTCATAAGTATTAAAAATTATGTTTCACATGGCCAATTAAATACAACTCCCGTCAAATAATCACGTTGCTACAAGAGGCAAATAAAGCAAAACATGCAACATGTCAAAACATGCAACTTTGTACAGGTCAAGATCACCCGGAAAACCTTCTGTAGAGGCCTTTTTATAAATAATGTATTAGATATAATTACAAAACAAAGTGAGAATGTCATCTTTTTAGGCCTTAAGAGCTTGGTTTTATCTATTCCCATTCGAGGATCAAAGTGAGGATTTTTATCTGTCTTTTTCGTGTTTGTTAATATATATTTGAATGTATAAAATGAAGACAAAACCAACACTTAAAAACAATTCTACGGTTCTGCCTGTAATATAAGAACATATAAATGCATAGATTAACAGACCTTAAGGGTGCTGAGGTTGTTTAATTTTGGTATATTCACCACTTTCCCATGTTCATCTACTTCCCTACCATGTCCATCTCCGTACTATCATAAATCTACATATTTAACTCAATAAAAGTTACCTGTCAAAGAAATTATAAGTAAATTAAACCATCTTTGTTGTCTTGATCAAAATTTTCAGATTCAAATAAGTCACTAAGAATCATCAATTACAGGCTATTAAATAAGCACTTTATAAACTGAAAAACTCAGTTTATTAATCTGGAAAGAAGAACTTATGACCTCACTAAATGTCTCTTACACATACAGAATCTGATAATAGTAATTCATGCAGCATTGAAAAAGCCAACTACAATTACTTAGACGCAAGATAAAAATGGTCATTTCTGTCATTTAGCACTAAAAACAAACTATAATTCTATCATAAGTGTCTCTAGGATGGAAGATAGTGATTTTAGCATACTTCAAGTTGGTTACCAATGTTAACAAAGGCATTAGGAATGGCCCCAACATTGATCCATTGATCATCCTTGAGAAACTGGATATTTTGTAGAACCTCGTTGATAGAGAAGTGTTATAAGACTTTGATCTTTGTCCGGTAATATTGGATGGTTAGACTCGGATCCAGGCATATTCTGTATGTTTTTTTACAACTTGTGAATTATTCTTGTTGCCAACATGCAGCTGAAACAGGAAAAAGATAATCAGCTGGGTTATTTTTGTCCTTTAAAAAGGTAAAGTTTAGGTTCCTCGCAAAGATCATGTTTATTACGTGGTATTTAGCATTTGGATAAGATATCCTATTAACGTAAGAACACTAGGAGCTTCAGCTTGACTTACTGATAATGTGTTTAACAACTCGTTTGTCAAGTAGGTCATCAGGCATGTCTAGCACGATGAAAACTAAATCAAACCGTGATAGCAAAGGAACATAACTTTTCAAGTTCTCGTTCACTGTTTTTGACGACTGCAACCAAGATAAGCAATCATTATAAGAGTCCCTGCTAGCAACAGGTTTTAATAATTAGAAATTAAGTTACCAGTGACGGACGGATACTTGTAATGACCACCAACAGGGTTCACTACTGCTAAAACAGTTGTTTGAGCCGATAAACTTGCTACCAGTTTGGCAAATGAGATACACCGTTGCTCCATTGCTTCCAGTAGAAAATGCAATTGTTATAACTTACAAAATCAGCATATACTTTTTTGTTTGCATATTCATTTTCAAATAACCTTTTTTATTTCAAGTCTATGTAGACAACAATTTGATAAACTTGCTACCAGTCCAGCAAACATTTTATCAAATTCATCGATATAGCACAATCCTGTGTCTGCAAGTACCATAGCACCTGTCGAAGATCATAATACCCCATATGTTTTAACGTTATTCTCAAATGGCTAACCATGACTTGCATAGATTTTCATTTCTCATTGAGTCTCCCATCCAATTTCTCAATCCTCAAGTATGTTTTAACGTTATTCATTAAGAAACAATGACTGCAACGAAATCAAACTACAATCACAATCAATTCCAGTTCAGCTTTATTTAATTTAGAAATTTTCTTAGTTTGTGATCAAACCAAGAACCTTCATATGATACAAACATCTAATTCCCTTTTGTTCCATTTTAACAAATAGTTGGCAGGCAAGAAATTTCCGCCAACAATTTAGACTTTGTAATCCATGATAAACACATACGAAAAAACACTCTTATCAACGAAATGTAATGATGTAAATACATATGTGATAATAAATTAGAAAGACTTAACTGCATCGCCTATAGTGAAAATCTCGAATAATCACAGATGAAGATGAACATGCTCATTGACCTGCTGAATTAGTGTTTTGGAATTTTTTGCTAATCTCCAAATGATGTCATTCAGAATAATGAAATAAACAGTTGATGAAATAAATCCCATTACTGTTCAAACTTCAACGCCAGCAACATCTCTTAAGAAGAGCTTTGTTTTTCAGAAAGCAGCCGACACCAAATGCAGGTCTGGTTCAACCAAAAACCATTTGTTAGTGCAGTATGATCTCAATCTATATTATGTATATGACTATGAATTCAAAAGAACAGAGGAGTTTCATCATATCAGAAGTTATGGCTTCCATTATGTAGAAATTAGGTTACAAAATCGATAGGATTAACAAAGCAATACGAAGGGTTTCATGTCTGTTGCTTTGCAATTATTACAGTAACCGGTGCCATCAATTGGATTTAATGATTTATGATGAATGAGAATTAAATTTGGATTTACACAAAGACACACAAACCTTGCTAAAACAAATATAACCTCAAATCAAACCACGTCATATTATGAGTCACCCTAATTTGCTTCAATTTTTACAATGGAGAAAAAGGAGATATGCCAACTCAGCTAATCGGATTAATATAAAAAAATGTGAATCTTGTAATTTAGGTCTAATGCTATTTCTTTTCCTGATTTGTTCAGCTGAGGTAAAGGTGCTTTTTGTATAATTGTTATGGGTTAATTATGAGGTTGGATATTGGCATATGCTCAGTGCTGGATATAAGAAATCGAACGAATGTTACGAGCAAGTTCAATTCTGGTTTCAGAACATAACTCAAATGAAGGTAATGATTATATAGCTAATTAATTATTGTTATTATTATAATTCTTTAATAATATAACAGATCTTTGGCTACAAACTAACATTTTATAACCACATTGTTCCAGACTTAATTGGAGCGCCGTGAAAATGTGTAACATCCTGCATTTGGGCCTATTTGCGTAGACTTGTACCTTGTGCTTAAATAGTTGTACATTGAATTTAAGTGATTTAAATTAGTGTGTCTTAAGTTATTAGCGCGTGTTATGCGTTAATTAGTGTGATGATGTGAAAAGTGTTAAATGCGTTTAAAAGTGATATGGTGTTAAATGGTTTCACGTTATGATTCCGTAAATATCCCCGTTAGTTAAAACGGGATAGTGTGTGTTAAGTTGTAAGTTGGAAAGGGGAACAAAATACCCCGTGTCTTAATTAAAGACCCCAGAGTCGGTTTGTTACTCCCTTATCCTCTGGGAGATTGCAAACACTCACACAAATACACAAATATACGTACAAACCAAATACACACACACACTTTGGAGGTTTTGAAGAGAAATAAAGGATCAAGTTGTTGCAAGAGATTCCAGTAGCAAATTGGAGTTACAATCTGCTATGTTTGTTCATCTTTGTAAGTGTTTTCAACCTAAAAGCTAGTTCTTGGGTATTTGAAGAAGAAACACCCTTTTGATGGTGTTTTGATGTGTGTTTGTAACTATTGTTGTGTTCAAGTGTGTTTGTATTGTAAGTCCTAATTGTTGTCTAGTAAGTGTAGGAAATTTTGGGATTGAATTATATTCGATTAATGTGTCAAAAACATGATTATCGCAGCTGTATAGAAAGCAGGGACGAAGGGTTCTGTAACAAAGGGTCATGCGATCGCATGGATTGGGGCATGCGACCGCATAGGGTGTCAATGGTCCTTGCGACCGTATGACATGGCCCTTGCGACCGTAGGCATTGTTTTTGGTTCTTGCGATCGCATGGTAGGTCCATGTGATCGTATGGGTCTGTTTTATGGTGTTTACCATCTACGGGCGAAGGAAACGAGTTTTGCGATCGTAGGTACGTAACTTGCGATCGTAACCAACCCTAGAATCATGTTTGCGGTCAAAAGGGGCATCTCTTGCGATCGGAAGCATGGATTTGGGGGAAAAGAACCTTTGCGATCGCATGGGGTATCCTTGCGATCGCATGGCTGTTGTGGGAAGTCCTTTGCGATCGCATGGATAGTGCATGCGATCGCAAGCAAGGGTCCAGTCCCAACAGCTTGTGTAACTTGTGTTTTGACCTATGTGTGCCTTACTGTGATGTGATAGCATGTTTATTGATGCTTATGTGTAAATTGGTGCTCACTAGCTAGTTGTAGCTAACGGTGCAAGATTTCCCTTTTTCACAAGTTAGTGACTGGTGGCCTGGCGAGCTTGGGTTACTCGTGGGTAATTGTAGTATTTATATTTCAAGGAACACTAATTGTTATTTTTATGCATGTGATCCGATGGTCGGTTGTTAGTTGTGGTAACACCTGTTATTTGAAATTTTAAATAGTCAGATAACAATATGACATTCTTGTAAATGGTGATTATATCCGCTGCAAGCTTTTGATAAATCAGTTTTAACAGTTTAAATTGGCGCTAATTTTAAGCTCGTGAAACACGGTGTTACAAAATGCGATTTTGAAACAAGAAAACAATAAGCTTCGGATTGAAAATGTAGCTATAAAAGAAGCTATTCGGGCTCCAGTGTGCAATAATTGTGGCTCGCAGGTGATTCTTGGAGATATTCTGATCGATGAACACCATCTTAGAATCAAGAACACCCGATTACGAGATGAACTCTATTCTTGCTATGGATCAGGACTATAGAAGGTAGTGGTGAAGTACTTGATTTAGACGAGTATTTTAAGGACTTTTCCCCTTTGTCTCGGTATGAAACCGCATGATTATGTCTCCGAGGCCTCAAGGGCTAACGGGGTTGTGATGATCAATAGCCCGCTTGTAGAGGCATTGCTTGATGCAGTATGTTTTAAATCTTTCAATTCATATATTCATTAACTTTAATGATCATTGTTTTATATTTAAATTTACATAATTGATCATGTTTTATGTAGAACCGGTAGAGAGATATGTTTCTCGGTATGATAGGAAGTAGTAGTATGATCGATGTGATTTTGGTTGGTAATGGTGATTCAAGAAACAAGGTTGTTTAGCTTGTAAGCCGCTCCCTAAATCTTGATTCTAGTTTCAAATTATATAAAGCTCGAAAAGTTTATAAAGACTACAACTTTCTGCAGATGCAAGCCGAGATTCAACTGGTGTCGCCTTTAGTACCGGCTCGACAAGCGAGGTTTCTTCTATTTAGCAGGCAACAAGCGGAGGGTGTTTGGGTTGTGGTGGATGTGTCTGTGGATGCAGGAAGGGATGGTTTAATATCTCGGAGACTCCCTTCTGGGTGTATTGTGCACGAGATGCCTAATGGCTTCTCAAAGGTAAAAGTTCAAGGTCTTTGTTCAAACTTTGCTCCATAAGAAAGAAAGAAAGATTCTTTATGCTGCTCACACTTAACCTCTGTTATCAGATGTAAAAAGCTTCTTTCTATTCATATAACAGATTAATTACAAAGGAGTAAACAAGATACATATATATACAAGTCAAACCCTAAGGCCCAAAAGGTGGCCCACTTCTCACTATTGGGCTCTAACTAAAATACTGATAATATTAACACTAACACTCCCCCTCAAGCTAGAGCATATATGTTAATCATGCCCAGCTTGTTACAAATGTGCTGAACTCTATTTCCAGGTAATGCTTTAGTAAAACCATCAGGCTGGCCTCCAGTCCTTACATGAGATGTTGCAATCGTTCCATCATCTATCTTTTCTCGAGTAAAATGACAATCCACTTCTATGTGCTTGGTTCTCTTATGAAATACTGGATTGTTGGCGATATGAATAGCCGCTTGATTATCACACCATAGGTTCATTGGCTTTAACCGAGGAAATCCTATTTCATCAAGAAGATTTCGTAGCCATATAAGTTCATAAGTCGCCTGAGCCATAGCTCTGTACTCAGATTCATCACTCGAATGAGAGACTACATTTTGTTTCTTGCTCTTCCAGGAAACGAGATTACCTCCTACAAAAATGCAATAGCCTATTGTAGATCGTCTGCTTGTAGGATCTCCACCATAATCAGCATCAGTGAATCCCTCTATGACATGGTGACCATTGTTTTGGTATTTGATGCCATAACCAGGAGCGCCTTAAGATATTTCAAAATGTGACAGACAGCATCCCAATGTGTGGTTCTTGGAGATGACATAAACTGGCTTACCACACTCATAGAAAAGGCAATATCTGGACGCGTAATTGTCAAGTAATTCAATCTCCCCATGATCCTTCTATATTTTTGTGGATTTTCAAGAAGCTCCCCATCATCCGCTTTCAACTTAACATTTGTGATCATAGGAGCCTCACAAGGTTTTTCCTCGACCAAACCGGAATCACTCAGTATGTCTAGGCAATATTTGCGTTGAGACAAACAAATTCCTTTGCGATTACGAAAGACCTCAGTTCCCAGAAAGTATTTTTATTGGACCAAGGTCTTTAGTTTGGAATTGAGATGAGAGGAATTCTTTCAATTTCTTAATTTCATTTTCGTCACTGCCAGTAGCAACTATATCATCAACATATACTACTAACATAATACATCCGGAGTCAGATGAAGCAAAGAACACCGAGTGATCTTAGGAGCTCCTTCGTAAGCCAAACTTGGTCACTACGGTACCGAATCGTCCAAATCAGGCACGAGGAGACTGCTTTAACCCATACAAGGCCTTTCGTAATTTGCAAACTTTACCAAACTCCCCCCGAGCAACGAACCCCGAAGGTTGCTCCATGTAAACCTCCTCGTGTAAATCCCCATGCAAGAATGCATTCTTCACATCCAATTGATGAAGAGGCCAGTTATAAGTAGCAGCCAGAGATACAAACAAACGAACAGATGATAACTTGGCAATAGGAGAAAATGTCTCTGAGTAGTCAACCCCATAAGTCTGGGCATATCCTTTGGCAACCAACCGAGCTTTTAATCGAGCTACAGATCCATCTGGATTAACCTTAAGAGTGAATACCCACTTACAGCCAATAGTCTTTTTGTCAACAGGTAACTCTACCAAAGTCGTACCATTATGATCAAGAGCATTCATTTCATCAATCATGGCATCTCGCCACCCAGGATGGTTCAAAGCCTCACCGACAGTTGTCGGAAGAGAAACAGAGTCAATGGTAGAAACCAAGGAACGAGAGGACACTGAAAGCTTATCATAGGAAACAAATGAAGCAATAGGGTAAGTACATGAACGTTTACCTTTCCGTAGCGCAATGGGAACATCATGATCAGAGTCTTGAGATGATATATCAGGAGATGGATCCTCTAACAACTCGGACTCATGGATAGGCGGATCTGCAGGCAAAGAGGATACGGGTACAGGATCAGAAGATCTTTGACGCCTATGATATACGTGAACAATTGGCGGTTTCGCAGCCTCTGGATGTGATGTAGAAGAGACCGGGGACTCAGGAGTAGGAACAGTGTATAACAATACGTCATCATTAGTATCTCTTTCATGACAAGAACCAGACATAGGAAAGAACGGGAGATCTTCATGAAAGGTAACATCTCGAGAAACAATGTACCTGTTAATTGTGGGAGAGAAACACCTATAACCCTTTTGAATTCTAGAATAACCGAGAAGGACACACTTCAACGACTTTGGATCAAGTTTAGTTCAACATGGTCGAGTGTCACGAACAAAACATGTACTACAAAAGATCTTTGGATCTATAGGGAACAAAGGTTTCGTAGGAAATAAGACAGAGAACGGGATTTTGCCGTCCAAGACAGTGGAAGGCTGTCGATTGATGAGGATGCAAGCTATCAGCTATGGAAACAGCATCAGTCCAAAAGGATTTAGAAACTGTCATTTGGAATAAAAGAGCTCTAGCCACCTCAAGAAGGTGACGATTCTTTCGCTCAGCAACTCCATTTTGAGCTGGAGTATCAACACAAGAAGACTCATGGAGAATACCATTTTGAAGCATGTAGGACTAAACAGACTGAGACATGTATTCTTTGGCATTATCACTGCGTAAGATGTTAACAGAGACTTTAAATTGTGTCTTAATTTCAGCACAAAAGGAACAAAAATGAGTAAATACTTCTGAGCGGTTTTTCATTAAATAAAGCCAAGTAGTTCGAGAAAAGTCATCAACAAAGGTAACAAAATATCTAAACCCGGTTTTGGACATTACAGGACATGGACCCCAAACATCAGAATGTACTAATTCAAATGGGGACGCAGCCCGCTTGTTTATCCTAGAACCTAAATGAACACGTTGATGTTTAGCAAACTGACATGACTCACATTGAAGAGAAGATAAATAAGAGGTATGGTTGTTGATGTTCAAATATATATAGGCCATCATATTCCCGTCCTCTACCAATAATCTTCTTCGTCGACAGATCCTGAAAGACACAATGATCAGGGAAAAATGAGACGCTACAATTTAAATTACGAGTAATTTTGCTCAAACACAATAGGTTAAACGAAAAATTAGGTAAACTCAAAACAGATGACAATGAGACAGATGGGGTAAGTTTAATTGTGCCAGAACCAATAATTTGGGCGATAGTTCCATCAGCAACAATGACTTGACTGGATGATCGGTGTTTATTGAAATCAGAGAGAAGGTTATGATTACATGTCATATGATCTGAGGCACCTGAATCAATAACCCACTTGTAGGCAGAAGATACCAAACATTTACTAGATTTACCTGTCTCAACAAATGTAGCAGTTGAAGTAGAGGGATTCTCAGTTCCAAGACGACAAGTATACTCATCCTTGGGTGTTGTGGCTGTGTCATCAGGTGTACTAGCAATGTGTGCAGATGAGCTCTTCTGATTACTTGCTAGACGCTTCTTGCAAGTAAATTTAGTATGACCCATTTCATGACAGTAGTGACATTCAACATTACTCGAATCAAAATGGGGTTCACGTGAGTCGACTGTTCGTTCCTGGTGACCTCCTCTCGAACCACCCCTATAACCTCCACGAGATCCTCCACGGGATCCACCACGATATCTAGCTAGAGCTGTGTTATGATCAGGAAGTGGAGTAGGCTGAAGATTCTCATTTCTAAGGACCCGAGAAAATGTTTCTTTAAGAGATGGTATTTCAGATTCATTCAAGAACTGAGATCTGATGGAGTCGAACTCTAGTCGTAAGCCAGTCAGGAAACTAATCACAGCTATTTGTTCCCTTTGAGTCTGCATAGTCTTTACATCAGCACTCAATGGGAGAAGAGAATTCAGTTCCTCATATGTCTTCTTGAACTCCATAACATAAGAGGTTAGAGACCATTCTTGCTGTTCTCCACGATGAAAAGCTTTGCAAACACTATAAATTCTAGAGATGTTGCTTTGTCCGGAATACAAGAAGTTAAGATAGTTTATTAACTCCTTCACATATTCGCAATGACTGACCAGAGCCGAGACAGAAGGCTCAACAGAGTTAATAATCTGTAAGAACAGACGGGCATCATTTTGTAACCACAAATCACGACTACGGTCATCATCAGCTGGGGGATCAGATGTCAAATGAGAACCCATCCCCATGCTTCGAACATACAGACGAACAGTTTTACTCCACTCAAAATAGTTAGTACCGTTCAGCTTCTTATCGGTAAGTCTATTAGTTGTTGGAATCAAGTCAGGTATACGGGGACCACCAGCATAAGACTTGTCATCAGTTTCATCACCATTGGTCATTTTGCAGTTGATGAAGAGTAATCAGAAGAATAAACAGAAGTACCACTAGCCAGAAATAATCAAAAGTGTAACATCCCAAATCTGGGTTTGGTAGTACTCAGAGCTTCGTATGTGGTACGTAGTATTTATTTGGATTTTAATTGGTTTTATTTAGATATATTTGAATTTCTTGTAGTTGATAATATTAATAGGAATAAAAAAAAAGGAAATGGATTACTTAGATAATTCACTTTAGCTTAAAAAGAAGTTGTAAAAAAAAAATAACTTAAATTAAATACATGTATATGTGTCGTACAGGGGTTAACCCCCTTACTTCACTTTTCTGGAACCCCCTTTTGTTTACCTAAGCCCTTGAAGATCCCTAATGACTTGATTACTTGGATTTGTTGATAAGTTGCTGTCAATTGCAGATTAATAGGTATGTAATTTGAATACTTCTTGTGTTTTATGAATTCTTGCAAGAACAAGAAAGGTTTTCTTTTTAGGGTTTATAAGTAATTAATTTAAACTTCAAATTGATTGATTACTTGAGTTTATACATGTTTATTAGCAAGTTTGACAATGAATGGATACATTATTTGATAGAAATTTTAGGGATTTGTTGATAGGAGCATGAAACATCTATTAAAGGAGGTAGAAGATGGAGCTTTAGTTTGAACCATGAGTTTGATCTCTTATCTACTGTTTCTGCAGATTAAATTCATATGACTATGTATTAAATAAATAAACAAAGGTTGTTATTGTTTGCTGTTAGTCATCGCAGAAAAAAAAAATTAAACGAGGGCTGTTGATGTTGGTGTTAGTCGTAGAAAGCAAAGAAAGGGAAACTGTGAAGTTTATTTGTTTGTGGTTGTCATCTTATATGTATATTTGTATATATGTATCATGTATGCTTGTTGTTTTTATGATAGTCATCAAAGAAAAAGAAAGCAAGTTGCTTTTGTTTTGGTTGTTAACTGCAACACGCTAATTTATATATATGTTTTATATGTATGCATGTGATGTTGTATGTATGCATGTATGTATGTGGGGTAAAAGTAAAAGAAGCATGACATTTGTTTTTGGGTCTCTACTAGACCTTTGCTTTCGTACAAATATATATATATTTGTATGTATGCATGTTATATGCATGTATGTAATATATGTGTGCCATGTTTGTTTGTTTGTGATAACAAAAGGAGAGCTATAGTACTGTCCTACATATATTATATATATATACATATGGTATGTGTTTGAATATGTGTAGGCAAGTTTGACTATTATAAGTAAGAAATAAGTTATATATAGATTATAACTTATGAGGTACATTATATTCTTGTAAATTGGTATTTTAATTATATTTAGCCGATCTTGACTATTAAAGTTAAAGAAAGTATTTATGTGTTATATATTGATTATGCTTATGTTATAAATTGTTTAGCATCTATGAGTGTAATGTGAAAGTGTACTAACTTGTTGGTTTTGTTGTGGATGTTAGGTCCTCAACAACGTGAATGAGCTTTTGGAAAGTAATATTTCCAATTTCGAAAAAAGGTGAGTGATACATTATAATTGAATAATTATAACCCAGGTAACGGGTTATTATTTAATTGGTTTGCAAGCGTTGGTTCCAGACTTAAAGTCTGATGCAGTTTTTGTATTGCTTCCAATTAAAGTATGATTATCGTGATTTGAGATTAGGAGTTATTTGTATTTGATAACTTGTAATTTGGGAACATGTTCATATTTTGGAGGTTGTCTGATTGACAGGCCTACTCGGGTCAAGTACCGAGTTAATGGGCTAACAGTAACTCCCATAGGCCAATGGGGGTGCGGTTTGATCCACCGCCGTTCCTCCTGGCGAAGCGGGTCAAAATGGAGACCCAATTGTTTGAAACTGTGCAGTGATAACTGCAATTATGTGTTATTTCGATTTGATTATTGATTTATAGTTATTCAGTGAGATGTATTGTTCACTTAGCTTTACAGCTAACGGGTTTTAATTGCCCGCAGGTTTGTACAGTTTTGGTTGCTGTGAATTTTGTGGCTGCTTGGTGGGATACTTTATAAGAGGTTGTTGAGCCCTGTTTTGGTAAACCTGTAACACCAAAATGTTTTGGAAATTTGTAATAGAACTGTATTCTAACTCAGTCAAATGTAGCAATTATATGTTTACTTGTTAAACTCTTTTGAAAGGCTCGGGTGTGAACCTAACATTAGGCATGTATATATTTTCGTAAACTTTGTTAGTTTACTATTTTGTTTATATAGTATATTCGGTCTTCCGTTGTGTTTTTCTTTTAAAAGTTGGCTTGAAATTGTGGTGTTACAAAAAGACAGCTAGAAATTCCCTAACAAGAGATGATAAGTACACAATACACTGTACCAGATGTATCTATATCAATTTCAGAACCAGATTCAAGAACTTTCTTCAGACCAGACAAAACCCAGACGAATGCACAGAACCAACTGAATAAAACGAACAGACTCTCACCAGAAATAGAATCAGGAGCAGAAACCGACTCAAGGGCCAAAATCCGAAAGTCGTCGGGTGCTGGATGGCTACTCACGCGACGGCGCGTGGACAGAAGGCGGCAGCGGCAGGTGGCGCGTGGGAAGCTCGTGGTACGTCGGAAAGAGGCCGGAAAGCTTAGACCAGGTTGCCGGAGGCCACCAAGAACTTCTACAGGGGCGGTGAGATTTACTGAGACCCTCTGAGGGGTCGATTTAACTGAGTGACGGGAACGGAAGGTGAGCAGGAGTGACCTGCTCTGATACCATGTTATCAGATGTAAAAAGCTTCTTTCTATTCAGATAACAGATTAATTACAAAGGAGTAAACAAGATACATATATATACAAGTCAAACCCTAAGGCCCAAAGGGTGGCCCACTTCTCACTATTGGGCTCTAACTAAAATACTGATAATATTAACACTAACAACCTCCATGAATTTTACTATCACTCCACACAGTATTTCCTAAAAAAAAGATGGCTAAAAAAGATGCAGCAGAAACAAGCAAAGACGTGATAAAAACTAAAAGAGAATTTGGAAAATCTTTAAAATCCGTAATTCGGTTCAGTTTGATTGTGTTGATGTGGGTTCTTCTCATCTTTAAAATCTTCTTGTGGAATAGTGTTTCCAGGAGAAAAAAAGGTGTAAATTTACTCAAAAGACCTGGGCCTGCACCTTGCCACCTTGGACTGACTTTCTTTATGTAGATGAACCATCTTTCCGTTTCAGGGCTTTATTTGCTCTGCATGTTCATAAGTAGAGTCCACTTTAGAGTTTAGATTTTCAATAGAATACATTTACTTCAAAATGGCTATGATTATATGACTGTTGAAGAGATCTGTGCAACAGATTGAACTTTCTGTATGTACTCAAATTTTGGGACATAACTGTTACATGGTGTTAATGTATGGTCTTAGTAGGTTCTTTTTGTATTTCTCCAATATTTGATCCATTCTCGAATTAGGGACAACATGATCTAACCAGTTCAGTTAAATGAATCCATTGAGGAAATTTTTCAAACCTAATTGTAAGTATTCAAAAATTCTATAATGAAGTATCCACATCTTTCAATTATTGGTGAATAAAATGCCGTGGCTCAATTTCCCAGAATTAGTTGCTGTGTCTGCATATGCATAGAGTTATCTATTTACCTACTAGACTAGGTCCACTTTTTGTCCGCTGTCAATATACTTCACCTTTGTAGGGGTTCCTTCTTATGCGAATAGTTAGTTTGCCAGTTTTGCCCCATTTACTTATGACCGAGTTCACCAATAATAATGTTCTTCAAGGATAAAGTTATTTTCAACTTGTGCTAAATTGCAAAGCTCTTTCAAACGGTTTCTGAAAATGACGAACAGTTTGCTTATTTCCAACCCACAAAACTGCATTGGCGCCGTTAACTATAGACCCCCTTAGTCTTTATCCATGTGATTTACATAGATGGATAATGTGCTTATTTATCAGGCATCTGCAAATGATCTATTCTGCAGATGTGTTGCAGCGTACACTTCAGATCTCATTTTTCTAAATGTCAGTCTAAATCCTCACCGCGCAAAGGGCTTGAAGTCTCCTTCTGTTAGCTTGGATCACTCGTAAGTATACATGAGTTTGCTTTAACTATCAAAATAACTGTTATTTTTTATTTTAATTCATTGACCTAATAATAGCACCGGCAAGATCAACCAAGTAGCATTTCCTGCTTCTACTGCATAAATGTAGGCAAAATAGACTCTAAAGGCATTGCTGTGTTTTCTTGACTTACTGTCCACAGATAAGGAATATCAGCTGATTGTTGAGGTCAACCTTGCTTAGATGTGCCAAAGTAGGCAGACTGGGTTGATGGGTCAAAACAGGCCCGGTTGGGTTGACTGGGAACAAGTTAAGCCAGAAAGAATAATAATATCGTTACTGTGTCTAATACGTTTACGAAAGTTGCATTATTTCAACTTGTGTCTGTCTAAACCATGAATCTTTTCAGAACTTAAAAAAGAATCCATATTTACTTTGTTGATAGATTTAAAAATTACAATTATAAAACAGACAGTATTCTGTCTTGTGAAAATTTCACCATTCCTGTTTCTTGGCAACCAATGAGTATAAGCTTCCCTACTTCCTTACTGTATTGACCTATATCATGCAGCAGAAGTGAATATTTCTGTGGATTCCAGAAATTTTCTACTCTAAATAAAAGGATTGAGCCAAGTTTAGACCAAGTTGCTTGATTAAGTTTTGCCTGAGTAATGGTGCACCAGTGCACCGTACCTTTTTTTAGAGCACTTCCTTTTTAGAGCACTTCCTTTTTAGAGCATTTTGTTAACAAAATATTGATGTTGTAATGTCATACTTATTTAACGACAATGGACACATTTCTTTCACGTATATTAGCACCAGGTTCATTCAAAACCTGAGTGAATCTCAACAAATTACGCATAGCTTGCCAAGAGTTTACATTCTGTCTTTCCAATATATGACAAATGGCCAGACAAATTATTTTTAAATTTTGAGTATACATCAAAGGACACCTTGAGACTCTATGGATCTGTGGGAGTATCATACATTCAAAGTCCAACCCTTTAAACATATCTTTACCTGGATTACTGTCATAGAGTTTTCTCATTTCCGGAAGTTTGTCCTGAGATTATCCAAGCTTGTATTCTGCTTCTTTCAAATCCAGGTTCTCTCTCAGCCTGAATTATTACTCTTTTCCATAAGTTGTAATAAAACTAAAATCAATTACCTAAATAAGCAACATACCCTATACATTCGCGAAAACAAGCTTAAAAAAATCAAATTACGAAAATGAGCATCAGTTTCGCCCCCCAAAAGGTCAGTTTCGCCCCAAGCTTCGCCCACCAATCAAAAAATGACATGTGGCACAAAAAATCAGTTTCGCCCCAAAGGGGCCAGTTTCGCCCCTAAAAGGGGCCAGTTTCGCCCATAGGTGCCTCGTTTTTCGTGTCAGGTCAAGGGTGTCAATGATCTCGAGTTACGTGCACAGTTTCGCCCATAGGGGCTTAGTTTCGCCCATCTTGCTCTCGAAAACCGTGCCATGGGCGAAACTGATGTTTTGTTTGGTGCCAAAGTACATTTTCACGAGTCTTTATTGGAAAATGTGAGAATAATATCTGGTTGATTTGATTGGGCAATTTAGTGGAATGATGGAAGATTCTTTTGAGTTTGTTATAAGAGGAAGAAGGGATGCGAGAATGGAAGGGAGAAAGGAGGTAACACTCGAGGAGTTAGATATTCCGGCCAGACGAGCTCAATTTTTCCGGCGAACAAAAATCCGGCAACACTCATTTTTTTTATTTCAACCATGTTAAATGAGGTAATATTTTTGTACATGTCTTAATTTTTCTTAGTGTTATTTAAACCTATAATTTTAGAAGAAATAATATTATTTTGTTATTAGGTTATATTAATGTTATTAGTGTAATATTGTTGCTTATTATTACATTATTTCATATAATTAGTAGATTCTTGCACCTTCCTTTGTATGTTTGTTCAAGATTTATGTAGTATTGCATATTTATTTTATTTTTAAAAAATATCGTTTTATGTAAAAATCTAACTTGTTATGTAGGTAACATCTATTTATTTTGTTAATTTAATTCGTAGCAACTACCTACAACATGAAATGTGTTATCATTGACAGAGAGCTACATATATATATATATATATATATATATATATATATATATATATATATATATATATATATATATATACGTGCTACATACATGCATGTAGAGTATACGTACGTACGTATATATGTTAAAACAAATTTATACGAACATAGATAACTACGTATTATATTTTAGAGTTAATGAAAAAAATATTTATTTTTTTAGTCCGAATTTTTTTTTAATTTTTCCGAATTTTGAGAGTTTAAAAAAAAATTGTATGACCAAAAAATCTATTTTTAAGTTTTGAAAAAAAATTGTATTATTATTAAGTTATAATGTATATTAAAAAATGTATAAAACTTGAATGCTTATAGTTTGAATATGAAAAAAAAAAGTGTATAACAAAAAAATTAAATTTTAAGTTTTCAAAAAAAATTGTATTATTTTTAAGTTATAATGTATATTAAAAAATGTATAAAACTTGAATGCTTATAGTTTGAATATGAAAAAAAAAGTGTATAACAAAAAAATTAAATTTTAAGTTTTCAAAAAAATTGTATTATTTTTAAGTTATAATGTATATTAAAAAATGTATAAAACTTGAATGCTTATAGTTTGAATATGAAAAAAAAAGTGTATAACAAAAAAATTAAATTTTAAGTTTTCAAAAAAATTGTATTATTTTTAAGTTATAATGTATATTAAAAAATGTATAAAACTTGAATGCTTATAGTTTGAATATGAAAAAAAAAGTGTATAACAAAAAAATTAAATTTTAAGTTTTCAAAAAAAATTGTATTATTTTTAAGTTATAATGTATATTAAAAATGTATAAAACTTGAATGCTTATAGTTTGTTTTAAAAAAAAATTGTATTATTTTTAAGTTATAATGTATATTAAAAAATGTATAAAACTTGACAAGAATTTTGAATATGTATAGTTTAAAAATTGTATAGTTTAAAAAATGTATAGTTTGAATATGAAAATTTTTGAATATGTATAATTTAAATATTGTATAGTTTAAAAAATGTATAAAAAATGTTACAAATAAAAAACCTACGAGTATATAAAGATATATTACATAATCCGATTGTATTAACAATTTCCATTTATAAAAATAAATGGAAGACTTATAATTAAACTATTTTTTCATTAATTAAAAGGTCATAAGATAGAATAATTATAAATTATTTAATCTCATGTTTATTTATTTATTTATAGGAAATTTATCACGCGAACCTTACCTGTCGTAACCAGATGAGAATCGGGCAGGAAGAAATTAAACCCCGTCTTGAGTTAAGACAAGAAAGTCTTAACTTATTTAATCAAACTTATTTTGCGCCGTTTTTAAATATTAAGGCGGGGCAAAATGATCCGTTGCTGATACACTATTTGTTGTGTACCCAAGTTAGCGTCGGTAAAAACGAATATGAAACTTTACGTTTCAACGTAGCGGGGAATCCCGTAAGTTTTGGGCGGAGGGAATTCTGTTTGTTGACAGGATTCAGTTTCGGGCCGTACACGTTAGACGACCGTGCTCCAGACACGCCATTTATGAGGCGTGTCTTCAACGAGCAGATATCCTCCCGGCTGCGTGTGGCCCACATATGTCGTCTTTGGGCTTCAGAGACGGATTTTGACAATCTGGGGGATGATGACGTTGTTCGAGTAGCGCTTTTGTACATGTTGTACAAAGGTTTTATAGGGGCGAGGCCAGAGTGGTCCGTCGCTATTGGCGTCATTCATCTGCTTGACGACATCCCGCGGTCATGGAATAGATTCGCATGGGGGTCGTATTTATGGACGTACACGTATGATAAACTGTACGACGCCATAAACGAGCGAAGATTGCAGATTGCTGCTGTTCGTACAGCTGGAAATGAGGTGCCCAAATACACTATTTACGGGCCGATATGGATCCTTAAGGTATGATAATATATTTTTAGCTTTTGTAATGTCAATATATGATGAACTGAGTTACATTTTCTAATAAAATTTTTTTTACACTTAGTGCTGGATTTTCGCGACATTCCCGGACGTTACCAGGCTGATATCCAATGATGGATCGATTCCAAGATGCAGAGCGATTGGAAAATTCCCTGGTAGGCTGTACTCGAATGAGCTAACGAAATTATTCGCCAAATGCTCTGAGGTTAGTGTTTATAGGTTTTTTTTGTCTCCTTGTATTTAATACACGCATATTAATTTTTTTATCAGTAACATTTTATTTTGACCATCCAAAGCCTGGTTATGCACCGATCTACTTGACTCCCACGGATCGTGAGCAGACACAGCGTTGGTGGGTTGCCAGTCTGCCATTCTTTGAAGGTGGTGACGGCGTCGAGGTCCCCGAACATGAAGAGGAGAGAGCACCGTCACCACAGTTCAATATGAATAGTCCTGAGCGTTCCCCACCAAATGAGGGAATCCCGGTTTTTGTCAGTGATGGTTTAAATGTCGATTCGTTTAACAAGCTGTTAGCTCGTATTGAAGAACAAGACCAAAAAATTATTGCACTGAAATCAATTTGGTGTAATACACACGAAGAGCTAACTGTGCTGAAAGATCGGTACAACTATGAATGCGCAAGGCGCGAGCAGCTAGCTAAGATGGTCGAGACTATCGAAGCTCAATATACGGTATGTTCATAGAATATGTATATTTGAACAAAGTTTGTTTTGAATTATATTGGTAATTATATCGGTAACTATTACAGAGGCAGTTTGAGGATTTATTTGCGGGCACCCACCCGACGATGCCTACCGCCAACGAAAATTTGGTAACGATGCTTATTCAATAAATTAAGTTATTGTATGTATGAAAAGTTTGTTGGTGTTAAAACTTTACTAAAAAAATGTATTGATTTGTTTTGGAACAGAGCATGCCACATCAGACGCCTCCGACTCATTTCGTTGGAGAATGCTCTACATCGGGCAATGTACCCATTGCCCAAAGGCGACAACATCGACAGACGAGACCAGCTGCGGCCCTACGTTCCCCGTACACACAGGAGCGGGGACGTGGCCGCCGACAAAGGTCAACATCTGTGCAAGATGTTATGGAATGGTACATGTCGCAACCAGAGAATTTTTGCGTGAAATCTCAGTTGTATGATACCGTAAACTGTACTAGGGAATTCTGGGCGCGTCTTATGGGTCTTGAAGGCGGTTCGAATGGGTGGCTGTCATCTGAAGTAAGTTCTTAGAGTTTTAAACCTCATTTATATATTTTTAGGGTTGATTTTGTAATTTAACTGTTTGATTAAAATATTGTTAATCATGTGCAGCATATAGAATTGTGGGTCGCCCACCTAATGCGGGTACGGGAGACAGGTGCAAATTATACAATATTGCAGCCCGGGTTTATGAGGCAATTGTTACATGGTAGGATACCCAGCCGTGGTGTACAGGGTTTTGAGATGTGGCCGGATCTAGCCGATGTTGAATACGTATGAATATTCTCAACGAGTGGTACTTGTGGTTAATAATACTTTTACGAAACGCTTTGCTTAACTTTGTAATTTTCAGGTATTGTTACCTGCCAACTATAAAGACTATCATTGGGTGTTGTTTGTCTTAGACATCTCCCGTTGGCAGGTGATTTATTACGATAGGTATGTATAATTCAAACTCAAGTTTTAACTTTTATGCTTTTAGTGATTCTTTTAAAGATAATGTGCTATTTAACTTCTATGTCTTATTATACAGTATGATTGAGGTGGCGTATCCCCGACAGTGGTGCGAGGACATTGCTACAATTCTTAATGCGTATTTCTATCAAAAGCTAGAGGAGCACGGGTGGTTTGACAAACACCCAAGCCGAACAGCGCGGGGTAGTACTTTATTATATGGCCCATTTAGGAGAACACCGCAACAGGAAAACACCTCGGACTGCGGGGTGTTTGTGTGTTGGTTCCTTGAGTTGTTAACACAGGGAGCAGACCTATCACAAGAATCATTCCACAGATCTAGTCAAGTATCCGTTACTAGTTTTCGTGAGAAGATGACTACTCTGTTTTTTGATAGTATTATTTAGTGAAATGTTATTGAAACCTTTATTTTTAAATTTTTGTACATTGCTCAACATTATTTAACATCAAATAGAGAAAAACTAACAACAAGAGAGCATCCTTACTAGCATAAGTCTAGATTGTAACCACGACCAAATACACCTCCTAACCCAAAAGGAAACGAGTATATGGAGTAGGGAAAGTAGTTGTTTCATAGATAGTCGCAACTCTCGTGTTCCCTAAATCGTTTATTAGGTCTTCCGCTTCTTTAGGAGTTATGACCCTTCTCATTCTGTGCATGTCGCGACCACGTGGTATATAGTAGTAGGACCTTATCAGACGGGGGGCGTAATTCTCGTAACCTAACTCGGATAAAATACAATTTAGAGTACGTACCGGTCTCGCAATAAACTCATCCTTTGGTACATTGTCAACATAGTTCACAGTAATCGGCACACTGTTAGTTACAGTTTCAGTTTGTGAACCCACAAACCGTCCTCCCTGAATTATCTTAAGTGTATAAAGATCATCAAACTCAACTGTTATAAAGCAAGAAACATTTAGAGATTGGTTTACAAAAAAAAAATAAGAATAGAAATATATGACGACACTTACCGTAGTAGTTTACATCAAAAGTTCCTTCATCTTCTAAACGAATTTTCCAGAAATGTTCATGTCCACAACGTCTAGCCATGGTGAGAAGTTCAACAAATTAAAATTCAAGTTTTTAAGTAGTGATTGTATGTCATTTAGAAAATCATGTACATATATATATATACTAGTATGAACAGTGTCTCGCCCATAAAAGATGACTTGTCGCTATCAAAGATGACAACTCCCTGTCATATTCATTTTTTTCCAGAAATACAGTCATACTGGTAAGATTGTTTCGCCCCTAAAAGATGACTTGTCGCTGTCAAAGTTTATGAAAAATATGGCTATTCGCTGTCATCCTTATCTTTTCTTAAAATACAGACGCACTAGTAATTCAACCACATAAAATTGAGCCTTAATAATATAATTTTGTTACAAAAGGTAAACAGTCTATTCAACCGTATTATTACATAATTAGGCTACACGCATCTTATACAAATGTTTTGCCATGCCATGTCTGAATTTTTTGGCTACCTCGTCCAAGTCCTCGTTTGGATCATTAACCATGGGTTTGTTACGAATTAGCTGGTATATAAACTTACATACAAACACAGCAGAATTCCCAGAATTGCGACTTTGCTGACACACTTTTGCAAAAGACCAGCGTTTGATGTGTATACTCGGCCTCCTGCTTAACCAAAAGTAGTTTATTCTACGTAAGAAGGTAAGGAACGTATTTGTGATGTTAATAATACGGATTTCCATGTCTTCGTCGTTGGTGTTCATGTTATCACTGTTATAGATCACTACTTTGCCACCGTCATTAAGGTTAACTGAGTACATGAACCAGTGATCATCTCTCAAACGAATAGGCATGAGTACCACGTCTGTATCTGTAAAAGATGGATGTAGGGGTGTACTCCCATCATACTTGCGCATCTCGTCGAGATCTCCTAGCCCTAATTGATTATGAAAACTTGCAGGCAGTATCGAAAACCTTGTCGATGGTGCTGCACTACCACTTTCCATACGTTTCACGAGACTCATCATCCATGTAGTCCAAACGTTCAAGTGCTGTTAAATAAAAGAAAGTCATTATTATATTATTTAACAATGATTATCAATTTATAAAGTTGGCAATGCTTACTGCTTCCCACAAATTAGAATTGGGTTTTTTTCCTAGAAGGACTCCCCAAAAATGTCTCGTGCACGTCAAATCATCTAAACACTTTATGACACAAAATGCTCTGTAGATATCCTCCATTACTCTAAAGTCACCATTCAAGTAGTACTCTTCAGCAGTAGCTGCCTTGGAATTCTCATTCCATGGGTAGACATCTTCAGCCAAATTAACCGGGGGTAGCTGGACTTCTTCGTCAATCTCATGTGCTTCTTCATTAGGCTGTTCTTCAGGGGTGTGCATCATTTTATTCAACTGTTGGTATTCTTCTGTTAGGCAATCAAGCTTGTACTTCATTTCGTTAAGAATGAACCAGGTGTTGTTACTACTGCTAGTTTGTGACTCTCCTGTCCAAGGATGACCGTGTTCATCTAGATTTACCGGATCAAGAATTACACTTTCATCTATTTCTTGCTCGTGTTGTCTTTTTAATGTACAATATTCGTCGGACAAGGCTTGATATTCTAGTTGAATATCAAGCATTCTTTTTTTCAAACAATCCATTATTTTTTAGTAATTTCAGATTGGTACGTTTTTTTTCAATGCTACAACTCCTACATAAGGATGTATATATACAGACGTTACACAGTGTTTCGCCCCTAAAAGATAAGTAGTCACTGTCAACTGCGTTTTCTTTCAGAAAAAGCAGACGTTACACAGTGTTTCGCCCCTAAAAGATGAGTAGTCGCTGTCAACTGCGTTTTCTTTCAGAAAAAGCAGACGTTACACAGTGTTTCGCCCCTAAAAGATAAGTAGTCACTGTCAACTGCGTTTTCTTTCAGAAAAAGCAGACGTTACACAGTGTTTCGCCCCTAAAAGATGAGTAGTCGCTGTCAACTGCGTTTTCTTTCAGAAAAAGCAGACGTTACACAGTGTTTCGCCCCTAAAAGATGAGTCGTCACATTCACACATTTATTCACCCCTAAACCGTAAGTCTTTCTCATATATAAATACTATTAGACAAGTTTCTATTTTCATAAGTCTTTCAAAGTAAATCTGTTTAAGAACATCATTTTACTTTCTTTCAATCATGAGTACTTCCGTTCCTACAATTAAATTTTCATACCGAACTGGCGGTGAGTGGCAATTGGTTGATGGTGTTCACAACTATATTGCAACCAACCTAATTAGACGTGTGGCAAAGGTTCCTACGGTGGTAACGTTTACGGAGCTGTTTCAATTCATGTCTAGAAAGTGTGGCTCGGGTAACAACATCATGCTCTCATACGAAGACCCACAATACGATTCTCCGTTATATATATGTGACGATGATGATGTAAGTGTTTTCGTGGAGTACGTACAAAGCCGTTCCTCTGATAAGTCTGTAACGTTGTTTACAGTAAATATTTCGTCTGATAATTCTCAAAATCAGCTCCAAAATACGGGTTCGCAACCATCAGTATTACAACCTGAATTTATCAACAGCTCAGAAATACCACCTTCCAATAACCCTGACAATAACCCATTCGCCGAACCAGCTTGTGATCTGGGAGATTCATAAGATGGGGATGACAAGGATGAACATGAAAAACAATCGAGCGAATCAACGTACATGACCTTCCATGGCATGCCAGCCCCCCTTCCTGAACCAACAGTGCTGCTTACATCTGCATCGTCTTCAAGCCAGAATTCGCCATCATGCATTTACGAAGGAAAACTTTTTGACAGTAAGGACGAACTTAAGGTTCAACTAGGCATGAAATGCCTTCAGGAGTGCTTCGAGTACAGAGTCAGCACTTCCAACAAAAAAAGGTTCGAGGCGAAGTGCACATCAAAAGAATGCGGCTGGGAAGTCAAGGCCAAAAACATTGCCGGGGTGGATAACCCGTGTTTCATGGTAATTACGCTAAAAGACCAACACACCTGTTCAAGAACGCAAATGTATCCTACAATGCGCAACGCGGGTAAGAAGGTAATGGCAAATATCATAAAAGACCAACTACAAGACCCAAGTCGTGTTTATCGGGGGGGTGACATGGTAAGAGATGTTAATGAACGTTACAAGTGTAACATATCTTACTCCCAGGCTTGGAGGGGGAAAGCGTATGCCCTTGAACAACTACACGGCTCGCATTCTGGTTCTTTCGCAGACCTTCCTGGTTACTGTCATTATCTGAAGCTGGCAAACCCCGGTACAGTGACAGAAATCCTTACGGATGACTGTTCTCGGTTTGAAATGTTGTTTGTTGCTCTTGGACCATCGTTACGAAGCTTCTCATACAGCCTTCGCCCATTAATTATAGTAGACGCGGCCCACTTAAAAGGAACATACTTGGGCACCAACTTCCTGGCGGTTGCAATGGACGGTAACAACCAGATCCTTCCATTAGCGTATGGGATAGGCAAAACCGAGAGTGGAGATTCTTGGACGTGGTTTCTAGAGAAATTACGTGCATGCATCCCGCACAAGACCTATACATTTGTTTCTGACAGAGCTGCGTCTATTGAGCTAGCTGTACGAGACGCATTTCCAGATTCGTACCATGTCCTATGCTGTCGTCATCTGCAGATGAATTTGAACCTGAAGGCTAACAAGCACAAAAAAATTGCCTTCATGTTCTGGAAGGCATGCAAATCGAACACAGAACATCAATTCCATTACTGGTACAGCAAGATTCAACGGGCGGCGCCACGGGTTTATGAGTATCTGGAGGAGGTGGAAAAAAGCAAATGGACAAGATCCTGCTTCTCAGGTCATCGATACAACATCATGACCTCTAACAGTGCAGAGTCCATGAACTCGCTTTCTCGTCACGCGCGTAAACTTCCCGTGGTTATGCTTATTGATTTCTTTCGTGCAAGTGTTCAAAACTGGTTCTTCAAACGCCATAAGGAAGCAGGTAAACATCTCTCCTATAGCAACAACACCAATTTTTAAATATTTATTAATTGTACTACTTTTTTAAAACAGAGAAACTCCAGCACAGGGTTACCCCGTGGGCAGAGAAGAAAATACTTCATAGGATGCCAAAGTGCTCGACATGGCGGGTACAGGGTATTTCAAACTATCGGTTTGGGGTTGAGGACCATAAACAAAACGTTATGATAGTTGATACTGAAGAAATGACATGCGATTGTCGTAAATGGCAACTTTCCGGGTTGCCATGTGGCCATGCAATTGCAGTTTCCAGATTCCTAAAACTTACCGATTCAAGCCAGTGGGCGTTGAATTGGTTCACTAGTGAAACATACCGAGCAACGTATAGCGATTGTATAAACCCCGTTCCCAACAAAAATATGTGGGACTTACCTTCAGATCTAATAAACCTACATCCTCCACTGCTCAATAAAAGGCAGGCTGGGAGACCAAAACTTGTTAGAAGGATACCGTCAAGGGGTGAGCAGGTACCGCCTATACGCTGCTCTAGATGCGGTGACAGTGGACACAACCGAGACAATTGCAGAATGCCATTTTCTTCACAACAATCAACTAACCAGACAACTCAAGCCTCAACTACTGCGGAACCTACCCAGCCCGATTTATCACAATTTGAGCCAGACCTTTCTTTGTATAAAGAGTATTACACGGTTCAACGAGATTGAAATCAATAATTAATGTAATACTACTTTCGTGTCCTTATCAATTTAAATTTATGAAATACTACACCAACGTTAACAATGTTCGCTTATACACGTTCAAAAGTAACAATCAAATTTAACTTTTCGGCAACTAAATACCAACAAAAACAATCAATAAAAATAAGAGTATGATAAAATAATATATGAGTATGATCAAATATTTTTTAATACATATTAATAAGTGATTTATTTATTATAAAAGAGTAAGATAAAAATTTTTAAATTTAGCTTAAAGGCTACTTTAAAATTTTTAAGTAATAAAAGGGGGTAAAATTATACAATTTAAGAGTGTGCAAGACATGTGGGACATACAGAGGAGAAACTGAGGCTTAAGTTCAAAACTATAGGCTATGGGCGAAACTGAGCATGCGGGGCCCACCTTATGGGCGAAACTAAGCCCCTATGGGCGAAACTGGCCCCTTTTAGGGGCGAAACTGGCCCCTTTGGGGCGAAACTGATTTTTTGTGCCACGTGTCATTTTTTGATTGGTGGGCGAAGCTTGGGGCGAAACTGACCTTTTGGGGGGCGAAACTGATGCTCATTTTCGTAATTTGATTTTTTTAAGCTTGTTTTCGCGAATGTATAGGGTATGTTGCTTATTTACGCGAAGCTATGGGGTCACTGTTTGCCAATTTGTGAATTTTTAATGAAGTAATAGATGAATTTGTAATGTTCTTGGAGATATTTGTAGGGTTGCGAGTTTTTTACTAGGGCGTGTAGGAGTTTGTGCTCTTGGTGCTGTTGTGGCAAAGCAGCAAGAGGATGAGCAAATGGTTCATTACTATCTGACCCAATTCAAACAGGTAGTAAGGTTTTGATGTGCATACAATCTGTTTGATAAAACGACTCAAATACAAACCTCCTTTATGCATGGTACGTAAAATTTAATTGTTTAAATATTCTTAAAGCAATTTCTATGTATGCTGCATTGATTTGGTTCTTTTTTTATTTTTCATCTACATTGCTTTTAGTTTTTCATCTACATTGGTTTTAGTTCATTATTTAGCCTCAATGTATATCATCTACTCTAAACTAATCCTCAAGAGTATGTTTTTTTACAGGTTTTTATAATTGCATATACTGCAACACAGGAGGAGATGCTAAATTGGTAAGCATTTTTATTAAAATTTCGTACAGGATTTGATTAACTGATTGTTTTACTTGAAAAGTGACAAATATAACCGAACCTTATGAAACCCAGATTGATGACCAGCAAATGATTGGTCTTCACTTGAATCTTTCTAAGAAATAGGAAAGCTGTGAATAGTTACAAGCACCCAGGGATATAGGAAAATGATCACAGTTTATTTATGAAACCCAGACTGATGACCAGCAAATGTTGGGACTGTTAGAATGATGAATGGGTAGTTACAATTAGAAATTGGGATTGCAGGTTATGCAAATTGGATAAACAATCAAATGGATTGTTGTTCTGAGTTACTGTTCACGTGGGCTATTATGAATATGAAAATGAGGTGTGATATATGTAACAGGAATGAGTGGCTAATTACTGTTGTTGGAAATTATTTGGTGATTAAAAATGGGTGCTTGGAAGTGGCTTTAATGTGGTCTATGTGGATATGTCTTGATTTATGTGGATATGGAATCAGCATGTGGTTTAAGTTAAAGTCCAATATTGGGATTGTTGTGGGTACTGTTCACTTGGAATCAAAGAATTCATGAATCACAAGTGTAATTTACATGTTGGATTAGGTGTTGGACATTTATGTGCAAAATACATAAATGGGTCGTAAGTGTTTAAAATGAAAGAGTTGCTGGTTCATAAATTGCAAATTGGTTCTAAAACCACTCAGTTTTACTGTTTATGCAGACTTACATGAACAGTAATTGGCGGAGTGATTTTAAAAAGTATTTTGATTACTGCAAAAGCAATTGGTACAATCTATGTTACTTGAGTTTCAATTTGGGGGGCTATAGAGTTAGACTAATGGGAAAAGGAGTTTTAATGTTATTAATCATGCAACTCATTGTGATCAAGAAAAGGCAGATTTGCTATTGTAGTAAATTAACAATCAAGTGTTTAGTATATGTTACAACGGGGTCTACAAAGGAAAATGCAAATGAAGAAAGGGTATGGTACATTACAGCTGGTCACAAGTTACCGTTTGTGGGGTTGTATTTGTCTTGAACAACAACAAATGAACAAAATATCATCTTATATTGCTGCAAAGAAAAGAAGCATGTGAAGTATTAAAAGTTGAGAACAATTATGAGAGGGATGAGTTAGAAGTGTATAGAAAATGGTTTATTAAAGATAAGAGAGTTAGATTTGATTTCTTTAATGCTTGGTATTTGTTATTACGTAATTATGTTGTATACCAAGTATTAGGATATAAAGTTATGCTTTTCTTGCTTGTTTTATTTTCTAAGCATGTTTTGCGAAGCTAACTAGAGTAGATTTATGGTGGGTTGTCCACCTTAACTTTGTAAATACTTACTCTATTCTCTTTTAATTTAAGTGTTGTAATCTAAAAAGGGTGTTTGTAATTGCTTATTTTAAGTAGTTCAAATACACAAGCTACTTTTGACTATTTTAAGCATATTTATTTAATTAAAAGAACAACTTTGTAAATACATATGCTAATATTTTATTAACAAGCATTAATTTAGTAAAAATAGAGAGATGTAAAATCGTACATTAAAAAATCTTATATACTATCCGTGTTGAAGTTACCTTTTCTATATCTTTACTAACATAGAATGTATTCTATCATATGTGGCATGCCTGATTGAGCTATAATTTTAAAATCCAAACTAATTAGGGATGGCTACAATCTGATGTGGCAATTAATTATCAATGTGGGCTTATAAAGCCAACTAAATTGGGCTTAATATGCTTCTATCAGTTAAACTTCCCCATTTATGATCATGAAGCGTTTCCGGTTACTAATCCTACATCCTTAACATTACTATTTCTCGATCTTCAATTTACAATCCCTTCACCTACTCATTCATTTTGTTTATAGAGAGATGTTTATACTGTGAAAGAACAAACGTGGGGATTCGCTTGTTTGCTCGGTTTGGTGAAAGGTGTCAATTGGTACTTTTTTCTTTCGATTCTGATGACCGGTAGACATACATCGAGTGCAGACCTTTTGGGGATTCCATATAAGCTAAGAGGAGGATGAATCTGTATTTTCTTCATGCAAATTAATGGTGTTTTTCTTCAAACAAATCAATGGTGTTTTTCATCCAAGAGAGGTAATAAATACAACGACTTAGTTTGAAGATTCATGTAGCAATTATGCCTTGAAATCTTCAAACCTATGAAGGCATAGTTAAATTCATATAGTTATGTAGTTATAGAATGTAGTCAATTGTTTGAATTCTTTAACGACTTTGAATTGGGATTTTCTAGGAGTGGAATGAATGAATGATCATTAATGACTTTTACAAATATATATGCATATTAAGTGTTTGATGAAATGCTTGAATGAAAAAAATAGATTGATCATTTAACATTCTTATATATTTCTTTAGTATGATTATGTTTAGAGCTTGAATCAAAGTTATGTTTTAAAATTCATCCAAATATGAAGTTTTTATTTGGGTTATATGAATTGAATCATTCTTTTCCATTGTTTTTTGCATTTAAAAGCATTTTTACCGGTTGAACCACGATCATGTAGTTTGTGTGGGAAGTTGTATTATATTGCTAAGCAATGTTTCTTTTGAAGATTGATTTGGTGCAGAATTTAGATCATATAGAAGCCTTCTGAGATGAGCAGCGTGGAGGTGGTGTTCATGGATGAGGAGGTATGCTATATTTTGTATATTTCTTTTTTTCGTTTATATAATTTGTGTTTCTAAGTCGGTCTTCACTGTAGTAGCATCAAAATTGATGAAGCTAATGTGTTATAATGTACTCATGTTCTGCAGCTTCATATGTATCTCTGATTTTGTTTCGTAAAATGAGGACATTTATTTTATTTTATATTCTGTTAGTTTTGGTTGATTCTAGCAAACCATAATTTGTGAAAGAGAATTGTATGAAAAGGAATATAGTGCAAACTATATTCAGAAGAAGACATTTGGATTTACACTCTATATTTCTTACATTGAGGTTGCCTCAAGTACTTGATACATATCAAATACTAAGGTAACATAATTAACTGTTGATTTTAGGGATCACAGTTTAATTATAATATAAAATATCTTCTTTGTACATTTTGATATGTTGCAGCATATGTACAAGTAAAGAATTCAGGAGGAGACCGGTAAATACATTTATACACATGATAAACTAAACTTGCCTTATTTATGAATATAAATATATAATCTAAGCATCAGCTTCTTGACAAATGTAGGAAAATATTTATTTGTTTTTTGCATTAGCAGACAAAGATCTTAGATCCTATAAATCAATTGTCTTTGAAGAACTCGGTGAGGGACAATCTCCAAACATGAGCTACCTTTATGGGGAGGCCTTCAATACTGCCATGGCCAGAATGCATCCTTCTGCAGGTCCCTCTTTATGATGTGAAAGGAAGGTTTGAAAGGATTAATGAGCATCCAGTTACGTTCTATGATTCTAATCACACTAAAACATAATTCCTCTCTCTCTCTCTCTCTCTACACACACACACACATTTTGTATCACCAATCCTTGTATGCACGATGTGGGAAGCCATTCGTTTTCCATAGGAATTGCTGAAGTTTTAAATTCCAACCTTTTGATAGAAACGAGGGCTGATGATATAGAATACGTCTATCACAGGTTGGTACAAATTCTCAACTTCACACAAAGCATTTTAATTTTACTATGGAAACGGTTTAACAAGCCCCTTCTCTTAAAAGACATCACTTCACATAGCAATGTGGCATATTGGGGCACTTGAGACAAAGGTGTAAAATTTAGGAGGTATGTGAGTTTGTTGTGCAAATACAATTATATGGATTTCATTCTATAGGTTTACTTTTGCAGTTTGATTGTTCTGGAGGTGTCACTCAGATGGAGGTATTCATTAAAAGTAAACCACTAATCTCCCGTTCTGTTTACTTTATCATCATATAAGAAGATTTTGGACTTGACTAATAATAAAACTATTAATATATATAGAATCAATTGCTGCAGTTTTTATGGAATGGAGATCATACATAAATAACTAACAATGGAACGCAGGTATGGTAAACAATTTACTTTGTATATGACGGGCATATAGACAAACCTTAGGGGGGGGGGGGTTCTATTATTGAGTTATATAGATATAGATGACGATTTGATAATGCCTGTTTACCTAAAAACCAGTCACTTATGAAATGACAATCTATCTCAATATGCTTTACGTGTTCATCTATGAGACCAAATCCTTGTAAAAGACTTGTAAGGGGTTTCCTATATTTATTTTCTTTTTAGTCTTGAGCCCTTTACGTATAGTGATTGCTAAAAGTTGGTGAAATACACGACTTGGTTTTACATTATTTAATTAGTCCATATATATTACCTTCTTTCAGATTCCATTCAACCACCAAAGAATGGTGGTATAAAAGGCTTCTTTGAATCTATTGAGGAATTGTGGCATGGACTTTGGGATGGTATGGTAGACTTCATCACTGGAAAAACTTGCAGGTTATTGTCATCTGTCCACACTTTACAATTTATATGGATGTCATAGTGCTTAACTGAAAATTCTTTTTAATCTTCACTAAAATTTACTTTATAATAAAATTAACTGTTTGTGATCTAATTGTCAGCATAGCTAATTATGTAACTAGCCATCTTATATAGTAAGGAAGCCTGTTGCATCCTGGACAGATGAAGACTGGAAACTGTTTAATCAGGATGATAAGGCAAAGAGTGTTCTGGCAAATGCCCTGACCAACGAGATCTTGCATACAGTGACTGGGTGTCAAACTGCAAAAGAGATCTGGGATACACTAAGTATTACATATGAGGGCACTGATCTGGTCAAGCAGCAAAAGAAGAGTCATCTGAACAGATCCTATGAAAACTTCTTTTCGAAGAAGAATGAAACCTTGCCTGATTTGTTCTCAAGGTTTCACTGCTTGATAAATGACCTGCTAAGTGTAGGTGTGAAGAAAGATGAGGCTGAACTTGTTAGATTATGTGCATAGATAGATAACATGTACTATCGTGTCCAATACTATCTGACACTAAAGGATCACACCGCTGCACACCCAAATAGAACCTGTTGGATTTTACCTGTTTGTGTATCACAATAATTAATAGTTTAATTAATTATTGAGAAAAGAGATAAATAATAAAAGTTATTTATTATTTAAAAGGAGAAGTTAATATTTAGTTTAAATATTAACGGGATCAATAAATTAATAGTTATTAATTAATTAGAAAGGTCGAGGGTACTTTATGTAATTGATTAATAGTTTAATTAAAGTTGGGCTTTAATTAAACGGGCTTGGCCTAATAAGGGTTTATTATATAAACCTTATTTTAGCCTCATTAATCATAAGTTAATCACAAGAAAAGGATTACACTAATCTCTCCTTCGTCTCTCTCTCTCTCTCGTGGAGTTCGACGGCGGCGGTAAGCCGAGGACACCACCGAGCGACGGTGGTCGGAACGACGATACACACACACGCAAAAGGTCATCGATTTTGATCTAAGGTTTAATCCTTAGGCGGTCTAGCAGCCAGTTCGAGGTGGTGCAGTAGCGGTGGATAACCTGCAGCTGTCTAGGGGCATAAAGAAAGTTTTTGCTTTACAATAAAGGTATAACTTTCTAACCCTCTTCCTCTTTTAGTTTCTGTACAAGTTAGATGAGATCACTGGAGGGGGTTTTATTCCGCTATGCATGTTATTATATGTTTTTATACCCTACAAAACCCTTCAGTGGTATCAGAGTTTTTTTATTGGATAAACCTTTGATAAAAGGATTTTAAGATTTAATTTTTTTTAAATTAAATCTGTTTTTATTATTATTATTGTTATTATTTGCGATAACCAAGAAACCGAGACCACCATTATCGGCGGCGGCCTCAGGCGGTGGCTGTGGTCAGGTCGGCGGCGTCCCAGTCGTGGGCGTCGGCTGGTCGACGGCAGTCCCGAGGAGAGGCGGCAAGCCGGCTGTGATCGGCGGCGGTTTTACGGCGGTCGACCGTGGAACACGGCCTTAGCAGCGCTATCGCATTGCTGTTAGCGGCGCTAAAGCAGCCCAGTTAGCGGCGCCAGAAGCGTGGTGGGTTTCGGCCCAGAGAACCACGGCCCAGGAGGCCTGCGGCCCAGTT
This sequence comes from Pulicaria dysenterica, assembly GCA_947179395.2. Lineage (NCBI taxonomy): Eukaryota > Viridiplantae > Streptophyta > Magnoliopsida > Asterales > Asteraceae > Pulicaria > Pulicaria dysenterica. The sequence goes on from OX359294.1 coordinate 43,757,904, forward strand.
TGGGTTTAGCGGCTAGGGTTAGCGGCGCTAAAGTTGTTTTGGGCCTCGGCCCAGTTTTTGGTTTTCCGGCTCGTTTTCCGATCAATGACCCAGTTTAAATATTTGGCCCAGCTCGCGGTTCAGATATTTTGTGCTCAATATTAAATTGAAATACAGTTGTTATTTTAATTTAAGGTTTAAATATTATTTTGAGTTTTTTGATTAATTATCAAAGTATAAAACTTGAAATATATATTCATTGCAAATAAAGGAAAAACAATATAGGGTTTTAACAGATTGTTAAAATCAGTAATTTTTCATCAAGATGAATAATTTAGAAATCAGTTGCTTTACTTTCATGTATTAGTTTAGTACATGTTTGGGATGTCATAGCCGAGCCCTAGACCTTGTGGATTTGTTTTTTAATTTCCTGCACTTGTGGTTGTTTTTGGATTTATTATTCTATGGTGTGGGGAGGCCTGCGTGCCACTTACAACCCCTATTCTATTTTGTAAAAGTACTAGAATTAGCGGGCCTGTGTGCCTTTGATCAATCTTGTAATTTTTATATTTCTAGTTTTTTAGACTTTAGAATAGAATAGATTATTAGAATAAATATGGAGCTGATACAAGAACCAAGAACCAAGGAGCAGGGAGAAGGATTGGATGCTGGAGCCAGTGGGAGCTTCAGAACGCCATGCCATGTGTGTTGCTTAGGTTTTGACCGTCGGGTTTTTCGTGTGGCTCACGAAACCGACATTAGTTAAGGGCAAGGCTAAGGCATAGTTGTTTGTGGTTGTTTTATTTCTTTACATATTATATATATGCGTGGTTGTGATTAACACGATGAAATAAAACAAGGGTTTTAATAATAGTTAATTATTGAAACAGATGTTTTTTAAAAGAAAACTGGCATTAAAGTTTTTCACGTTAAAAACTTGGAAATTCTTTTTAGAAAAATCTTAGATCAGTGTGCTACCCACCTAATGGTACACCCTTGCCGTTAAACGGTACTCGGGTGTCGGAAGTGCCCAAACCTTGGGCATTCGGGTTCAAACCATTGCGGGAAGGGGCATGAAAGGTTCTGCGATAATCGGGAGTCCCGGCCAGAATTCATGCTGTCTTAGGTGGTACGATCTATTTTGGTGATAATCGGGAGTCCCGGCCCAAAATGCACTAGAGGGACTAAACATGCACGGTTCCTGTAACCGATGTCCCGCAGATCTAGGAGTCGTATCCAGTTAGGATACGATTGGTATAGTTTTTACCTACCAGAAATAGCATTGTCCCGGTGGGAAGTGCCCAAACCTTGCATCGGGAAATGTGAAATATGGATCCTAGTCTAATAATTTTTGTTAAAAGGTAATAGTTATTAGAAGATATAATCAATACTGAATCGGTTTTATCTTTTTCTTTTTCTGTAGATGTCTATTATATCTGTTATTCCGTTTTATTCACCAAGAGAGTCTCTAAGTCTCATCACTAGCAAGTGGAAGCTTTCGGGTCCAAACTTTGCTGTTTGGAAGATGCATCTGAAAAATGTTTTTGATGCACAGGGAAAGCTTCACATTATTGAGACATTGCCTCCAGAACAACCAGGAGTAGATGCCCAGGATAGTGAGTATGACACTTACTATCAGTATCTGGATGACGAGTCTGACGTCATGTCGATTCTCATTCTCATAGCATCATCCGAGTTTACGGATGATCTCCGTGAGAAGTCGTCTTATGAGGTTGTTCAAGGATTGGAGCAGAAGTTCAAGTTTAGTGAACGGATATGTCGTATGCTACTGATGAGGGAAATCCTTTCAGCCAAGATGAAAGAAAGTCAGCCTATTAGCGATCATCTCATTAACATGAGAAGGCTCTTGGATTGCTATGAGAGCTTGGGGTCAAAATCAAAACCACATAAGCTAGTTATGCTCTTGTTCGGTTACTTGTCGGACTATTACCAGAAAAGAGTAATGTATGTCCTCGGTGATTTTGAAATGACTGTCGCAGGGTTGCACGAAATCCTCATGTGCATTAGCGACGAGTTGAACCCGAAGCAGCTAGAGTCACCAGTTGTGGACCCTATGCAGGAGGATGACTGGCTGGAAGAACTTAGAGAAATTTGTTGCCCAGACTGTGGTAGCAAGGATTCATGCGAGCACTCACTCGACATAGATCAGCTGGACATTGGTTCGCCCAATGATACAGGTATCTTTATGATAGATTGTCTTGTTACTTCTTATGAATCATGGGTATTGGATACCGGATGTGGTAATCACATATACAATCATTTGCAGGGATTCAAGAGAAGTAAGAAGCTGAGACAAGGAGATATGGACCTGCGGGTAGGCGAAGGCTCCATGGTGGTGCTGAAGCTGTAGGGACATATTGTCTTAGTTTGCCCTCGGGCATGGTCTTAGAACTAGAACCTTGTTATTATGTTCCAAGACTAATTAAAAATGTTATCTCGTTCAATTTGCTGATAGACTGTGGGTTTGCTTATGTTTTTAATGAAAAGGCTATTTCATGTTTTAAAAATGATGTTTTCTTCTTCAAAGCTACTCCAGAAAACGGTCTATATACGCTAAATTTAGATAACAATGACATCTATCATATAAGTAAGAGATCCAAGAGAAACTTGAATCAAACTTACCTCTGGCATTGTCGTTTAGGACACATAAACGAGAAACGCATAGAGAAGCTCCGAGATGACGGAATTCTTGAACCATTTGACTTGGAGTCATATGATGTTTGCGAATCTTGTTTGTCTGGTAAAATGACAAAGCAACCTTTCAACAGTGAGAATGAAAGGGCCAGCGAGTTATTAGGGATTATACACACAGATGTGTGCGGACCCTTTACTTCAGAAGCTAGAAGAGGATACCGGTATTTCATAACCTTTACTGATGACTTCATAGATTCGGTTATGTCTACCTCATGAGACTTAAATCTGAAAGTTTTGACAAATTCAAACAGTTTCAGAATGAGGTACAAAATCAGCTGGACAAGAAGATAAAGTCGCTTCGGTCGGATCGAGGTGGCGAGTATCTGAGTCAGGAATTCGACGATCATTTGAAGGAATGTGGGATTGTTTCACAACTCAAGCCTCCGTATACACCTCAGATGAATGGTGTGTCGAAAAGGAGGAATCGTATACTGCTTGACATGGTACGATCAATGATGAGTCGAAGTTCACTACCATTGTCGTTTTGGGGACACGCACAAGAGACAGCAGCGTTCATGCTGAACCGGGTTCCAACCAAATCGGTTGAAAATACACCGTTCGAGGTATGGACGGGGAAAAAGCCCAAAATGTCTTTTCTAAAGGTTTAGGGATGTGAGGTGTATGTTAAGAGAACATTCACGGATAAACTCAATCCCAAATCAGATAAGTGTATCTTTGTGGGCTATCCCAAGGAAACCATGGGATACTATTTCTACAACCCAGATGAGAACAAAGTTTTTGTTGCTCGTAAAGGGGTATTCTTGGAGGAGAAGTTTCTAAACTCAGAGACTCCAAGAAAAGAAATAGAGCTTCAAGAAATTGAAGAGGAGGAGATTACACCACCACCGATAGTTGAACCTGTAGTTCAACAGAGAATTTTTGAACCTCAACCCGAGTCTGTGGTTGAGGAAGAGGTGCAAACACAAGACCTTCGCAGGTCTAGTAGGCCTCGTATTGAGCCAGATAGGTATCTGAGATTCCTAGTTGCTCAAGACGAAGGGGATCTTTTAGAACCCACTACCTACCAAGACGCTGCCTCAGGTTCAGAATCTGAGAGATGGCTGGAAGCCATGAAGGTAGAGATGCAATCTATGTATGACAACCAAGTTTGGGAGTTAGTAGATTTGCCTCAACACAGTAAAGCTGTTGGGTGCAAATGGGTCTTCAAAAAGAAGACAGAAATGGATGGAAAGGTGCATATTTTTAAAGCAAGGCTAGTGGCAAAAGGTTTCACGCAAACTCATGGTGTTGACTATGATGAAACTTTTTCCCCAGTGGCAATGCTTAAGACTATTAGGATTCTAATGGACATATCAACATATTTTGACTATGAGATATGGCAAATGGATGTCAAAACCGCTTTCCTTAACGGGAAATTGACAGAGGATGTATATATGATACAGCCGGATGGTTTTGTGGATCCAAAGAATCCTAATAAAGTATGCAAGTTGCTTAAATCCATCTATGGACTAAAGCAAGCATCTAGGAGCTGGAACTTACACTTTGATGAGCGTATCAAAGAGTTTGGTTTTACCAAAAGTGAGTTCGAGTCGTGTGTTTACACTAAATTCAGTGAGAGCGCGGTAACCTTCCTAGTCTTGTATGTAGACGACATACTGTTAATAGGAAACAATATACCAGTATTACAAGGAGTAAAATCCTGGTTAGGTAAATGTTTCGAGATGAAAGACTTGGGAGAAACTGCTTATATACTGGGTATAAAGATCTATAGGAATAGATCTAAGCGGCTTATCGGACTTAGTCAAAGAACTTATATTGACAAAGTCGTGAAAAGATTCAAGATGGATGGATCCAAGAAAGGATTCATTCCTATGCAATCTGGCACGATTTTGAGCAAGGCTCAGTGTCCTGTGTCTAGTCAAGATCAGGACAAGATGAAATTGATACCATATGCCTCGGCAGTTGGTTCGATTATGTATGCCATGCTATGTACTAGACCCGATGTTGCCTATTCAATCAGTGTCACGAGTAAATATCAGCAAAATCCTGGTGAAGCCCATTGGGTAGCCGTCAAGAATATTCTCAAGTATCTGAGAAGGACGAAAGGCATATTCCTAGTATATGGAGGTTCGATGGATGAGCTCAGTGTAACTGGTTACACTGATGCCAGTTTCCAGACCGACAGAGACGACTTCAGGTCGCAGTCAGGATTTGTCTTTACCCTAAACGGAGGAGCCATATCTTGGAAGAGTCAGAAACAAGATACAATAGCAGATTATACTACAGAGGCAGAGTATATTACGGCAAGTGATGCGGCAAAGGAAGCTGTCTGGATGAAGAATTTTATCTCGGATCTTAGAGTTGTTGCCAGTATCTCTAGACCGATCGATATATTCTGTGACAACTCAGGGGTTGTAGCGCAAGCTAAAGAGCCTAGAGATCATCAGCGGACTAGGCACGTACTCAGGAAATATCACCTCATCTGAGAAATCATTGGAAGAGATGATATTAGACTACAAAAGATACCGACGGACGACAACGTTGCTGACCCGTTGACAAAGCCGCTAGCTAGAGCTAAGCATGAGAGGCATGCGAGTTCCATAGGAATGCAGTACTTGGAACATAGCAGCTAGTTCGTGCTTTATGATTATTACTATAGATGTAACTTGAAACTCGTTTATTATGTAATTACATTTCATGGGATTGAAATAGGAGGTTTTTACATAATTGTTTCTAGTTGTCTATTTTTAGCATGTTTAACCTATCCATGACAAGTCAAGTTATGAATTGTCTAAAATGCCCGTAGCTACTTAATGTAGTGGGAGCTACATTAGGGAGGTAACACTATTATGAATATTTGATGATTTATTCGGGTATGAATAAAAGCACAAGGTTGTGACCAAGTATTCATAGATATTTATCAGGGGATAAATATTGGGGTGATCCGCATCGAGTTTACTTCATGGAGCGTTAACATAAGTAAACTTGATAGGTTGTCCTTAGACCTGAGATATTTCGTTTGGGGCGTGGTAACTTCTGTACTTTTGCATGTTCTAACGTCACGTCGTAACAGGGTGATCATAAGGGGCTTGTCTAGGTGCAGCGGAAGCCATGTGCTCAAATTGCAAATAGTCAAGACGGAATTTGCACCTCTTTTTTAGGATATATATTTTCTGAGCTCCTCGACGATTAAGACTACTGAAAATGCGTGGCCGCGCTCGGTTAGAATGATAGTTATTCATTCGGGAAAACCGTAACTGCAGAGTGTCGAAATCAGAGTCGAGAAAATCTGAGTATTAGATGAGATCCCTGCTCCATGTCAAATACTCACATTACGAAATATCGCGATGCAAAAGGAAAAGCCTAGATAATCCAAGGCGTGGATTATGTCTCTAGATATAAGAGATCTCATAGTCTGGTAAACATAAGCGTCTGGCTAGGGACCTCCTTAGGCCAACGATGTACAAGGAGTGTTACTTATCTTGCACAAGTGGGAGTCTGTTAGATTATGTGTAGAGATAGATAACATGTATTATCATGTCCAATACTATGTGACACTAAAGGATCACACCGCTGCACACCCAAATAGAACCTGTTGGATTTTACCTGTTTGTGTTTCACAATAATTAATAGTTTAATTAATTATTGAGAAAAGAGAGAAATAATAAAAGTTATTTATTATTTAAAAGGAGAAGTTAATATTTAGTTTAAATATTAACGGGATCAATTAATTAATAGTTATTAATTAATTAGAAAGGTCGAGGGTACTTTATGTAATTGATTAATAGTTTAATTAAAGCTGGGCTTTAATTAAACGGGCTTGGCCTAATAAGGGTTTATTATATAAACCTTATTTTAGCCTCATTAATCATAAGTTAATCACAAGAAAAGGATTACCCTAATCTCTCCTTTCTCTCTCTCTCTCTCTCTCTCTCTCTCTCTCTCTCTCTCTCTCTCTCTCTCTCGTGGAGTTCGATGGCGGCGGTAAGCCGAGGACACCACCGAGCGACGGTGGTCGGAACGACGATACACACACACGCAAAAGGTCATCGATTTTGATCCAAGGTTTAATCCTTAGGTGGTCTAGCAGCCAGTTCGAGGTGGTGCAGTAGCGGTGGATAACCTGCAGCTGTCTAGGGGCATAAAGAAAGTTTTTGGTTTACAATAAATGTATAACTTTCTAACCCTCTTCCTCTTTTAGTTTCTGTACGAGTTAGATGAGATCACTGGAGGGGGTTTTATTCCGCTGTGCATGTTATTATATGTTTTTATACCCTACAAAACCCTTCAGAACTTGTGCTGAAATTTCTGGATGTGTTACGAGAAAGGTTCAATGAAGTAACCACAACACTGAGGGCTGGAGGAACACTGTATGTGTACAACCTACAGTCTATCTATGGGTTCTTGCTCAATCATGAACAGATCACAGAGCACAAGAGAACTTCTCAACAATAACTTAAGGAGTCCTTGGATAAAGCAGAGATTGCATTAGTTGCACAGAATAAAAAGAAAAGTTCCAAGGCAATAGTTGTTGAATCTGAGACTGAGTTAGAATCTCAAGCTGACCACTCAGACTCAGACTCAGGTGATACTGATAATGTTCAGACTATCACTGAGCAGATAGCTATGTTGGCCAGACGTGAGAAGACCTTAACGGGGAAGAGGAAGATCTGACAGGGGCAAAGGGAAGAATTCTTTTGATTTTAAGAAGGCTGTGTGCTTCAACTGTCAGAAGAAGGGACACATTGCTGCTGAGTGCAGATTAAAGAAGGAAGAATCAACATCAGTTGCTGATAAGGATGCTTACTGAGCTGATAAATACAAGAAGAAATATACTCAGCTCAAGAAAGGAAAGCTAGAAGACAAACCCAGTGCAAAAGGATTATATGCTAAAACCTGGGATACTGAATCATCTACCTCAGATGATGATGTATGTCTAATGGCTCAAGAAGATGAAGATTTTGAAATTGACGAAGTTGATTATGGTTTGTCTGAGTCAACTTTTGAAGCTGACATGAAGGAAGCTGTGGGGAAGAGCAAGCTTAGTGATTGGGATCCTGCTTCCATGTATAAGGTTAGTAATTTCAACTCTTACACCGATGAAGAAAAGGGTCTTGCCTTCGATTATTTGTTAAATGATTACAATACCATCCTTAAGTCTCAAAAGGATCTCAAAGCTGAGATAGCTAAACTGAAGAATGAGATCAAGGAAAATCAATATCTCATTGATGTTAGTAATAAGGCACAATGTGATCTTGAATGTCAAAGACACATTAATAAACTTCTAAGTGAATAACTTCAGGAAGCTAAAGTCAAAGCTGGCCAACTTCAAAAGGTCACTGAGTCTTGATGTAAGTCATCAAAGCTTGCTGAAAAGTGCATAAACCAACAAATTCATAAACAGGTAAAAGCTGTACTTGAAGGTGACTATCAAACTGCAGCTTATGTAGCTGACGATGAGATAGCAAGTACAGACTCTAAGGAGGATAGACAACTGATTGAGTCTCGGAAGTTAGCCTCAGAAAAGAAACATGGTCAAAACTTTAAATACAATATGTTTGTAGAGGCTAAGGATCATGGAAATGAGTGCTCAACATCCAAACAACATGGTAAGTCTGTGCTGGACAGATTAGGCACTCAGCCTATTCAAAAAACTTCAGTCATAGAAAGGCTTAATCCAAATCATTTCAAAAGACCACATTCTCTATCTGGCTCATAGAGAAGTTACAAGAATAGGAAGACCACTGTAAGTCAGAGGTCAAATCACAACAATGGTAAGTCCAAAGTTGTGGATCTTGGTAAGTCCAAGAAGATCAATAGTGATAAGTACAAACATGTTGAAACTGGTGAGTCCAGTAAGCATGACAAAGGTAAGTCTAAGGTCATGGAAAAGAAGTTTGTTGGTTAAACTTCTAATCAAAAGGATAACAAACAAAGACCTGACAAAGGTAAGTCCAAAGTCAGTGAGCAACAAGTTAATCAACTTGCAAAGAACGTTGAAAAGTTATCCACTACATATAATCCTAAGACTGAGAGCAAGTTATCACAAGGATTATTAGACACTCTACCTCCTATAATCATTGGAAGAAGGATATGCTACAAGTGCATTAGTAGAGGTCATGAGGCTAAGGATTGTGACGTTGAAATCTCAATGCCTGAACAAGAACAGGCTTATCAGCCTACACAGGACTCAGCTCCTGCTCAAGCTGAACAATCAGTTCAACAAGATGGAGATGCTAAGTGCTCCTCATCTGAACCCACCAAGAAGTGGGTTCCCAAACAAAACTAATGTGTTTATTTTTTATATCATGTGCAGGGTTCAAGTAAATGGTACTTGGATAGTGGATGCTCAAGGCACATGACAGGGTGGAAAGGACTTCTTAGTGATTTCCAAGAAGATGAAGGTCCTAAAGTAACATTTGGAGACAATTCCCATGGAAGAACTAAAGGCTATGGGAAGATGCATGCTGGCAAAGTTACTTTCCAGAAGGCTGCATATGTCAAGGGTCTTAAGCACAATCTGATTAGTATCAGTTAATTGTGTGATGAAGACACAATTGTTACTTTTAGGAAGAAAGCAGGAACAATATATAATGCTAAGGGAAAGCCTGTATTAAGAACTAAAAGAGAAAGAGATGTGTATCTACTTGATCTTAATTCTGTTGATCCCTATACTGAAACCTGCTCGTATTCACAATATGTTCCTAAGCTGAGTTGGTTGTGGCATAAACGTTTATCACATTTAAATTTTAAAAATATAAACATGCTATCCAATAAAAAGTTAGTCTCTGGATTACCAAATATCACATTTGTCAAGGACAAATTGTGTTCAGCTTGTAATCAAGGGAAACACCATAAAGGGTCCTTTAAATCAAAGCAAAATTTTTCAATAACAGACCCACTGCATATGTTGCATATGGATCTGTTTGGACCCATAAGTACTCCAAGCGTAAGTGGCAAGAAGTACACACTGGTGATAGTAGATGAGTTCTCACGATTCACCTGGGTAATATTCCTTAAAGCCAAAAGCGAGGCTGCCCTGGAGATAATAAGTTTTATCAAACAGGAAGAGTTGCATAAAGGTAAGTCTGTAAAGCAACTCAGAAGTGATCATGGGACTGAGTTCAGAAACTCTAGCCTTGAAAGCTTCTGTGAACAAAGGGGAATATTACAAAATTTCTCATCTGTCAGAACTCCCCAATAAAATGGAGTTGCTGAGAGGAGAAATAGAACCCTAATTGAGGCTGCTAGAACAATGCTGTGTGAGGTAGGATTGAAACTTTATTTTTGGGATGAAGCTGTTAGTACAACCTACTATATCCAAAATAGATCAATCATTGTCAAAAGACATGGTAAAACATCATATGAGATGTATAAATCTAGAAAGCCCAATATAAGTTATTTCCATGTCTTTGGTTCAAAATGCTATGTGCTGAATCAAAGAGATCAGCTCCATAAGTTGGAACCCAAAGCTGATCCTAGAATATTCGTTGGTTATTCCTCAATCTCCAAATCATACAAAGTGTATAATACTAGGAGAAAGGCTATAGAAGAATCAATTCATGTTTCATTTGATGAAGATAGTCTTGATCAAGCTGAGAAAAAACAAGCTGACTTGGTTAGTCTGAGTGAGCTTGAAAAGCCAGAGGAAACCAATATGTCAAATCCTATGTATGTCATGGGAGATGATAGTGATGATGATGTGAGTTCATAAAATAAATCATCACAAGCTCCAAGGGATTCTCAAGCTGAGAAGGATGATGAGTTCATCAACCCCTTTGGAGCTGAAGTCACTCAGACTGAGGATCTCAGTGATAATCAGTTTGTTGACAATGCTGCTATTGAGACTGAGGATGTGTGTTCACCTCAGAGTTCTCAACATCACTCAGATCCAGAACCAGATTCTCCAACTACAACATTCAAATTCCTCAAAGACCATCCTCAAGATCAAATCATTGGAAATGTCCAAGAGAGGGTTATGACCAGATCAAAGGCTACAGCTAACTATGCTGCTCACTTTGGTTTCCTATCTCAAATGGAACTAAAGAAGACTGAAGAAGCCATAGAGGATGAGGATTGGATTGAAGCTATGCAAGAGGAATTAAATGAGTTTGAGAGAAATAAGGTCTGGAACCTTGTCCCTGCCCCCAAAGATCATTCAATTATAGGCACTAAGTGGGTCTATAGAAATAAAATGGACAAGGATGGAGTGATAGTTAGGAACAAAGTCAGGCTGGTAGCACAAGGGTATAAGCAAGAAGAAGGAATCGATTATGATGAGACCTTTGCCCTTGTTGCTAGAATTGAAGCAATAAGGCTGTTCCTAGCTTATGCAGCATATAAAGACTTCAAAGTCTATCAAATGGATGTGAAGAGTTCTTTCCTAAATGGAAAACTTCAGGAGGAAGTCTATGTGAAACAACCTCCTAGCTTTGTTAGTTCAAAGTTTCCACATCATGTCTATAAGTTAGACAAGGCTTTATATGGTCTTAAACAAGCTCCAAGAGCTTGGTATGATACACTGTCCAACTATCTACTATCAATGGATTTCACCAGAGGTAGTATAGATAAGACATTCTTTATTAAAAAGAGTAAAGGACAGGCGATTCTTGTACAAATCTATGTGGATGACATTATCTTTGGTTCCACAAATGAATCTCTGTGTGAATGGTTCTCCAAAATAATGTCACAAAGTACAAGATGAGCATGATGGATGAGATGACATATTTTCTAGGGTTACAAATTCAACAAAAGCCTAATCGAATATTCATCAATCAAAGCAAGTATGTTCTTGATTTGATAAAGAAATATGGTTTTGATTCTAGCTCAACCATGAAAACACCCATGTCACCAGCTGTCAAGCTGAGTAAAGACTCAGATGGTAAGTCTGTGTGTCAGTCTACCTATAGAGGAATGATATATTCATTACTCTATTTGACAGCTAGTAGACCTGATATCATGTTTGCTACATGTGTTCTTCAGATGCTGACTATGCTGGGTGCAAGTTAGATAGAAAATCAACTACTGGAGAATGTCAAATGCTTGGAGAGAAGTTAGTCAGCTGGACTAGTAAGAAACAGAACTCAGTGGCTACTTCAACTGCTGAAGCTGAATATGTTGCAACAGGAAGCTGTTGTGCTCAAATCCTATGGATGCAGCATCAGCTTCAAGACTTTGGTATGAGTTTCAATAAATCTCCTATCTTTTGTGATAACCAAAGTGCTATAGCCATAACTTACAATCCAGTCTTCCACTCAAGAACCAAGCATATTGAAATTAGACATCACTTCATCAGGGACATCGTGAAAAAAGGTAAAGTTGACATAAAATTTATCTCCACTGATGACCAATTGGCAGATATCTTTACTAAACCCCTTGATGAAAAGAGGTTTATGTATCTGCTAAGTGAATTGGGTATGCTCAACCCCTAGCTAAGTGTCTAGAATCTGAGTTTTTAGTTTGACAAAGACTAAGTGTCTTAAGCTGAGTGCACAATTTATAAATTAGTTTTTATAAACTGAATAACCTGTCAAGCTGAATGATGAGTTCACACGTTTGGTGAGTTCCAAACATAAATTAACTACTCAGTGTGGTTAAGATATATAGTTTGAGTAGTCTCGAACAAAATGACTAAGTGTCATTGAGTCTGAGCTATGTGCTTAACTCAAACTGTGTGATTGGTTCACACGTTTGGTAAGTTCTAAACATATTTTACCTACTTAGTGTAGCTAAATTACATGTTTAAGTCAGTCTTAAACTTAAATGACTAAGTGTCATTGAGTCTGAGCTGTGTGCTCTACTCAAGCTGAGTATCAATCTCAAGCTGAGTGCTCAAATCAAGCTGAGTGCTTGACTTAAACTGAGTAATAAGTTTACTCAGCTTGGTGTGTCCAAACTATAATTTAATTACTAAGTGTCATTAATTCATATGTCAATGTGTATTTGAGTCAGTCTCAAATCGCATCGTATATCAATTGTGTATTGGTATATTTTAACAGTGTTTATAATCTTATTATGAGTTAATAATATTATTTTACACTTGTATCCGTTGGAAGATGATATGTTTCTCCCCTCTCACTGTTACATCAAGCCGTAATTTTTTCGGCGTAACGGATAAAAATGGATTCTAATGGTAACTTTTCTCTCTCCTCAGAAAGGTATATATACCGATCATAACCGGTTTAGAGAAGTTTACGCTTAAAAATCTGACTTCTCACCCTCTAAAATACCTTTCGCAAACACCTCCATTTCTTAGTGCATTCTTCCGTTCATCTTCAAAACCCTAAATTGCTAAGTGCAGTTTTCGAACCGCTCAGTGCGAATTTTCAGTTGCTCAGTGCTTTTTCAACCAATTACTCTGTGTAATTATACAATGGAAGGAATCACATTAGTTCTTAGAGATCAAATGGTTCGAGGTGCTTAGTTTAAGAACAATGGAGTGCCGTTGATCAAAATCAACAATCAACGGGCCTGTCTTGCAATTCCTCTGAGGAAACAAGGCAGAGGATATGAGATAAGGGTGGATTACATCCGTAAATGCCCCCTGGCATTCGTCTTCTGTGGCGCACCACTCCACATCGTTCCTCAACACCTTTTGGAGTTCTGGTACACTTGTACTTACGACCAGAACAGGGGAGAGATAACAGGGACTATTCTCAATGGCGATAGAACAGTTATCCTGTCTGTGCAGCGGCTAAGGGATGTTCTTCAACTCCCTTAATCTGATGAGTACGAGTTGGCTGTCACGAGGCAAGTGGATAGGTCTGTCCTACCTAGAATGGGTCACCCGCAGACAGAGGGTGTCATAAAAAAGGCCACTTTTCCAACCAGCTGGGGTTTTCTGGTGTCAACAGTGATTCATTCACTGGGTACCAAGGTTGGAGGACTGGACCAAGTTAACGAGTTCGAGATGCAGCTGCTGTACAACATGTACTTTGCGAGGAACTTAAACTATGCACATCTCATCTTCAACGAGCTCAGGGTCCAAGTGATGAAGACCACAAGGGATCTTCATGTACCTTTCATAAGGTACCTGTCCTTGGCATTTGAAGCCGAGCTGGGGACAGCTCTCTATGAAGCTGATCAGGATGTGTTCCTGTTTCCTACACTCAGCTCCAAGATGTTCAATAATGACATCTTCCCCGAGCAAGAGGGTCTGAATGATCCCATGCTGCTGATAGCTGAGGCAGCTTCATCATAAAGTTAAGCAGAGGGATCCAATCATGGGGGAGCTTCCCAAGCTGATCCAGAGGTTCAAGCTGAGCACTCTGCTCAGTCTGAGCCTACCAACATTGAAGCTACCACTGGTAAGGTCTCTCCACTTTCTTCTTCTTCTCACTATTCTCCATCCACTTTTGGAGACAAGACTGCAGTAATCCCAACTTAGTCTAACCCATATCCTCCACCTGTTATCCATCTTACATCCCACTCTTAAGCCACCCCTAGTATGCCTACTGCTGCTAGGGAGAATATCCGCACCTATACAAGAAAGACTGCCAAAGGTGGTGCCACTCTTATAGGCATCACTGGAGCTGAGATCACACTGATCCCTCCACCGGTAGGAGTTGAGGGGGAGACGCCTATTCTTAAGGTATCAACCTCGAGGCTCATTTCAACCCAAAATCCTAAGCCGGGTGTGGTATCTACTCAGCCCACACTCTCCAGTGCCATGGGAGAGCCTGTTACTGTGCCTAAGCAGGCACACGTAGGTAACATTGAAGAACTGACCAATCCCCAGGGTCAATCGCCTCCCTCCAAACTAATAAGCCAATCACCTACCCATACACTTCACGTTTCTAGCCCTATTACTTCTCTTCACTTCTCACACCCCCTTGTACGACCTGTCAATGTTTCATCTCAACACCAAGATGAATCACAGGGTCCAAACTCTGGTGCAAATTAGTTTGAGGGTATACACCAACCCTTAGATGATGTACCCACATACTCACCCACTGTTGTTCTTGACTCAGTTTCATCAAAAGAAAAACTTTTTAAGTCTAAGGACAAGGCTCAGTCTACTCCAGAAGCATCTGCCTCCTCAGGCATTTAACAATTAAAGCAATATTTAGCAGCTCAGTTTGATCTATTCCATCTCAAGCAGAAGAAGAACAAACGTAAGATTTATCAAAGACTTGAGAATCTGACTAATGAAGTCAAAGAGATTGCCTCTGCCGTTGTTGCATTATCTGCCAAACAGACTTCAACCCCTGGTGATGATGACAAAAAGGGGGAGAAGGTTCAAGCTGCAAAAGGAGCAGAGAGGCAAGCTCAGTTTGAGGGGGAGCTGGAGCTAGAGAAAGAGGAACCTGCAGCTAAGAAACAAAAGCTGACAAAATCTGTTTCTGAAGATGAAGCTAACAGTGTTCCTCAGACTGAGGAAGAAACAGAGGAGGAAAAAGCCACAAGGCTCATGATTGAAATGCTCGAACAAGAGGAAGCAAATGAGTTAGGCATTTCACTTGAAGAGCTAAGAAAGAGAAAAGAGAAGGAGGCAAAGGATCAAGAAAAGGAAAAACTGAGAAAAGCTTTGGCTCAAGCTGAAGCTGATTATACAGGTCCAAGACCTGATCCTGTCCCATATACTGATGCAGAAATTCAGGAATGTTATTTCAGAAGAAGCGCCAGTGAAGAGATCAAAGGCATGACCTTGAGCAGAATCAATGAAGCCATCATCCTCAACTTTGAATTTGAAGATAAATCTACAATGGGGGTGGACCTGAGATATGGTCACACGATGGGCTACATAGAATGGAAAAGAATAATGATGATGCTCAAGAGGTTCAAACGAAGCCAAATCAAGCAAGAGATATTTGCTGAAGTTTCCAAGCTGATAAATAGAGCTGAGGCGCTGAGATATGTTCCAGTTCCTGGTCTGCAATGGGAGAAATTGTTTGAGGTACCTGAAGGTGTGGAGTTCAAAGAAAATCAATTTCTTGATACACCTGTTCAGGGGTTTATGTTTAATGATCAGGCAGGCAAACCTAGTTTTATTAAGCTGGATGAAGTTTGTTATCTAAAAACTAAGGATGCCTTGTACATTCAAAGTTGTTGTGGTGGTGATAGTTCAAACCAACTTATAATATACAAACTGAACAAAATCATCAAAGTTCAACAGAAAGAACTCAAAGGAAATGCAGAAGCTGAGAAGTTGCTGTACGAGATAACCAAAGAGATTATCAACTGGGAACTTTTACATCCCGAGTTCATAAGATAATAGATTAGTTCTATTGTATAAGTTAGATTAGTTATAATTTTTTAAGCACTAAGTGTGCATGATCTATGTGATCAAAATTTTTATATTATGATAAGTTCAATTAATACAAGTATGAGTTTGATATGTTCAACTGTGTTATGATATGTTCATAATTATTAGTCTGATAAGTTCAACTTGAATGAATAATTGATTAGTTCTTATTCATTAATGTGTTTAGTTGGTGTGTTCAACTTAAAGTTGGTGTGTTTCACTTAAAATTGATATGTTCAATTAATATTTGATTAGTTCAAACATAAAATCTTAATAAGTTTGAGATTTAAACCATAATTCTGTTAAACAAACTTAAGAACTGTTTGGTGGTTTTGTCATCATCAAATAGGGGGAGTTTGTTGGGAAGATAATCTCATCAGTTGAGATTTGATGAGACAAAGTTAAGTTTGTTAGATATGTTCTTGATATAACTTAAACAGAATTATGAGGCTTGATCAAACTGAACACGTATAGTGATTCAGACTGAGCATGTGCTGTATATAAGTTGAGCATATGTTTGATCAGCTTATACTGTATCTTAGTAAGATTATCACTATGTGTGATAAGCTGTGTATGTCACCTAAGATATATTGAGCTTTTCAGCTTGATGTGTTTCAAGCTGAGTGACTCAACGTATATATTGAGTCAGCTCAACAGACTTGCTAAATAAGTTCTAGCTAACTCTTAGGACTTCTAAGGATGAGTTTATTAATATACGTGTTAGTTCATGTTGGTTTTCGAGTTTGTTCTCGAAGAACTCAACTTAATGAGTTTCAAGCTGAGTAACTCAGTCCGAGTAAGAAGTCAGCCTAAAGAAAATTTAAATATGTTTTAAATTTATCTTTTTAACTCTCTATATCTACGGGAAGGATAAGAAGACTTCAGAATCAAGATTGAAGATTGAAGACTTAAGAAGATTCAAGATTCAAGAATCCGAGTTATCCGGTAGTTAGTTAGCAAATTAGGATTAGTCCAGTTTGTTAGGAACCGTAGGAACAGGATTATAAATACTTATCTTCTTGATAAGTTGAGAGGTACGACTACAACGACGATTACAACTAAGTGTTGCAGAGCCAAATACCTCACCTCAACCGTATGTGTTACGATTCTTGAATCACTGTTTGTCAGTTCAACGTGATCAAGATATTCACAGATTGCCAAGCTATTCGTGTGTTCGAATACTCACATTAGTTGTGAGATTGGTAAGTTTTCAATCTGTGATTAAATCCTGTTTAGAGAGTCGTCAAGTATCTATAATCATAAGTTGATTATAGATAGCTAAGTTTGAAAGATTGAGAGATTTATATTAGGTGTTTACATATCAAG
The DNA here is from genome assembly GCA_947179395.2 of Pulicaria dysenterica. NCBI lineage: Eukaryota > Viridiplantae > Streptophyta > Magnoliopsida > Asterales > Asteraceae > Pulicaria > Pulicaria dysenterica. Next base: position 43,775,128 of record OX359294.1, read on the forward strand.
AGTTGCTTACTTGATAGAGTCTGTAATCATCTTCTTATTAATGAAAAGCAAAGCATTCAATTGTGGTTTGATTTACTTTGTGTAACACTTTATTTTGATTTGTTCAATTTCCGCAGAAAGTGTATTCAACCCCCCTTCTACACATCTGTTGCTTGTTGTTATGCTCACCAAGGGACCAATACTTAGGTTACCGAAGTGATACAAGACAGTAAGCAAAACACCCTCAAGAAGCTGAAGAGATCAAGACTCCTATTAGTTTTATTTTGCAACTCCTATTCCATTTAAGGGGGAGATTGTTAGGATTGTATTATTGTAATAGAATAGGAATTGATATTATATGAGGGGGTGCTTATTGTAAATATACTCAGGGGAGTATATAAGCATATGATTATAGTTTTGTAACTAAGAATTGACATATTACATGAATAAGAACTATATGTTTTCTATGGTGTAAATGAGATTCTCTGAACATTCAACATAATTCTACTTTGCAATCCTTCACATCTACCACTTGCATATTACTAACAGTTCTTAAGCATGTTTTCATAGATTCGTACAACTTCTGAGATAGTTCCATATAAGATCGATATGGGTTTTTGTATGGAGGTATAGTTGTTGAGAGATTTTTGTGTTGGGTCAACAAAAGGCGACGAATGATATAGACCAATAGAGGACGACATGAGCCTGAGAAGCCGAAGATCATGAGAGATTGTGATTAAGGTTGGGGCTTTATTGTTCATTTGATTGATTTCATCAACAAGTTTGTGCAACTGCAAGAGCGATGAAAATATTATGTAACCGAATTCTAGAGCACCCACCTTTGAAAAATAAAAAAGAGTAAAACATTTTCACCAAATGCATAAGTTACACAAACAATATTTTTTTCTTCTAGGAATTTCACATTAGTCGAGTTAAAGCTGTTATTTTAGCTTCGTAACTAAAATAGTATGTCGAAGAACTCAAGAACCCTAATTGGAACATCTACAGTCCATCATAATTAATGTCGTAGATTTTTCATAAGTAAAACCCACCATAACCGGCGAATAAAGAAAATTGAAGCAGAAACTTTAGCTTCATAAGTTAAATTGTATGTCGAAGATCCTTAATTAAAGCAGTTTCATGAACAAAAACTAAGAACCTTAATCGAATTAAAACGTAATAATTTCCAGTTTATGACATAATCAAAACAATGTAGAAAGCAAAAGACGGATTCAAACCTGTCTAAATTAAACGATGTCAAGAAGCAGGAAAGAGTAAAGTGGCGGAAGCAAGGGAAATGGCTGTGATGATATTCACAGATCAGACCCTCGAATCGCATCAGACCCTTAATCGCCCTCGGAACTCAAACTCGATCGAATAGTCCTTCGAATCGAACATCACAGACCCCGTAATCGAACATGCCCTTGAATCTAGGGCTAGTAATTTCTTTTTAAAGTTTATCAAAAAATGACACGAACCAATGTCAAAGATCTGAAATGCCCACTCAGCTTGCACTTCCGGCAAGTAATAGCATTCATGTTCATTGACTGACTCGTTTTCCTTGATTTAGACCTTTACCCATGTCATTCTTTCTACCCCTGCCATCAGTACTCAGTAAAGAACTCGATGACTCCCCCGAATTCCGCCTGCGGATATCTTCTCCGAGGATAAAATCCCGAATCCCCTGAAAAGTAAACTTAATAGTTCCAAATGAACTACTAACTGCCGTAACCGTGTCAGACCAGCTCTCAAGTAAAGACGATAAAAGTAAAAGAACGTGTACTTCGTCATCGAATTTAATGTTAACTGATACTAAAATCGAGAGTATCGAATTAAACTCATTCACGTGATCTGTAACGCATGCCCCTTCTTTCATCTTCGTATTCACCAATTTTCGGATCAAGAAAACCTTATTTGAAGCCGAAGGTTTTTCGCACATGTTGGATAACGTCTTGAGTAATCCAAACGTGATCCTTTCATTGATGATATTATACGCGACATTAATTCGCCAATGATAACCTAACCACACCAAGAGTCTGCATATCAATCAACTCCCAATCTTCCTGTTTGATATCTGCTGGTTTCATCTCCGATAACGGTGGATGTAACTTTTTTTTATACAAATAATCCTCGATCTGCATCTTCTAGAAACCAAAATTGTGGCTGTCAAACTTATCGATCCTGACCTTCTTGTCTTCTGCCATTACTTCAACTGATCCAAACAAACAGCCTGGCTCTGATACCAGTTATAAGAAAAATGCGGAATGGACCCAAACAATAAACACCACAATCACAAGCAAATAGCAAAACAAAAACAAGAATATCAAAATTTTATGTGGTTCACTTAATCGATGTGATGAAGCTATGTCCACGGCCAAACTAGAGACTACTCTTTGTTATTATAATTCAATGAGAATTACAAATACAAGCCATGTATTTTTCAGAAGAATTCTAAAACTAGTTTTCTAATTTTAAATCAATTATAGCCGTATATCAATGATTTAAGTCGGCTAAAGAGTTTGAGATATGCATATCTAATTCCAAAATTTTAATTAATGCAAATCTCCTCCTAATATCCATTCATCACGTGCTTCCTTAGAAAATTATTAATTAATTCAACCCTTGCATGTTAATTTCTCATTAACGTGGAGCAAAAACAAAACCAACAACTTAGTTTTATTTCCAAATCATGCATGCAAAATTTCTTCTCATCGCGTGATGGCCTCCACACTCAACACTTCATACACACATGATTAATTAAAATAAACCACTCAATAAATTTTAGTTTCATGATCACATGGTGAACTTAATCTTAGAACCATTAGAATTTCACAAAAGAAGTGTTATATACAATATTATTTTGGTTTGAGTTGTTTGTAACTTGAATCCTAATGTGTAACTAGGGGCAGACCCATCTTATGTCCGGGGTGGGGTCACAGGATACCGGTTAATTTATGGTACGTAGTGTTAATTTTTGATATTTTGAGACGGTGCTATAGGTAAATTTTCGGGGTGCTACAAGTTATTTTTTAAATGCAACCATAACCTAATAAAAAATAATATATATATATATATATATATATATATATATATATATATATATATATAGACAAAAGTTCATGCGAGAACCATTGTTAATGCGGGAACCGCGAGAATCAATCTGAGCCGTCCAATTCCCCTACTTTAATGTCATTGCTCACCCATGAATTCCTCACATACATCCTGCCACACTCAATCCCTCCATGCTCTCCATCCATGAAACTTCTCATATCCAAGGAACGGTTGAGATTGGTTCTCGCGGTTCTCGCACTAACAACGGTTCTCGCATGAATTCTCCCATATATATATATATATATATATATATATATATATATATATATATATATATATATATATAAGTTTAATAACTTGTAATATTGTATTCAGTTTTTATACCTTTAAAATATCATAATATTACAATTATATCAAATTGGGCTAGTTAAATTACTACTGAAAATGGGCCTCTCTCTAATGAAAGAATCTGGGCTCAGCTGGAGGCCTTTGGCCAGGCCTGGAAGTCTGGACTAATCTCCGAGGAGTTATCGACAAAAAAGAAAAAAAATTAGATATCGAGACCCTGCCCCAGTGCCCCTGTGCGGCTGTGCTACTTCGCCAGTCGCCACTCCCTGCCGACCTGCTCGCCGCAGACGGCCGCCTGTTGTCGCTCGCCGGACCACCACCTTCCTGCATTACTCCTGCCGAGAGCACCATGAGACCAACGCCCCTGCTGTCTTCCCAACCCACTGCCGTCTGCCTCAAAGTGAGTACTTTTTTTCCTCATTTTTTTAGTTAATGATTTTGATTTGTTTTATTGTTAATTATCTGTTTAGTTGATTGTAGTAATGTGGTTTGTACTTTGTAGTTGATTTAATGATTTTGACTTGTTTAGTTGTTTACTTGCCCAAATTTTTTTTTAATTTCAATTGCTAGTGATTGTAACTTGTTTATTTGTCCTAACTTTTTAAATTTGAATTGTTAGTTGATTATAGTTTGTAGTTGATTTTGACTTGTTTACTTGCCCTTATTTATTAAACTTGAATTGTTAGTTGATTGTAACTTGTTTGTTTGCCCTAATTTTTAATATTTGAATTGTTATTTGATTTTTAGGTATTGATTGAGGACATTGAAAGGTATTTAAATAAGAAAAGGGCATTTAGTAGTAGTGGTGAAGGATCTTCAACTCCACATACCAATTAATAAGAAAATGTATCCATATGACTTTGATTGCGTGGAAAGGATTCATCTTGAGGAAGAACTAATAGAGCTCCACATAAATTGTGTTTTGTTTTAGATTTTAGCCTTAAAATACCGGAAAACAACTTAAACGTCATTAACCCGACCCGATTAACTGGAAACCTGAAAAAAACTTCGAACAACACCCGTAATCTTAAATAGTTTTATTTTTGCCATTTTATGGTGCCACGGATCCTCAAAAATAATCTTGGGTCCGCTCCTGTGTGTAATGAATAGCTAGTATAACATAAAACATAACTTTAGATTTACATAATATGCCTAGTTTTCACCCAATTAAAAATCATTTATCAAACTATAATCAACTTTTCAGTCAAATAACCAATTTGAAATTCTCAATATACCAAAATAAGAAGTAATAACCATAAACTCCTTTTAATTTCAACCAAATTAGGTATTAGGATTAGTTCATTTACCTCAATATTACAAAATATTGTCAGGGTGAGCAAGAGTAGACAACGGCGGAGAGTGAGAGGCAATGTTCACAGATGAGTAAATCGCGTTGTTTGTCTTATTTGTTTTATCTAAGTATAATGTGTCAAGCAGGTAAAATATATAAAAGAAAAAATGTTGCTAAAATGAAAATGGGTCAATGGATATTCCCAAGTTATTCTGTAATTAGAAAATTAGATTTTCAATCAAAGAATAGTATATCTATTATCACAAAATATGACAAAAGGTGAAGACCTTACAAAAGAGGTCTTGATTGATTGATGGATGGTTTCATACAGGTCTTCCAATAAAAAATGTTTCAAGACTTTTATATTTTGATTTTTCTGCTTTTCGGTACATAAAGGGTATATTTCTCATTTATTATATGTTTCAGGTGATATTGGTGAAAGTTATTGATCGCAAGACAAACATCTTTAAGCTCGTGCATGGAGAATATGTAGCAGTTGAAAACTTGGAGAACATTTTTGTACTTGTTCCTGCTATCGATGAAGTATGCCTTTTATATTTCGATAATATCATTTGATTCATATACGCAAAATAATAATAAATATGCATATTCTGGATGAACCTATATATAGCAGTTTAAACATATCACAATTTTGTTTTAAAATGATTATTTTGACTGTTATAACAAATAAATTACTAGCTTATCTTATTCCTGTTGCAAAAGGAAACAAAATTTTGTTGCTTATAATTGACATCAACTAATGTTTCTTCCAATTTCAGGTATGGGTATATGGGAATAGCTTTGAGTCATGCCTTGTTGTTGTTGTGAACCTAACAATGTTGCAAAACTCGCTAGGCTCTACTCGAGCGGCCGTCCGAGGAGTAGCGAGTACTCGGATTGGGATTTTTTAATGAAATTTTTTGAAAATTTTACATATATCATATTCATAAGTCATAAATAATCAAATATAATAAAATATTTTAGCCTGCAGTCCTCAATTTTCTTAATTTGTAATATTAATTATCAAATTAATCAAGTATTCAATTAATATATAATTATGTATGTGTAAGATTACAATAATAATACACTAATACTATCAAACAAAGGCAGGTTTTGCTTGGTGATAAAGAAATGGAGCACTAATGGATGAAGGATTCCCGATTTAGTCTTCAATCGGGCATCAATATCGTGGTTGTTCTTCAATCGTAAGCAAAAAGGAAGGAGGCGGTAGGTTGTGCGTGTGAAAATGGAAGAGAAAAGGGAGTTGGCTTCATTAAAACCTAATTTTTTTATTGACCGAGTTGGCCGAGTTTGACCGAATACCGAGTAATAGACCGAGTTACCTAAACTCACCTCAGTTAGGGTCCGAGTACCGAGTACTCGCCGAGTTGCACGAGTTTTGCAACACTGGAACCCATATAGGCACACCCTTGAAATAGTGTTGTAAAAATCGGCCTTGGCGGCCGATATATCGGTCATTTGGCGGTTAGCGGGGGCCAGCCGACCTTAGAATCACCATATCGGTCGAAGTTACCGGTCCCGGTCAATATCAGTGATTTGGCGGTCTTGGTGGTCATCGGCGGTCCTCGGCGGCGTTGGCGGTCTTGTAAGAAAAAATAGGGCTTACCATTTGACAGCTCAGGCGAAGAAATCAGGGTCTGCCGTGGCGGTTTTGTTAGGGATAAACAAGCGGTAGATTGAAGGATTGCTAAGATAACTATGATAAGGTTGAGAGAGAATCTCGTTTTCACCTTAGAACACACATACTTTATTTCTTGTAAGTGTGACAATCTTTACATTTCCTTGTGTAGCACAAGGGTTATATACCTATATGGTATATTTACAATAAACACCTTTAACTATTGTTTGAACTCCTATTCTATTACAATAATACAGTTCTAACAATCTCCCCCTTTGGAATGGAATAAGAGTTGCAGAATAAAAATGAATAGGAGTCTTGATCTCTTCAGTTTCTTGAGGGTCTTGTGCTTATTGTCTTGAAACGCTCCGGTAACCTAAGACATTGATCGTCTTCGGTTATATAATCAATTTAGCATATAGAGGTTTTCAGCATCTGGATCCTTGAGCATTGGTAGCATCAGCGAAAGCATATAAGGATTCATCAACAGGAGAGAATATGTTGCTTACTCCCCCTAGAATCACGAACGGTGAAACCCTTTCCCTACAATGTTGCTCTCGATCCTTGAAGATAAAATTGGGGCGAGAATAAATTTTTACTTTCATCTAAGTATACTTTCATCTAAGTACTTCTCCCCCTAGACTGAATACCTCGTACAATATGTCTCATCTCCCCCTCATGATGTCCAAAGTCTTTACTGGTCATCATGAAAAATGTTCAGTTGTGAAGTATCAGTCTATTAACTTCTACCACTTGTGAGCCAAAATGGATCGTTGAGGAATGAATGTAGATCAGAAGTGAATACATCAACCAAATCGAAAATTTGAGAATTCTCGCACAAGAGTATCAACCTAGTCCGGATCACAACAAGTGACAAAGAGAACGAAAGAGAAGTGGATGCAAACGAACTTGGGACAGATAAGGATTCTATAGAATGATATGAGCATTAACGAACACAGGGAGCTTGAACTATTATTCAAGGAAATTCAACCTGTACAGCTATAGAAAAGGTGACTTTGAACGCATAACGTGAACAGGGAGTCGGATACATCCTTATTCGAAAGCATACAAAAATCTATCAAACTCTTCGAAAACATGAAGTAAACGGATATTGGTTAAGACAATCAAGTAATCGATACAAGAATTCTGAAAGATTAGAATGACAAATGAGAATTCAGAACTGACAGATAAAAGACTACCAAGATTCTAAAGAAACAAGGAATGGATAGCCAAAATCTGGTTTTGAGACCAGATATTGGTGACACTAAGAAAGAAGAACCAAAAATCAGTTAGGAAAGGACAGGATGACTAGACATAGGGTTCTAGGAATTAAGTACATGGTAGTAATGACCCAAAGCTAACCAAAATCTAGAAACATCAGTGTAATGCCACCTCTAACGAGCTTAAAATTAGAGTTAATATAAACTTTTTAACTACTATTATCAAAAGCGTGCAACGGAGTTAAACGCCATATACAAAAGTAGCGTTAAGTGATTTGGCTTTTGATATAAAATTACATAAAAAGAATAAGCCAAGTTCGTTATCTACAAGCGTTACTGTTGGGATTTCGTGGGCTAGCAGCGGAAGCAAGGTACAACAAAAATAGCCCAATATACAAGCCATCAAAGCACAAAAACTAGAAATCCCAAAAGATGACCAAACTCTATGTAAAGAAATGCAACATGTAAAGGAAATAGGTGGTTATACCTTTCTCCTAAGCTCCAGAAATGATCTTATGGTTGTGTTGATGCTCCTCCAAGAATGAAAAACGGATCTTCTAATGGGATGTACCCCGGGAACACGTCAAACCACAAGTGCTAGCAAGCCATTGTGGTACTTCTACTTGAATACCACTCTGGAACAGCAACTAATAGACCAAATCCCTGGAGAAATCTTGCCAAAACTCTCTAAGTCACAAGGCACTTAAGAGTATGTATATGTGAAGAACAAAAATTGGCAAAAGTCACTTAAGAGACTCAAGGGAGAGGTATATATTGACCACATATCGTCCCTTTTCTCCTCATAGCCGGCCAAAGAGACACCTAAGTGTTACACATGCATTGGTCAGCCTTGGAGGTGATTTGACATAAAACACATGCAGCCGTAGCGGCGGTAACCCATAAGGTTTAGCGGCACTAACCCTTGAAAGTTAGCGGCGCTAACGCGGCCTGTCAGTGATATGACACAAAGTACATGCAGCTTTAGCGGCGCTAACCGTTAAGGTTTAGCGGCGCTAAACCCTTAACGTTAGTGGTGCTATCGCGGCCTGCGATGTCAACTTTTGTCTTTTGTCAATTTTTTGGTTCCTTTACTTTAGTTGCTGTCAGGTTTGACCCCGGTGTATGACCCAATAGGCCCATACATCATCAGCAGCGGTCTATATGGCGTACGTGCATTAGTGGGCATATTTCTAACAAACTCTCACTTGCACATAATGCACCGTACTCATGTAACCACAGACAAAGAGCGGCCTCTAGCAAAGCATCGATGCCCCCAAGTCAGTATGGGTTCCGTCTCCTTGCAGAAAACCATAACCTATAAATACATAGTGGTCCTATAGATAAGTGATCACACATCCTTTTGTTCGCGATATCCTTGTGAACACGAGACATGGATTAATATGTCAATCTCCAGATCGTTCACGATTATGTTTCTCGATCTTGATTGGTGGTGACCAAAATTTAAGGACATATCTGATTCTCACTCAATATTCCTTTGCGCATGGCCATGCTAGTTTTGGTGTCAGCGCCCAATCATCGAGGGGCCCAGGGATATCTCTCATATCAGAGGAACAAATTCCGTTGACTGTACAATCCCATAGCGTGAACCTTATCTTACTTAACTATTCCCTTTATAATAGCCAGTTACGAACTACGTTTTGAAATAGCCAAAGTAAGAAAGTTTCATGCTATACTAATTCATACATCTCAGGTCGAAGAACGTAATGATATTACCATCCCGAGTTACTTGTGACCATGATCCACGAAGTGAACTCAGGTGTGGGTCTTCCAGTCACTTGAAACTCCTTTCAAGCACAGGTTACTGTTGCGTTTCATGCATTCAATCCTTGATCAATGCATAACCAACACCTAACCTCAGCCTTAATCAAACTTTCTTCCCTTGAAGAATGACTGACTGTGGAAATTTAGAATGTATAAACATTCTGGGAAGTGGTTAAACATGCTAAGATGGAACACAGTAAAGACCAATGAAGGTAACCCCATCCTGCGTATATATAGTCTCCACTATATATTAGTAAATCAAACATTTACTAAAACGATATTTAAGCCTAGTCATTAGCATGAACAATGCTATTATACCTAGTATGAAATTCATCACTAGTATTTGACAACGGCTTAATGATGGGATCATTTACGCAATATCCCTTTGTACTCTTTTGTATTCTCTTTATTAAACCACTTGCATAGTGTTTATCAAAGAGATCATACACAAGGTTATCATAGTCGTCATATCCTCAATGTTATCGAAGTCTACAGTAGGATAAATGACACTTATGATTATTAGTGTCGACATACCCTCAATGTAACCGAAGTTCACAATAGGGTTACTGACTTTCACGTATATTAGAGTCGACATACCCTTAATGTTACCGAAGTACACAATAGGGTCAATGACACTCATTGGAATTTAAATGTCGTATCTACTCCACGTATTAGTTTATCCAAGACTTCGATTAAATCGACAGTCTTATTAGTATAGATTGACTTGCAGTAAAACTTACTCAAGACAACTCTATTTTCGTCGAACATCAAGAACATACTTCAGTATTTCTTGAATTTAGAATCCACTTTACTTCATATTCATATTTGTACTCGAAGAACAATAATTCCATCAATAGGTTGAAAACAACCCTAAATTAGGACATTATTTTCACTTGAGTATACTTTACTAGGAACACATAAAGCTCCCACTAGCCCTAACAAGAGTGTCTGGCTTAATCTATGCTTTCTAGAAAACTCATTCCTTTGACTTTCTCGTAAAGCAAGACTACAGCCATAAGATGCAAGTTTTTGTCGACTTCAGACATGGACATAACTTGGATATAATGGATATGTAAAACCTCGGAACATGCTTCAAAACATTTCCTCAACTTAATCCTGTGAAAGATCAAGGTCTTCTTATTTCCATGTAAACATACTTGTTTCCCTAAGGTGACAACAATATTTCACTTTATCCAAGTCATCTTCAACATAGCCACTAGAACATGTTTCCATATAATCAAAATGAAACACTTTGTCTCTAATCAGTATTTGAAGTTGTCTATTATTGCATATATGTTAGTCCCTTCACCCTTCTTGGATAATACCTTAGGTGTGGGGTTAACCCAAGTCAAGTACTTGGATGCATCAAATGGATTACATCTATGTATACCATTCTCTTTTTATATACACTAGTGAACTCAGGGTCCCACTATGTTTCCGATGAATGGTGACCTCACAATGATTCACCATCAAGCTGTTGTGCTAAAATATGACAACCTCATATCTAAACAGCCTTCTTGATTTCCATCAGATTTAAAGAAGCAATGGATATTGTCAGGTTTTTCCAGCATCTCCATGCTGATTAAATGCTAGTGTCAACATTAGGTCTCTTATTTAAGTTTTACGTTCTTCCACTGGAATGCTTTTGGATATTGTCTTCTCCCTTTTGAGCAACCAAACATGGTTCCCATAAAGTTTCAAGAAACAACTATCCAAAACTTAGTTGAACTACTTAAATATATAAGCATCAATTTATAATTCATCCATCTCCCACTGAATGTAGACTGGATAATTTTAAGTTATGAGATTGACAAGTAAAGGACTCTTTCTAGTCAAATCTTGTTGGATGCTTAGGTGACCATCATGTTATGTTTTAGATTTAGGACTTGGTTCATAAAATTAATGTATACCAATTACATTGAATACATGTTTAAGGCCTGCCTTTTACCAGATCATCTTCAAAGATATCCGGTTTTCTTAAATGTGACACCATGTATGTGTCTCTTAGAGAAAACGAAATATGGGTTAAACCCATGTTCCATTTCAAATTTAAACCAAATATAGATAAGAAAACTTAGCATCTTGTCTAGATCTAAGAATTTATTATGCCCTTTTGATTCTTAATTTTTCCCAGGTTAGTTCCGAACACCTCCAGGTTTCAGACACAAACCTTTTATCTAGTTAAACATTCTCCCAACAACTATCATAAAGATGGTGATGGAGAATTTTACTAGTGTCACTCTATATGGCATACTTGAACGGATTATCCACACAAGTGTGATCAAAATCCAACAAGTCATAATCCCTCCTACCAACACTGGTGAAGGATTTCTTAATCATCCTATTCCAATAAACAATATTTATATCTTTCATTTAGCCCGAGGCTAAAGATTTACAAAGATCCTAACCACATGGATCTAAGCGATGTAAATGTTGTTTACTTGGTCAAATTTGATTATGCCAAAGAGCTAACGTATCCAAACCACTTTTGGATCTAAGAATTAATTATGCATGATTGTCTTATTACTTATAACGGGTCTTTATGTATGCTATGATATGGATAAGTTTTGATAAAACATCTCAAAAACAATTTTTTTTAAATGTTTCAATTCCAAGTCATATCCATCGTCATCAAATGTGTATTTGAGCACCATAAATGGTCAAAAATATCACATAAGCATTGACATGGATCGAATTTGAAATGAAACCATCAAGCTGAAAAATCTTTTCCTAAAAATACAAGAGTCAAAATACATCCATCATCTTCAAAAGAACATACAATAAAGCAAGTCTTGCCACGCAGGGCATAAATATAAAAGTAATAATTAATCCGGAAATAATGGCGAGACTAACACTCCCAATACTCTTGCAGAGGACAATCAACAGAGTTTCCTCTTTAGAGATCCGGATCTACAAGCTTTTCCTTCTTACAATGAACATACCTACACTTTGTAACAAAAATAAATTTGTGACAAACATGAGTCTTATAGCTCGGGTAAAGAACCCAGCTTATTAAGGAATAGCAATGGAGTATAATCATGAATGTACCTCAAGTAGGAAAATTAACTCTCTCTTTTCTGAGAAGTTTTATATCCTCTCGGCACGAAGGGCAGGCATGACGGCTCCAATCCCCAAATCTTCCGCAGAAGTAGCAAACCACCCCTTGTTGAGTCTCCTTAGGCACATCATCTATGTCCATAGACTCAAAATTCGTAGCAAGCTTGGATATTCCAACTTCTTCTGATGGGATCGATTTCTTCTTCATCATCATATATTGTTCCTTAGAACCAAGAACGGGAGTGGATGAGGATGATTCACGCTTGTACATGTTAGATTCTATATCCTTCAACATTCCATGCAATTCATCTATAGATATTTCCTTTCCATTCATATGATAGTTCTTGACAAACTGTTCATATGATGCGGGCAGAGACTGAAGTATGAAATTCACACTGAGCTCCCTCCCTATAGGAAATCCTAGCCTCTCCATTTGGTCCATGCATGATTTCATCTTCAAAACATGGGCACTAACACTCCCGCCTTCCCGCATCTTACAACCGGTTAGACTTTTAACACACTCATAATGTTCTTGTCTAACTTGATGTTGGAATTTATCCTTCAGCTTGTTAATCATGTCATACACAGTCATGTGCTCAAATTGCTTTCGCAGTTCCGAGCTCATACTTGATAACATGAGACAAGCAACATCGTGCGTATCCCGAACACGCTTTTCATATGCGTATCGGATGGTCCATGCCGCATTAATAGCAGGTGGTTCAGGAAGGGGTTCCTCAAGGATGTGCAACTTAGACTCGGCACGTAGGACAATTCTCAATTGCCTAAGCCAGTCAACAAAGTTCACTCCTATGAGTTTCTCCTTTTCTAGGAACATACGAAGTGAAAAATTCGACGTGGTGTGGTTATAATTCGACATCCTATATTTAAATAGAGTACACGAATTAGTTAGTTTGATTTAATCCTCGTTAAAATAATTACCCATATCGTCTCGAAAAATAATTTAACAAGGGCTAAGAACCATATTTCACTCCAATTCATGACGGGGTTGCCGCGGATCACTTCATGGAGCTATTTAGGCCGATAACTATTTTACCTATTGCAATCTCTATTGCAACTCTTAGACACTTGTGGGATCCTACGACAACCATTGGTCGTTTGGCATGTTTGATCCCTACTTGCACTAATTCCAAATTAAAATTCTTGGTTGACTCGTGCTAAGCTCGACAATCACTCTAGGATTTTAAGTTGCAATTGTAAATCGTCCAACAAGATACACGGTGACACCTCGACAACTACCGGCTCGTGCTAAGCTCGACAACTGAAAATTTCAAGATACCACACTCACCTTCCACACAGATCCACATGGAATAACTCGTGCTAAGCTCGACAATCACTCCATTTTTCACTAGATTCGGGTGGTGTCATCTTTTACATGGCGCAAGATTTACGTTTTATGAAAACGGGCTTATGTTTCCGGCTTGGTTATAGATTAACTTGTTTAGTGACAAAACCTATTTCCACTAGGTGAGTTAATCTTGTATGTGAGCGCGCGCGAGAGTTGTAAACCATTTTTATCAAATCCCTTGTGATTTTATTAATTTTCAAAAAATTTCTAGCATGCGAATCCTAAGCAAACCATGCAAGAATTATAAAATCAAATCACACGCATATAAACGAAATAAATTGGTAACCCTTGCCAAAATTCCTATGCGTCCTTCCCGTGAGCCAAAACGGTTAGAATATGGTCAATCTAAGGGACAAAAGGACTCCAATGCGAGCTCCCACTAGAACCGCCATCTCCATTGGATTTCACCGGCTTCTATGGTCATCCTCCATCTCCTTTTGACTCTTTTTGTGTGTCTTCATCCAAAATTTACAATACATACAAATAAAAAATAAATGGCATACAAGCCACAATTTTCCTATTTTATCTATTACAAATTACACGGATGAATGAAATGGCATGCAAGCCACAATATTATTACAAACAAATCTGATTAATAAATATTACAGCCCATTTGTGATTTTAAATCACCAAATTGCAACCAAACACACAAAGTCAACCACAAGGTCAACGGCAAGGTTTACCAATTTCAAATCAACCACATACAACCAAACATACAAAATGGTAACAAATTACCATATAATAATCTGAAACAAATTTCCAGAATCACAAAAAAGCCAAAATACCCGAGACCAAAACTGTTTTTAACTTGAAACCAAAAACTGTTACAGCGCAGTTAGCGCCGTTAACTTTTATGAGTTAGCGCCGCTAACTCAAGGTTAGCGCCGCTAACCCCGGTTCGACAGAAAACAAACATTTTGATTTCGGGATTTTCAGGTCACCATGTGCAAATCTAACATAGAGGTGGCTCTGATACCACTGTTGGGATTTCGTGGGCTAGCAGCGGAAGCAAGGTACAATAAAAATAGCCCAATGTACAAGCCATCAAAGCACAAAAACTAGAAATCCCAAAAGAGGGCCAAACTCTATGTAAAGAAATGCAACATGTAAAGGAAAGATGTGGTTATACCTTTCTCCTAAGCTCCATAAATGATCTTATGGTTGTGTTGATGCTCTTCCAAGAACGAAAAACGGATCTTCTAATGGGATGTACCTCGGGAACACGTTAAACCACAAGTGCTAGCAAGCCATTGTGGTACTTCTACTTGAATACCACTATGGAACAACAACTAATAGACCAAATCTCTGGAGCAATCTTGCCAAAACTCTGTAAGTCACAAGGCACTTAAGAGTATGTATATGTGAAGAACAAAAATTGGCAAAGGTCACTTAAGAGACTCAAGGGAGAGGTATATATTGACCACATATCGTCCCTTTTCTCCTCATAGCCGGCCAACGAGACACCTAAGTGTTACACATGCATTGGTCAGCCTTGGAGGTGATTTGACATAAAACACATGCAGCCGTAGCGGCGCTAACCCATAAGGTTTAGCGGCGCTAACCCTTGAAAGTTAGCGGCGCTAATGCGGCCTGTCAGTGATATGACACAAAGTACATGCAGCCTTAGCGACGCTAACCGTTAAGGTTTAGCGGCGCTAAACCCTTAACGTTAGCGGCGCTATCGCGGCCTGCGATGTCAACTTTTGTCTTTTGTCAATTTTTTGGTTCCTTTACTTTAGTTGCTGTCAGGTTTGACCCCGGTGTATGACCCAATAGGCCCATACATCATCAGCAGCGGTCTATATGGCGAACGTGCATTAGTGGGCATTTTTCTAACAGTTACCTACTAGTTCCTACCATCGGATCCATATGCACAACAAACGTGTTCCCAAAAGATAATTACAACAAAAGACTACCACCAGTACCCGCCTCACCAGGCCTCTAGCATCAACCTGCGAAAAATTGAAATATTGCATCGTTAGCTACAACTAGCTAGTGAGCACCAATTACACATAAGCATGAATAAGCAGGCTATCACATAAAGGAACAGCACACAAGACTATCCTATCATCTTGCGGCGCGCCAATCATGTCAGCAAGAGTCGTATCTCGCAAGGTAGCTAGCCCCGATCAACAACCAAAGCTGGGGAATCAGCCGCAACCAATTGCACCAGTTTGGGAGCGAAAAGCATAGCCATACCCTAGGAACCCAATTCCATAGAGGAACGGTGGCCTACAGAGCCATACACTCTGTCTATCACGCTAGTTCCATCCTAAACAAGGAACCCAATTCTATAGAGGAACGGTGGACTGCAGAGCCATACCTAAGCGTATACTCCTGAGTACCGTTAGTTCCCCAATTCATAGCCCCTAAGGACCTTGGGAACCCAGCCATATATTATCACCCATCTACCTTACTGACCTCAGTTGTTCACCCGTTCAGTGTCCGGACAGAATCTCATAAACAAATAGCTGATCCAGTAAGGATCCAGTTCATGCGCGCATATAATCACAGCAATATCTTTCATACTGATAAACAAGCATGTGTGTATTACTCTATCATAGCATACCTCGTGTCTCACGTATCAATACACCAATCACGTGTCAACATGTACAACAGATAACTTACCTACTGAAACTCATGGGAAACCGGTACTCACCTCGAGATTACAAGAGGCAGATATGCAATCGGGAACCTCAAGAACACACAGAGTCGTCCGAATCACCTAACATATTAGGTTCAGTTTGAGGAAGATATAGAACAAATTCTAAAACTCGAATCACAATTGAAATCAGCTAACAATGGTCTTTCTTTCTTGATTTCTCTTTCAAAAGATCAAAAACCCTCAAGTATATGTGTGTGTCTTAACATGTGCGTATGATATGTGTTTGTGTGCATGTTGGTTCCTGTAAAACAAAGGGATAAAGCCAAGGACCGATCTTGGTTGGTCAAATACCCCTCACGGATATTTTGTTCTCCTATTCAACTTAAAACACAACTTATGTTTATCCGTTTCAACTAACGGAGATATTTTTGAAACCATTATCTAAAACCGTTTAATAAAACACCGACTTGGTCAACTTATGACACTTTACACGAAACCACATTTCAATCCACAATTAACACCAATTAACACCATTTCACGTTTAAAACACCAATTAACTCATAATACATCATTTAACAACATGTATACTACATTTAACAACAAAACATCAATTAAAGTCAACGTACAACTATCAAAGCTACGTGTACAACAGTTTACAATTAGGCCCCACTTTGGGGTGTTACAAATCTACCCCCCTTAAAAAGATTCCGTCCTCGGAATCTGATCATCTACAAACAAGTGAGGGTATCGAGCTTTCATGTCGTCTTCCGTCTCCCAGGTCATATTCGAACCCAGTTTATGATTCCATTTGACTAACACCAGTTTGATCATCTTTATGCGCAACTTCTTGGTTTTAGAACCAAGTATCTCGACAGGTTCTTCAACTAGGCGCTTTGAAGCGTCAACTTTCAATTCTTGCAGAGGAAGAATCCGGTTCTCCTCCACCTTGCACTTACGCAGATAACACACGTTGAACGTGTTGTGAATTCTAGAATGCTCTGGAGGCAACTCTAGCGTAACAGTCTGATCATTAACATTGCAAATGATCCGGAATGGACCAATATAATGCGGACTCAACTTGCCCTTTCTACCAAAACGATTCACACCTTTCCAAGGAGAAACTTTCAGGAACACCCGATCGCCCTCCTGGAATGCAACTGGCCTGCGTTTGGGGTCAGCATATATACTTTCTGTCTGTCACGGGCAGCTTTGAGCTTTTCCCGTGCAATCTTCACTTTATCTGCTGTAATCTGCACAATTTCAGGTCTGGAAAACTGCTTTTCACCGAGCTCTAACCAACACGTGGGAGTACGACAACGCCTCCCATAGAGCATCTCATAAGGTGGCATCCCTATATTGGAGTGGTACGAGTTATTATAAGCAAACTCGACCAACGGCAAGTGAGACTCCCACGCATAACCGAATTCGAGAACACATGCGCGAAGCATGTCCTCTAGCGTCTGAATCGTTCTCTCTGACTGGCCATCTGTCTGAGGATGATACGCCATGCTAAGGTGAACACGTGTACCAAGTTCGTGTTGTAAACTCTGCCAAAATGTGAAGCAACATGCGCATCACGATCAGATACAATTAAACATGGCAAACCATGACATGACACCACTTCATTTACATACAACTTTGCTAGCTTTTCCAGCGGAGTAGACTCGCTGATAGCTAGAAAATGAGCGCTGTTGGTCAATCTGTCGACAATGACCCAAATTGCGTCATGACCTCTGAGGGTTCTTGGCAACTTTGTCACAAAATCTATCGTAATATGATCCCACTTCCACTCAGGGATCTCAAGTTGCTGCAGACTACCGTAAGGCTTCTGATGTTCTGTTTTAACTTGCGCGCAGATCTGACATTTCTCCACGGAGGAAGCAATGTCTCGTTTCAAAGTAGGTCACCAATACAATGCCTTCAAGTCATGATACATCTTTGTGTTTCCCGGATGAACCGACATCATAGATTTGTGAGCTTCCTGCAGTATCAGCTCACGATTACCACCATGGAGCGACACCCATACGCGAGACTGAAAAGTCTTTTATCCGCGAGTATCGTCAACAAGTTGATCTTTCAGCTTTCTCATCGTTTCAGCCTTTAGGTTTTCATCTTGCAATGCCACTTGCTGTGCTTCCTTCAATCAAGCAATGATATCGGGAACCACAGTGAGTTTCATAAACTTTGCATCTACAAACGAGCTTTTGCGACTCAAATCATCCGCCACCACGTTGGCCTTACCAGGATGGTAGCGAATTTTACAATCATAGTCTTTTATCAACTCGAGTCATCCGCGTTGTCTCATATTGAGCTCTTTCTGCGTGAAAACGTATTGTAGGCTCTTGTGATCCGTACAGACCACACATTTGGTGCCACAGAGATAGTGCCTCCACAATTTCAACGCGAACACCACCGCTGCCAAATCTAGATCATGAGTCGGATAGTTGCCTTCATGAGGTTTCAATTGCCTAGAAGCATAGGCAATTACTTTATCGCGCTGCATCAATACACACCCCAATCCAGAATACGAAGCATCGCAGTAAACAACGAAGTCTTCAGATCCCTCTGGCAAGGAAAGTATTGGAGCTTCGCACAGTAGCCGTTTCAAAGATTGAAACGCTTGTTCTTTAGCTTCGGCCCAAACAAATGCAACATTTTGCGAGTCAGTTTAGTCAAAGGACCTGCAAGTTTAGAAAAGTCACGGATAAACTGCCGATAATAACTAGCTAAGACAAGAAAACTTCTATCTTCAGAAGGAGTTCGAGGAACTCCCCAATTCATAACCGCTACGACTTTCGCCGGGTCAACTTTCACGCCATCACTGCAGATCACGTGGCCAAGAAAATGAACTTCTCGTAACCAGAACTCACACTTCGGGAACTTAGCGTAAAGCTTCTCCCGTTTAAGAGTTTCAAGAACCTCTCGCAAGTGCGACTCGTGTTCAGCTTCCGTTTTAGAGTAGATGAGAATATCGTCAATAAACACAATCACCGATTTATCAATAAAAGGACGACAAACCCGATTCATTAGGTCCATGAAAACAGCAGGAGCATTGGTTAAGCCGAAAGGCATCACCAAAAACTCATAATGACCATAGCGAGTACGGAAAGCCGTCTTTGGAACGTCTTCGTTGGCAACTAACACTTGGTGATATCCCGACCGCAGATCAATCTTTGAGAAGCACGTCGCTCCCTGCAATTGATCAAACAAATCATCTATCCGCGGCAGAGGATACTTGTTCTTTACCGATCGCTTATTCAGTTCCCGGTAATCAATGCACATTCTCATCGTTCCATCTTTCTTTTTCATGAACAACACCGGAGCAACCCAAGGAGAGGAACTAGGGTGAATAAAGCCTTTGTCAAGCAACTCCTAAATCTGTGTCATCATCTCGCGAGGAGCAAGACGATATGGAGCTTTAGCCACATGGGTAGTCCTCGGAACAAGATCAATACGATACTCTACATCTCTGACTAGAGGTAACCAAGGTAACTCGTCAGGAAATACCTCTGGGTAATCAGTCACCACCGGAATATCACGAACAACACGTTTCTCCAATTTAGCGTCAATCACATGTGCTAGATAGCAATCGCAGCCTTTTGAAACCGACTTCCGAGCTTTCATCAGAGAAATGATAGGAATATCCGACTTTCGTCTTTCACCACGAGCCACAGCATATGACCCGTCAGGTAAAGGAACTTTGATCAACTTCTTGGAACAAGAAAATCTCAGCGTTCAGCTTGCTAAGCCAATCCATCCCAATTACAACATCGAATCCCGCAATCGGCATAAGAAGGAGAGAAACAGGAAAACTACTCCCGTCGATATCAATAACCGCTTGAGGGACATTATCTGCAACTGGAATTACTTTACCACTAGCAGTCTCTACTCTTAGTGGCTCAGATAATACAGATACAGGCATTTGTAGTTTATCACAGAAAGATACAGACACAAAAGAATATGTAGCTCCAGAATCAAACAACACGCATGCTGGGGTAGAGTTATAAGAAAAGTACCCGTAATCACATCCCCAGCACCCTTCGCTTCCTCCTTTGTCATCTGAAACGGCCGCCCTTTAGCACGGGGAGTGTTGTATTTCTTCTTCCCTGAGGCAGATCCTCCAGTTCCAGCGTTTGACTTTGACCTACAATCGGAAATCCTGTGCCCTGGCCTGTGGCACTTGTAACAGACGTTCTATTTAAACTCGCACTCAGTCACCGAGTGCCCTTTCTGACCACGCCTAAAACATCGGGTAGTGGCCTTTGAACAATCACCAGTATGGTAGGTACGACACTGGGAGCACCACTGACCCTCAAACTTAGCCTTCTTCAAAGAATCAGGCTTTCCACTAGTCGACGACTACCCTTTAGAAGTACCAGACTTTGAAAACTGCTGGAACTTCCTTTTCTGACCCTCAGCAGCATGATTCCCCTTACTCTGTTGATGATCCCCATCAAACTTCCGGGCTGTCTCAAACGCCCGATCCATAGTAGCGGCAACTCTCATATGAGCACGGTAATCAAGTGGCAGCATATTCACAAACTTCCGCATCTTATCTTTCTCGTCAATCACCAAATGTGGAATAAATCTCACCTTATCTGTAAAAGCGTTGATAAGGTCCTCTACTGGTTTGTCCCCCTTACGGAGACTGTTAACCTCGTTCTTCATCCTCTCTGGATCATAATCTGTGCAGTACCTGGTTTTTAATTTCTTAGAGAACTGCTCCCAAGTCAGAGCAGCGATCACCTCCTGGCTTAATGTATCTTTCACCGTATCCCACCAATCCAAAGCACGCCCTTTCAACAGTCGAGCAGCGTACTTGACACGGCTTTCACGTTCACAATCACAAGATTCGAAGACTTGATCCGTCTCATGTAACCAACGTATAGTCTCAAAGGGATTATCACTACCCTCATAAACCTTCGGCCCGTAAGACATAAACTTCTTACAAGAACACTTCTCTTGCTTCTTTCAAGCCATCGCGTTTTGTAGCAACTCCCTCGTCAGTCGGAGCTCCTCCTCTAACAGTCTAACATATGCCGCCTGATCTTGATCGTGTCTTAGCGGCTCGGTGTTATGCTGAGAAGCCTCGTCCTCAGCTTCCCGACATACACTTGAGGCTTCGTCCTCCATTTGTTTAAGAGCCTCTTCAGTCGTAGCTCTACGTTCGGTCATTTCTAATCAACTTATTTGGTACACATAAACCACAATTAGTACACCATTTATTCGACAATTATTATCACTATATTTAATCTATCACATAGGACAGTCACATAACTCTCAACTCAACCCCAATTACCCCGATAAGAACAATTAACGATGGTCGGGCCCGAGCTTGAAATTGAATACCTCAACGAGTACCCAATCTCTCAAACTTAGGCTCTGATACCTACTTGTAACGCCACCTCTAACGAGCTTAAAATTAGAGTTAATTTAAACTTTTTAACTACTATTATCAAAAGCATGCAGCGGAGTTAAACGCCATATACAAAAGTAATGTTAAGTGACTTGGCTTTTTAATTACATCAAAAGAATAAGCCAAGTTCGTTATCTACAAGCGTTACCTACTAGTTCCGACCATAGGATCCATATGCACAACAAACGTGTTCCCAAAAGATAATTAAAACAAAAGACTACCACCAGTACCCGCCTCACCAGGCCTCTAGCATCAACCTGCGAAACAGGGAAATCTTGCACCATTAGCTACAACTAGCTAGTGAGTACCAATTACACAAAAGCATCAATAAGCAGACTATCACATAAAAGAACAACACACAAGGCTATCTGATATATGCGTTTTTATGCATGTTTTACATGCTAGAATACCCCGTACTTAGCCTAAATACAAGATGATTACTCCTATTATTGATCTAATATGCTTAACATTCACCATGCAGGTTAAAAAGAGCTTAAAGTATGAAAAAGGGGCAAAACAAGGGAAGAATAGAAGGAAACAGAAGATTGGTGAAAAAGAAGCCCTACGGCCGCAGAAGTTCTTTCCTACGGCCGTAGGAGATATTCTTCTAGAAGAGTTAAAAACAAGCCCTACGGCCGTAGATGATTATCCATACGGCCGTAGGAGCCCCTTATCCAAAGTAATCATTTCTTGCCGGATTCTTGCGTGTGTCGGATTTGCAGCAGAGTATTGCATGTGGAGAAAATCCGTCCCAGCCACCCTACGGCCGTAGAGGATTCTTCCTACGGCCGTAGGAAGTTCTATTACAGCACATTAAATGGCAGAATCTGCCATTTGCACAAGGGTCTGGTTTTTAGTCCACATTTTGGTCCAACACCTCCAAACACTCTCTCTAAACACCCTAACACTCCAGGGGACTTCTCTTGGTGATTCTAAGGAGGAGAGCTTAGATTTGAAGGCTTGGAGCAACATCTTGGAGCTTGAATTCATTAGTTTTTTCATTGCTAGCTTGGGTATACTCTTTCCATTTCTTATTTCAATCATGTACCCATGTGTTCCAGATGTTGTAGTTTTAATATTGATGTATATGGATAACTAAACTCTTCTCACTTGGGCCAAGATGATTCTTGGCTAGTTATGGCAATATATTTGACTTTTATGTTGACTTGATTCAAATATGCATGTTTGATCTTGAATACAAATTTGTTTTATCAACTTAGTATGTCTAATCTTACCATGTTCATATGTGATAATGTGTATAGGATAACTCCTTCATGTTTAATCATGTGGATATTCAATGATGATGTTTGTATATTCTTAATTCCATGTTAAGCTTGTTATTAGAAATGATACATCTTGTATGGTTGTCTTTAGAAATCATTGTTGGGATATGTTTTGAATCATTTTAGGTCCATCCTTTATTGGTCATTTTATTCATTTGTTAGTTTTATGCATGCCTTGTGATTGTAGATGAAAATCTTGTCATTTGGTGTATTTATGGATTAAACATGTTACTAATAATTAAAGGATTCACAAAGATGTTTGTTGGTATGTTTAGATGGTGAAATGAACTTACATGTATGCCTTTGTTATGCTTGTCTTAGTGTTCAATGTGCATATCACATGATTCATGTTTTAAGAAGTGTTGGCTATACTAAAAATGGTAGGTTTAACATGTTCATATCATTAGTAATCATGTGGCTAGATATTAAAACCCCTTAATTGTGAGGTTTGAGTTTAGAGGAGTTTGTGACCCCATTGTACCAGTTTACATGTGTTTATGATCTGAGATTAAAGTCTAGATTGTAATTTGTTGTTGAATGTCTTTTTGTTAGATTAAACTGTTCTGTCGTACTGGTTCCTACGGCCGTAGGAAGAAATTCCTACGACCGTAGGACAGTATACCTCCTACGACCGTAGGAAGATATTCCTACGGCCGTAGGAGTCATTTTCACCATAGTGTGCTGTTTTTGGTTGTTTTAACCATTTTAACTGTTTTGACACCTTTTTGGGATTCTGAGGATTACTGAATATATCATTTGAAAAGATGTGTATTCAATAGTCTGATTTGGATGCGATCTGGTGGATCTGTAGTTGAATTCTGATATGCCGTTACTTGCTTAATCATGTTTAAGTGTTGAATCTGAGTCTTGATAACTCGAGTGATGGTTCTTGCATGATAATGTGGTTTTGTTGAGTATTAGAACAGCATGCTATGCGCAAAATCTATTCAAGTCTTCATTTTATGTGTTGTATTGTGTTATTGCCATGATTAGTCTCGATGATTCGAAAGCCCAAGTGGTCTGTTATCCTACTGTTTGCGTTCGGTGTTAGTCTATCTTAGTTACTGTAGTTCTTGATTAATTTAGTTCATTCTGTCACTTGCTTAATATTTATTCTGCTGATCAAACAACAATGAGACTTAAGCATTGGTAGCTTCCTGTCCTGGTGGAACGATATCCGGTCTTACCGAGTCTATACTACTATTGACCAGGTTATACTTGCCTGAGTCGTGTGTAGTATCTGCTTAGTAACATCGTTTTTAAAAATTTAAAACGAGGTTGTGTCCCAGCATTTTATAACAAGAAAAACCCGCAGTCCGATGCATACCAAGTTTTTGGCGCCGCTGCCGGGGACAGGCAATACTAAGAAATAGTTTAATTGTTGATTTGATCTTGTTACTTGTTACTTAAGTTAGGTGTGCCTGATTAGGTAGTCACTTGCTATTTCTACCTCTTTCTCGCACCCTCTGTCAGTTTGTTCTCTTCTGAGCAAATTAAGCCTTTTCAAGAACCGGAGCGTGAGTTTCGATGACGCCGACGCCGTCAACGCCAACGCCAAAGAGAACGTTTACTAAACATGGCGGAAGAACCACCACCACCTAGGACACTTAACGACTATGTTCGTCCGGATATTAACAATATCCAGAACAACATCATTCAACCTAGGGTGGCAGCGAACAATTTCGAAATCAAACCAAATGTAATTCAAATGGTTCAAAACTCCATTCAATTTCATGGATTACTCGACGAGGATGCAAACGCTCACATCCGCAGTTTTCTCGAAATTTGCGATACGTTTAAAATCAATGGTGTTACTGATGACGCCATTCGCTTGCGTTTATTTCCGTTTTCTCTCAAAGACAAAGCCAAGCTTTGTCTTAATTCTCCCCAGGTAAATTCCATTGCTACATGGAATGATCTTGTTGCCAAATTTCTAGCTAAATACTACCCGCCGGCCAAAACGGCCAAGCTGCGTAATGATATCTCATCGTTTCAGCAGACTGACGGGGAAGGTCTTTATGATGCCTGGGAGAGATACAAGGATCTCATGAGGAGATGTCCTTCACACGGATATGAGCTATGGAATCAAATTTTCATATTTTATAATGGCTTATCCGTTGTCACTCGGCAGATGATAAATGTTGCCGCAGGAGGTGCATTGGGTAGCAAAGACCCACAAGCGTGCTATGATCTTATCGAAGATATGGCAACCAACAGCTACCAATGGAACCCCCCACGAGACTAAAACCGCCAAAGAACGGTGGAGTTTTCAATGTGGATGCTTTATCTGATCTCTTTGCACAGGTAGAGAAGTTGACAAAGAAAATGGATAAGATGTGTGCTCCTCCTAAATAGGTTACTTGTAATTTCTGCTCAGGGGCACATCCTAGTGACCAATGCTAGGAGGAAACTCCTGCTCATGAGGAAGTCGATTTCATTACTAATCAGCCAAGGTCTCATTATAATCCCAATGCAACAAACTATAATCATGCATTGAGGGATCACGCGAACTTCAGTTATCATAACCAAACCACTAAACCCCCTCCAGGGATTCCATACCCACAGAGACCACGTCATCCTCAGCAGTTCAATCGTTAGCCTCAGCAGTTTGATCGTCAACCGCAACCATATGACCAACCACGTCAGTACAACACTCAACCACCGCTTCCCAATCAATCTGCATCATCATCATCTTCTTCAGTATCTTCCAATCTGGAGGATCTTGTGAAGCAATATCTGGCACAATACGAGTTGCGTTTCAACCAAACAGATGTGAGACTCAATCAAACGGAAGCAACTCTGAGAAATCAACAAGCTTCACTTCAAAATCTCGAAAATCAAGTTGGCCAGATATCTAAGCTCTTGTCAGAGCGACCACAGGGAGGTCTCCCGAGCAATACGGATGCAAATCCGAGAGCACACGTGAAGGCAAACACTTTGCGTAGTGGGACGACCACGGTACCACCACCGTTTCCCTCTCAATCCAAAAAAACTTAAAAACAGGTCCAATCGGAGGATTCTAACGAGGCGCATAACAGGCTAGACCCAGCAAGTACCGCTCAAGTCGAACCTCCGGTCAAAATATTTCAGCCTACCATTCCTTTTCCCCAGAGATTAAGGAAAGAGAAAACGGAGGAACAATAAGGTAAGTTCCTGGAGCTATTCATACAACTCCATGTGAACATTCCATTTGTTGAGGCACTCGCACAGATGCCTAAATATGCCAAATTTCTTAAAGATTTGCTCAGCAACAAGAAGAAATTGGAGGACCTGTCGTTGGTGACTTTAAATGAGGAGTGCTCAGCCATTCTTCAAAATAAATTTCCAGCAAAGAAAACCGATCCTGGGAGCTTTACAATCCCATGTCTGATTGGTAATCTCACTGTTAACAACGCTCTAGCTGATCTAGGTGCCAGCATAAACTTAATGCCATACTCTGTATTTTCTAGACTGGGCCTAGGAGAACCAAAATTAAATCGTATGTCACTTCAGCTAGCTGATCGTTCTATCAAATATCCACGTGGGATAGTCGAAAACATCTTGGTCAAGGTTGACAAATTTGTGTTTCCTGCAGATTTTTTCATCCTAGATATGAACGAGGACAAAAACGTCTCACTCATTCTTGGTCGTCCATTCCTAGCCACTGTTCGAGCATTAATTGATGTTTGCAATGGAAAGCTTACGCTTCGAGTAGATAAGGATGAAATGACTTTTGACATCCAAAGGTCAATGAAAAACTCAGCTAGCCAGGATGACACTCTTTATTTCGTTGATATCTTTCATCGTTATCCCGTGGATCACATTGTCCCAACTCTAGAGAAGGATGCATTTGACACGCAAATCCTGGATGAGGATGTCTTGGATGTAGAGCAGGTAAAGCTTGTCTCTGAAGAGCTAACAAGCACTATTCCACCTGACATGACACCTATTTCAGATGTTTTCGAAGTCCTTGAAAAATCCGAGAGCTCAGCTTCTCGACCATCTATTGTGGACCCACCTTCTCTTAAACTCAAAGAACTTCCTTCTCATCTTGAATATGCATTCTTGGAGGAAGATTCTAAGCTGCCTGTGATAATAGCTTCTAACCTTACTGTTGTTGAGAAAAGTAAGCTATTACAGGTTCTGAAAAATCACAAAACTGCCCTTGCATGGAAAATTTCTGACATAAAGGGGATTAGTTCATCCTTCTGCACACATAAGATTCTCATGGAGGATAATTATAAGCGGTGTGTGCAGCATCAGAGACGGTTGAATCCCAACATTAAAGAGGTAGTCAAGAAAGAGGTTATAAAGCTGCTTGATGCTGGCTTGATCTACCCTATCTCTGATAGTCCGTGGGTCAGTCCAGTCCAGTTTGTTCCCAAAAAGGGAGGAATGACCGTCATTCTGAATGATAAAAACGAGTTAGTTCCAACTCGTACAGTCACGGGGTGGCGTGTGTGCATTGATTATCGCAAACTTAATGATGCCACACGTAAGAATCACTTCCCCCTTCCTTTGAACGATCAAATGTTGGAGCGTTTGGCTGGAAACGCCTTTTATTGCTTCCTTGATGGATTCTACGGATACTTTCAGATTCCTATCCAACCGGAGGACCAAGAGAAGACAACTTTTACATGCCCCTATGGTACCTTCGCCTACCGGCGTATGCCTTTTGAGTTATGTAACGCTCCTGCAACATTTCAGCGATGCATGACGGCTATATTTCATGATATGATTGAGGATTGTGTCGAGGTGTTCATGCATGACTTCTCAGTCTTCGGTAACTCCTTTGATACATGTCTTAATAATTTTGGGAAGATGCTATCTCGCTGTTAAGAAACTAACCTCGTTCTTAACTGGGTAAAATACCATTTATGGTACGCGAAGGTATAGTTTTGGGTCATAAAATCTCCAATGAGGGAATCGAGGTTGACAAAGCTAAAACTGATGTTATTGCAAAGCTACCTCCACCCTCCAATGTAAAAGGCATTATGAGCTTTCTCGGACATGCAGGGTTTTACCGGCGCTTCATAAAGGAATTTTCGAAAATCACTCGGCCGTTAACCCATCTTCTTGAGAAAGACACTCCTTTTATCTTTTCTCCTGAGTGCGATCACGCATTTAAGTTTCTGAAGGAGAAATTGAAAAATGCTCCCATCCTGACGAGCCCAGATTGGTCGCAACCATTTGATCTTATGTGCGATGCTAGTGATTTCGCTGTTGGTGCTGTCTTGGGCCAACGGATAAATAATCACTTTCAGCCGATTTATTAAGCCAGCAAGACACTGACTGACGCACAAGAAAACTATACAGTCACTGAGGAGGAATTGTTAGTAGTGGTCTTTGCGTTCGACAAATTCAGATCTTATTTGGTGTTATCAAAAACCGTGGTCTACATCGACCACTCTGCTCTTCGTTACCTCTTTACAAAGCAAGATGCGAAGCCCCGTCTCATTCGGTGGATTTTGCTCTTGCAGGAATTTGACATTGAGATCAAAGACAAAAAGGGAGAAGAAAATCTGGCATAAAAGATAACTTCCCTGTTGAATTTTTATTCGCCGTTACAAGCACTGAAGAGATCCCCTGGTACGCTGACATAGCAAACTATTTAGCAGCAGGGGTGATGATCAAAGGTCTCACACACCAACAGAGGAGAAAATTTATCTCCGAGCTTAAATACTACTTCTGGGAGGATCCGTTTATGTTTCGGGTAGGAGACGACCAAGTCATCCGTAGATGTGTGAGTGATTCTGAAAAAAAGGGGATTAGTCCAAAACTGCCCTTGCATGGAAAGTTTCTGACATAAAGGGGATTAGACCATCCTTCTGCAAACATAAGATTCTCATGGAGGATAATTATAAGCCGTGTGTGCAGCATCAGAGGCGGTTGAATCCCAACATGCAAGAGGTAGTCAGGAAAGAGGTTATAAAGCTGCTGGATGCCGGTTTGATCTACCCTAGCTCTGATAGTCCGTGGGTCAGTCCAGTCCAGGTTGTTCCCAAAAAGGGAGGAATGACCGTCATTCTGAATGATAAAAACGAGTTAGTTCCAACTCGTACGGTCACGGGGTGGCGTGTGTGCATTGATTATCGCAAACTTAATGATGTCACACGTAAGGATCACTTCCCCCTTCCTTTCATCGATCAAATGTTGGAGCGTTTGGCTGGAAACGCCTTTTATTGCTTCCTTGATGGATTCTACGGATACTTTCAGATTCCTATCCATCCGGAGGACCAAGAGAAGACAAATTTTACATGCCCCTATGGTACCTTCGCCTACCGGCGTATGCCTTTTGAGTTATGTAACGCTCCTGCAACATTTCAGCGATGCATGACGGCTATATTTCATGATATGATTGAGGATTGTGTCGAGGTGTTCATGCATGACTTCTCAGTCTTCGGTAACTCCTTTGATACATGTCTTAATAATTTTGGGAAGATGTTATCTTGCTGTGAAGAAACTAACCTCGTTCTTAACTGGGTAAAATACCATTTGTGGTACGCGAAGGTATAGTTTTGGGTCATAAAATCTCCAATGAGGGAATCCAGGTTGACAAAGCTAAAGTGATGTTATTGGAAAGCTACCTCCACCCTCTCATGTAAAAGGCATTAGGAGCTTTCTCGGACACGCAGGGTTTTACCGGCACTTCATAAAGGATTTTTCGAAAATCACTCGGCCGTTAACCCATCTTCTTGAGAAAGACACTCCTTTTATCTTTTCTCCTGAGTGCGATCACGCATTTAAGTTTCTGAAGGAGAAATTGACAAATGCTCCCATCCTGACGAGCCCAGATTGGTCGCAACCATTTGAGCTTATGTGCGATGCTAGTGATTTCGCTGTTGGTGCTGTCTTGGGCCAACGGATAAATAATCACTTTCAGCCGATTTATTAAGCCAGCAAGACACTGACTGACGCACAATAAAACTATAACGTCACTGAGGAGGAATTGTTAGCAGTGGTATTTGCGTTCGACAAATTCAGATCTAATTTGGTGTTATAAAAAACCGTGGTCTACACCGACCACTCTGCTCTTCGTTACCTCTTTGCAAAGCAAGATGCGAAGCCCCGTCTCATTCGGTGGATTTTGCTCTTTAAGGAATTTGACATTGAGATCAAAGACAAAAAGGGAGCAGAAAATCTGGCATAAAAGATAACTTCCCTGTTGAATTTTTATTCGCTGTTAAAAGCACTGAAGAGATCCCCTGGTACGCTGACATAGCAAACTATTTAGCAGCAGGGGTGATGATCAAAGGTCTAACACACCAACAGAGGAGAAAATTTTTCTCCGAGCTTAAATACTACTTCTGGGAGGATCCTTATATGTTTCGGGTAGGAGCCGACCAAGTCCTCCGTAGATGTGTGAGTGATTCTGAAATAAAGGGGATTAGTCCAAAACTGCCCTTGCATGGAAAGTTTCTGACATAAAGGGGATTAGTCCATCCTTCTGCACACATAAGATTCACATGGAGGATAATTATAAGCCGTGTGTGCAGCATCAGAGGCGGTTGAATCCCAACATGCAAGAGGTAGTCAAGAAAGAGGTTATAAAGCTGCTGGATACCGGCTTGATCTACCCTAGCTCTGATAGTCAGTGGGTCAGTCCAGTCCAGTTTGTTCCCAAAATGGGAGGAATGACCGTCATTCTGAATGATAAAAACGAGTTAGTTCCAACTCGTACGGTCACAGGGTGGCGTGTGTGCATTGATTATCGCAAACTTAATGATGTCACACGTAAGGATCACTTCCCCCTTCCTTTCATCGATCAAATGTTGGAGCGTTTGGCTGGAAACGCCTTTTATTGCTTCCTTGATGGATTTTCCGGATACTTTCAGATTCCTATCCAACCGGAGGACCAAGAGAAGACAACTTTTACATGCCCCTATGGTACCTTCGCCTACCGGCGTATGCCTTTTGAGTTATGTAACGCTCCTGCAACATTTCAGCGATGCATGACGGCTATATTTCATGATATGATTGAGGATTATGTCGAGGTCTTCATGCATGACTTCTCAGTCTTCGGTAACTCCTTTGATACATGTCTTAATAATTTAGGGAAGATGCTATCTCGTTGTGAAGAAACTAACCTCGTTCTTAACTGGGTAAAATGCCATTTATGGTACGCGAATGTATAGTTTTGGGTCATAAAATCTCCAATGAGGGAATCGAGGTTGACAAAGCGAAAATTGATGTTATTGCAAAGCTACCTCCACCCTCCAATGTACAAGGCATTAAGAGCTTTCTCGGACACGCAGGGTTTTACCGGCGCTTCATAAAGGATTTTTCGAAAATCACTCGGCCGTTAACCCATCTTCTTGAGAAAGACACTCCTTTTATATTTACTCCTGAGTGCGATCACGCATTTAAGTTTCTGAAGGCGAAATTGACAAATTCCGATCTTATTTGGTGTTATCAAAAACCGTGGTCTACACCGACCACTCTGCTCTTCGTTACCTCTTTGCAAAGCAAGATGCGAAGCCCCGTCTCATTTGATGGATTATTCTCTTGCAGGAATTTGACATTGAGATCAAAGACAAAAAGGGAGCAGAAAATCTGGCATAAAAGATAACTTCCCTGATAAATTTTTATTCGCCGTTACAAGCACTGAAGAGATCCCCTGGTACGCTGACATAGCAAACTATGTAGCAGCAGGGGTGATGATCAAAGGTCTCACACACCAACAGAGGAGAAAATTTATCTCCGAGCTTAAATACTACTTCTGGGAGGATCCTTATATGTTTCGGGTAGGAGCCGACCAAGTCATCCGTAGATGTGTGAGTGATTCTGAAATAAAGGGGATTAGTCCAAAACTGCCCTTGCATGGAAAGTTTCTGACATAAAGGGGATTAGTCCATCCTTCTGCACACATAAGATTCTCATGGAGGATAATTATAAGCCGTGTGTGCAGCATCAGAGACGCTTGAATCCCAACATGCAAGAGGTAGTCAAGAAAGAGGTTATAAAGCTGCTGGATGCCGGTTTGATCTACTCTATCTCTGATAGTCCGTGGGTCAGCCCAGTCCAGGTTGTTCCAAAAAAGGGAGGAATGACCGTCATTCTGAATAATAAAAACGAGTTAGTTCCAACTCGTACGGTCACGGGGTGGCGTGTGTGCATTGATTATCACAAACTTAATGATGTCACACGTAAGGATCACTTCCCCCTTCCTTTCATCGATCAAATGTTGGAGCGTTTGGCTGGAAACGCCTTTTATTGCTTCCTTGATGGATTCTCCGGATACTTTCAGATTCCTATCCAACCGGAGGACCAAGAGAAGACAACTTTTACATGCCCCTATGGTACCTTCGCCTACCGGCGTATGCCTTTTGGGTTATGTAACGCTCCTGCAACATTTCAGCGATGCATGATGGCTATATTTCATGATATGATTGAGGATTGTGTCGAGGTGATCATGCATGACTTCTCAGTCTTCGGTAACTCCTTTGATACATGTCTTAATAATTTAGGGAAGATGCTATCTCGCTGTTAAGAAACTAACCTCGTTCTTAACTCGGTAAAATGCCATTTATGGTACGCGAAGGTATAGTTTTGGGTCATAAAATCTCCAATGAGGGAATCGAGGTTGACAACGCGAAAATTGATGTTATTGCAAAGCAACCTCCACCCTCCAATGTACAAGGCATTAGGAGCTTTCTCGGACACGCAGGGTTTTACCGGCGCTTCATAAAGGATTTTTCGAAAATCACTCGGCCGTTAACCCATCTTCTTGAGAAAGACACTCCTTTTATATTTACTCCTGAGTGCGATCACGCATTTAAGTTTCTGTAGGCGAAATTGACAAACGCTCCCATCCTGACGAGCCCAGATTGGTCGCAACCATTTGAGCTTATGTGCGATGCTAGTGATTTCGCTGTTGGTGCTGTCTTGGGCCAACGGATAAATAAACACTTTCAGCCGATTTATTACGCCATCAAGACACTGACTGACGCTCAAGAAAACTATACAGCCACTGAGAAGGAATTGTTAGCAGTGGACTTTGCGTTCGACAAATTCCGATCTTATTTGGTTTTATCAAAAACCGTGGTCTACATCGACCACTCTGCTCTTCGTTTCCTCTTTGCAAAGCAAGATGCGAAGCCCCGTCTCATTTGATGGATTTTTCTCTTGCAGAAATTTGACATTGAGATCAAAGACAAAAAGGGAGCAGAAAATCTGGCATAAAAGATAACTTCCCTGATGAATTTTTATTCGCCGATACAAGCACTGAAGAGATCCCCTGGTACGCTGACATAGCAAACTATTTAGCAGCAGGGGTGATGATCAAAGGTCTCACACACCAACAGAGGAGAAAATTTATCTCCGAGCTTAAATACTACTTCTGGGAGGATCCTTATATGTTTCGGGTAGGAGACGACCAAGTTATCCGTAGATGTGTGAGTGATTCTGAAATATAGGGGATTAGTCCAAAACTGCCCTTGCATGGAAAGTTTCTGACATAAAGGGGATTAGTCCATCCTTCTGCACACATAAGATTCTCATGGAGGATAATTATAAGCCGTGTGTGCAGCATCAGAGACGCTTGAATCCCAACATGCAAGAGGTACTCAAGAAAGAGGTTATAAAGCTGCTGGATGCTGGCTTGATCTACTCTATCTCTGATAGTCCGTGGGTCAGCCCAGTCCAGGTTGTTCCCAAAAAGGGAGGAATGACCGTCATTCTGAATAATAAAAACGACTTAGTTCCAACTCGTACGGTCACGGGGTGGCGTGTGTGCATTGATTATCGCAAACTTAATGATGTCACACGTAAGGATCACTTCCCCCTTCCTTTCATCGATCAAATGTTGGAGCGTTTAGCTGGAAACGCCTTTTATTGCTTCCTTGATGGATTCTCCGGATACTTTCATATTCCTATCCAACCGGAGGACCAAGAGAAGACAACTTTTACATGCCCCTATGGTACCTTCGCCTACCGGCGTATGCCTTTTGGGTTATGTAACGCTCCTGCAACATTTCAGCGATGCATGATGGCTATATTTCATGATATGATTGAGGATTGTGTCGAGGTGATCATGCATGACTTCTCAGTCTTCGGTAACTCCTTTGATACATGTCTTAATAATTTAGGGAAGATGCTATCTCGCTGTTAAGAAACTAACCTCGTTCTTAACTCGGTAAAATGCCATTTATGGTACGCGAAGGTATAGTTTTGGGTCATAAAATCTCCAATGAGGGAATCGAGGTTGACAACGCGAAAATTGATGTTATTGCAAAGCTACCTCCACCCTCCAATGTACAAGGCATTAGGAGCTTTCTCGGACACGCAGGGTTTTACCGGCGCTTCATAAAGGATTTTTCGAAAATCACTCGGCCGTTAACCCATCTTCTTGAGAAAGACACTCCTTTTATATTTACTCCTGAGTGCGATCACGCATTTAAGTTTCTGTAGGCGAAATTGACAAACGCTCCCATCCTGACGAGCCCAGATTGGTCGCAACCATTTGAGCTTATGTGCGATGCTAGTGATTTCGCTGTTGGTGCTGTCTTGGGCCAACGGATAAATAAACACTTTCAGCCGATTTATTACGCCAGCAAGACACTGACTGACGCTCAAGAAAACTATACAGCCACTGAGAAGGAATTGTTAGCAGTGGACTTTGCGTTCGACAAATTCCGATCTTATTTGGTGTTATCAAAAACCGTGGTCTACACCGACCACTCTGCTCTTCGTTTCCTCTTTGCAAAGCAAGATGCGAAGCCCCATCTCATTTGATGGATTTTTCTCTTGCAGAAATTTGACATTGAGATCAAAGACAAAAAGGGAGCAGAAAATCTGGCATAAAAGATAACTTCCCTGATGAATTTTTATTCGCCGTTACAAGCACTGAAGAGATCCCCTGGTACGCTGACATAGCAAACTATTTAGCAGCAGGGGTGATGATCAAAGGTCTCACACACCAACAGAGGAGAAAATTTATCTCCGAGCTTAAATACTACTTCTGGGAGGATCCTTATATGTTTCGGGTAGGAGACGACCAAGTCATCCGTAGATGTGTGAGTGATTTTGAAATAAAGGGGATTAGTCCAAAACTGCCCTTGCATGGAAAGTTTCTGACATAAAGGGGATTAGTCCATCCTTCTGCACACATAAGATTCTCATGGAGGATAATTATAAGCCGTGTGTGCAGCATCAGAGACGCTTGAATCCCAACATGCAAGAGGTAGTCAAGAAAGAGGTTATAAAGCTGCTGGATGCTGGCTTGATCTACTCTATCTCTGATAGTCCGTGGGTCAGCCCAGTCCAGGTTGTTCCCAAAAAGGGAGGAATGACCGTCATTCTGAATAATAAAAACGACTTAGTTCCAACTCGTACGGTCACGGGGTGGCGTGTGTGCATTGATTATCGCAAACTTAATGATGTCACACGTAAGGATCACTTCCCCTTTCCTTTCATCGATCAAATGTTGGAGCATTTGGCTGGAAACGCCTTTTATTGCTTCCTTGATGGATTCTCCGGATACTTTCAGATTCCTATCCAACCGGAGGACCAAGAGAAGACAACTTTTACATGCCCCTATGGTACCTTCGCCTACCGGCGTATGCCTTTTGGGTTATGTAACGCTCCTGCAACATTTCAGCGATGCATGATGGCTATATTTCATGATATGATTGAGGATTGTGTCGAGGTGATCATGCATGACTTCTCAGTCTTCGGTAACTCCTTTGATACATGTCTTAATAATTTAGGGAAGATGCTATCTCACTGTTAAGAAACTAACCTCGTTCTTAACTGGGTAAAATGCCATTTATGGTACGCGAAGGTATAGTTTTGGGTCATAAAATCTCCAATGAGGGAATCGAGGTTGACAACGCGAAAATTGATGTTATTGCAAAGCTACCTCCACCCTCCAATGTACAAGGCATTAGGAGCTTTCTCGGACACGCAGGGTTTTACCGGCGCTTCATAAAGGATTTTTCGAAAATCACTCGGCCGTTAACCCATCTTCTTGAGAAAGACACTCCTTTTATATTTACTCCTGAGTGCGATCACGCATTTAAGTTTCTGTAGGCGAAATTGACAAACGCTCCCATCCTGACGAGCCCAGATTGGTCGCAACCATTTGAGCTTATGTGCGATGCTAGTGATTTCGCTGTTGGTGCTGTCTTGGGCCAACGGATAAATAAACACTTTCAGCCGATTTATTACGCCAGCAAGACACTGACTGACGCTCAAGAAAACTATACAGCCACTGAGAAGGAATTGTTAGCAGTGGACTTTGCGTTCGACAAATTCCGATCTTATTTGGTGTTATCAAAAACCGTGGTCTACACCGACCACTCTGCTCTTCGTTTCCTCTTTGCAAAGCAAGATGCGAAGCCCCGTCTCATTTGATGGATTTTTCTCTTGCAGAAATTTGACATTGAGATCAAAGACAAAAAGGGAGCAGAAAATCTGGCATAAAAGATAACTTCCCTGATGAATTTTTATTCGCCGTTACAAGCACTGAAGAGATCCCCTGGTACGCTGACATAGCAAACTATTTAGCAGCAGGGGTGATGATCAAAGGTCTCACACACCAACAGAGGAGAAAATTTATCTCCGAGCTTAAATACTACTTCTGGGAGGATCCTTATATGTTTCGGGTAGGAGACGACCAAGTCATCCGTAGATGTGTGAGTGATTCTGAAATAAAGGGGATTAGTCCAAAACTGCCCTTGCATGGAAAGTTTCTGACATAAAGGGGATTAGTCCATCCTTCTGCACACATAAGATTCTCATGGAGGATAATTATAAGCCGTGTGTGCAGCATCAGAGACGCTTGAATCCCAACATGCAAGAGGTAGTCAAGAAAGAGGTTATAAAGCTGCTGGATGCTGGCTTGATCTACTCTATCTCTGATAGTCCGTGGGTCAGCCCAGTCCAGGTTGTTCCCAAAAAGGGAGGAATGACCGTCATTCTGAATAATAAAAACGACTTAGTTCCAACTCGTACGGTCACGGGGTGGCGTGTGTGCATTGATTATCGCAAACTTAATGATGTCACACGTAAGGATCACTTCCCCTTTCCTTTCATCGATCAAATGTTGGAGCATTTGGCTGGAAACGCCTTTTATTGCTTCCTTGATGGATTCTCCGGATACTTTCAGATTCCTATCCAACCGGAGGACCAAGAGAAGACAACTTTTACATGCCCCTATGGTACCTTCGCCTACCGGCGTATGCCTTTTGGGTTATGTAACGCTCCTGCAACATTTCAGCGATGCATGATGGCTATATTTCATGATATGATTGAGGATTGTGTCGAGGTGATCATGCATGACTTCTCAGTCTTCGGTAACTCCTTTGATACATGTCTTAATAATTTAGGGAAGATGCTATCTCACTGTTAAGAAACTAACCTCGTTCTTAACTGGGTAAAATGCCATTTATGGTACGCGAAGGTATAGTTTTGGGTCATAAAATCTCCAATGAGGGAATCGAGGTTGACAACGCGAAAATTCATGTTATTGCAAAGCTACCTCCACCCTCCAATGTACAAGGCATTAGGAGCTTTCTCGGACACGCAGGGTTTTACCGGCGCTTCATAAAGGATTTTTCGAAAATCACTCGGCCGTTAACCCATCTTCTTGAGAAAGACACTCCTGTTATATTTACTCCTGAGTGCGATCACGCATTTAAGTTTCTTAAGGCGAAATTGACAAACGCTCCCATCCTGACGAGCCCAGATTGGTCGCAACCATTTGAGCTTATGTGCGATGCTAGTGATTTCACTGTTGGTGCTGTCTTGGGCCAACGGATAAATAAACACTTTCAGCCGATTTATTACGCCAGCAAGTCACTGATTGACGCTCAAGAAAACTATACAGCCACTGAGAAGGAATTGTTAGCAGTGGACTTTGCGTTCGACAAATTCCGATCTTATTTGGTGTTATCAAAAACCGTGGTCTACACCGACCACTCTCCTCTTTGTTACCTTTTTGCAAAGCAAGATGCGAAGCCCCGTCTCATTTGATGGATTTTTCTCTTGCAGGAATTTGACATTGAGATCAAAGACAAAAAGGGAGCAGAAAATCTGGCATAAAAGAAAACTTCCCTGATAAATTTTTATTCGCCGTTACAAGCACTGAAGAGATCCCTTGGTACGCTGACATAGCAAACTATTTAGCAGCAGGGGTGATGATCAAAGGTCTCACACACCAACAGAGGAGAAAATTTATCTCCGAGCTTAAATACTACTTCTGGGAGGATCCTTATATGTTTCGGGTAGGAGACGACCAAATCATCCGTAGATGTGCGAGTGATTCTGAAATAAAGGGGATTAGTCCAAAACTGCCCTTGCATGGAAAGTTTCTGACATAAAGGGGATTAGTCCATCCTTCTGCACACATAAGATTCTCATGGAGGATAATTATAAGCCGTGTGTGCAGCATCAGAGACGCTTGAATCCCAACATGCAAGAGGTAGTCAAGAAAGAGGTTATAAAGCTGCTGGATGCCGGCTTGATCTACTCTATCTCTGATAGTCCGTGGGTCAGCCCAGTCCAGGTTGTTCCCAAAAAGGGAGGAATGACCGTCATTCTGAATAATAAAAACGACTTAGTTCCAACTCGTACGGTCACGGGGTGGCGTGTGTGCATTGATTATCGCAAACTTAATGATGTCACACGTAAGGATCACTTCCCCCTTCCTTTCATCGATCAAATGTTGGAGCGTTTGGCTGGAAACGCCTTTTATTGCTTCCTTGATGGATTCTCCGGATACTTTCAGATTCCTATCAAACCGGAGGACCAAGAGAAGACAACTTTTACATGCCCCTATGGTACCTTCGCCTACCGGCGTATGCCTTTTGGGTTATGTAACGCTCCTGCAACATTTCAGCGATGCATGATGGCTATATTTCATGATATGATTGAGGATTGTGTCGAGGTGATCATGCATGACTTCTCAGTCTTCGGTAACTCCTTTGATACATGTCTTAATAATTTAGGGAAGATGCTATCTCGCTGTTAAGAAACTAACCTCGTTCTTAACTGGGTAAAATGCCATTTATGGTACGCGAAGGTATAGTTTTGGGTCATAAAATCTCCAATGAGGGAATCGAGGTTGACAACGCGAAAATTGATGTTATTGCAAAGCTACCTCAACCCTCCAATGTACAAGGCATTAGGAGCTTTCTCGGACACGCAGGGTTTTACCGGCGCTTCATAAATGATTTTTCGAAAATCACTCGGCCGTTAACCCATCTTCTTGAGAAAGACACTCCTTTTATATTTACTCCTGAGTGCGATCACGCATTTAAGTTTTTGTAGGCGAAATTGACAAACGCTCCCATCCTGACGAGCCCAGATTGGTCGCAGCCATTTCAGCTTATGTGCGATGCTAGTGATTTCGCTGTTGGTGCTGTCTTGGGCCAACGGATAAATAAACACTTTCAGCCGATTTATTACGCCAGCAAGACACTGACTGACGCTCAAGAAAACTATACAGCCACTGAGAAGGAATTGTTAGCAGTGGACTTTGCGTTCGAAAAATTCCGATCTTATTTGGTGTTATAAAAAACCGTGGTCTACACCGACCACTCTGCTCTTCGTTACCTCTTTGCAAAGCAAGATGCGAAGCCGCGTCTCATTTGATGGAATTTTCTCTTGCAGGAATTTGACATTGAGATCAAAGACAAAAAGGGAGCAGAAAATCTGGCATAAAAGATAACTTCCATGATGAATTTTTATTCGCCGTTACAAGCACTGAAGAGATCCCTTGGTACGCTGACATAGCAAACTATTTAGCAGCAGGGGTGATGATCAAAGGTCTCACACACCAACAGAGGAGAAAATTTATCTCCGAGCTTAAATACTACTTCTGGGAGGATCCTTATATGTTTCGGGTAGGAGACGACCAAGTCATTCGTAGATGTGTGAGTGATTCTGAAATAAAGGGGATTAGTCCAAAACAGCCCTTGCATGGAAAGTTTCTGACATAAAGGGGATTAGTCCATCCTTCTGCACACATAAGATTCTCATGGAGGATAATTATAAGCCGTGTGTGCAGCATCAGAGACGCTTGAATCCCAACATGCAAGAGGTAGTCAAGAAAGAGGTTATAAAGCTGCTGGATGCCGGCTTGATCTACTCTATCTCTGATAGTCCGTGGGTCAGCCCAGTCCAGGTTGTTCTCAAAAAGGGAGGAATGACCGTCATTCTGAATAATAAA
This sequence comes from Pulicaria dysenterica, assembly GCA_947179395.2. Taxonomy (NCBI): domain Eukaryota; kingdom Viridiplantae; phylum Streptophyta; class Magnoliopsida; order Asterales; family Asteraceae; genus Pulicaria; species Pulicaria dysenterica. The sequence goes on from OX359294.1 coordinate 43,815,314, forward strand.
AACGACTTAGTTCCAACTCGTACGGTCACGGGGTGGCGTGTGTGCATTGATTATCGCAAACTTAATGATGTCACACGTAAGGATCACTTCCCCCTTCCTTTCATCGATCAAATGTTGGAGCGTTTGGCTGGAAACACCTTTTATTGCTTGCTTGATGGATTCTCCGGATAATTTCAGATTCCTATCCAACCGGAGGACCAAGAGAAGACAACTTTTACATGCCCCTATGGTACCTTCGCCTACCGGCGTATGCCTTTTAGGTTATGTAACGCTCCTGCGACATTTCAGCGATGCATGATGGCTATATTTCATGATATGATTGAGGATTGTGTCGAGGTGATCATGCATGACTTCTCAGTCTTCGGTAACTCCTTTGATACATGTCTTAATAATTTAGGGAAGATGCTATCTCGCTGTTAAGAAACTAACCTCTTTCTTAACTGGGTAAAATGCCATTTATGGTACGCGAATGTATAGTTTTGGGTCATAAAATCTCCAATGAGGGAATCGAGGTTGACAACGCGAAAATTGATGTTATTGCAAAGCTACCTCCACCCTCCAATGTACAAGGCATTAGGAGCTTTCTCGGACACGCAGGGTTTTACCGGCGCTTCATAAAGGATTTTTCGAAAATCACTCGGCCGTTAACCCATCTTCTTGAGAAAGACACTCCTTTTATATTTACTCCTGAGTGCAATCACGCATTTAAGCTTCTGAAGGCGAAATTGACAAACGCTCCCATCCTGACGAGCCCAGATTGGTCGCAACCATTTGAGCTTATGTGCGATGCTAGTGATTTCGCTGTTGGTGGTGTCTTGTGCCAACGGATAAATAATCACTTTCAGCCGATTTATTACGCCAGCAAGACACTGACTGGTGCTCAAGAAAACTATACAGCCACTGAGAAGGAATTGTTAGCAATAGACTTTGCGTTCGACAAATTCCGATCTTATTTGGTGTTATAAAAAACCGTGGTCTACACCGACCACTCTGCTCTTCGTTACCTCTTTGCAAAGCAAGATGCGAAGCCCCGTCTCATTTGATGGATTTTTCTCTTGCAGGAATTTGACATTGAGATCAAAGACAAAAAGGGAGCAGAAAATCTGGCATAAAAGATAACTTCCCTGATGAATTTTTATTCGCCGTTACAAGCACTGAAGAGATCCCCTGGTACGCTGACATAGCAAACTATTTAGCAGCAGGGGTGATGATCAAAGGTCTCACACACCAACAGAGGAGAAAATTTATCTCCGAGCTTAAATACTACTTCTGGGAGGATCCTTATACGTTTCGGGTAGGAGCCGACCAAGTCATCCGTAGATGTGTGAGTGATTCTGAAATAAATGGGATTAGTCCAAAACTGCCCTTGCATGGAAAGTTTCTGACATAAAGGGGATTAGTCCATCCTTCTGCACACATAAGATTCTCATGGAGGATAATTATAAGCCGTGTGTGCAGCATCAGAAACGCTTGAATCCCAACATGAAAGAGGTAGTCAAGAAAGAGGTTATAAAGCTGCTGGATGCCGGCTTGATCTACCCTATCTCTGATAGTCCGTGGGTCAGTCCGGTCCAGGTTGTTCCCAAAAAGGGAGGAATGACCGTCATTCTGAATGATAAAAACGACTTAGTTCTAACTCGTACGGTCACGGGGTGGCGTGTGTGCATTGATTATCGCAAACTTAATGATGTCACACGTAAGGATCACTTCCCCCTTCCTTTCATCGATCAAATGTTGGAGCGTTTGGCTGGAAACGCCTTTTATTGCTTCCTTGATGGATTCTCCGGATACTTTCAGATTCCTATCCAACCGGAGGACCAAGAGAAGACAACTTTTACATGCCCCTATGGTACCTTCGCCTACCGGCGTATGCCTTTTGGGTTATGTAACGCTCCTGCGACATTTCAGCGATGCATGATGGCTATATTTCATGATATGATTGAGGATTGTGTCGAGGTGATCATGCATGACTTCTCAGTCTTCGGTAACTCCTTTGATACATGTCTTTATAATTTAGGGAAGATGCTATCTCGCTGTTAAGAAACTAACCTCGTTCTTAACTGGGTAAAATGCCATTTATGGTACGCGAAGGTATAGTTTTGGGTCATAAAATCTCCAATGAGGGAATCGAGGTTGACAACGTGAAAATTGATGTTATTGCAAAGCTACCTCCACCCTCCAATGTACAAGGCATTAGGAGCTTTCTCGGACACGCAGGGTTTTACCGGCGCTTCATAAAGGATTTTTCGAAAATCACTCGGCCGTTAACCCATCTTCTTGAGAAAGACACTCCTTTTATATTTACTCCTGAGTGCGATCACGCATTTAAGCTTCTGAAGGCGAAATTGACAAACGCTCCCATCCTGACGAGCCCAGATTGGTCGCAACCATTTGAGCTTATGTGCGATGCTAGTGATTTCGCTGTTGGTGGTGTCTTGTGCCAACGGATAAATAATCACTTTCAGCCGATTTATTACGCCAGCAAGACACTGACTGGCGCTCAAGAAAACTATACAGCCACTGAGAAGGAATTGTTAGCAATAGACTTTGCGTTCGACAAATTCCGATCTTATTTGGTGTTATAAAAAACCGTGGTCTACACCGACCACTCTGCTCTTCGTTACCTCTTTGCAAAGCAAGATGCGAAGCCCCATCTCATTTGATGGATTTTTCTCTTGCAGGAATTTGACATTGAGATCAAAGACAAAAAGGGAGCAGAAAATCTGGCATAAAAGATAACTTCCCTGATGAATTTTTATTCGCCGTTACAAGCACTGAAGAGATCCCCTGGTACGCTGACATAGCAAACTATTTAGCAGCAGGGGTGATGATCAAAGGTCTCACACACCAACAGAGGAGAAAATTTATCTCCGAGCTTAAATACTACTTCTGGGAGGATCCTTATACGTTTCGGGTAGGAGCCGACCAAGTCATCCGTAGATGTGTGAGTGATTCTGAAATAAAGGGGATTAGTCCAAAACTGCCCTTGCATGGAAAGTTTCTGACATAAAGGGGATTAGTCCATCCTTCTGCACACATAAGATTCTCATGGAGGATAATTATAAGCCGTATGTGCAGCATCAGAAACGCTTGAATCCCAACATGAAAGAGGTAGTCAAGAAAGAGGTTATAAAGCTGCTGGATGCCGGCTTGATCTACCCTATCTCTGATAGTCCGTGGGTCAGTCCGGTCCAGGTTGTTCCCAAAAAGGGAGGAATGACCGTCATTCTGAATGATAAAAACGACTTAGTTCCAACTCGTACGGTCACGGGGTGGCGTGTGTGCATTGATTATCGCAAACTTAATGATGTCACACGTAAGGATCACTTCCCCCTTCCTTTCATCGATCAAATGTTGGAGCGTTTGGCTGGAAACGCCTTTTATTGCTTCCTTGATGGATTCTCCGGATACTTTCAGATTCCTATCCAACCGGAGGACCAAGAGAAGACAACTTTTACATGCCCCTATGGTACCTTCGCCTACCGGCGTATGCCTTTTGGGTTATGTAACGCTCCTGCTACATTTCAGCGATGCATGATGGCTATATTTCATGATATGATTGAGGATTGTGTCGAGGTGTTCATGCATGACTTCTCAGTCTTCGGTAACTCCTTTGATACATGTCTTAATAATTTAGGGAAGATGCTATCTCGCTGTTAAGAAACTAACCTCGTTCTTAACTGGGTAAAATGCCATTTATGGTACGCGAAGGTATAGTTTTGTGTCATAAAATCTCCAATGAGGGAATCGAGGTTGACAAAGCGAAAATTGATGTTATTGCAAAGCTACCTCCACCCTCCAATGTACAAGGCATTAGGAGTTTTCTCGGACACGCAGGGTTTTACCGGCGCTTCATAAAGGATTTTTCGAAAATCACTCGGCCGCTAACCCATCTTCTTGAGAAAGACACTCCTTTTATATTTACTCCTGAGTGCGATCACGCATTTAAGCTTCTGAAGGCGAAATTGACAAACGCTCCCATCCTGACAAGCCCAGATTGGTCGCAACCATTTGAGCTTATGTGCGATGCTAGTGATTTCGCTGTTGGTGGTGTCTTGTGCCAACGGATAAATAATCACTTTCAGCCGATTTATTACGCCAGCAAGACACTGACTGGCGCTCAAGAAAACTATACAGCCACTGAGAAGGAATTGTTAGCAATAGACTTTGCGTTCGACAAATTCCGATCTTATTTGGTGTTATCAAAAACCGTGGTCTACACCGACCACTCTGCTCTTCGTTACCTCTTTGCAAAGCAAGATGCGAAGCCCCGTCTCATTTGATGGATTTTTCTCTTGCAGGAATTTGACATTGAGATCAAAGACAAAAAGGGAGCAGAAAATCTGGCATAAAAGATAACTTCCCAGATGAATTTTTATTCGCCGTTACAAGCACTGAAGAGATCCCCTGGTACGCTGACATAGCAAACTATTTAGCAGCAGGGGTGATGATCAAAGGTCTCACACACCAACAGAGGAGAAAATTTATCTCCGAGCTTAAATACTACTTCTGGGAGGATCCTTATACGTTTCGGGTAGGAGCCGACCAAGTCATCCGTAGATGTGTGAGTGATTCTGAAATAAAGGGGATTAGTCCAAAACTGCCCTTGCATGGAAAGTTTCTGACATAAAGGGGATTAGTCCATCCTTCTACACACATAAGATTCTCATGGAGGATAATTATAAGCCGTGTGTGCAGCATCAGAAATGCTTGAATCCCAACATGAAAGAGGTAGTCAAGAAAGAGGTTATAAAGCTGCTGGATGCCGGCTTGATCTACCCTATCTCTGATAGTCCGTGGGTCAGTCCGGTCCAGGTTGTTCCCAAAAAGGGAGGAATGACCGTCATTCTGAATGATAAAAACGACTTAGTTCCAACTCGTACGGTCACGGGGTGGCGTGTGTGCATTGATTATCGCAAACTTAATGATGTCACACGTAAGGATCACTTCCCCCTTCCTTTCATCGATCAAATGTTGGAGCGTTTGGCTGGAAACGCCTTTTATTGCTTCCTTGATGGATTCTCCGGATACTTTCAGATTCCTATCCAACCGGAGGACCAAGAGAAGACAACTTTTACATGCCCCTATGGTACCTTCGCCTACCGGCGTATGCCTTTTGGGTTATGTAACGCTCCTGCAACATTTCAGCGATGCATGATGGCTATATTTCATAATATGATTGAGGATTGTGTCGAGGTGTTCATGCATGACTTCTCAGTCTTCGGTAACTCCTTTGATACATGTCTTAATAATTTAGGGAAGATGCTATCTCGCTGTTAAGAAACTAACCTCGTTCTTAACTGGGTAAAATGCCATTTATGGTACGCGAAGGTATAGTTTTGTGTCATAAAATCTCCAATGAGGGAATCGAGGTTGACAAAGCGAAAATTGATGTTATTGCAAAGCTACCTCCACCCTCCAATGTACAAGGCATTAGGAGCTTTCTCGGACACGCAGGGTTTTACCGGCGCTTCATAAAGGATTTTTCGAAAATCACTCGGCCGTTAACCCATCTTCTTGAGAAAGACACTCCTTTTATATTTACTCCTGAGTGCGATCACGCATTTAAGCTTCTGAAGGCGAAATTGACAAACGCTCCCATCCTGACGAGCCCAGATTGGTCGCAACCATTTGAGCTTATGTGCGATGCTAGTGATTTCGCTGTTGGTGGTGTCTTGTGCCAACGGATAAATAATCACTTTCAGCCGATTTATTACGCCAGCAAGACACTGACTGGCGCTCAAGAAAACTATACAGCCACTGAGAAGGAATTGTTAGCAATAGACTTTGCGTTCGACAAATTCCGATCTTATTTGGTGTTATCAAAAACCGTGGTCTACACCGACCACTCTGCTCTTCGTTACCTCTTTGCAAAGCAAGATGCGAAGCCCCGTCTCATTTGATGGATTTTTCTCTTGCAGGAATTTGACATTGAGATCAAAGACAAAAAGAGAGCAGAAAATCTGGCATAAAAGATAACTTCCCAGATGAATTTTTATTCGCCGTTACAAGCACTGAAGAGATCCCCTGGTACGCTGACATAGCAAACTATTTAGCAGCAGGGGTGATGATCAAAGGTCTCACACACCAACAGAGGAGAAAATTTATCTCCGAGCTTAAATACTACTTCTGGGAGGATCCTTATACGTTTCGGGTAGGAGCCGACCAAGTCATCCGTAGATGTGTGAGTGATTCTGAAATAAAGGGGATTAGTCCAAAACTGCCCTTGCATGGAAACTTTCTGACATAAAGGGGATTAGTCCATCCTTCTGCACATATAAGATTCTCATGGAGGATAATTATAAGCCGTGTGTGCAGCATCAGAAACGCTTGAATCCCAACATGAAAGAGGTAGTCAAGAAAGAGGTTATAAAGCTGCTGGATGCCGGCTTGATCTACCCTATCTCTGATAGTCCGTGGGTCAGTCCGGTCCAGGTTGTTCCCAAAAAGGGAGGAATGACCGTCATTCTGAATGATAAAAACGACTTAGTTCCAACTCGTACGGTCACGGGGTGGCGTGTGTGCATTGATTATCGCAAACTTAATGATGTCACACGTAAGGATCACTTCCCCCTTCCTTTCATCGATCAAATGTTGGAGCGTTTGGCTGGAAACGCCTTTTATTGCTTCCTTGATGGATTCTCCGGATACTTTCAGATTCCTATCCAACCGGAGGACCAAGAGAAGACAACTTTTACATGCCCCTATGGTACCTTCGCCTACCGGCGTATGCCTTTTGGGTTATGTAACGCTCCTGCAACATTTCAGCGATGCATGATGGCTATATTTCATGATATGATTGAGTATTGTGTCGAGGTGTTCATGCATGACTTCTCAGTCTTCGGTAACTCCTTTGATACATGTCTTAATAATTTAGGGAAGATGCTATCTCGCTGTTAAGAAACTAACCTCGTTCTTAACTGGGTAAAATGCCATTTATGGTACGCGAAGGTATAGTTTTGTGTCATAAAATCTCCAATGAGGGAATCGAGGTTGACAAAGCGAAAATTGATGTTATTGCAAAGCTACCTCCACCCTCCAATGTACAAGGCATTAGGAGCTTTCTCGGTCACGCAGGGTTTTACCGGCGCTTCATAAAGGATTTTTCGAAAATCACTCGGCCGTTAACCCATCTTCTTGAGAAAGACACTCCTTTTATATTTACTCCTGAGTGCGATCACGCATTTAAGCTTCAGAAGGCGAAATTGACAAACGCTCCCATCCTGACGAGCCCAGATTGGTCGCAACCATTTGAGCTTATGTGCGATGCTAGTGATTTCGCTGTTGGTGGTGTGTTGTGCCAACGGATAAATAATCACTTTCAGCCGATTTATTACGCCAGCAAGACACTGACTGGCGCTCAAGAAAACTATACAGCCACTGAGAAGGAATTGTTAGCAATAGACTTTGCGTTCGACAAATTCCGATCTTATTTGGTGTTATCAAAAACCGTGGTGTACACCGACCACTCTGCTCTTCGTTACCTCTTTGCAAAGCAAGATGCGAAGCCCCGTCTCATTTGATGGATTTTTCTCTTGCAGGAATTTGACATTGAGATCAAAGACAAAAAGGGAGCAGAAAATCTGGCATAAAAGATAACTTCCCTGATGAATTTTTATTCGCCGTTACAAGCACTGAAGAGATCCCCTGGTACGCTGACATAGCAAACTATTTAGCAGCAGGGGTGATGATCAAAGGTCTCACACACCAACAGAGGAGAAAATTTATCTCCGAGCTTAAATACTACTTCTGGGAGGATCCTTATACGTTTCGGGTAGGAGCCGACCAAGTCATCCGTAGATGTGTGAGTGATTCTGAAATAAAGGGGATTAGTCCAAAACTGCCCTTGCATGGAAAGTTTCTGACATAAAGGGGATTAGTCCATCGTTCTGCACACATAAGATTCTCATGGAGGATAATTATAAGCCGTGTGTGCAGCATCAGAAACGCTTGAATCCCAACATGAAAGAGGTAGTCAAGAAAGAGGTTATAAAGCTGCTGGATGCCGGCTTGATCTACCCTATCTCTGATAGTCCGTGGGTCAGTCCGGTCCAGGTTGTTCCCAAAAAGGGAGGAATGACCGTCATTCTGAATGATAAAAACGACTTAGTTCCAACTCGTACGGTCACGGGGTGGCGTGTGTGCATTGATTATCGCAAACTTAATGATGTCACACGTAAGGATCACTTCCCCCTTCCTTTCATCGATCAAATGTTGGAGCGTTTGGCTGGAAACGCCTTTTATTGCTTCCTTGATGGATTCTCCGCATACTTTCAGATTCCTATCCAACCGGAGGACCAAGAGAAGACAACTTTTACATGCCCCTATGGTACCTTCGCCTACCGGCGTATGCCTTTTGGGTTATGTAACGCTCCTGCAACATTTCAGCGATGCATGATGGCTATATTTCATGATATGATTGAGGATTGTGTCGAGGTGTTCATGCATGACTTCTCAGTCTTCGGTAACTCCTTTGATACATGTCTTAATAATTTAGGGAAGATGCTATCTCGCTGTTAAGAAACTAACCTCGTTCTTAACTGGGTAAAATGCCATTTATGGTACGCGAAGGTATAGTTTTGTGTCATAAAATCTCTAATGAGGGAATCGAGGTTGACAAAGCGAAAATTGATGTTATTGCAAAGCTACCTCCACCCTCCAATGTACAAGGCATTAGGAGCTTTCTCGGACACGCCGGGTTTTACCGGCGCTTCATAAAGGATTTTTCGAAAATCACTCGGCCGTTAACCCATCTTCTTGAGAAAGACACTCCTTTTATATTTACTCCTGAGTGCGATCACGCATTTAAGCTTCTGAAGGCGAAATTGACAAACGCTCCCATCCTGACGAGCCCAGATTGGTCGCAACCATTTGAGCTTATGTGCGATGCTAGTGATTTCGCTGTTGGTGGTGTCTTGTGCCAACGGATAAATAATCACTTTCAGCCGATTTATTACGCCAGCAAGACACTGACTGGTGCTCAAGAAAACTATACAGTTACTGAGAAGGAATTGTTAGCAATAGACTTTGCGTTCGACAAATTCCGATCTTATTTGGTGTTATCAAAAACCGTGGTCTACACCGACCACTCTGCTCTTCGTTACCTCTTTGCAAAGCAAGATGCGAAGCCCCGTCTCATTTGATGGATTTTTCTCTTGCAGGAATTTGACATTGAGATCAAAGACAAAAAGGGAGCAGAAAATCTGGCATAAAAGATTACTTCCCAGATGAATTTTTATTCGCCGTTACAAGCACTGAAGAGATCCCCTGGTATGCTGACATAGCAAACTATTTAGCAGCAGGGGTGATGATCAAAGGTCTCACACACCAACAGAGGAGAAAATTTATCTCCGAGCTTAAATACTACTTCTGGGAGGATCCTTATACGTTTCGGGTAGGAGCCGACCAAGTCATCCGTAGATGTGTGAGTGATTCTGAAATAAAGGGGATTAGTCCAAAACTGCCCTTGCATGGAAAGTTTCTGACATAAAGGGGATTAGTCCATCCTTCTGCACACATAAGATTCTCATGGAGGATAATTATAAGCCGTGTGTGCAGCATCAGAAACGCTTGAATCCCAACATGAAAGAGGTAGTCAAGAAAGAGGTTATAAAGCTGCTGGATGCCGGCTTGATCTACCCTATCTCTGATAGTCCGTGGGTCAGTCCGGTCCAGGTTGTTCCCAAAAAGGGAGGAATGACCGTCATTCTGAATGATAAAAACGACTTAGTTCCAACTCGTACGGTCACGGGGTGGCGTGTGTGCATTGATTATCGCAAACTTAATGATGTCACACGTAAGGATCACTTCCCCCTTCCTTTCATCGATCAAATGTTGGAGCGTTTGGCTGGAAACGCCTTTTATTGCTTCCTTGATGGATTCTCCGGATACTTTCAGATTCCTATCCAACCGGAGGACCAAGAGAAGACAACTTTTACATGCCCCTATGGTACCTTCGCCTACCGGCGTATGCCTTTTGGGTTATGTAACGCTCCTGCAACATTTCAGCGATGCATGATGGCTATATTTCATGATATGATTGAGGATTGTGTCGAGGTGTTCATGCATGACTTCTCAGTCTTTGGTAACTCCTTTGATACATGTCTTAATAATTTAGGGAAGATGCTATCTCGCTGTTAAGAAACTAACCTCGTTCTTAACTGGGTAAAATGCCATTTATGGTACGCGAAGGTATAGTTTTGTGTCATAAAATCTCCAATGAGGGAATCGAGGTTGACAAAGCGAAAATTGATGTTATTGCAAAGCTACCTCCACCCTCCAATGTACAAGGCATTAGGAGCTTTCTCGGTCACGCAGGGTTTTACCGGCGCTTCATAAAGGATTTTTCGAAAATCACTCGGCCGTTAACCCATCTTCTTGAGAAAGACACTCCTTTTATATTTACTCCTGAGTGCGATCACGCATTTAAGCTTCAGAAGGCGAAATTGACAAACGCTCCCATCCTGACGAGCCCAGATTGGTCGCAACCATTTGAGCTTATGTGCGATGCTAGTGATTTCGCTGTTGGTGGTGTCTTGTGCCAACGGATAAATAATCACTTTCAGCCGATTTATTACGCCAGCAAGACACTGACTGGCGCTCAAGAAAACTATACAGCCACTGAGAAGGAATTGTTAGCAATAGACTTTGCGTTCGACAAATTCCGATCTTATTTGGTGTTATCAAAAACCGTGGTGTACACCGACCACTCTGCTCTTCGTTACCTCTTTGCAAAGCAAGATGCGAAGCCCCGTCTCATTTGATGGATTTTTCTCTTGCAGGAATTTGACATTGAGATCAAAGACAAAAAGGGAGCAGAAAATCTGGCATAAAAGATAACTTCCCTGATGAATTTTTATTCGCCGTTACAAGCACTGAAGAGATCCCCTGGTACGCTGACATAGCAAACTATTTAGCAGCAGGGGTGATGATCAAAGGTCTCACACACCAACAGAGGAGAAAATTTATCTCCGAGCTTAAATACTACTTCTGGGAGGATCCTTATACGTTTCGGGTAGGAGCCGACCAAGTCATCCGTAGATGTGTGAGTGATTCTGAAATAAAGGGGATTAGTCCAAAACTGCCCTTGCATGGAAAGTTTCTGACATAAAGGGGATTAGTCCATCCTTCTGCACACATAAGATTCTCATGGAGGATAATTATAAGCCGTGTGTGCAGCATCAGAAACGCTTGAATCCCAACATGAAAGAGGTAGTCAAGAAAGAGGTTATAAAGCTGCTGGATGCCGGCTTGATCTACCCTATCTCTGATAGTCCGTGGGTCAGTCCGGTCCAGGTTGTTCCCAAAAAGGGAGGAATGACCGTCATTCTGAATGATAAAAACGACTTAGTTCCAACTCGTACGGTCACGGGGTGGCGTGTGTGCATTGATTATCGCAAACTTAATGATGTCACACGTAAGGATCACTTCCCCCTTCCTTTCATCGATCAAATGTTGGAGCGTTTGGCTGGAAACGCCTTTTATTGCTTCCTTGATGGATTCTCCGCATACTTTCAGATTCCTATCCAACCGGAGGACCAAGAGAAGACAACTTTTACATGCCCCTATGGTACCTTCGCCTACCAGCGTATGCCTTTTGGGTTATGTAACGCTCCTGCAACATTTCAGCGATGCATGATGGCTATATTTCATGATATGATTGAGGATTGTGTCGAGGTGTTCATGCATGACTTCTCAGTCTTCGGTAACTCCTTTGATACATGTCTTAATAATTTAGGGAAGATGCTATCTCGCTGTTAAGAAACTAACCTCGTTCTTAACTGGGTAAAATGCCATTTATGGTACGCGAAGGTATAGTTTTGTGTCATAAAATCTCTAATGAGGGAATCGAGGTTGACAAAGCGAAAATTGATGTTATTGCAAAGCTACCTCCACCCTCCAATGTACAAGGCATTAGGAGCTTTCTCGGACACGCCGGGTTTTACCGGCGCTTCATAAAGGATTTTTCGAAAATCACTCGGCCGTTAACCCATCTTCTTGAGAAAGACACTCCTTTTATATTTACTCCTGAGTGCGATCACGCATTTAAGCTTCTGAAGGCGAAATTGACAAACGCTCCCATCCTGACGAGCCCAGATTGGTCGCAACCATTTGAGCTTATGTGCGATGCTAGTGATTTCGCTGTTGGTGGTGTCTTGTGCCAACGGATAAATAATCACTTTCAGCCGATTTATTACGCCAGCAAGACACTGACTGGTGCTCAAGAAAACTATACAGTTACTGAGAAGGAATTGTTAGCAATAGACTTTGCGTTCGACAAATTCCGATCTTATTTGGTGTTATCAAAAACCGTGGTCTACACCGACCACTCTGCTCTTCGTTACCTCTTTGCAAAGCAAGATGCGAAGCCCCGTCTCATTTGATGGATTTTTCTCTTGCAGGAATTTGACATTGAGATCAAAGACAAAAAGGGAGCAGAAAATCTGGCATAAAAGATTACTTCCCAGATGAATTTTTATTCGCCGTTACAAGCACTGAAGAGATCCCCTGGTATGCTGACATAGCAAACTATTTAGCAGCAGGGGTGATGATCAAAGGTCTCACACACCAACAGAGGAGAAAATTTATCTCCGAGCTTAAATACTACTTCTGGGAGGATCCTTATACGTTTCGGGTAGGAGCCGACCAAGTCATCCGTAGATGTGTGAGTGATTCTGAAATAAAGGGGATTAGTCCAAAACTGCCCTTGCATGGAAAGTTTCTGACATAAAGGGGATTAGTCCATCCTTCTGCACACATAAGATTCTCATGGAGGATAATTATAAGCCGTGTGTGCAGCATCAGAAACGCTTGAATCCCAACATGAAAGAGGTAGTCAAGAAAGAGGTTATAAAGCTGCTGGATGCCGGCTTGATCTACCCTATCTCTGATAGTCCGTGGGTCAGTCCGGTCCAGGTTGTTCCCAAAAAGGGAGGAATGACCGTCATTCTGAATGATAAAAACGACTTAGTTCCAACTCGTACGGTCACGGGGTGGCGTGTGTGCATTGATTATCGCAAACTTAATGATGTCACACGTAAGGATCACTTCCCCATTCCTTTCATCGATCAAATGTTGGAGCGTTTGGCTGGAAACGCCTTTTATTGCTTCCTTGATGGATTCTCCGGATACTTTCAGATTCCTATCCAACCGGAGGACCAAGAGAAGACAACTTTTACATGCCCCTATGGTACCTTCGCCTACCGGCGTATGCCTTTTGGGTTATGTAACGCTCCTGCAACATTTCAGCGATGCATGATGGCTATATTTCATGATATGATTGAGGATTGTGTCGAGGTGTTCATGCATGACTTCTCAGTCTTTGGTAACTCCTTTGATACATGTCTTAATAATTTAGGGAAGATGCTATCTCGCTGTTAAGAAACTAACCTCGTTCTTAACTGGGTAAAATGCCATTTATGGTACGCGAAGGTATAGTTTTGTGTCATAAAATCTCCAATGAGGGAATCGAGGTTGACAAAGCGAAAATTGATGTTATTGCAAAGCTACCTCCACCCTCCAATGTACAAGGCATTAGGAGCTTTCTCGGTCACGCAGGGTTTTACCGGCGCTTCATAAAGGATTTTTCGAAAATCACTCGGCCGTTAACCCATCTTCTTGAGAAAGACACTCCTTTTATATTTACTCCTGAGTGCGATCACGCATTTAAGCTTCAGAAGGCGAAATTGACAAACGCTCCCATCCTGACGAGCCCAGATTGGTCGCAACCATTTGAGCTTATGTGCGATGCTAGTGATTTCGCTGTTGGTGGTGTCTTGTGCCAACGGATAAATAATCACTTTCAGCCGATTTATTACGCCAGCAAGACACTGACTGGCGCTCAAGAAAACTATACAGCCACTGAGAAGGAATTGTTAGCAATAGACTTTGCGTTCGACAAATTCCGATCTTATTTGGTGTTATCAAAAACCGTGGTCTACACCGACCACTCTGCTCTTCGTTACCTCTTTGCAAAGCAAGATGCGAAGCCCCGTCTCATTTGATGGATTTTTCTCTTGCAGGAATTTGACATTGAGATCAAAGACAAAAAGGGAGCAGAAAATCTGGCATAAAAGATAACTTCCCTGATGAATTTTTATTCGCCGTTACAAGCACTGAAGAGATCCCCTGGTACGCTGACATAGCAAACTATTTAGCAGCAGGGGTGATGATCAAAGGTCTCACACACCAACAGAGGAGAAAATTTATCTCCGAGCTTAAATACTACTTCTGGGAGGATCCTTATACGTTTCGGGTAGGAGCCGACCAAGTCATCCGTAGATGTGTGAGTGATTCTGAAATAAAGGGGATTAGTCCAAAACTGCCCTTGCATGGAAAGTTTCTGACATAAAGGGGATTAGTCCATCCTTCTGCACACATAAGATTCTCATGGAGGATAATTATAAGCCGTGTGTGCAGCATCAGAAACGCTTGAATCCCAACATGAAAGAGGTAGTCAAGAAAGAGGTTATAAAGCTGCTGGATGCCGGCTTGATCTACCCTATCTCTGATAGTCCGTGGGTCAGTCCGGTCCAGGTTGTTCCCAAAAAGGGAGGAATGACCGTCATTCTGAATGATAAAAACGACTTAGTTCCAACTCGTACGGTCACGGGGTGGCGTGTGTGCATTGATTATCGCAAACTTAATGATGTCACACGTAAGGATCACTTCCCCCTTCCTTTCATCGATCAAATGTTGGAGCGTTTGGCTGGAAACGCCTTTTATTGCTTCCTTGATGGATTCTCCGCATACTTTCAGATTCCTATCCAACCGGAGGACCAAGAGAAGACAACTTTTACATGCCCCTATGGTACCTTCGCCTACCAGCGTATGCCTTTTGGGTTATGTAACGCTCCTGCAACATTTCAGCGATGCATGATGGCTATATTTCATGATATGATTGAGGATTGTGTCGAGGTGTTCATGCATGACTTCTCAGTCTTCGGTAACTCCTTTGATACATGTCTTAATAATTTAGGGAAGATGCTATCTCGCTGTTAAGAAACTAACCTCGTTCTTAACTGGGTAAAATGCCATTTATGGTACGCGAAGGTATAGTTTTGTGTCATAAAATCTCTAATGAGGGAATCGAGGTTGACAAAGCGAAAATTGATGTTATTGCAAAGCTACCTCCACCCTCCAATGTACAAGGCATTAGGAGCTTTCTCGGACACGCCGGGTTTTACCGGCGCTTCATAAAGGATTTTTCGAAAATCACTCGGCCGTTAACCCATCTTCTTGAGAAAGACACTCCTTTTATATTTACTCCTGAGTGCGATCACGCATTTAAGCTTCTGAAGGCGAAATTGACAAACGCTCCCATCCTGACGAGCCCAGATTGGTCGCAACCATTTGAGCTTATGTGCGATGCTAGTGATTTCGCTGTTGGTGGTGTCTTGTGCCAACGGATAAATAATCACTTTCAGCCGATTTATTACGCCAGCAAGACACTGACTGGTGCTCAAGAAAACTATACAGTTACTGAGAAGGAATTGTTAGCAATAGACTTTGCGTTCGACAAATTCCGATCTTATTTGGTGTTATCAAAAACCGTGGTCTACACCGACCACTCTGCTCTTCGTTACCTCTTTGCAAAGCAAGATGCGAAGCCCCGTCTCATTTGATGGATTTTTCTCTTGCAGGAATTTGACATTGAGATCAAAGACAAAAAGGGAGCAGAAAATCTGGCATAAAAGATTACTTCCCAGATGAATTTTTATTCGCCGTTACAAGCACTGAAGAGATCCCCTGGTATGCTGACATAGCAAACTATTTAGCAGCAGGGGTGATGATCAAAGGTCTCACACACCAACAGAGGAGAAAATTTATCTCCGAGCTTAAATACTACTTCTGGGAGGATCCTTATACGTTTCGGGTAGGAGCCGACCAAGTCATCCGTAGATGTGTGAGTGATTCTGAAATAAAGGGGATTAGTCCAAAACTGCCCTTGCATGGAAAGTTTCTGACATAAAGGGGATTAGTCCATCCTTCTGCACACATAAGATTCTCATGGAGGATAATTATAAGCCGTGTGTGCAGCATCAGAAACGCTTGAATCCCAACATGAAAGAGGTAGTCAAGAAAGAGGTTATAAAGCTGCTGGATGCCGGCTTGATCTACCCTATCTCTGATAGTCCGTGGGTCAGTCCGGTCCAGGTTGTTCCCAAAAAGGGAGGAATGACCGTCATTCTGAATGATAAAAACGACTTAGTTCCAACTCGTACGGTCACGGGGTGGCGTGTGTGCATTGATTATCGCAAACTTAATGATGTCACACGTAAGGATCACTTCCCCATTCCTTTCATCGATCAAATGTTGGAGCGTTTGGCTGGAAACGCCTTTTATTGCTTCCTTGATGGATTCTCCGGATACTTTCAGATTCCTATCCAACCGGAGGACCAAGAGAAGACAACTTTTACATGCCCCTATGGTACCTTCGCCTACCGGCGTATGCCTTTTGGGTTATGTAACGCTCCTGCAACATTTCAGCGATGCATGATGGCTATATTTCATGATATGATTGAGGATTGTGTCGAGGTGTTCATGCATGACTTCTCAGTCTTTGGTAACTCCTTTGATACATGTCTTAATAATTTAGGGAAGATGCTATCTCGCTGTTAAGAAACTAACCTCGTTCTTAACTGGGTAAAATGCCATTTATGGTACGCGAAGGTATAGTTTTGTGTCATAAAATCTCCAATGAGGGAATCGAGGTTGACAAAGCGAAAATTGATGTTATTGCAAAGCTACCTCCACCCTCCAATGTACAAGGCATTAGGAGCTTTCTCGGTCACGCAGGGTTTTACCGGCGCTTCATAAAGGATTTTTCGAAAATCACTCGGCCGTTAACCCATCTTCTTGAGAAAGACACTCCTTTTATATTTACTCCTGAGTGCGATCACGCATTTAAGCTTCAGAAGGCGAAATTGACAAACGCTCCCATCCTGACGAGCCCAGATTGGTCGCAACCATTTGAGCTTATGTGCGATGCTAGTGATTTCGCTGTTGGTGGTGTCTTGTGCCAACGGATAAATAATCACTTTCAGCCGATTTATTACGCCAGCAAGACACTGACTGGCGCTCAAGAAAACTATACAGCCACTGAGAAGGAATTGTTAGCAATAGACTTTGCGTTCGACAAATTCCGATCTTATTTGGTGTTATCAAAAACCGTGGTCTACACCGACCACTCTGCTCTTCGTTACCTCTTTGCAAAGCAAGATGCGAAGCCCCGTCTCATTTGATGGATTTTTCTCTTGCAGGAATTTGACATTGAGATCAAAGACAAAAAGGGAGCAGAAAATCTGGCATAAAAGATAACTTCCCTGATGAATTTTTATTCGCCGTTACAAGCACTGAAGAGATCCCCTGGTACGCTGACATAGCAAACTATTTAGCAGCAGGGGTGATGATCAAAGGTCTCACACACCAACAGAGGAGAAAATTTATCTCCGAGCTTAAATACTACTTCTGGGAGGATCCTTATACGTTTCGGGTAGGAGCCGACCAAGTCATCCGTAGATGTGTGAGTGATTCTGAAATAAAGGGGATTAGTCCAAAACTGCCCTTGCATGGAAAGTTTCTGACATAAAGGGGATTAGTCCATCCTTCTGCACACATAAGATTCTCATGGAGGATAATTATAAGCCGTGTGTGCAGCATCAGAAACGCTTGAATCCCAACATGAAAGAGGTAGTCAAGAAAGAGGTTATAAAGCTGCTGGATGCCGGCTTGATCTACCCTATCTCTGATAGTCCGTGGGTCAGTCCGGTCCAGGTTGTTCCCAAAAAGGGAGGAATGACCGTCATTCTGAATGATAAAAACGACTTAGTTCCAACTCGTACGGTCACGGGGTGGCGTGTGTGCATTGATTATCGCAAACTTAATGATGTCACACGTAAGGATCACTTCCCCCTTCCTTTCATCGATCAAATGTTGGAGCGTTTGGCTGGAAACGCCTTTTATTGCTTCCTTGATGGATTCTCCGCATACTTTCAGATTCCTATCCAACCGGAGGACCAAGAGAAGACAACTTTTACATGCCCCTATGGTACCTTCGCCTACCGGCGTATGCCTTTTGGGTTATGTAACGCTCCTGCAACATTTCAGCGATGCATGATGGCTATATTTCATGATATGATTGAGGATTGTGTCGAGGTGTTCATGCATGACTTCTCAGTCTTCGGTAACTCCTTTGATACATGTCTTAATAATTTAGGGAAGATGCTATCTCGCTGTTAAGAAACTAACCTCGTTCTTAACTGGGTAAAATGCCATTTATGGTACGCGAAGGTATAGTTTTGTGTCATAAAATCTCTAATGAGGGAATCGAGGTTGACAAAGCGAAAATTGATGTTATTGCAAAGCTACCTCCACCCTCCAATGTACAAGGCATTAGGAGCTTTCTCGGACACGCCGGGTTTTACCGGCGCTTCATAAAGGATTTTTCGAAAATCACTCGGCCGTTAACCCATCTTCTTGAGAAAGACACTCCTTTTATATTTACTCCTGAGTGCGATCACGCATTTAAGCTTCTGAAGGCGAAATTGACAAACGCTCCCATCCTGACGAGCCCAGATTGGTCGCAACCATTTGAGCTTATGTGCGATGCTAGTGATTTCGCTGTTGGTGGTGTCTTGTGCCAACGGATAAATAATCACTTTCAGCCGATTTATTACGCCAGCAAGACACTGACTGGTGCTCAAGAAAACTATACAGTTACTGAGAAGGAATTGTTAGCAATAGACTTTGCGTTCGACAAATTCCGATCTTATTTGGTGTTATCAAAAACCGTGGTCTACACCGACCACTCTGCTCTTCGTTACCTCTTTGCAAAGCAAGATGCGAAGCCCCGTCTCATTTGATGGATTTTTCTCTTGCAGGAATTTGACATTGAGATCAAAGACAAAAAGGGAGCAGAAAATCTGGCATAAAAGATTACTTCCCAGATGAATTTTTATTCGCCGTTACAAGCACTGAAGAGATCCCCTGGTATGCTGACATAGCAAACTATTTAGCAGCAGGGGTGATGATCAAAGGTCTCACACACCAACAGAGGAGAAAATTTATCTCCGAGCTTAAATACTACTTCTGGGAGGATCCTTATACGTTTCGGGTAGGAGCCGACCAAGTCATCCGTAGATGTGTGAGTGATTCTGAAATAAAGGGGATTAGTCCAAAACTGCCCTTGCATGGAAAGTTTCTGACATAAAGGGGATTAGTCCATCCTTCTGCACACATAAGATTCTCATGGAGGATAATTATAAGCCGTGTGTGCAGCATCAGAAACGCTTGAATCCCAACATGAAAGAGGTAGTCAAGAAAGAGGTTATAAAGCTGCTGGATGCCGGCTTGATCTACCCTATCTCTGATAGTCCGTGGGTCAGTCCGGTCCAGGTTGTTCCCAAAAAGGGAGGAATGACCGTCATTCTGAATGATAAAAACGACTTAGTTCCAACTCGTACGGTCACGGGGTGGCGTGTGTGCATTGATTATCGCAAACTTAATGATGTCACACGTAAGGATCACTTCCCCCTTCCTTTCATCGATCAAATGTTGGAGCGTTTGGCTGGAAACGCCTTTTATTGCTTCCTTGATGGATTCTCCGGATACTTTCAGATTCCTATCCAACCGGAGGACCAAGAGAAGACAACTTTTACATGCCCCTATGGTACCTTCGCCTACCGGCGTATGCCTTTTGGGTTATGTAACGCTCCTGCAACATTTCAGCGATGCATGATGGCTATATTTCATGATATGATTGAGGATTGTGTCGAGGTGTTCATGCATGACTTCTCAGTCTTTGGTAACTCCTTTGATACATGTCTTAATAATTTAGGGAAGATGCTATCTCGCTGTTAAGAAACTAACCTCGTTCTTAACTGGGTAAAATGCCATTTATGGTACGCGAAGGTATAGTTTTGTGTCATAAAATCTCCAATGAGGGAATCGAGGTTGACAAAGCGAAAATTGATGTTATTGCAAAGCTACCTCCACCCTCCAATGTACAAGGCATTAGGAGCTTTCTCGGTCACGCAGGGTTTTACCGGCGCTTCATAAAGGATTTTTCGAAAATCACTCGGCCGTTAACCCATCTTCTTGAGAAAGACACTCCTTTTATATTTACTCCTGAGTGCGATCACGCATTTAAGCTTCAGAAGGCGAAATTGACAAACGCTCCCATCCTGACGAGCCCAGATTGGTCGCAACCATTTGAGCTTATGTGCGATGCTAGTGATTTCGCTGTTGGTGGTGTCTTGTGCCAACGGATAAATAATCACTTTCAGCCGATTTATTACGCCAGCAAGACACTGACTGGCGCTCAAGAAAACTATACAGCCACTGAGAAGGAATTGTTAGCAATAGACTTTGCGTTCGACAAATTCCGATCTTATTTGGTGTTATCAAAAACCGTGGTGTACACCGACCACTCTGCTCTTCGTTACCTCTTTGCAAAGCAAGATGCGAAGCCCCGTCTCATTTGATGGATTTTTCTCTTGCAGGAATTTGACATTGAGATCAAAGACAAAAAGGGAGCAGAAAATCTGGCATAAAAGATAACTTCCCTGATGAATTTTTATTCGCCGTTACAAGCACTGAAGAGATCCCCTGGTACGCTGACATAGCAAACTATTTAGCAGCAGGGGTGATGATCAAAGGTCTCACACACCAACAGAGGAGAAAATTTATCTCCGAGCTTAAATACTACTTCTGGGAGGATCCTTATACGTTTCGGGTAGGAGCCGACCAAGTCATCCGTAGATGTGTGAGTGATTCTGAAATAAAGGGGATTAGTCCAAAACTGCCCTTGCATGGAAAGTTTCTGACATAAAGGGGATTAGTCCATCCTTCTGCACACATAAGATTCTCATGGAGGATAATTATAAGCCGTGTGTGCAGCATCAGAAACGCTTGAATCCCAACATGAAAGAGGTAGTCAAGAAAGAGGTTATAAAGCTGCTGGATGCCGGCTTGATCTACCCTATCTCTGATAGTCCGTGGGTCAGTCCGGTCCAGGTTGTTCCCAAAAAGGGAGGAATGACCGTCATTCTGAATGATAAAAACGACTTAGTTCCAACTCGTACGGTCACGGGGTGGCGTGTGTGCATTGATTATCGCAAACTTAATGATGTCACACGTAAGGATCACTTCCCCCTTCCTTTCATCGATCAAATGTTGGAGCGTTTGGCTGGAAACGCCTTTTATTGCTTCCTTGATGGATTCTCCGGATACTTTCAGATTCCTATCCAACCGGAGGACCAAGAGAAGACAACTTTTACATGCCCCTATGGTACCTTCGCCTACCGGCGTATGCCTTTTGGGTTATGTAACGCTCCTGCAACATTTCAGCGATGCATGATGGCTATATTTCATGATATGATTGAGGATTGTGTCGAGGTGTTCATGCATGACTTCTCAGTCTTCGGTAACTCCTTTGATACATGTCTTAATAATTTAGGGAAGATGCTATCTCGCTGTTAAGAAACTAACCTCGTTCTTAACTGGGTAAAATGCCATTTATGGTACGCGAAGGTATAGTTTTGTGTCATAAAATCTCCAATGAGGGAATCGAGGTTGACAAAGCGAAAATTGATGTTATTGCAAAGCTACCTCCACCCTCCAATGTACAAGGCATTAGGAGCTTTCTCGGACACGCAGGGTTTTACCGGCGCTTCATAAAGGATTTTTCGAAAATCACTCGGCCGTTAACCCATCTTCTTGAGAAAGACACTCCTTTTATATTTACTCCTGAGTGCGATCACGCATTTAAGCTTCTGAAGGCGAAATTGACAAACGCTCCCATCCTGACGAGCCCAGATTGGTCGCAACCATTTGAGCTTATGTGCGATGCTAGTGATTTCGCTGTTGGTGGTGTCTTATGCCAACGGATAAATAATCACTTTCAGCCGATTTATTACGCCAGCAAGACACTGACTGGTGCTCAATAAAATTATACAGCCACTGAGAAGGAATTGTTAGCAATAGACTTTGCGTTCGACAAATTCCGATCTTATTTGGTGTTATCAAAAACCGTGGTCTACACCGACCACTCTGCTCTTCGTTACCTCTTTGCAAAGCAAGATGCGAAGCCCCGTCTCATTTGATGGATTTTTCTCTGGCAGGAATTTGACATTGAGATCAAAGACAAAAAGGGAGCAGAAAATCTGGCCTAAAAGATAACTTCCCTGATGAATTTTTATTCGCCGTTACAAGCACTGAAGAGATCCCCTGGTACGCTGACATAGCAAACTATTTAGCAGCAGGGGTGATGATCAAAGGTCTCACACACCAACAGAGGAGAAAATTTATCTCCGAGCTTAAATACTACTTCTGGGAGGATCCTTATACGTTTCGGGTAGGAGCCGACCAAGTCATCCGTAGATGAGTGAGTGATTCTGAAATAAAGGGGATTAGTCCAAAACTGCCCTTGCATGGAAAGTTTCTGACATAAAGGGGATTAGTCCATCCTTCTGCACACATAAGATTCTCATGGAGGATAATTATAAGCCGTGTGTGCAGCATCAGAAACGCTTGAATCCCAACATGAAAGAGGTAGTCAAGAAAGAGGTTATAAAGCTGCTGGATGCCGGCTTGATCTACCCTATCTCTGATAGTCCGTGGGTCAGTCCGGTCCAGGTTGTTCCCAAAAAGGGAGGAATGACCGTCATTCTGAATGATAAAAACGACTTAGTTCCAACTCGTACGGTCACGGGGTGGCGTGTGTGCATTGATTATCGCAAACTTAATGATGTCACACGTAAGGATCACTTCCCCCTTCCTTTCATCGATCAAATGTTGGAGCGTTTGGCTGGAAACGCCTTTTATTGCTTCCTTGATGGATTCTCCGGATATTTTCAGATTCCTATCCAACCGGAGAACCAAGAGAAGACAACTTTTACATGCCCCTATGGTACCTTCGCCTACCGGCGTATGCCTTTTGGGTTATGTAACGCTCCTGCAACATTTCAGCGATGCATGACGGCTATATTTCATGATATGATTGAGGATTGTGTCGAGGTGTTCATGCATGACTTCTCAGTCTTCGGTAACTCCTTTGATACATGTCTTAATAATTTAGGGAAGATGCTATCTCGCTGTTAAGAAACTAACCTCGTTCTTAACTGGGTAAAATGCCATTTATGGTACGCGAAGGTATAGTTTTGTGTCATAAAATCTCCAATGAGGGAATCGAGGTTGACAAAGCGAAAATTGATGTTATTGCAAAGCTACCTCCACCCTCCAATGTACAAGGCATTAGGAGCTTTCTCGGACACGCAGGGTTTTACCGGCGCTTCATAAAGGATTTTTCGAAAATCACTCGGCCGTTAACCCATCTTCTTGAGAAAGACACTCCTTTTATATTTACTCCTGAGTGCGATCACGCATTTAAGCTTCTGAAGGCGAAATTGACAAACGCTCCCATCCTGACGAGCCCAGATTGGTCGCAACCATTTGAGCTTATGTGCGATGCTAGTGATTTCGCTGTTGGTGGTGTCTTATGCCAACGGATAAATAATCACTTTCAGCCGATTTATTACGCCAGCAAGACACTGACTGGTGCTCAATAAAATTATACAGCCACTGAGAAGGAATTGTTAGCAATAGACTTTGCGTTCGACAAATTCCGATCTTATTTGGTGTTATCAAAAACCGTGGTCTACACCGACCACTCTGCTCTTCGTTACCTCTTTGCAAAGCAAGATGCGAAGCCCCGTCTCATTTGATGGATTTTTCTCTGGCAGGAATTTGACATTGAGATCAAAGACAAAAAGGGAGCAGAAAATCTGGCCTAAAAGATAACTTCCCTGATGAATTTTTATTCGCCGTTACAAGCACTGAAGAGATCCCCTGGTACGCTGACATAGCAAACTATTTAGCAGCAGGGGTGATGATCAAAGGTCTCACACACCAACAGAGGAGAAAATTTATCTCCGAGCTTAAATACTACTTCTGGGAGGATCCTTATACGTTTCGGGTAGGAGCCGACCAAGTCATCCGTAGATGAGTGAGTGATTCTGAAATAAAGGGGATTAGTCCAAAACTGCCCTTGCATGGAAAGTTTCTGACATAAAGGGGATTAGTCCATCCTTCTGCACACATAAGATTCTCATGGAGGATAATTATAAGCCGTGTGTGCAGCATCAGAAACGCTTGAATCCCAACATGAAAGAGGTAGTCAAGAAAGAGGTTATAAAGCTGCTGGATGCCGGCTTGATCTACCCTATCTCTGATAGTCCGTGGGTCAGTCCGGTCCAGGTTGTTCCCAAAAAGGGAGGAATGACCGTCATTCTGAATGATAAAAACGACTTAGTTCCAACTCGTACGGTCACGGGGTGGCGTGTGTGCATTGATTATCGCAAACTTAATGATGTCACACGTAAGGATCACTTCCCCCTTCCTTTCATCGATCAAATGTTGGAGCGTTTGGCTGGAAACGCCTTTTATTGCTTCCTTGATGGATTCTCCGGATATTTTCAGATTCCTATCCAACCGGAGAACCAAGAGAAGACAACTTTTACATGCCCCTATGGTACCTTCGCCTACCGGCGTATGCCTTTTGGGTTATGTAACGCTCCTGCAACATTTCAGCGATGCATGACGGCTATATTTCATGATATGATTGAGGATTGTGTCGAGGTGTTCATGCATGACTTCTCAGTCTTCGGTAACTCCTTTGATACATGTCTTAATAATTTAGGGAAGATGCTATCTCGCTGTTAAGAAACTAACCTCGTTCTTAACTGGGTAAAATGCCATTTATGGTACGCGAAGGTATAGTTTTGTGTCATAAAATCTCCAATGAGGGAATCGAGGTTGACAAAGCGAAAATTGATGTTATTGCAAAGCTACCTCCACCCTCCAATGTACAAGGCATTAGGAGCTTTCTCGGACACGCAGGGTTTTACCGGCGCTTCATAAAGGATTTTTCGAAAATCACTCGGCCGTTAACCCATCTTCTTGAGAAAGACACTCCTTTTATATTTACTCCTGAGTGCGATCACGCATTTAAGCTTCTGAAGGCGAAATTGACAAACGCTCCCATCCTGACGAGCCCAGATTGGTCGCAACCATTTGAGCTTATGTGCGATGCTAGTGATTTCGCTGTTGGTGGTGTCTTATGCCAACGGATAAATAATCACTTTCAGCCGATTTATTACGCCAGCAAGACACTGACTGGTGCTCAATAAAATTATACAGCCACTGAGAAGGAATTGTTAGCAATAGACTTTGCGTTCGACAAATTCCGATCTTATTTGGTGTTATCAAAAACCGTGGTCTACACCGACCACTCTGCTCTTCGTTACCTCTTTGCAAAGCAAGATGCGAAGCCCCGTCTCATTTGATGGATTTTTCTCTGGCAGGAATTTGACATTGAGATCAAAGACAAAAAGGGAGCAGAAAATCTGGCCTAAAAGATAACTTCCCTGATGAATTTTTATTCGCCGTTACAAGCACTGAAGAGATCCCCTGGTACGCTGACATAGCAAACTATTTAGCAGCAGGGGTGATGATCAAAGGTCTCACACACCAACAGAGGAGAAAATTTATCTCCGAGCTTAAATACTACTTCTGGGAGGATCCTTATACGTTTCGGGTAGGAGCCGACCAAGTCATCCGTAGATGAGTGAGTGATTCTGAAATAAAGGGGATTAGTCCAAAACTGCCCTTGCATGGAAAGTTTCTGACATAAAGGGGATTAGTCCATCCTTCTGCACACATAAGATTCTCATGGAGGATAATTATAAGCCGTGTGTGCAGCATCAGAAACGCTTGAATCCCAACATGAAAGAGGTAGTCAAGAAAGAGGTTATAAAGCTGCTGGATGCCGGCTTGATCTACCCTATCTCTGATAGTCCGTGGGTCAGTCCGGTCCAGGTTGTTCCCAAAAAGGGAGGAATGACCGTCATTCTGAATGATAAAAACGACTTAGTTCCAACTCGTACGGTCACGGGGTGGCGTGTGTGCATTGATTATCGCAAACTTAATGATGTCACACGTAAGGATCACTTCCCCCTTCCTTTCATCGATCAAATGTTGGAGCGTTTGGCTGGAAACGCCTTTTATTGCTTCCTTGATGGATTCTCCGGATATTTTCAGATTCCTATCCAACCGGAGAACCAAGAGAAGACAACTTTTACATGCCCCTATGGTACCTTCGCCTACCGGCGTATGCCTTTTGGGTTATGTAACGCTCCTGCAACATTTCAGCGATGCATGACGGCTATATTTCATGATATGATTGAGGATTGTGTCGAGGTGTTCATGCATGACTTCTCAGTCTTCGGTAACTCCTTTGATACATGTCTTAATAATTTAGGGAAGATGCTATCTCGCTGTTAAGAAACTAACCTCGTTCTTAACTGGGTAAAATGCCATTTATGGTACGCGAAGGTATAGTTTTGTGTCATAAAATCTCCAATGAGGGAATCGAGGTTGACAAAGCGAAAATTGATGTTATTGCAAAGCTACCTCCACCCTCCAATGTACAAGGCATTAGGAGCTTTCTCGGACACGCAGGGTTTTACCGGCGCTTCATAAAGGATTTTTCGAAAATCACTCGGCCGTTAACCCATCTTCTTGAGAAAGACACTCCTTTTATATTTACTCCTGAGTGCGATCACGCATTTAAGCTTCTGAAGGCGAAATTGACAAACGCTCCCATCCTGACGAGCCCAGATTGGTCGCAACCATTTGAGCTTATGTGCGATGCTAGTGATTTCGCTGTTGGTGGTGTCTTGTGCCAACAGATAAATAATCACTTTCAGCCGATTTATTACGCCAGCAAGACACTGACTGGCGCTCAAGAAAACTATACAGCCACTGAGAAGGAATTGTTAGCAATAGACTTTGCGTTCGACAAATTCCGATCTTATTTGGTGTTATCAAAAATCGTGGTCTACACCGACCACTCTGCTCTTCGTTACCTCTTTGCAAAGCAAGATGCGAAGCCCCGTCTCATTTGATGGATTTTTCTCTTGCAGGAATTTGACATTGAGATCAAAGACAAAAAGGGAGCAGAAAATCTGGCATAAAAGATAACTTCCCTGATGAATTTTTATTCGCCATTACAAGCACTGATGAGATCCCCTGGTACGCTGACAAAGCAAACTATTTAGCAGCAGGGGTGATGATCAAAGGTATCACACACCAACAGAGAAGAAAATTTATCTCCGAGCTTAAATACTACTTCTGGGAGGATCCTTATACGTTTCGGGTAGGAGCCGACCAAGTCATCCGTAGATGTGTGAGTGATTCTGAAATAAAGGGTATTAGTCCAAAACTGCCCTTGCATGGAAAGTTTCTGACATAAAGGGGATTAGTCCATCCTTCTGCACACATAAGATTCTCATGGAGGATAATTATAAGCCGTGTGTGCAGCATCAGAAACGCTTGAATCCCAACATGAAAGAGGTAGTCAAGAAAGAGGTTATAAAGCTGCTGGATGCCGGCTTGATCTACCCTATCTCTGATAGTCCATGGGTCAGTCCGGTCCAGGTTGTTCCCAAAAAGGGAGGAATGACCGTCATTCTGAATGATAAAAACGACTTAGTTCCAACTCGTACGGTCACGGGGTGGCGTGTGTGCATTGATTATCGCAAACTTAATGATGTCACACGTAAGGATCACTTCCCCCTTCCTTTCATCGATCAAATGTTGGAGCGTTTGGCTGGAAACGCCTTTTATTGCTTCCTTGATGGATTCTCCGGATACTTTCAGATTCCTATCCAACCGGAGGACCAAGAGAAGACAACTTTTACATGCCCCTATGGTACCTTCGCCTACCGGCGTATGCCTTTTGGGTTATGTAACGCTCCTGCAACATTTCAGCGATGCATGATGGCTATATTTCATGATATGATTGAGGATTGTGTCGAGGTGTTCATGCATGACTTCTCCAATGAGGGAATCGAGGTTGACAAAGCGAAAATTGATGTTATTGCAAAGCTACCTCCACCCTCCAATGTACAAGGCATTAGGAGCTTTCTCGGACACGCAGGGTTTTACCGGCGCTACATAAAGGATTTTTCGAAAATCACTCGGCCGTTAACCCATCTTCTTGAGAAAGACACTCCTTTTATATTTACTCCTGAGTGCGATCACGCATTTAAGCTTCTGAAGGCGAAATTGACAAACGCTCCCATCCTGACGAGCCCAGATTGGTCGCAACCATTTGAGCTTATGTGCGATGCTAGTGATTTCGCTGTTGGTGGTGTCTTGTGCCAACGGATAAATAATCACTTTCAGCCGATTTATTACGCCAGCAAGACACTGACTGGCGCTCAAGAAAACTAAACATCCACTGAGAAGGAATTGTTAGCAGTGGTCTTTGCGTTCGACAAATTCAGATCTTATTTGGTGTTATCAAAAACCGTGGTCTACACCCGACCACTCTGCTCTTCGTTACCTCTTTGCAAAGCAAGATGTGAAGCCCCGTCTCATTCGGTGGATTTTGTACTTACAGGAATTTGACATTGAGATCAAAGACAAAAAGGGACCAGAAAATCTGGCATAAAAGATAACTTCCCTGATGAATTTTTATTCGCCGTTACAAGCACTGAAGAGATCCCCTGGTACGTTGACATAACAAACTATTTAGTAGCAGGGGTGATGATCAAAGTTCTCACACACCAATAGAGGAGAAAATTTATCTCCGAGCTTAAATACTACTTCTGGGAGGATCCTTATCTGTTTCGGGTAGGAGCCGACCAAGTCATCCTTAGATGTGTGAGTGATTCTGAAATAAAGGGGATTAGTCCAAAACTGCCCTTGCATGGAAAATTTCTGACATAAAGGGGATTAGTCCATCCTTCTGCAAACATAAGATTCTCATGAAGAATAATTATAAGCCGTGTGTGCAGCATCAGAGACGCTTGAATCCCAACATGCAAGAGGTAGTCAAGAAAGAGGTTATAAAGCTGCTGGATGCCGGCTTGATCTACCATATCTCTGATAGATACATGCCCCTATGGTACCTTCGCCTACCGGCGTATGCCTTTTGGGTTATGTAACGCTCATGTAACATTTCAGCGATGCATGACGGCTATATTTCATGATATGATTAAGGATTGTGTCGAAGTGTTCATGGATGACTTCTCAGTCTTTGGTAACTCCTTTGATACATGTCTTAATAATTTAGGGAAGATGCTACCTCGCTGTTAAGAAACTAACCTCGTTCTTATTTGGGTAAAATGCCATTTAAGGTACGCGAAGGTATAGTTTTGGGTCATAAAATCTCCAATGAGGGAATCGAGGTTGACAAAGCGAAAATTGATGTTATTGCAAATCTACCTCCACCCTCTAATATACAAGGCATTAGGAGCTTTCTCGGACACACAGGGTTTTACCGGCGCTTCATAAAGGATTTTTCGAAAATCACTCGGCCGTTAACCCATCTTCTTGAGAAAGACACTCCTTTTATATTTACTCCTGAGTGCGATCACGTATATAAGTTTCTGAAGGAGAAATTGACAAATGCTCCCATCCTGAAAAGCCCAGATTGGTCGCAACCATTTGAGCTTATGTGCGATGCTAGTGATTTCGCTGTTGGTGGTGTCTTGGGCCAACGGATAAATAATCACTTTCAGCCGATTTATTACGCCAGCAAGACACTGACTGACGCTCAAGAAAACTATACAATCACTCAGAAGGAATTGTTAGCAGTGGTCTTTGCGTTCGACAAATTCAGATCTTATTTGGTGTTATCAAAAACCGTGGTCTACACCGACCACTCTGCTCTTCGTTACCTCTTTGCAAAGCAAGATGCGAAGCCCTGTCTCATTCGGTGGATTTTGCACTTGCAGGAATTTGACATTCAGATCAAAGACAAAAAGGGAGCAGAAAATCTGGCATAAAAGATAACTTCCCTGATGAAATTTTATTCGCCGTTACAAGCACTGAAGAGATCCCCTGGTACGTTGACATAACAAACTATTTAGCAGCAGGGGTGATGTTCAAAGGTCTCACACACCAATAGAGGAGAAAATTTATCTCCGAGCTTAAATACTACTTCTGGGAGGATCCTTATCTGTTTCGGGTAGGAGCCGACCAAGTCATCCGTAGATGTGTGAGTGATTCTGAAATAAAGGGGATTAGTCCAAAACTGCCCTTGCATGGAAAATTTCTGACATAAAGGGGATTAGTCCATCCTTCTGCAAACATAAGATTCTCATGAAGAATAATTATAAGCCGTGTGTGCAGCATCAGAGACGCTTGAATCCCAACATCCAAGAGGTAGTCAAGAAAGAGGTTATAAAGCTGCTGGATGCCGGCTTGATCTACCATATCTCTGATAGTTACATGCCCCTATGGTACCTTCGCCTACCGGCGTATGCCTTTGGGGTTATGTAACGCTCCTGTAACATTTCAGCGATGCATGACGGCTATATTTCATGATATGATTAAGGATTGTGTCGAAGTGTTCATGGATGACTTCTCAGTCTTTGGTAACTCCTTTGATACATGTCTTAATAATTTAGGGAAGATGCTATCTCGCTGTTAAGAAACTAACCTCGTTCTTAACTGGGTAAAATGCCATTTAAGGTACGCGAAGGTATAGTTTTGGGTCATAAAATCTCCAATGAGGGAATCGAGGTTGACAAAGCGAAAATTGATGTTATTGCAAAGCTACCTCCACCCTCCAATATACAAGGCATTAGGAGCTTTCTCGGACACACAGGGTTTTACCGGCGCTTCATAAAGGATTTTTCGAAAATCACTCGGCCGTTAACCCATCTTCTTGAGAAAGACACTCCTTTTATATTTACTCCTGAGTGCGATCACGTATATAAGTTTCTGAAGGAGAAATTGACAAATGCTCCCATCCTGAAAAGCCCAGATTGGTCGCAACCATTTGAGCTTATGTGCGATGCTAGTGATTTCGCTGTTGGTGGTGTCTTGGGCCAACGGATAAATAATCACTTTCAGCCGATTTATTACGCCAGCAAGACACTGACTGACGCTCAAGAAAACTATACAATCACTCAGAAGGAATTGTTAGCAGTGGTCTTTGCGTTCGACAAATTCAGATCTTATTTGGTGTTATCAAAAACCGTGGTCTACACCGACCACTCTGCTCTTCGTTACCTCTTTGCAAAGCAAGATGCGAAGCCCCGTCTCATTCAGTGGATTTTGCACTTGCAGGAATTTGACATTCAGATCAAAGACAAAAAGGGAGCAGAAAATCTGGCATAAAAGATAACTTCCCTGATGAAATTTTATTCGCCGTTACAAGCACTGAAGAGATCCCCTGGTACGCTGACATAGCAAACTATTTAGCAGCAGGGGTGATGATCAAAGGTCTCACACACCAACAGAGGAGAAAATTTATCTCCGAGCTTAAATACTACTTCTGGGAGGATCCTTATCTGTTTCGGGTAGGAGCCGACCAAGTCATCCGTAGATGTGTGAGTGATTCTGAAATAAAGGGGATTAGTCCAAAACTGCCCTTGCATGGAAAATTTCTGACATAAAGGGGATTAGTCCATCCTTCTGCAAACATAAGATTCTCATGAAGAATAATTATAAGCCGTGTGTGCAGCATCAGAGACGCTTGAATCCCAACATGCAAGAGGTAGTCAAGAAAGAGGTTATAAAGCTGCTGGATGCCGGCTTGATCTACCATATCTCTGATAGTTACATGCCCCTATGGTACCTTCGCCTACCGGCGTATGCCTTTGGGGTTATGTAACGCTCCTGTAACATTTCAGCGATGCATGACGGCTATATTTCATGATATGATTAAGGATTGTGTCGAAGTGTTCATGGATGACTTCTCAGTCTTTGGTAACTCCTTTGATACATGTCTTAATAATTTAGGGAAGATGCTATCTCGCTGTTAAGAAACTAACCTCGTTCTTAACTGGGTAAAATGCCATTTAAGGTACGCGAAGGTATAGTTTTGGGTCATAAAATCTCCAATGAGGGAATCGAGGTTGACAAAGCGAAAATTGATGTTATTGCAAAGCTACCTCCACCCTCCAATATACAAGGCATTAGGAGCTTTCTCGGACACACAGGGTTTTACCGGCGCTTCATAAAGGATTTTTCGAAAATCACTCGGCCGTTAACCCATCTTCTTGAGAAAGACACTCCTTTTATATTTACTCCTGAGTGCGATCACGTACATAAGTTTCTGAAGGAGAAATTGACAAATGCTCCCATCCTGAAAAGCCCAGATTGGTCGCAACCATTTGAGCTTATGTGCGATGCTAGTGATTTCGCTGTTGGTGGTGTCTTGGGCCAACGGATAAATAATCACTTTCAGCCGATTTATTACGCCAGCAAGACACTGACTGACGCTCAAGAAAACTATACAATCACTGAGAAGGAATTGTTAGCAGTGGTCTTTGCGTTCGACAAATTCAGATCTTATTTGGTGTTATCAAAAACCGTGGTCTACACCGACCACTCTGCTCTTCGTTACCTCTTTGCAAAGCAAGATGCGAAGCCCCGTCTCATTCGGTGGATTTTGCACTTGCAGGAATTTGACATTCAGATCAAAGACAAAAAGGGAGCAGAAAATCTGGCATAAAATATAACTTCCCTGATGAAATTTTATTCGCCGTTACAAGCACTGAAGAGATCCCCTGGTACGTTGACATAACAAACTATTTAGCAGCAGGGGTGATGTTCAAAGGTCTCACACACCAATAGAGGAGAAAATTTATCTCCGAGCTTAAATACTACTTCTGGGAGGATCCTTATCTGTTTCGGGTAGGAGCCGACCAAGTCATCCGTAGATGTGTGAGTGATTCTGAAATAAAGGGGATTAGTCCAAAACTGCCCTTGCATGGAAAATTTCTGACATAAAGGGGATTAGTCCATCCTTCTGCAAACATAAGATTCTCATGAAGAATAATTATAAGCCGTGTGTGCAGCATCAGAGACGCTTGAATCCCAACATGCAAGAGGTAGTCAAGAAAGAGGTTATAAAGCTGCTGGATGCCGGCTTGATCTACCATATCTCTGATAGTTACATGCCCCTATGGTACCTTCGCCTACCGGCGTATGCCTTTGGGGTTATGTAACGCTCCTGTAACATTTCAGCGATGCATGACGGCTATATTTCATGATATGATTAAGGATTGTGTCGAAGTGTTCATGGATGACTTCTCAGTCTTTGGTAACTCCTTTGATACATGTCTTAATAATTTAGGGAAGATGCTATCTCGCTGTTAAGAAACTAACCTCGTTCTTAACTGGGTAAAATGCCATTTAAGGTACGCGAAGGTATAGTTTTGGGTCATAAAATCTCCAATGAGGGAATCGAGGTTGACAAAGCGAAAATTGATGTTATTGCAAAGCTACCTCCACCCTCCAATATACAAGGCATTAGGAGCTTTCTCGGACACACAGGGTTTTACCGGCGCTTCATAAAGGATTTTTCGAAAATCACTCGGCCGTTAACCCATCTTCTTGAGAAAGACACTCCTTTTATATTTACTCCTGAGTGCGATCACGTATATAAGTTTCTGAAGGAGAAATTGACAAATGCTCCCATCCTGAAAAGCCCAGATTGGTCGCAACCATTTGAGCTTATGTGCGATGCTAGTGATTTCGCTGTTGGTGGTGTCTTGGGCCAACGGATAAATAATCACTTTCAGCCGATTTATTACGCCAGCAAGACACTGACTGACGCTCAAGAAAACTATACAATCACTGAGAAGGAATTGTTAGCAGTGGTCTTTGCGTTCGACAAATTCAGATCTTATTTGGTGTTATCAAAAACCGTGGTCTACACCGACCACTCTGCTCTTCGTTACCTCTTTGCAAAGCAAGATGCGAAGCCCCGTCTCATTCGGTGGATTTTGCACTAGCAGGAATTTGACATTCAGATCAAAGACAAAAAGGGAGCAGAAAATCTGGCATAAAAGATAACTTCCCTGATGAAATTTTATTCGCCGTTACAAGCATTGAAGAGATCCCCTGGTACGCTGACATAGCAAACTATTTAGCAGCAGGGGTGATGATCAAAGGTCTCACACACCAACAGAGGAGAAAATTTATCTCCGAGCTTAAATACTACTTCTGGGAGGATCCTTATCTGTTTCGGGTAGGAGCCGACCAAGTCATCCGTAGATGTGTGAGTGATTCTGAAATAAAGGGGATTAGTCCAAAACTGCCCTTGCATGGAAAATTTCTGACATAAAGGGGATTAGTCCATCCTTCTGCAAACATAAGATTCTCATGAAGAATAATTATAAGCCGTGTGTGCAGCATCAGAGACGCTTGAATCCCAACATGCAAGAGGTAGTCAAGAAAGAGGTTATAAAGCTGCTGGACGCCGGCTTGATCTACCATATCTCTGATAGTTACATGCCCCTATGGTACCTTCGCCTACCGGCGTATGCCTTTGGGGTTATGTAACGCTCCTGTAACATTTCAGCGATGCATGACGGCTATATTTCATGATATGATTAAGGATTGTGTCGAAGTGTTCATGGATGACTTCTCAGTCTTTGGTAACTCCTTTGATACATGTCTTAATAATTTAGGGAAGATGCTATCTCGCTGTTAAGAAACTAACCTCGTTCTTAAGTGGGTAAAATGCCATTTAAGGTACGCGAAGGTATAGTTTTGGGTCATAAAATCTCCAATGAGGGAATCGAGGTTGACAAAGCGAAAATTGATGTTATTGCAAAGCTACCTCCACCCTCCAATATACAAGGCATTAGGAGCTTTCTCGGACACACAGGGTTTTACCGGCGCTTCATAAAGGATTTTTCGAAAATCACTCGGCCGTTAACCCATCTTCTTGAGAAAGACACTCCTTTTATATTTACTCCTGAGTGCGATCACGTATATAAGTTTCTGAAGGAGAAATTGACAAATGCTCCCATCCTGAAAAGCCCAGATTGGTCGCAACCATTTGAGCTTATGTGCGATGCTAGTGATTTCGCTGTTGGTGGTGTCTTGGGCCAACGGATAAATAATCACTTTCAGCCGATTTATTACGCCAGCAAGACACTGACTGACGCTCAAGAAAACTATACAATCACTGAGAAGGAATTGTTAGCAGTGGTCTTTGCGTTCGACAAATTCAGATCTTATTTGGTGTTATCAAAAACCGTGGTCTACACCGACCACTCTGCTCTTCGTTACCTCTTTGCAAAGAAAGATGCGAAGCCCCGTCTCATTCGGTGGATTTTGCACTTGCAGGAATTTGACATTCAGATCAAAGACAAAAAGGGAGCAGAAAATCTGGCATAAAAGATAACTTCCCTGATTAAATTTTATTCGCCGTTACAAGCACTGAAGAGATCCCCTGGTACGTTGACATAACAAACTATTTAGCAGCAGGGGTGATGATCAAAGGTCTCACACACCAATAGAGGAGAAAATTTATCTCCGAGCTTAAATACTACTTCTGGGAGGATCCTTATCTGTTTCGGGTAGGAGCCGACCAAGTCATCCGTAGATGTGTGAGTGATTCTGAAATAAAGGGGATTAGTCCAAAACTGCCCTTGCATGGAAAATTTCTGACATAAAGGGGATTAGTCCATCCTTCTGCAAACATAAGATTCTCATGAAGAATAATTATAAGCCGTGTGTGCAGCATCAGAGACACTTGAATCCCAACATGCAAGAGGTAGTCAAGAAAGATGTTATAAAGCTGCTGGATGCCGGCTTGATCTACCATATCTCTGATAGTTACATGCCCCTATGGTACCTTCGCCTACCGGCGTATGCCTTTTGGGTTATGTAACGCTCCTGTAACATTTCAGCGATGCATGACGGCTATATTTCATGATATGATTAAGGATTGTGTCGAAGTGTTCATGGATGACTTCTCAGTCTTTGGTAACTCCTTTGATACATGTCTTAATAATTTAGGGAAGATGCTATCTCGCTGTTAAGAAACTAACCTCGTTCTTAACTGGGTAAAATGCCATTTAAGGTACGCGAAGGTATAGTTTTGGGTCATAAAATCTCCAATGAGGGAATCGAGGTTGACAAAGCGAAAATTGATGTTATTGCAAAGCTACCTCCACCCTCCAATATACAAGGCATTAGGAGCTTTCTCGGACACACAGGGTTTTACCGGCGCTTCATAAAGGATTTTTCGAAAATCACTCGGCCGTTAACCCATCTTCTTGAGAAAGACACTCCTTTTATATTTACTCCTGAGTGCGATCACGTATATAAGTTTCTGAAGGAGAAATTGACAAATGCTCCCATCCTGAAAAGCCCAGATTGGTCGCAACCATTTGAGCTTATGTGCGATGCTAGTGATTTCGCTGTTGGTGGTGTCTTGGGCCAACGGATAAATAATCACTTTCAGCCGATTTATTACGCCAGCAAGACACTGACTGACGCTCAAGAAAACTATACAATCACTGAGAAGGAATTGTTAGCAGTGGTCTTTGCGTTCGACAAATTCAGATCTTATTTGGTGTTATCAAAAACCGTGGTCTACACCGACCACTCTGCTCTTCGTTACCTCTTTGCAAAGCAAGATGCGAAGCCCCGTCTCATTCGGTGGATTTTGCACTTGCAGGAATTTGACATTCAGATCAAAGACAAAAAGGGAGCAGAAAATCTGGCATAAAAGATAACTTCCCTGATGAAATTTTATTCGCCGTTACAAGCACTGAAGAGATCCCCTGGTACGTTGACATAACAAACTATTTAGCAGCAGGGGTGATGATCAAAGGTCTCACACACCAATAGAGGAGAAAATTTATCTCCGAGCTTAAATACTACTTCTGGGAGGATCCTTATCTGTTTCGGGTAGGAGCCGACCAAGTCATCCGTAGATGTGTGAGTGATTCTGAAATAAAGGGGATTAGTCCAAAACTGCCCTTGCATGGAAAATTTCTGACATAAAGGGGATTAGTCCATCCTTCTGCAAACATAAGATTCTCATGAAGAATAATTATAAGCCGTGTGTGCAGCATCAGAGACACTTGAATCCCAACATGCAAGAGGTAGTCAAGAAAGAGGTTATAAAGCTGCTGGATGCCGGCTTGATCTACCATATCTCTGATAGTTACATGCCCCTATGGTACCTTCGCCTACCGGCGTATGCCTTTTGGGTTATGTAACGCTCCTGTAACATTTCAGCGATGCATGACGGCTATATTTCATGATATGATTAAGGATTGTGTCGAAGTGTTCATGGATGACTTCTCAGTCTTTGGTAACTCCTTTGATACATGTCTTAATAATTTAGGGAAGATGCTATCTCGCTGTTAAGAAACTAACCTCGTTCTTAACTGGGTAAAATGCCATTTAAGGTACGCGAAGGTATAGTTTTGGGTCATAAAATCTCCAATGAGGGAATCGAGGTTGACAAAGCGAAAATTGATGTTATTGCAAAGCTACCTCCACCCTCCAATATACAAGGCATTAGGAGCTTTCTCGGACACACAGGGTTTTACCGGCGCTTCATAAAGGATTTTTCGAAAATCACTCGGCCGTTAACCCATCTTCTTGAGAAAGACACTCCTTTTATATTTACTCCTGAGTGCGATCACGTATATAAGTTTCTGAAGGAGAAATTGACAAATGCTCCCATCCTGAAAAGCCCAGATTGGTCGCAACCATTTGAGCTTATGTGCGATGCTAGTGATTTCGCTGTTGGTGGTGTCTTGGGCCAACGGATAAATAATCACTTTCAGCCGATTTATTACGCCAGCAAGACACTGACTGACGCTCAAGAAAACTATACAATCACTGAGAAGGAATTGTTAGCAGTGGTCTTTGCGTTCGACAAATTCAGATCTTATTTGGTGTTATCAAAAACCGTGGTCTACACCGACCACTCTGCTCTTCGTTACCTCTTTGCAAAGCAAGATGCGAAGCCCCGTCTCATTCGGTGGATTTTGCACTTGCAGGAATTTGACATTCAGATCAAAGACAAAAAGGGAGCAGAAAATCTGGCATAAAAGATAACTTCCCTGATGAAATTTTATTCGCCGTTACAAGCACTGAAGAGATCCCCTGGTACGTTGACATAACAAACTATTTAGCAGCAGGGGTGATGATCAAAGGTCTCACACACCAATAGAGGAGAAAATTTATCTCCGAGCTTAAATACTACTTCTGGGAGGATCCTTATCTGTTTCGGGTAGGAGCCGACCAAGTCATCCGTAGATGTGTGAGTGATTCTGAAATAAAGGGGATTAGTCCAAAACTGCCCTTGCATGGAAAATTTCTGACATAAAGGGGATTAGTCCATCCTTCTGCAAACATAAGATTCTCATGAAGAATAATTATAAGCCGTGTGTGCAGCATCAGAGACACTTGAATCCCAACATGCAAGAGGTAGTCAAGAAAGAGGTTATAAAGCTGCTGGATGCCGGCTTGATCTACCATATCTCTGATAGTTACATGCCCCTATGGTACCTTCGCCTACCGGCGTATGCCTTTTGGGTTATGTAACGCTCCTGTAACATTTCAGCGATGCATGACGGCTATATTTCATGATATGATTAAGGATTGTGTCGAAGTGTTCATGGATGACTTCTCAGTCTTTGGTAACTCCTTTGATACATGTCTTAATAATTTAGGGAAGATGCTATCTCGCTGTTAAGAAACTAACCTCGTTCTTAACTGGGTAAAATGCCATTTAAGGTACGCGAAGGTATAGTTTTGGGTCATAAAATCTCCAATGAGGGAATCGAGGTTGACAAAGCGAAAATTGATGTTATTGCAAAGCTACCTCCACCCTCCAATATACAAGGCATTAGGAGCTTTCTCGGACACACAGGGTTTTACCGGCGCTTCATAAAGGATTTTTCGAAAATCACTCGGCCGTTAACCCATCTTCTTGAGAAAGACACTCCTTTTATATTTACTCCTGAGTGCGATCACGTATATAAGTTTCTGAAGGAGAAATTGACAAATGCTCCCATCCTGAAAAGCCCAGATTGGTCGCAACCATTTGAGCTTATGTGCGATGCTAGTGATTTCGCTGTTGGTGGTGTCTTGGGCCAACGGATAAATAATCACTTTCAGCCGATTTATTACGCCAGCAAGACACTGACTGACGCTCAAGAAAACTATACAATCACTGAGAAGGAATTGTTAGCAGTGGTCTTTGCGTTCGACAAATTCAGATCTTATTTGGTGTTATCAAAAACCGTGGTCTACACCGACCACTCTGCTCTTCGTTACCTCTTTGCAAAGCAAGATGCGAAGCCCCGTCTCATTCGGTGGATTTTGCACTTGCAGGAATTTGACATTCAGATCAAAGACAAAAAGGGAGCAGAAAATCTGGCATAAAAGATAACTTCCCTGATGAAATTTTATTCGCCGTTACAAGCACTGAAGAGATCCCCTGGTACGTTGACATAACAAACTATTTAGCAGCAGGGGTGATGATCAAAGGTCTCACACACCAATAGAGGAGAAAATTTATCTCCGAGCTTAAATACTACTTCTGGGAGGATCCTTATCTGTTTCGGGTAGGAGCCGACCAAGTCATCCGTAGATGTGTGAGTGATTCTGAAATAAAGGGGATTAGTCCAAAACTGCCCTTGCATGGAAAATTTCTGACATAAAGGGGATTAGTCCATCCTTCTGCAAACATAAGATTCTCATGAAGAATAATTATAAGCCGTGTGTGCAGCATCAGAGACACTTGAATCCCAACATGCAAGAGGTAGTCAAGAAAGAGGTTATAAAGCTGCTGGATGCCGGCTTGATCTACCATATCTCTGATAGTTACATGCCCCTATGGTACCTTCGCCTACCGGCGTATGCCTTTTGGGTTATGTAACGCTCCTGTAACATTTCAGCGATGCATGACGGCTATATTTCATGATATGATTAAGGATTGTGTCGAAGTGTTCATGGATGACTTCTCAGTCTTTGGTAACTCCTTTGATACATGTCTTAATAATTTAGGGAAGATGCTATCTCGCTGTTAAGAAACTAACCTCGTTCTTAACTGGGTAAAATGCCATTTAAGGTACGCGAAGGTATAGTTTTGGGTCATAAAATCTCCAATGAGGGAATCGAGGTTGACAAAGCGAAAATTGATGTTATTGCAAAGCTACCTCCACCCTCCAATATACAAGGCATTAGGAGCTTTCTCGGACACACAGGGTTTTACCGGCGCTTCATAAAGGATTTTTCGAAAATCACTCGGCCGTTAACCCATCTTCTTGAGAAAGACACTCCTTTTATATTTACTCCTGAGTGCGATCACGTATATAAGTTTCTGAAGGAGAAATTGACAAATGCTCCCATCCTGAAAAGCCCAGATTGGTCGCAACCATTTGAGCTTATGTGCGATGCTAGTGATTTCGCTGTTGGTGGTGTCTTGGGCCAACGGATAAATAATCACTTTCAGCCGATTTATTACGCCAGCAAGACACTGACAGACGCTCAAGAAAACTATACAATCACTGAGAAGGAATTGTTAGCAGTGGTCTTTGCGTTCGACAAATTCAGATCTTATTTGGTGTTATCAAAAACCGTGGTCTACACCGACCACTCTGCTCTTCGTTACCTCTTTGCAAAGCAAGATGTGAAGCCACGTCTCATTCGGTGGATTTTGCACTTGCAGGAATTTGACATTCAGATCAAAGACAAAAAGGGAGCAGAAAATCTGGCATAAAAGATAACTTCCCTGATGAAATTTTATTCGCCGTTACAAGCACTGAAGAGATCCCCTGGTACGTTTACATAACAAACTATTTAGCAGCAGGGGTGATGATCAAAGGTCTCACACACCAATAGAGGAGAAAATTTATCTCCGAGCTTAAATACTACTTCTGGGAGGATCCTTATCTGTTTCGGGTAGGAGCCGACCAAGTCATCCGTAGATGTGTGAGTGATTCTGAAATAAAGGGGATTAGTCCAAAACTGCCCTTGCATGGAAAATTTCTGACATAAAGGGGATTAGTCCATCCTTCTGCAAACATAAGATTCTCATGAAGGATAATTATAAGCCGTGTGTGCAGCATCAGAGACACTTGAATCCCAACATGCAAGAGGTAGTCAAGAACGAGGTTATAAAGCTGCTGGATGCCGGCTTGATCTACCATATCTCTGATAGTTACATGCCCCTATGGTACCTTCGCCTACCAGCGTATGCTTTTTGGGTTATGTAACGCTCCTGTAACATTTCAGTGATGCATGACGGCTATATTTCATGATATGATTAAGGATTGTGTCGAAGTGTTCATTGATGACTTCTCAGTCTTTGGTAACTCCTTTGATACATGTCTTAATAATTTAGGGAAGATGCTATCTCGCTGTTAAGAAACTAACCTCGTTCTTAACTGGGTAAAATGCCATTTAAGGTACGCGAAGGTATAGTTTTGGGTCATAAAATCTCCAATGAGGGAATCGAGGTTGACAAAGCGAAAATTGATGTTATTGCAAAGCTACCTCCACCCTCCAATATACAAGGCATTAGGAGCTTTCTCGGACACACAGGGTTTTACCGGCGCTTCATAAAGGATTTTTCGAAAATCACTCGGCCGTTAACCCATCTTCTTGAGAAAGACACTCCTTTTATATTTACTCCTGAGTGCGATCACGTATATAAGTTTCTGAAGGAGAAATTGACAAATGCTCCCATCCTGAAAAGCCCAGATTGGTCGCAACCATTTGAGCTTATGTGCGATGCTAGTGATTTCGCTGTTGGTGGTGTCTTGGGCCAACGGATAAATAATCACTTTCAGCCGATTTATTACGCCAGCAAGACACTGACTGACGCTCAAGAAAACTATACAATCACTGAGAAGGAATTGTTAGCAGTGGTCTTTGCGTTCGACAAATTCAGATCTTATTTGGTGTTATCAAAAACCGTGGTCTACACCGACCACTCTGCTCTTCGTTACCTCTTTGCAAAGCAAGATGCGAAGCCCCGTCTCATTCGGTGGATTTTGCACTTGCAGGAATTTGACATTCAGATCAAAGACAAAAAGGGAGCAGAAAATCTGGCATAAAAGATAACTTCCCTGATGAAATTTTATTCGCCGTTACAAGCACTGAAGAGATCCCCTGGTACGTTTACATAACAAACTATTTAGCAGTAGGGGTGATGATCAAAGGTCTCACACACCAATAGAGGAGAAAATTTATCTCCGAGCTTAAATACTACTTCTGGGAGGATCCTTATCTGTTTCGGGTAGGAGCCGACCAAGTCATCCGTAGATGTGTGAGTGATTCTGAAATAAAGGGGATTAGTCCAAAACTGCCCTTGCATGGAAAATTTCTGACATAAAGGGGATTAGTCCATCCTTCTGCAAACATAAGATTCTCATGAAGAATAATTATAAGCCGTGTGTGCAGCATCAGAGACACTTGAATCCCAACATGCAAGAGGTAGTCAAGAAAGAGGTTATAAAGCTGCTGGATGCCGGCTTGATCTACCATATCTCTGATAGTTACATGCCCCTATGGTACCTTCGCC
This sequence comes from Pulicaria dysenterica, assembly GCA_947179395.2. Classification (NCBI taxonomy): domain Eukaryota; kingdom Viridiplantae; phylum Streptophyta; class Magnoliopsida; order Asterales; family Asteraceae; genus Pulicaria; species Pulicaria dysenterica. The sequence continues at coordinate 43,857,684 of OX359294.1, forward strand.
TACCGGCGTATGCCTTTTGGGTTATGTAACGCTCCTGTAACATTTCAGCGATGCATGACGGCTATATTTCAGGATATGATTAAGGATTGTGTCGAAGTGTTCATGGTTGACTTCTCAGTCTTTGGTAACTCCTTTGATACATGTCTTAATAATTTAGGGAAGATGCTATCTCGCTGTTAAGAAACTAACCTCGTTCTTAACTGGGTAAAATGCCATTTAAGGTACGCGAAGGTATAGTTTTGGGTCATAAAATCTCCAATGAGGGAATCGAGGTTGACAAAGCGAAAATTGATGTTATTGCAAAGCTACCTCCACCCTCCAATATACAAGGAATTAGGAGCTTTCTCGGACACATAGGGTTTTACCGGCGCTTCATAAAGGATTTTTCGAAAATCACTCGGCCGTTAACCCATCTTCTTGAGAAAGACACTCCTTTTATATTTACTCCTGAGTGCGATCACGTATATAAGTTTCTGAAGGAGAAATTGACAAATGCTCCCATCCTGAAAAGCCCAGATTGGTCGCAACCATTTGAGCTTATGTGCGATGCTAGTGATTTCGTTGTTGGTGGTGTCTTGGGCCAACGGATAAATAATCACTTTCAGCTGATTTATTACGCCAGCAAGACACTGACTGACGCTCAAGAAAACTATACAATCACTGAGAAGGAATTGTTAGCAGTGATCTTTGCGTTCGACAAATTCAGATCTTATTTGGTGTTATCAAAAACCGTGGTCTACACCGACCACTCTGCTCTTCGTTACCTCTTTGCAAAGCAAGATGCGAAGCCCCGTCTCATTCGGTGGATTTTGCACTTGCAGGAATTTGACATTCAGATCAAAGACAAAAAGGGAGCAGAAAATCTGGCATAAAAGATAACTTCCCTGATGAAATTTTATTCGCCGTTACAAGCACTGAAGAGATCCCCTGGTACGCTGACATAGCAAACTATTTAGCAGCAGGGGTGATGATCAAAGGTCTCACACACCAACAGAGGAGAAAATTTATCTCCGAGCTTAAATACTACTTCTGGGAGGATCCTTATCTGTTTCGGGTAGGAGCCGACCAAGTCATCCGTAGATGTGTGAGTGATTCTGAAATAAAGGGGATTAGTCGAATACTGCCCTTGCATGGAAAATTTCTGACATAAAGGGGATTAGTCCATCCTTCTGCACACATAAGATTCTCATGGAGGATAATTATAAGCCGTATGTGCAGCATCAGACACGATTGAATCCCAACATGCAAGAGGTAGTCAAGAAAGAGGTTATAAATCTGCTGGATACCGGCTTGATCTACCCTATCTGTGATAGTCAGTGGGTCAGTCCAGTCTAGGTTGTTCCCCAAAAGGGAGGAATGACCGTCATTCTGAATGATAAAAACGAGTTAGTTCCAACTCGTACGGTCACGGGGTGGCGTGTGTGCATTGATTATCGCAATCTTAATGATGCCACACGTAAGGATCACTTCCCCCTTCCTTTCATCGATCAAATGTTGGAGCATTTTGCTGGAAACGCCTTTTATTGCTTCCTTGATGGATTCTCTGGATACTTTCAGATTCCTATCCAACCGGAGGACCAAGAGAAGACAACTTTTACATGCCCCTATGGTACCTTCGCCTACCGGCGTATGCCATTTGGGTTATGTAATGCTCATGCAACATTTCAACGATGCATGACGGCTATATTTCATGATATGATTGAGGATTGTGTCGAGGTGTTCATGCATGACTTCTCAGTCTTCGGTAACTCCTTTGATACATGACTTAATAATTTAGCGAAGATGCTATCTCGCTGTGAAGAAACTAACCTCGTTCTTAACTGGGTAAAATGCCATTTATGGTACGCGAATGTATAGTATTGGGTCATAAAATCTCCAATGAGGGAATCGAGGTTGACAAAGCTAAAATTGATGTTATTGCAAAGCTACCTCCATCCTCCAAATTAAAAGGCATTAGGAGCTTTCTCGGACACGCAGGGTTTTACCGGCGCTTCATAAAGGATTTTTCGAAAATCACTCGGCCGTTAACCCATCTTCTTGAGAAAGACACTCCTTTTATATTTACTCCTGAGTGCGATCACGCATTTAAGTTTCTGAAGGAGAAATTGACAAATGCTCCCATCCTGACGAGCCCAGATTGGTCGCAACCATTTGAGCTTATGTGCGATGCTAGTGATTTCGCTGTTGGTGCTGTCTTGGGCCAACGGATAAATAATCACTTTCAGCCGATTTATTACGCCAGCAAGACACTGACTGACGCTCAAGAAAACTATACAGTCACTGGGAAGGAATTGTTAGCAGTGGTCTTTGTGTTCGACAAATTCAGATCTTAATTGGTGTAATCAAAAACCGTGTTCTACACCGAGCACTCTGCTGTTCGTTACCTCTTTGCAAAGCAAGATGCGAAGCCCCGTATCATTCGGTGGATTTTGCTCTTGCAGGAATTTGACATTGAGATCAAAAGACAAAAAGGGAGCAGAAAATCTGGCATAAAAGATAACTTCCCTGATGAAATTTTATTCGCCGTTACAAGCAGTGAAGAGATCCCCTGGTACGCTGACATAGCAAACTATTTAGCAGCAGGGGTGATGATCAAAGGTCTCACACACCAACAGAGGAGAAAATTTATCTCCGAGCTTAAATACTACTTCTGGGAGGATCCTTATCTGTTTCGGGTACGAGCCGACCAAGTCATCCGTAGACGTGTGAGTGATTCTGAAATAAAGGGGATTAGTCCAAAACTGCCCTTGCATGGAAAATTTCTGACATAAAGGGGATTAGTCCATCCTTCTGCACACATAAGATTCTCATGGAGGATAATTATAAGCCGTGTGTGCAGCATCAGAGACGCTTGAATCCCAACATGCAAGAGGTAGTCAAGAAAGAGGTTATAAAGCTGCTGGATGCCGGCTTGATCTACCCTATCTCTGATAGTCCGTGGGTCAGTCCAGTCTAGGTTGTTCCCAAAAAGGGAGGAATGACCGTCATTCTGAATGATAAAAACGAGTTAGTTCCAACTCGTACGGTCACGGGGTGGCGTGTGTGCATTGATTATCGCAAACTTAATGATGCCACACGTAAGGGTCACTTCCCCCTTCCTTTCATCGATCAAATGTTGGAGCGTTTGGCTGGAAACGCCTTTTATTGCTTCCTTGATGGATTCTCCGGATACTTTCAGATTCCTATCCAACCGGAGGACCAAGAGAAGACAACTTTTACATGCCCCTATGGTACCTTCGCCTACCGGCGTATGCCATTTGGGTTATGTAACGCTCCTGCAACATTTCAGCGATGCATGACGGCTATATTTCATGATATGATTGAGGATTTTGTCGAGGTGTTCATGCATGACTTCTCAGTCTTCGGTAACTCCTTTGATACATGTCTTAATAATTTAGCGAAGATGCTATCTCGCTGTGAAGAAACTAACCTCGTTCTTAACTGGGTAAAATGCCATTTATGGTACGCGAATGTATAGTTTTGGGTCATAAAATCTCCAATGAGGGAATCGAGGTTGACAAAGCTAAAATTGATGTTATTGCAAAGCTACCTCCATCCTCCAAATTAAAAGGCATTAGGAGCTTTCTCGGACACGCAGGGTTTTACCGGCGCTTCATAAAGGATTTTTCGAAAATCACTCGGCCGTTAACCCATCTTCTTGAGAAAGACACTCCTTTTATATTTACTCCTAAGTGCGATCACACATTTAAGTTTCTGAAGGAGAAATTGACAAATGCTCCCATCCTGACGAGCCCAGATTGGTCGCAACCATTTGAGCTTATGTGCGATGCTAGTGATTTCGCTGTTGGTGCTGTCTTGGGCCAACGGATAAATAATCACTTTCAACCGATTTATTACGCCAGCAAGACACTGACTGAGGCTCAAGAAAACTATACAGTCACTGGGAAGGAATAGTTAGCAGTGGTCTTTGTGTTCGAAAAATTCAGATATTAATTGGTGTTATCAAAAACCGTGTTCTACACCGAGCACTCTGCTGTTCGTTACCTCTTTGCAAAGGAAGATGCGAAGCCCCGTATCATTCGGTGGATTTTGCTCTTGCAGGAATTTGTCATTGAGATCAAGGACAAAAAGGGAGCAGAAAATCTGGCATAAAAGATAACTTCCCTGATGAAATTTTATTCGCCGTGACAAGCACTGAAGAGATCCCCTGGTACGCTGACATAGCAAACTATTTAGCAGCAGGGGTGATGATCAAAGGTCTCACACACCAACAGAGGAGAAAATTTATCTCCGAGCTTAAATACTACTTCTGGGAGGATCCTTATCTGTTTCGGGTACGAGCCGACCAAGTCATCCGTAGACGTGTGAGTGATTCTAAAATAAAGGGGATTAGTCCAAAAGTTCCCTTGCATGGAAAATTTCTGACATAAAGGGGATTAGTCCATCCTTCTGCACACGTAAGATTCTCATGGAGGATAATTATAAGCCGTGTGTGCAGCATCAGAGACGCTTGAATCCCAACATGCAAGAGGTAGTCAAGAAAGAGGTTATAAAGCTGCTGGATGCCGGCTTGATCTACCCTATCTCTGATAGTCTGTGGGTCAGTCCAGTCTAAGTTGTTCCCAAAAAGGAGGAATGACCGTCATTCTGAATGATAAAAACGAGTTAGTTCCAACTCGTACGGTCACGGGGTGGCGTGTGTGCATTGATTATCGCAAACTTAATGATGCCACACGTAAGGATCACTTCCCCCTTCCTTTCATCGATCAAATGTTGGAGCGTTTGGCTGGAAACGCCTTTTATTGCTTCCTTGATGGATTCTCCGGATACTTTCAGATTTCTATCCAACCGGAGGACCAAGAGAAGACAACTTTTACATGCCCCTATGGTACCTTCGCCTACCGGCGTATGCCATTTGGGTTATGTAACGCTCCTGCAACATTTCAGCGATGCATGACGGCTATATTTCATGATATGATTGAGGATTGTGTCGAGGTGTTCATGCATGACTTCTCAGTCTTCGGTAACTCCTTTGATACATGTCTTAATAATTTAGCGAAGATGCTATCTCGCTGTGAAGAAACTAACCTCGTTCTTAACTGGGTAAAATGCCATTTATGGTACGCGAATGTATAGTTTTGGGTCATAAAATCTCCAATGAGGGAATCGAGGTTGACAAAGCTAAAATTGATGTTATTGCAAAGCTACCTCCATCCTCCAAATTAAAAGGCATTAGGAGCTTTCTCGGACACGCAGGGTTTTACCGGCGCTTCATAAAGGATTTTTCGAAAATCACTCGGCCGTTAACCCATCTTCTTGAGAAAGACACTCCTTTTATCTTTTCTCCTGAGTGCGATCACACATTTAAGTTTCTGAAGGGGAAATTGACAAATGCTCCCATCCTGACGAGCCCAGATTGGTCGCAACCATTTGAGCTTATGTGCGATGCTAGTGATTTCGCTGTTGGTGCTGTCTTGGGCCAACGGATAAATAATCACTTTCAGCCGATTTATTACGCCAGCAAGACACTGACTGGCGCTCAAGAAAACTATACAGTCACTGGGAAGGAGTTGTTAGCAGTGGTCTTTGTGTTCGACAAATTCAGATCTTAATTGGTGTTAACAAAAACCGTGGTCTACACCGAGCACTCTGCTCTTCGTTACTCTTTGCAAAGCAAGATGCGAAGCCCCGTCTCATTCGGTGGATTTTGCTCTTGCAGCAATTTGACATTGAGATCAAAGACAAAAAGGGAGCAGAAAATCTGGCATAAAAGATAACTTCCCTGATGAATTTTTATTCGCCGTTACAAGCACTGAAGAGATCCCCTGGTACGCTGACAAAGCAAACTATTTAGCAGCAGGGGTGATGATCAAAGATCTCACACACCAACAGAGGAGAAAATTTATCTCCGAGCTTAAATACTACTTCTGGGAGGATCCTTATCTGTTTCGGGTAGGAGCCGACCAAGTCATCCATAGATGTGTGAGTGATTCTGAAATAAAGGGGATTAGTCCAAAACTTCCCTTCCATGGAAAATTTCTGACATAAAGGGGATTAGTCCATCCTTCTGCACACATAAGATTCTCATGGAGGATAATTATAAGCCGTGTGTGCAGCATCAGAGACGCTTGAATCCCAACATGCAAGAGGTAGTCAAGAAAGAGGTTATAAAGCTGCTGGATGCCGGCTTGATCTACCCTATCTCTGATAGTCCGTGGGTCATTCCAGTATAGGTTGTTCCCAAAAAGGGAGGAATGACCGTCATTCTGAATGATAAAAACGAGTTAGTTCCAACTTGTACGGTCACGGGGTGGCGTGTGTGCATTGATTATCGCAAACTTAATGATGCCACACGTAAGGATCACTTCCCCCTTCCTTTCATCGATCAAATGTTGGAGCGTTTGGCTGGAAACGCCTTTTATTGCTTCCTTGATGGATTCTCCGGATACTTTCAGATTCCTATCCAACCGGAGGACCAAGAGAAGACAACTTTTACATGCCCTTATGGTACCTTCGCCTACCGGCGTATGCCTTTTGGGTTATGTAACGCTCCTGCAACATTTCAGCGATGCATGACGGCTATATTTCATGATATGATTGAGGATTGTGTCGAGGTGTTCATGCATGACTTCTCAGTCTTCGGTAACTCCTTTGATACATGTCTTAATAATTTAGGGAAGATGCTATCTCGTTGTGAAGAAACTAACCTCGTTCTTAACTGGGTAAAATGCCATTTATGGTACGCGAATGTATAGTTTTGGGTCATAAAATCTCCAATGAGGGAATCGAGGTTGACAAAGCTAAAATTGATGTTATTGCAAAGCTACCTCCATCCTCCAAATTAAAATGCATTAGGAGCTTTCTCGGACACGCAGGGTTTTACCGGCGCTTCATAAAGGATTTTTCGAAAATCACTCGGCCGTTAACCCATCTTCTTGAGAAAGACACTCCTTTTATCTTTTCTCCTGAGTGCGATCACACATTTAAGTTTCTGAAGGAGAAATTGACAAATGCTCCCATCCTGACGAGCCCAGATTGGTCGCAACCATTTGAGCTTATGTGCGATGCTAGTGATTTCGCTGTTGGTGCTGTCTTGGGCCAACGGATAAATAATCACTTTCAGCCGATTTATTACGCCAGCAAGACACTGACTGACGCTCAAGAAAAATATACAGTCACTGGGAAGGAGTTGTTAGCAGTGGTCTTTGTGTTCGACAAATTCAGATCTTAATTGGTGTTAACAAAAACCGTGGTCTACACCGAGCACTCTGCTCTTCGTTACCTCTTTGCAAAGCAAGATGCGAAGCCCCGTCTCATTCGGTTGATTTTGCTCTTGCAGGAATTTGACATTGAGATCAAAGACAAAAAGGGAGCAAAAAATCTGGCATAAAAGATAACTTCCCTGATGAATTTTTATTCTCCGTTACAAGCACTGAAGAGATCCCCTGGTACGCTGACATAGCAAACTATTTAGTAGCAGGGGTGATGATCAAAGGTCTCACACACCAACAGAGGAGAAAATTTATCTCCGAGCTTAAATACTACTTCTGGGAGGATCCTTATCTGTTTCGGATAGGAGCCGACCAAGTCATCCGTAGATGTGTGAGTGATTCTGAAGCTGTTGACATCCTTCAGCACTGCCATACAGGCCCAACAGGAGGCCATCACGGACCTAGCTACACAGCTAAAAAGGTCCTTGATGTAGGTTTTTTCTGGCCTACCCTGTTAAAGGATTCTCATCTTTTCGTTAAATCGTGCGACTCATGCCAGGAATCTGAAAACATCTCATCCCGAAATGAGATGTCCCAAAATCCAATTCAAGTCTATGAAATATCTGACATTTGGGGAATAGATTTCATGGGACCTTTTCGTGGTTCACATGGAAACAAATATATCCTTGTAGCAGTCGATTATCTGTCAAAATGGGCTGAGGCGCAAGCCTTGCCTACAAACGTCGCAAGGGTAGTCTGTAAATTTCTGAAAAGATTGTTTTCACGATTCGGTACCCCCAGGGCATTAATAAGTGATAGGGGTACTCATTTCTGAAACGCACAGTTAGAGAAAGTTCTCTAAATATATGGTGTTACTCATAGATTCTCTACTGCGTATCATCCGCAAACCAGCGGACAAGTCGAAGTTACCAACCGTGGTCTTAAACGAATTCTAGAAAGAACCGTTGGTAACAGCCCAAAAGATTGGGCAGAGAAATTTGACGACACACTTTGGGCGTTCCGCACTGCTTTCAAAACACCTATTGGTACTACACCGTATAGGTTGGTTTATGGAAAAGCCTGTTGTCTACCTGTTGAACTAGAGCACAAAGCTTATTGGGCTTTGAAAGCCGCTAATTTTGACTCGAAAAGTTCAGCAGAGAATCGTTTGTTCCAGCAGAGGGTACAAGGAAAAGACGAAAGCTTTCCATGACTCCCGCCTGAAGGACAAGAAATTCCAGGATGGAGATCGTGTGCTCTTGTACAATTCTCGTCTTCGTCTTTTCCCAGGTAAGTTGAAGTCTAGATGGACGGGTCCATATACTGTACACACTGTTTTTCCTCACGGTGCTGTTGACATCACAAACTCCGAGGGAGTAACATTCAAAGTCAACGGTCACCGATTTAAGAAGTATATTGGTCTCCCGATCCAAGAGGATCCCCGCGAAATTCTGGAACTTCACCCCACCGCACCTTAGCAGGGTGAGTTTGGTCTTTTACCGGCAGACCTAAAAGAACTGGTTATGCTTTCTTCCGAATCTCGTGCTCTTCTTTCTTGTCTTTCCCTCTGTACTCAACTTCCTTCTGACATTGTGCGCGATATAGTCTTGAGACTTGAGAACATGTGAGGAGAAATCAAAACTTTACAAAATTTCATCGAGGCAATTCTATATATGCAGCAAAAAGGCGTGCCAAATATGTAGGGAAACATTGGAAATGCGGTGCTCTGCTACATGAGGGCGCTTGTAGGAATTTGCCGACGATATCTCAGTCAGAATGTGCTAGTGCCCTTCGAGAAGATCCCGTTAAGCTAAAAGCAGAGGGGGTCTTACGTCCTAAAAGTAACGCTGGTGCAATGATTGATGAGTTGGTGAGTCTCCGACTAAGCAAACTCGAGCCTAACCCCCGTTAGTATCCCTAGGTCATGCCTATGTTCGTGCCGTATAGCTCCTCGTGTTTTCTCACTTCAGTTCTCATTCAGTATGGAGAGACAGGAAAACACTCCGCATTTCAACGCGTTAAAGTGTTCGCTTACACAACGAACTAATAGTGTGTTACTTGTACTTACATGTCTGTTTGTCGGATGCCCATTTTCCGGGTTTCCGTTTCCCTTTCCGCGCATTTCCGTTTCCGTTGTTTCCTTTCCGTTCGTATTTGTGGCTAATCTAGATGCGTGTTTTCAATTCCGCACTACTTGCTCATATCCCGTACATTCTCCAGAGGCCTATAGAGAGTAGTGTGTGCCAAAATGTTGTTTGAATTGAAAATCTGATACAATATGGGTCATCTTGCAAAATATAGCCCTTACGGCCGTAGTGCATAACTCCTACGCCCGTAGGAACCTTCTGAGCTCTCTGCGGTCGTAGGACTCACTTGCTTTGGCCATAGGAACTTTCCTATATAAGCTCTTTCATCAGATTCAAACGTACGCTTTCTCTCTCTCCTATGCACTCTCTCTCCTATGCTTTCTCTCTCTCTAAAAACGCATCCGACGGCCACCGAGGGTTTTTCGTCCACATCTTGTTCATTCTCCGGCCATTTTTAGCATACAAGGTATCAAAATGCTCCTATTCATCTGGTATTCATAATGTATAGCATTAATTTCATTTTACTAGCCTACATATCGATCGATCAAGCAAAACCCTAACCGCCCATTTTCAGCTATTCGTAAATTCGCTACGGCCGTAGGGATTTCTTTCTACGGCCGTAGGCTATCTTTTTAGGGTTTCAGTTATACTACTTGCTACGGTCGTATGGCCTATGTCCTGCGGCCATAGGACATCTTTTTAGGGTTTTGCTATTTACATGCTCCTACGACCGTAGATACTATCACCTACGGTCGTAGGGAGTCATTTTAAGGATTTGTTTGGTTATGCTTTCTTCGACCGTAGTAACTATGTCATACGGCCGTAGGACCCCCTGTTTCAACTATTTTTCAAACTTGTTCATCTTTTGGACATTTTCTATACTCGGGGACCCATAGCATACCATAGCAAACCTTTTTCAATCGATAAGATGTGTAAGATCAATCGTGCGCGCGTCTTACTTATATTCTGTTCATTTCAGCTATGCCTCCTCGGCGTGTGCGTAGACAGGCTTCGCCTGAGCCTCGCATCGACCCCCGCCACTTTCCACGATTAGTCGACCCTGACAGAGTTTCGGTCGAGTGCCCAGCTGATGCCGCGCTTCCTCCTTTTCTCCGCTTCGACCGCGAGGAGGATCGTATAGACAGGGATACCCTGATGGCGCGAGTTGACAGTCACGGATACGAGCCCATCAGGTATCTGGTTTGGCATGATTTATCTACACTGCACATCAGAGCCCGAGCAGAAGCCGCCTGTGGTCTACATTGGTGGCGGTTGTTTAGTCTGCAATGGGCCGTCTACCATGAGCTTGCATTGGAGTTCTTCTCCACGATACACTTGGTTACCCCGGTCACGGATTATGAGTAGGAGGACGCCCTGACTTTTCGCCTACTGGGGGCTGAGAGGCAGCTGTCTCTACGGCAGTTTGCCGTCTACATGGGCCTGTACACGCATGATGAGTTGGATACTCCGGCATTTACTGATGGCATCATTGATTGGACGGAGGGTATTACTGGGATCTCCTTCTGGCTGGAGGTGGGCACCGGGGCCTACAACACCGCTAGCGTGCCTAAGAGCACGAAGCTCCGGGACCCGCTACATCAGATTCTACACAGAGCCATCGTACACAGCATCATCTCACGCAGCGCTTCATCTGGTTCGGTCACTTTCACCGACTTTTTCTATCTTTACACCATGATCCACCAGCAGCCCTGCCAGCTTGCTCTCTGCCTGGCCCGTTTTCTGTTCCACATCCGTACCTCCCGTGTTTCTCAGGCTATCTATGGTGGGGGGGTACGTGACTTCACTGATGGAGCCGGGCCTTCGCAGCCGCCTCCGCCGTAGTTATTACTTTGGGATAGTTTAGTAGTTGTCTTTTTGTTGTATTTCTAGATTAGCTTGGTTGTACAATTTTGGTTGTTGTAGTACATGAAACCTTTTGTTGTGTTTGATGTTCTTTTACTTATTTTGTCTATCTGTATGACATCAAAACACTTGTAAATATTCGGATATATTTTTATTGTTTTTAGTTCCTTTTGCTTGCCATAGCTTGTGATTTATTTTTGTCGCTGTCTATGTTTCACTTTTGGTTGAGTTGTTGTTTTGCAAAGAATATTCGTGATATCTTGGCAGCTCAGCTTAAGTGTGGGGAGGAAGCCAACGCCTTCAAAGTTTATCAACTGCAAACACACTTGCTGTTCAGGGAGTTCTTAAGGCTCTTTTCTCGCACTTTATCGCTTACTATTAGTACATTGGGGACAATGTACACTTTTAAGTGTGGGGAGGGGATTAATATAACATGCCTGTTATTCTGTGTCCTGTTGAAAACTCTTGTATGCTAACTATGCTTTAAACCTTAAAATTGATTTAGGCGTAAATTTTTCGCAAAATTTTATCATTTTGGACATGTTTAGATCTTCTCGCATGATAGACTTTAAACAAGTTACATTTCAGCTTTTATGAAGTAAATTTTGCACAAATACTTGAGTTTTAACAATTGTTTGACTTCAATAAGCCACACCTGATATGCATTCCTGAGCATTTGAGCCACTACACTTCATTTCTTACATGATTAGCTCATGGAATTGCTCACTTATTTGCTAATTGTTGTTTTGATTGTAGAACTTGCTTACTAGTATGCATGTCGAGATCATGAACTAAACTGTTGTAGTTAAGTGATAGAAGCAGTTGGAAACCCCAATTCAGCCTTTATACTTTTATTTTTAGCCAATTTCTATATATTTACCCCTAGTTATCCAATTTGAGCCTAAGCCTTTCATTTCGTTACCCATGTTTTTCCTGTTTTAGTCTATTTTATTTTTAAGCTTCCAGAGTCAGTTTGACCCGTTTCATGCTGCTTAGTTCCGTTGTATTTTGCCCGTCAGTTGTTCATGCACCGATTAGTGGGATATGAAAAATACATATGTCCCTTGGTTTGTTCTGGTAATGCTGCATACAACTGAGTTTTCTGAGAAAATCCAAAAAAAATTTAGAAAAAGAGAAAAATGAGAGATTCAGTTACTTGACATGCTTTCCTTGGCTATTTTTGAGCCTGTCATACATTGAGTAGTAGTTCTTTGTCGGTATTTCCTGGTTGTTAGCCATCATTCAGAGAATTCTGATTCCATTTCTACTTGATGAATTGTATTCTCGCTAATAATACTGTGTAATTATGTATTCCTTCAATAAGAGCAGTTTAGATGGTTTTAAACTTGATTTCTGGATTTTATTTTTGCCACTTCTATATATTCCCATTCCTACCCTTAGCCCTAGTCACGTTACAACCCTAACAAAGTCTTCTTGATAATTGCATATGTTTATGTTAATTGGTGAAGATGTGATCTGTGATCAAGCTTATGCTAATCTTAGCTTCAATCTAGCACACGTGCACTTATACACTTAACCCTATTACACATTGAGTGCTAGAGTGATCTCCGGTGAGGTATGAAGTCAGATACTTGTCATAATTCATCTATTCGTGGTTACATTTGCTTTTCATGGAAGTTTGTTTTCGTTGCTGTGTTTGGCCGTATGTTATGCTTTTAGATCTCTTATTTGTCGGAATGATACATATTGCACTAATTTGCTGCCTTTAGAAATTATTTGGTTTTAGCTATTGCATTAGAGTTTGCTTGAGGACAAGCAAAGCTTAAGTGTGGGGAGTTTGATATATGCATTTTTATGCATGTTTTACATGCTAGATTACCCCGTACTTAACCCAAATACAAGGTGATTACTCCTATTATTGATCTAATATGCTTAACATTTACCATGCAGGTTAAAAAGAGCTTAAAGTATGAAAAAGGGGCAAAACAAGTGAAGAATAGAAGGAAATAGAAGATTGGTGAAAAAGAAGCTGGTGTGTGTCCGCTATGTGAGATTTTCGAGGATGATTAAAAGCTTTCACACACTGGTGTTTTAAATTTATAAAAACGATATTTCAAAGTAGATACTACACATGACTCAGACAACTATGACCTGATCAATAGTAGTATAGACTAGGTAAGACCAGATATTGTTCCACCAGGACAGGAAACTACCAATACTTAAGTATCATTGTTGTTTGATCAGCAGAAAATTAGAGGATTAATTATTATAAATTAAACTAACTAAAATACCAAATAAATAAAAACAGAAGGATCAAGCAGGGAGATAATAAGCAGAAAAGGAGATGCTCACTCGAATCTTAAATCAACCAACATAGTAATTGATAGTACATATGCTTTTATAACAATGATTAAGTGCATTTCATTAAACATGCTGAAATAACCAAATCAACACACAAAGAGTTATGAATGAAGATGATACAACCCGTATTCATACAAATCATAAGTTTATATAGACTCAAGATTCAAAAAACCTTTGTAACCCGAAATCTTTAGTTACAAAATGATTTATTTGAACGCGCCAAGTTTCATGAGCATAACCTCTCAAACCGCTTGGAAATACAACAAGATTCATAAATAAAGATTTCAAACCATCCCCCATTAACCTAATGTGAAGCCCCAAGTTTGCATACCAAGCATGACCAAATCAAAAACCACCAAACCTAGCATGAATTTGACAAGATCAAACTTGTTTGAATATATGAAATTTTAAAGATAGATTGTACAATGATGTAGACAAACCTATCATACATTACTAGACAACCCACACGGACCGAAATCATTAATAAACATATCTGATCATACCTTCATTGAATCATCATCATTAATAAACATCTAGAAATTCATATAATCAAGGCATAAAAGCATACATATAACCAAGAACTATATTGGTATCATTTTGATTCAAGTGAGCAAATGAGTTTAGAATTCCATTATAACAATATCAATCATACAAACCAATGATTTCATGCCTAACATTATGAAAATTAGTTTAGAGATTACCCATAATGAAGAACAACAACAATGGTGATGAAGGAAATGAAAATGGAAATTCAACAAGCTTGAAAGATCTTCTCCTATGCTTCTCCCATACTCCAAGGGTTCCCCCAAGGTGTATATAAGAGTTTGGAACCGAAAAATATGAAAAGAATATGTACAAAGGTGTTTCTTGGTGTTTTGGTTCGTATTTTCGAGTTTCTCCAGTGTATATATTGCCTCCTGCTTCTGCTGTGCGAACTGCTATTTATAGAGGTGCAGGGCAGCCTTCACGGGTGTGAAGAACGTTCACGGGTCGTGAAGAAAAGGGCTTCACGACCGTATACAGGCCGTGAAGGTCGTCGTGAAGTGCTGAAGAAGCAACTTGATCAAGTGGCCATGTGCCCCGTTAGAAAAGCTTCTCACGACCTTCTCACGGGCCGTGAGAGGTCGTGAAGGGAAAAAGGAATCATGGCTCGTGAAGTTCTATCCGGATCGTGGAGCATAAATGGCCTTCACGGCCCGTAAGGGGACGTGAAGGACCGTGAATAATTCTGTTCTTTTATTTTTCAACTTCTTTTGCTGGAAATCAACCGGGAAACGTATGTTTGTTGCTGAAATGCCTGCATGGTGAATAATAAGTGATTTAGATTTTAGATTAAGGATTATCACCGTAAATATAGGCATTTCGTAGGGAAATATGCGTACAAAATATGTATAATATAGAGTATATCAAACTTCCCCACACTTAAACGTTGCTTGTCCTCAAGCAAACTCAGATATATCAATCAATTCAAAAACATCAAATGACTTCAATTAGTGCAGAAAAGTATCCTTCCGACAAAGTAAAGATCTAAAAACATAACGGATATATAAGCAAAGTACTGAGGACACGCTTTCATGTTTTATTATAGACAAAGTCCATGCAAACCTAACACGCACACAAGAATTCTGATAAGTATCTGACTTGAAATCTTACCAGTGGTCTCTCAACACTTAATATGTATGTAGGGTAAGTGTATACGTGTAGTAGTGCTTAACTGAAGCAAAGAATAACATAAGCTTGATCAAACATCAAATCTCCACCAAATAACATAAGCGTATGCAAATATCAAGAGGTCTTTACTTGGGTTGTAACGGGGTTAAGGCTAAGGGAAGGAATGGGAATATATAAAAGTGGCTAAATAGAATCCAGAAATCAAGTTCAAAATCGTATAAGTTGCTATTATTGAAGGGAAATGGGAATAACTGAATATTTTTGTTGAGAGAACAATTCATTGACCTGAAGTGGAATCAGAATCTTCTGAATGATGGTTAACATTCAGGTAATACTGAAGAAAAAACGACTACTCAATGTATGATAGACTCAAAAATAACCAAGACAAAGCATGCCAAATAACTGCAGAGCTCATTTTTTTAAGAATTTTCTAAGATAATTCAGCTGTAAGCAGCATAAACAGATAAAGCCAAGGGACATATGTATTTTCATATCCCGCTAATTGGTGCATGAACAACTGAATGGCAGAAGATAACCGAATGGAACTTAGCAGCATAACACTTGGTCAAACTGATTCTGGAGTCTTTAAAAATTAATTTAGAATAAAATAGGAAAAACATGGGTAATGAAATTAAAGGCTTAGGCTCAAAGTGGTTAACTAGGGGTAATATATAAAAATTGGCTAAAAACAAAAGTATATAGGCTGAATTTGGGTTTTCCTAGTGCCTCTGTCATGTAAATGCAAACATTTAGTTCATGGTCTTAAAATGCATGTAATGAGCAAGTTCCATTATCAAAGCAGCAATTAGCATATAAATGAGCTATTCCATGAGCTAACTTAATAAAGAAACGAAGTGTTGTGGCTCGAATGCTCAGGAAATGCAAGTGTAGGTGTGGTTGTGCAATAGAAGTCAGATAATCAACAAAACTCAAGTGATTTGTGATAAAGTAGCTATATGAAAGTTACGTGTGGTGCAATCCTCTTAGTGTCACTTTACTTAACGATCTATTATGTGAGAAGGTCTAAAAATGTCTTAAAAGGATACAATTTTGCGAAAATTTTTAGTCAAAATCCATTTCTAAGCTTTTATGTTTGCAGAGTTTAAAACAAGAGAGACATAGCAAGTAAATGGCAAATATTTACTCCCTCCCCACACTTAATTCGTACATTGTCCTCAATGTATAAAAAGATAATCAAAATTCATGAAAGTGTAGAGAAAAAGTAAAGGAAACTCCCTGAACCGCAAAATAGCATGTGAAATCTCCCCACACTTGAAGCTTAGCTCGCAATTAGTCTTAATAATCAGAGAAAACCATAATGGATAATTAGCATAGAAGAGGATAAAATAAATAAAGCAGTAAAAGCAATAATAATAATATAAAACTGTCGGATTTAATATGATATATCAAACAAAGTGTCAGTACATCCGACAATACAGCAGCTAGGTTTGTACAATCAAAAATACTATAAAAAATGTACACCCAAAAAGTACACGAGTTCTAACTAATAAAAACACTAAAATCTATGACTCGTCAGTACTGCTGCTAGAGTCCCTACCGCCTGCCTCACCGGCATCATCGCCTCCGGCATTGCCGGAATCATGTGGAGTAATATCAGGTATATCTGGTGGAAAGGCAGGGGCGGGATCAAGAGGAACCTGGAGGTGCTGGGCGATAGAAATGATGGACTGCGTCTGCCATCTCACCCACTGCCATAGCATACAACGATCAGTGAATGGATCAGGTGTACCAGCCGTGCCAGATGTGCTGGCAATATCAGGATGTGCAGAGGTAGAAGCCCTAGACCTCCTAATGTAAACACGTCTGTGTGGTGGAGATGGTGGTGGCTGGTGCTGCTGTTCAGGCTCGTGCTGCTGGTGCTCTATGTCATGCTGCTGATGAAGCTGCTGCTGCTGGTGGTGCTCTGGTGCTGCCCCAGGAGGGTACCATGGCTCACCCTGGCTATTCATAAGTACAAACCCTCCACCAGTCCTCCTGACAACGCCCATATTGAGGAGCGTGTCAATATCAATAGCCACTGTAGGGCCCTCGTCATGTAACTGGGCTAAAATATCCGGAGTGAGGAGGCCAAAAGAGCGGGCTAGGCGTGTGATATACGCCCCACCCATCATCGGTGATGTAGAACGGGCCCCCGCAGCTCTCGTAAGATAATCAGCTAAACAATATGCCACATTGGCATTGTGGCCGCTAATGTTGCAATATAAAAAGAATAAGTCCCGCTGAATCACAGTCCCAGGATCCCCAGTGCGGGCAAAAATCGTCTGGGCGATGGCCCGGTGTATAACTCTGAAAAGAGGCTCATGAAGAGTCGTGGCCTTGGGCTGCGTGCCCACATACTGCCCCTGGCCAATCTCAGGCCAGTACTCATAAAAACGGACTCCCGCAGGGAAATCCCTAATCCCATCAGTAAAAACAGGTAAATGTACCTCCTTCTGGGTGTATAAACCCATGCGTACCGCAAAATCACGTACATACAAGGTACGCTCTCGTCCTCCGAGCCTGAACTGTATAGCTCGAGCATAGTCCATGTCATGTACCTCAGGCAGGAAGTAGTATGTAGTCAGGAACTCCTGTGTGAGCTCTCTGTAGGTAGGCTCAGAGATGGAGAAAAATCGTGTCCAGATGGGGTTGCAGAGCTCCCAATCGATACGGCGCTGAACCTCGATGCGCCTCCTACTGATATCCGCAAAATGATCCCTATCGTTGCGGTTTTGGAAAACCAACCATTGGGCAACATCTGCGTCACCCCATGGTGCTAACGGCACAGCAGGATTCTTTGGTGGCGGAGTACGAGCACGTGAACGACGAGGAGGCATAGCTGCAGGTTATCAAATAGATATGTGAGGAATTTCTAAAACTCGCTTGTTATCGTAATTGCATGGTTTTAGGTCTGAAATGGTCGAAGCTTCAGGATACAAAACGCAACAGATCGAAAAATGAAGATTTTTGTAGAAAAAAACTATTCATGGTCGTGGAAGAGGGCTTCACGAGCTTGAGGTCGTGAAGGTTAAAAGATTGTGAAGCATATGGTCTTCACGGCTGACAGGCTGTGAAGGGAAAGTTCTCCACGACCATCAGATCGTGAAGACCGTCGCGAACAGAAAACTAGGGCTTGCCATTCTTGATCGATAAGGAGCTAGATTTTGACCTAAAACATACCTATATGCTATAAAATAACATTCCTAACAAGATGGGAGTGAAAAGGATACCTGAAAACGCGAGAAGAAGCTCGAAATAACCGAAACCCTAAATCGCACGTGACAGACCGTGAAAATCGCTCGTATGGGGTCGTGAAGGTATGAGGAGGTGGTAAGGCATTGTGAAGAGTGGCTCGTAGGATTGTGAAGCGTAAAGCTCCACGGTCGTGAAGACCTTGCAGACTGCAAATCTTTTGATTTTAAAGCAGATTTTGCATCAGATCTTCACAAACCCATATTTATCAATAAAAAGGGTCACAACAAACTTCAAACAACTTGGAAAGGTGCACGAAAATGAATGAATTGATAGAATTGTGTCGGTGCACTGAAACAGAAACAGAAATAAACAAACCTAACTCACTTTCGTAGGAATCACGGTTGCATTTAGCGTATGCAACAAGCCTTTAAACCCCTCAGTAGCCCGAGTGGACGAGTTGTAGTCTCGTGAGGGTTTCTAGAAAACATACCCACAAAGTTGTAACATAAAGGGAAAGAAATAGAAAAACCTAAACTAAACACGGGTTACCTCCCGAGAAGTGCTTGTTTTTGTCCGAGTCTTTAGCTTGACTCCGAATTTATGCACTATGAACTTTAACGAACGACCCTACACTCGCAATAAAGTACGGGTGGTAATATTCATATTTACCAGGATACATGCACGAGTTACCTACTCCCAAGGCTGCAATGATCCTGTTTCGCTCACCCTTCTTGATTTCAAAAGACTTCAACCGGTCCCCGATGCCTTTTAAATTTCTAATCGCCTGATCATTCTCCCAACACAACAAGTTCCAAAAGGCCCCTGGTGCTGGAGGAATTCCATACCCCAACTCTAACTTCTCACAAGATTCCGCGGGTTTTTGTCCTAAACCTAACATGGGTACTGGTTCAACGTAGGTCGATGGTTCATCCTCCGTAACATCTTCCGGCTCCTCAAGCAGGTTAACGAGGCACTCCAGAATATCTCCATCAGACTGCACATCTTCTCTCGAATTTACCTCCGCATCAGGCTCAAAACACAAACTCTCGTTAGAATAAAAGTCGTCTAAATAGTACGGTTCAAGACTAACTTGTGGCTCATCGGGTAAACAAATCGGGTGGTTATCCTTTTTCATTTTTAACAATGAAGTCGAAATCATCCCGCTCAATGCCATCGTCATAAAATTCGTTCAACAATTCTTTAAGGAGGGATTCCCAATGGATCGGCTCAGAACATATCGGTTCTGACCTATAAGGTGGTGGTGGTGGTTCTTCAGCCATGTTTGGATTGTTTTGAAAATATTATCTTTGACGTTGGCGTTGACGGCGTCTACGTCTTCTGAACTCATGAAAGGGCTCAATTTGTTCAGAAAAGAACAAACTGATAGAAATCAGGCACACCTAATCTCAAGTAACAGGAAAAGATCAAATCAAAAATTAGACTTTTTCTTAGTATTGCATGTCCCCGGCAGTGGCGCCAAAAACTTGGTGTGTGTCCGCTATGTGAGATTTTAGAGGATGATTAAAAGCTTTCACACACTGGTGTTTTAAATTTATAAAAACGATATTACAAAGCAAATACTACACACGACTCAGGCAAGTATGACCTGATCAATAGTAGTATAGACTAGGTAAGACCGGATATCATTCCACCAGGACAGGAAACTACCAATACTTAAGTATCATTGTTGTTTGATCAGCAGAAAATTAGAGGATTAATTATTATAAATTAAACTAACTAAAATACCAAATAAATAAAAACAGAAGGATCAAGCAGGGAGATAATAAGCAGAAAAGGAGATGCTCACTCGAATCTTAAATAAACCAACATAGTAATGGATAGTACATATGCTTTTATAACAATGATTAAGTGGATTTCTTTAAACATGCTGAAATAACCAAATCAACACACAAAGAGTTATGAATGAAGATGATACAACCCGTATTCATACAAATCATAAGTTTATATAGACTCAAGATTCAAAAAACCTTTGTAACCCGAAATCTTTAGTTACAAAATGATTTATTTGAACGCGCCAAGTTTCATGAGCATAACCTCTCAAACCGCTTGGAAATACAACAAGATTCATAAATAAAGATTTCAAACCATCCCCCATTAACCTAATGTGAAGCCCCAAGATTGCATACCAAGCATGACCAAATCAAAAACCACCAAACCTAACATGAATTTGACAAGATCAAACTTGTTTGAATATATGAAATTTTAAAGATAGATTGTACAATGATGTAGACAAACCTATCATACATTACTAGACAACCCACACGGACCGAAATCATTAATAAACATATATGATCATACCTTCATTGAATCATCATCATTAATAAACATCTAGAAATTCATATAATCAAGGCATAAAAGCATACATATAACTAAGAACTATATTGGTATCATTTTGATTCAAGTGAGCAAATGAGTTTAGAATTCCATTATAACAATATCAATCATACAAACCAATGATTTCATGCCTAACATTATGAAAATTAGTTTAGAGATTACCCATAATGAAGAACAACAACAATGGTGATGAAGGAAATGAAAATGGAAATTTAACAAGCTTGAAAGATCTTCTCCTATGCTTCTCCCATACTCCAAGGGTTCCCCCAAGGTGTATATAAGAGTTTGGAACCGAAAAATATGAAATGAATATGTACAAAGGTGTTTCTTGGTGTTTTGGTTCGTATTTTCGAGTTTCTCCAATGTATATATTGCCTCCTGCTTCTGTTGTGCGAACTGCTATTTATAGAGGTGCAGGGCAGCCTTCACGGGCGTGAAGAACGTTCACAGGTCATGAAGAAAAGGGCTTCACGACCGTATACGGGCCGTGAAGGTCATCGTGAAGTGCTGAAGAAGCAACTTGATCAAGTGGCCATGTGCACCGTTAGAAAAGCTTCTCACGACCTTCTCACTGGCCGTGAGAGGTCGTGAAAGGAAAAAGGAATCATGGCTCGTGAAGTTCTATCCGGCTCGTGGAGCATAAATGGCCTTCACGGCCCGTAAGGGGTCGTGAAGGACCATGAATAATTCTGTTCTTTCATTTTTCAACTTCTTTTGCTGGAAATCAACCGGGAACCGTATGTTTGTTGCTGAAATGCCAATAAATGCCTGCATGGTGAATAATAAGTGATTTAGATGTTAAATTAAGGATTATCACCGTAAATCTAGGCATTTCGTAGGGAAATATGCGTACAAAATATATATAACTGAGAGTATATCAGAAGCCCTACGGCCGCAGAAGTTCTTTCCTACGGATGTAGGAGATATTCTTCTAGAATAGTTAAAAACAAGCCCTACGGCCATAGATGATTATCCATACGGCCGTAGGAGCCCCTTATCCAAAGTAATCATTTCCTGCCAGATTCTTGCGTGTGTCGGATTCGCAGCAGAGTATTGCGTATGAAGAAAATCCGTCCCAGCCACCCTACGGTCGTAGAGGATACTTCCTACGGCCGTAGGAAGTTCTATTATAGCACATTAAATGGCAGAATCTGCCATTTGCACAAGGGTCCGGTTTTTAGTCCACATTTTGGTCAAACACCTCCAAACACTCTCTCTAAACATCCTAACACTCCAGGGGACTTCTCTTGGTGATTCTAAGGAGGAGAGCTTGGATTTGAAGGCTTGGAACAACATCTTGGAGATTGAATTCATTAGTTTTTTCATTGCTAGCTTGGGTATACTCTTTCCATTTCTTATTTCAATCATGTACCCATGTGTTCCAGATGTTTTAGTTTTAATATTGATGTATATGGATAACTAAACTCTTTTCACTTGGGCCAAAATGATTCTTGGCTAGTTATGGCAATATATTTGACTTTTATGTTGACTTGATTCAAATATGCATGTTTGATCTTGAATACAAATGTGTTTTATCAACTTAGTATGTCTAATCTTACCATGTTCATATGTGATAATGTGTATAGGATAACTCCTTCATGTTTAAGCATGTGGATATTCAATGATGATTGTATATTCTTAATTCCATGTTAAGCTTGTTATTAGAAATGATACATCTTGCATGGTTGTCTTTAGAAATCATTGTTGGGATATGTTTTGAATCATTTTAGATTCATCCATTATTGGTCATTTTATTCATATGTTGGTTTTATGCATGCCTTGTGATTGTAGATGAAAATCTTGTCATTTGGTGTATTTATTGATTAAACATGTTACTAATAATTAAAGGATTCACAAAGATGTTTGTTGGTATGTTTAGATGCTGAAATGAACTCACATGTATGCCTTTGTTATGCTTGTCTTAGTGTTCAATGTGCATATCACATGATTCATATTTTAAGAAGTGTTGGCTATACTAGAAATGGTAGGTTTAACATGTTCATATCTTTAGTAATCATGTGGCTAGATATTAAAATCTCTTAATTGTGAGGTTTGAGTTTAGAGGAGTTTGTGACCCCACTGTACCAGTTTACATGTGTTTATGATCTGAGATTAAAGTCTAGATTGTAATTTGTTGTTGAATGCCTTTATGTTAGATTAAACTGTTCTGTCGTACTGGTTCCTACGGCCGCAGGAAGAAATTCCTACGACCGTAGGACAGTATACCTCCTACGACCGTAGGAAGATATTCCTACGGCCGTAGCAGTCATTTTCACCACAGTGTGCTGTTTTTGCTTGTTTTAACCATTTTAACTACTTTGACACCTTTTTGGGATTCTGAGGATTACTGAATATATCATTTGAAAAGATGTGTATTCAATAGTCTGATTTGGACGCGATCTGGTGGATCTGTAGTTGAATTCTGATATGTCGTTACTTGCTTAATCATGTTTAAGTGTTGAATCTGAGTCTTGATAACTCGAGTGATGGTTCTTGCATCATAATGTGGTTTTGTTGAGTATTAGAACAGCATGCTATGCGCAAAATCTATTCAAGTCTTCATATTATGTGTTGTATTGTGTTATTGCCATGATTAGTCTCGATGATTCGAAAGCCCAAGTGGTCTGTTATCCTACTGTTTGCCTTCGGTGTTAGTCTATGTTAGTTACTGTAGTTCTTGATTAATTTAGTTCATTATGTCACTTGCTTAATATTTATTCTGCTGATCAAACAACAATGAGACTTAAGTATTGGTAGCTTCCTGTCCTGGTGGAACGATATCCGGTCTTACCGAGTCTATACTACTATTGACCAGGTTATACTTGCGTGAGTCGTGTGTAGTATCTGCTTAGTAACATCGTTTTTATAAATTTAAAATGAGGTTGTGTCCCAGCATTTTATAACAAGAAAAACCCGCAGTCCGATGCACACCAATATCCTATCATCTTGCAGGGGCGCCAATCATGTCAGCAGGAGTCGTATCTCGCAGGGTAGCTAGCCCCGCTCAACAACCCAAGCCGGGGAATTAGCCGCAACCAATTGCACCAGTGGGGGAGCGAAAAGCAGTCCACGTGGTACACTCTGTCTATCATGCTGGTTCAAGCCTAAACAAGGAACCCAATTCCATAGACGAACGGTGACCTGCAAAGCCATACCCAAGCGTATACTCCAGAGTACCGTTAGTTCCCCAATTCATAGCCCCTAAGGACCCTGGGAACCCAGCCATATATTATCACCCATCTACCTGACTGACCTCAGTTGTTCACCCATTCAGTGTCCGGACATAATCTCATAAACAAATAGCTGATCCAGTAAGGATCCAGTTCATGCACGCATATAATCACAGCAATATCTTTCATACTGATAAACAAGCATGCGTGTATTACTCTATCATAGAATACCTCGTGTCTCACGTATCAATACACCAATCACGTGTCAACATGTACAATAGATAACTTACCTACTGAAACTCATGGGAAACCGGTACTCACGTCGAGATTACAAGAGGCAGATATACAATCGGGAATCCCAAGAACACACAGAGTCGTCCGAATCACCTAACACATTAGGTTCAGTTTGAAGAAGATATAGAACAGATTCTAGAACTCGAATCACAAATGAAATCAGCTAACAATGGTCTTTCCTTCTTGATTTCTCTTTCAAAAGATCAAAAACCCTCAAGTATATGTGTGTGTCTTAACATGTATGTATGATATGTGTTTGTGTGCATGTTGGTTCCTGTGAAACAAAGGGATAAAGCCAAGGACCAACCTTGGTTGGTCAAATACCCCTTACGGGTATATTGTTCTCCTATTCAACTTAAAACACAACTTAGGTTTATCCGTTTCAACTAACGGAGATATTTTTGAAACCATTATCTATAACAGTTTAATAAAACACCGACTTGGTCAACTTATGACACTTTACACGAAACAACATTTCAATCCACAATTAACACCAATTAACACCATTTCACGTTTAAAACACCAATTGACTTATAATACACCATTTAACAACATGTATACTACATTTAACAACAAAACATCAATTAAAGTCAACGTACAACTATCAAAGCT